>CM073574.1:41195237-42416487 GCA_037074715.1 Magnolia kwangsiensis
CCTTGAATACACCGACTGGGCCGCATCAATGGACCGCACTGACAGGCCTCAAATACACAATAGGCGAGCCCTGCACATGGGTCTCATATGCATCAAATGGGCTATATGGCTAGGCCTCGAATACATCAAATGGGCCGTATCAATGGGCCATACATACGCAACAGGTGGGCCTTGCTCATGGGCCAAAGATACATCATGATGGGCCTCACGGATGGGCCACAATTATACCACATTGGGCCCCATCATATGGATCGCAAATACATCACTGCGGGCCACACACATGGGCGGCATGGATGTACAATGCATACAACACGGCTGGCCACATGAATGGAAATCATAGATATACAATACACACATCACGGCAGACTGCATACATGGGCCCAATATACATCACCAAGGACCATGACCCATGAGCCTCAAATGCATCAAAAGGGCTATGACCCATGGGCCTCAAGATACATTAAGTGGGTTACATCAATGGGCCGCACTAATGGGCCATCATATATATCAAGTGGGTCGTGCTAATGGGCTGCACCAACGGGTCGTACCACTGGGCCGTAAATGCATCACGATGGGCCCCATACATGGGCCTCATATACAACGTGTGGGCTGCGTATCTGGGCCTATCAATACAAACAGGTGGGCCCCGCCCACGGGCCAAAATACATCCTGATGGGCCGCACCAATGGGCCATAAATACATCACATTTTGCCTTATATATGGGCTGCAAATACATCTCAATAAGCCTTATGCCTGGGCCCTAATTACATTTCATCGAGCGTCATCAAATGGGTCACATACACATCAAGGTAGGCCCCATGATCTGGATGGTTTGTGTGACCCAGATGGCTAGACAGTTTGAATATAACACGTACCTCAAGGTAGGCCACACGTCCAAGGGGCGGACGACGGAGATATATAATACATGCATCAATGGTAGGCCCCACATGGCACCGTCCAACGATGTACGGTATAAACATAGAACACATATATCAAGGTTGGCCGCATTGCATAAGATGGACAATGTGGATCACAAATACATCACGATGGAGTCCACGACACCGTCTAAACATTGTTTATGCAAATAGCACCGTCCAAACATTGGACAGCACCATCCAAATACTATCCATGTAAATCTGCACCGTCCAAACATTGGACATCGCCGTCCAAACATTGTCCATGCAAATCAGCACGGACCAAACATTCCATCACCGTACAAACATTGTTCAGCACCATGGTGTGGATGAAATAAATACCTCATGGTGGTGTCCACGTGATGGCCGACCAGAGATTTGAATCTGCCTTATTTTAGTCTCAAACCTTAAAACGAGCTTGTCAAATGGTTGGACAGTTTAGATATAACATTTACCTTGAGATGGGATCTCATGGGCTTGCTATCATCATCACAGCAAGTGAGTCCCACCATACTAGACGGTATAGATGAAGCACATACATCTAAAGGGACCCACAGAACTTACTAGCGTCACCACACTAGCTTATAGCTGCGTGTGGTTAACCAACCAATCTGCTCCACTCATCAGGTGGGTCCCACGTGGGGCCCACCACATATATAATATATCATATATTATTATAATAATATTATTATTTATATTAATAATAATATTATTATTATTATTAATTTTTTTGAAGGACATCCATCATCCAGACCTAGACGCTGGCGTGTATAAAACAGATACATTGAATGGGGTCCACCGTCCTGGACGTAAGGGCGGAGTGGATATAGAATAAATGCATCATGGTGGGTCCCATCCACACATGTCACACGTGTGGGGTGGCCCACATTCAGGATGAATGGACGGTTGGGATATATCCCACTTACATCAGGTATGCCCCACACCAATCAGAGGGACGGCATGGATATAGAATACACGTGTCTAGGTGGGCCCATCCCACACATGCAGCAAGTTTGAGGTGGGCCCCACACGTGCTAAATGGCTGGACGGGGTGGATATAATTCATACATCGTGATGGGCCCACTGAACTGACATCTTACAACAGCTGTAGCTGCTGATGGACGGTTGGATCTCACTCGGTAGCAAGTGGGTCCACGGCTGGACAAAGTAGGTATAGAATAAATAATTCAAGGTGGATCTCCACCGTCCATGCAGTGGACGGTGTGAATAATACACAATCAAGGTGGCTACCACCTTCTAGTACATCTGGACTGTGCAGATGAGATACACGAATTAGGGTGGGGCCACATTCAGACGCTGGGAGGTCTGGATACAACACGTACATGGGCCCCACGTCCATGAAATGGACTACATGGATATACATCACCATAGGTCCGGCACCGTCCACAAGCTACTGGACGTTGTGGATACACCACACATCTATAAACATATATATAGAGAGGTGGGTCCACACGTGTGGAACCCACCAGCTTTATATCTAGCTGATATTTGTACTTCCACTCCATCCAGACGTCCTAGACGTCCAGAGGACAGACGGTCTAGATGGAAAGTGTCATCAGGGTGGGCCCACATCTGGCCAGGGACAGATGGCATGGATACAACGCACGCATCAAGTGGGTCCCGCGTGATGGCCCACCGTGGATTAGATCAAACTGATACTTATATATTTTTCCTTCACCCAGGGTCTACCCAAATACGGGCAACAATAAGGTGGGCCTCATGATTGGACGACATGGATAAAACGTACATCATAGTGGTCCACAATCGGTGTGGATCTAGTATTTGTGTTTTTCCAATCTCCATAAGGTAGGGCCCACATAGTTTGGACGGCCATGGGGTTCATTTGATGGACAGTTTGGACACCACATACAATCATTAAATGGGCCACAAAATAAAGGAAGGAGAAAGAGAGAAACACCCACAAACAATGAAGATTCACCCACCTTTGATCTTCTTAGACTCTTTCCATCAATGCATCCTAGAGCTCCGAGAGTTGCATTTCAATGGTGGAGATGGTCTTTGGACAGTGGGATTGGATGGTAGGAAGGTGGGCCACACCTAGCTCTCTCATGGAGCTTGAAAAGCTTGGACGTTGGGTTCTTCTTTAGTTGCTTGGAAGAGATGGGAGAAGTAAGAGAGAGAAAAGATGGGATGAAAATGTTGACTTTTGGGGTTATTGTGTAAGAGAAGTATGGGTTGTAATGGGGTGAGAGATGTGTTGGGTGATGGGTTGATTGATGTGTTGTACTTGACATGTACTTGATATTATGGGATTGATTGATTGATTAAGGTGACAAGTCGTAGAGATTCTCTTGAGTTTTTACAACACGTGACTTTTTTCTTAAACTGAACGTGGGCCCACATCGCCTGACCAGGGTATCGCCTCGGTGCGTGAGTCGCGACATCGGAACAGCGACGACGGTGCGGTCGCTAGGGTACAAGTCTCGGGTCGAGCAGACTCTGGTTGATAGCATGCATCTCAGGGTCGCGCGTAAATGTTGGATAAAGGTTTAAGTTGTCGAAATTCTACCGGGAAGACCGCGGAAGTCTACGTAACGGTACGGTATAGGATACGGGTCTTACAATAATACCCACAACTTAAAATCAACAGAAATTTTAAATGTGGAGGGAAACTAAAATATTTAAAATTACATTTTTTAATATAAATTTTAAAATAAAATACAACAATCTCTCACATATTTCAAAATAAAAAGTCTTTTGGGTTAAAGCGTAATAATTGTGTAATGGTATCAGTGTCACCATAAACTTGAACCAACATTAGAGTAAGCAAGACAGGTATACAGGAATCAAGTGACATCATAGTCTTAAACCTAAATTCTTTTAGTGTAAATCGTAAGTACATGCCAGTGATTTTCGATCATACACCATTACCTGGATTTCATGAGTGCACTAAAGAATTGGCTTCAATTCTCATAGGAAGCAACCCCCACCTATACACCCATATATATAAATTTCATCAAGTGTATGTCATAACTATATACACCACTAAATATATGGCCATGAATTTATTAAGAGTTCTAAGAAACTCATCCTTCTACGTTATTGCTCACACTGCTACATTATATAAGAGGCTCATATATCTCAGTGTAATCGTCTACCTTATGTGTTGATGTTTACCCATTAAACGTATTTCATGGGATCTCCAATTGTATAGGTTGGGTTGTCGACACTGGCAGCTTAAATATTAAGCTTAGCCACATTCTCTTCGATTATCATTGACTAATCTTTTAGGTAGTCTTTTCATCAAATGATTTGTCAAATTCTTTTTTGAAATCACAAAGTCAATAGATATGACTCCATTACGTAACATGTGTTTCATTATGTTGTGTTTGAGTCTAATATGACTGTTCTTTCCATTATATATTTTACTCTTTGCTTTTAGAATAGTTGCTTGACAATTATAATGAATAGACACGACCGATACAGGCTTTAGATATAATGGTTTATTAGCTAAGAGATTTTTAAGCCACTCAAATTTTGATCTAGCCTTTTCTAAGGTAATAAACTCAAATTCTATAGTTGACTGAGTAATACACGTCTGCTTGGTAGACTTCTAGAAGACTGCTCCTCCACCCAAAGTGAAGACATATCCACTAGTGAATTTTATCTCATCTGAATCACTGATCTAGTTAGCATCACCGTATCATTCTAATACAACAGTATAACAATTATAATGTAAACCATAGGTCATACTGTGCTTTAGGTATCTCAAAATCCTAGACAGGGCATTCCGATACTCTTTTTCAGATTTATGTGTATATCTACTTAGCCTTCTTACTACAAAAGTTATGTCTGGTCTAGTGCAATTTTTTAGATATATGAGGCCACTAATTATTCTGAAATATCTCAATTGAGATATACTACTACTTGCATTCTTCATGAGAGTTGTACTGTAATCATAAGATGTACTGACAGGTAAATAGTTAAAATGATCGAACTTTTTCAGTATATTTTCAATGTAATGAGATTGTGATAGTGCAAAATTATCATCTTTTCTGATTACTTCAATATCTAAAATTACACTAACCTCTCATAAGTCTTTCATGTCAAATTTAGATGATAAGAATTTCTTATTCGCATTAAATAATTTAATATTAGTTCCAAAATAAGCATGTCATCAACATAAAGACAGATAATAACATAATCATTTTCAAAACTTTTATTATATAATCATCTATATACATCATTTATATAATAACTATTTGATTTCGAAAAACTATTAAATTTTTCATGTCATTGTTTAGGAGTCTGTTTTATACCATATATTAATTTAATTAGTATACATACTTTAATTTCTTTACTTGATATCTTATAACCCTCAGGTTGGTTCATATATATTTTTTCTTCTAAATCTCCATTTAGGAAAGTCGTCTTAACGTCCATCTGGTGTACCACCAATTTATATATGAAAGTTATCGCTATTAAGACTCTGATAGTTGTAATTCTAGTTACAAGGGAATAGGTATCAAAATAATATATTCCTTTTATTTGTTTAAAGTTTTTTATAACCAATCTAGCTTTAAACTTATTAATAGTCTCATCTAGTTTTAGTTTCTTTCTAAACACCCATTTACAGCTTATTTATTTATTTTTATATGATATGTCTACAAGTTCCTAAGTACTGTTAAATATAATAGATTCTAACTCATTATTTATTGCTTTCTTCTAAAAGATCGCATTTAGAGAGTTAATCACTTTCGTATAAGTTGTAGGATCATCTTCTACTAAGAATGTGAAAAAAAAAACTATCTTTTAGGTTTATTTCTCTTCTAACTCTAGTACTTTTCTTAATTGTATCTCTTCTACTACTTTCTCGTAAGTACATTTACTAGTAGGCGCAATATCTGATCCATTAACTTCCTCTATTCTTATAGATTTAGATTTCATATGGAATACATTCTAAAAAAATTCTACATCACCAGCTTCTATAATTGTATTAGGATCTAAAATATTATACTTAGTTTTTAAAATTAGAAACCTATAGGCTGCACTATTTTGTGTGTACCCTATAAATATACAGTCACTCGTTTTAGGGCATAACTTTCTTTTCTTAGTTTTATGCAAGTCTACTTTAGCAAGACACTCCCACACTTTAATATATTTATAACTATGGTTCTTTTAAAGTTCGTATGGTGTTTGTTAAGAAGACTTCGAATGAATCATACTTATGATATAACAAGAAAATAAAATTGCTTCTCCCCACATATTTGAGAGTAAGCCTAAACTATTCAACATAGCATTCATCATTTCTTTAAGAGTTCTATTCTTACGTTCTGTTATTCTATTTTGTTCTAATGTATAAAGAGTTGTAGCTTCATGAACTACTCCACTCTTTTCACATAATTTTCTAAATTGAGAAGATTAATACTCACCTCCTCTATCCATTTTAAGTCTTTTAATTTTTATATTTAACTGATTTTCAACTTTAATTTTATACTTAAAAAAAGCATCTAAAGTTTCATCTTTGTTTATTAATAGATAAACTCTAATGAATCTAGAGTAGTCGTCTACAAAAGTTATATAATATCTTTTTCCACCTCTAGACATATGATTTCTAAAATCACTTAAGTTACTGTGCATCAATTTTTGTAGAATAGAAGATCGTTCTATTTGATTAAAGAGTTTTCTAATTAATTTTGATTTTACACATGTTTCACACTTATCAAATTCTTTATTAGATGTATTAGGTAAAAAACCTAATCTTTTTATTTTCTTTAAAGATGCTATGTTCACATGACTCAATCCATTATGTCATAGATAAAATAATTCAACGATATAAATAGAACTGGATGTCTTTTTATTATCATTATTGGATACATTTATAATGAATAGACCATCACTACAATATCATTTACCAACAAAAGTTTCATTCTTAGTTATTATAAGTTTATCTGAATCAAATAATAACTTGATACCAGCCTTATTGAAGAGCAAACTAGAGACTAAGTTTCTTCCGATGTCAAGCACATGTAAGACATCATTCAATAGTAGAGTCTTTTCAAAAGTGAGTTTTAGAAGTACTTTCATTTTTCTTACAATTGGAGATGTTTTAACATTACCCATGAACACCTATTCACCATTTCCTGATACTTGATAGGAGGTAAATATGTTACGATCTTTGCACACATGCCTAGTTTCACCAGTGTCTAGCACCTACTCCAAGTTGTTCATAAGAAAGACTTCTGACACCATAGCTACTACCATGTCAGACTCATTTTCTATTTCTATAAGATTAGCATGTGGCTTATCTTTATTTTTCTTAAGCCTGTAAGTTTTAATGTGATGCCCGAATTTTTCACAGTTGTTACATTCTTTAATTGATTGTTTGCATTCTTCTTTTTGAGTCTGCATTCATTGGCATAATGCTCAGGCTTGCCACAGTTAAGACATTTGTTATTTTTCTTCTTATTGTTTTTCCGACTTGATTTCATAAGATTTGTCCTTTAATCTATTTCGTTTGCATTTTCTTTTTGGTCCCTATTTTTATTAGCTTCCTTTATTCGAATGCGTACGATTGTAATTTTCAATGAAACACTGTTCTTTTTATGTTTCATCTTATTCTTATATTCTTTTCAAAAGGGCAATAGCTTTTCTATCAACACTCCTGATAGAAACACTTCATCCAACTTAATTCCTTCTTATGATAGTTCATGAATTAGATTTTAAAAATTATAAATCTGATTTGTGACAGGTTTATCATCTGTCATTTTATAATGAATGAAATTAGCGATTGTATATTTCTTAGCATCTGCATCTTCTAGAACGTACTTCTTTATAAAACAATACATATATCTTTAGCAGACTCGTAATAAACATATGCGTCATATAGTTCGTTGGATAAAAAGTTTAGAATATAATTTTTATAATTATTTTCATCTACTACTTCAGTTTGATTTGTTGAATCTATAATAAATGATTCAGACAATGTATAAAAAACTTTAAGGGTGGTTAGTGCGAACGTAAGTTTCTATTTCCACAGTTTAAAGCATTGTCCAACGAACAGTTCTATTTTAGATAACTTGGTAGAGGCATCAACTGTTACAGTAGCCATAGTTTATATAATTCAACAATTCGATTTCAAGGTTGTTGAAATATTTGGTCGAATCAAATAGACTATTAAAATTGAGAACCAAAAATAAAAATAAAATTTGAGACAGAAGACTTATTGAGTTGAGTCGAGGCGTGACGTGAGTCACTCGGCTTGAAATCGAATTTGCTTCCATTGAACAGCGTTCCAAGTGCAACGGGTTTCTATAGCAATCAACTTCTAGGATACAACAACTTTGACCCGGTCCCAGTAATGTACTCACTATATGTGGGCTCGAACCACTTGTAGTTTAACTCGAAAGTGCTAAGTTGACTCAGCGACGAACTCAGCAACCAAAACTTGTAATTCAGAATATAGAAAGAGTTTTCATAATAGAATAAAAGAATTTTTTTCATCCTTTTGAAACTGGAACAGAAATCCTTATATAGATCCCAAAGTGGTGCATTAAGTACCATTTCGAAAGGGTTTGGTCCGTTGGGTTTGGTATTGATCCCTAGTGGAGGTATTAACGGTGAAGTGTGAACTAACTGTGGGGTATACTAACAAGCTAACTCAAAAAGAAAAGTACCCTTTCGAAAGGGTTTGGTTCATTAGGTTTAAACCCAATAGGTGCAACTAACCGAATAGTCACATCTCTCTGGTTTAAAACGAAAAGGCGCGAGTATCCATACACACACCCCCACGCGAGTACACCTGTGCCCACACTGAGCCCAGCCCGTCGCACACACGTCCACAAACTAAGCTCACGCGCGCTCATGTGTGGTCAATGACATATATTATAGCCACTGGCATAGCCCCCCACAGGACCAAATTCACATGCCCCTTGAATGGGATGACTTAAGCCCCAAGGCAAAAAACATATCTTATATACAAGAAGATTTTTTGGGACAATTCCGATATGCGACAAAACCCACAACTCAAAATCAATAGAAATTTCAAATGTGGAGAGAAACCAAAATATTTAAAATTTCATTTTTAATATATATTTCGAAACAAAATACAACGGTAAATTGTTTATGGTGTGAGTTGTGAGTGTTCTTTCACCCTTGCCTAATATATTCTCGTGGAGTTAAGTCGTGAGTGTTCTTCCATCGTATGTTACCTCATGTTGATTGTGGTTACGTAGCATGTGATGATTCATTGCCTTGGACGTATGCGCAATGGCCTATGTCATCACATTAATAATGAAATGTGTAAACGCATAATAACACTACGTGACTTATTTTCTTTGAGTGCAAGTGCAACTTGTATATGCTTAACACATAATAACACCATACGACTTATTTTCTATTAAACCATGGTTGGTTGCTGAATATGTGTAAAGAAATGTAAAGAATCCGTTGACGGTGGAGAAGAAACTACACAAATGGTCCAGTTGAAAACAATCCCATGATCAAAGGATCTGGAATACCAATCTATGGGGTTCTGCCTCCACCAAATTCATCATGCTTTACATTGAATTTAAACCCTAGCAACCAGATGGATAGGACCATCTGATAAGTGTGGGTTTTGAACTGTGTATCACATGTTATAGGTTCTAAATAGGTGGACGGTCCCTATTCACCATCTCCTCATGTAAGGTGGCAAGCAGGCTACGAGCAAATGCAGTGGGTGCTGGTTCTCCAACGGATCATTTCCCTTCGATGTTCGACGAAGTAAACATGTCTGACATCCGAGCCGTCCATAAAGTGGGCCTAAATTCCCTATGTCAAAAATTAGTCCGGTCCAACTCTAGAACTTGGTCCATCATCCATCTTCTTGCAGTGGATCTGGACCATCAGTTAAGAGGATGGCCATGATTTGTTTGGATCGAGGCACCTAGACAATGGAAACGGATTGGCTACTCCCCCTGCCACCTGCCCATGGCTGATGGTCGGTGCTCTGTGGGCCAATCATGATGTATGTGTTTCATTCATCCATTCCGTTCATCCATTTTTACTGATCATTTTATGAAATAAGACCAAAAATGGGGTATATCCAAATCTCAAGTGGACCACATTACAGGAAACAGTGTTGAATGAACGTCGAGCATTAAAAACTTTTTGGGGGCTATAAAAGTTTTGGATCAAGCTGATCTTTGTTTTTCCCCTTCATCTGGGTGTGTATGACCTAATCAACAGGTTGGATGTCAAATAAACAGTACAGTGGGCCTTAGGAGGTTTTTTAATGTTTGGTGTGGTCCAACTGAGATTTGTATTCCTCTCGTTTTTGGTATCAAGCCCTAAAATGATCCGTAAAAATGGATGAACGGAATGGATGAAACACATACATCATGTTGGAGCTCACAGAGCACCGACCATCAGCCACCGGGCTGGAGGCGGGGGCGTAGCCAATCCTCTTCCCCAGGCAATGTAGTCCACCGAGGGCAATTCATGTCGACACGTAATCCAAGTTAGCACATGTGGAGGCATGCGTGTGTGCTACACACGCGTGGCCTATTTCAGTTTCCCCTTAAACGAGAAAATCCCGAGAAATCGGAGACGCATTATCCAGGAAACCGACTCTGGATTCGGTTCTCAGTCAACGACTGGCCCGGCCTTCAGAACGGCGCACCATTCGCAGCCGCTGACGTGGACGCACGTGATGATTGATTGCTGTGGACCCCACGTCACGTGTTGGGAATGTGTCGCTCCGCTCTGACTTTTCAGTCCTTGCTGTCTCGCTGTCCTTTCAAAATCTGACCACAGCGGGCAACGGCTCCGGATTTTCCTTTCTTTAATTTCCGAAAATCTCCTTTATCAATCCCAATGAATCTTTCTCCCCCACGCTTCCGGCACAAGGGTAGGAATGGTAGTTAGGATCTCCATTTCTACTCTATTAACAAAATTATAGTTTGCCGGAGTATGGAATATCAGAATGCTCGTACAGACCTTCCGTACACGTGGCTTTTTTTCACTCCAATCTAAACAGTCCAAATTATGGGTCCCACCTATGATAGAATAAGGAACAAAGAATAGTAGCAGTATTTTCCACATGTGTATGATATATGTGCGAAGAATGGTCACCTTTCAACCATATCCCAGTCTTTACTACCAACTTGTTAGTTATGTAGGATCATAGTCGTGCAAAAGATGGGCCACAACATGAAGATCACCTGCCTTGAGAATTCAATCCAAGCCACTCATTGAGCCTGCCGTAACTGTACGTCGAGTCTGATATTGGTTAGTTAGACATTGTGGACAGCCTTATAAGTAGACCATCCTGATCTTTCACCCCAGGCAATATTCAGAGTGTGGCCCACCTGTTGGACGGTTCGGATGTCCAATACAAATACAATTTCCCGGAAAAAACAAGGCTCTATTTAGAAGTTCACATACAATGTCTAAATGCGATCACGCCTGACTATTTTAAAATACTGTTTTATGGTTAGTTTTTTCATGTAAGCGAGGTCTCAGGGTCAGGCTCCTTTTGTATATATGTTTTTTCAGAGAAAAGATTTGACAATCTGGCAGCGTGTGTTGAAAGATACAAAGTCGCTTAGGAATTACTTAGAATTGCATATGTGGCATACTGTTAATTAAGTTAAACCGTCCAGATTCAATGTTACAGATTAAATGTATCATAAACCAAAAATTATGGTCATTTGATTTTCTAATTATAAGATTGGTGGAGATTTAGTGGACGGTCAGAAATGAAAAAAATCCGATGATCTTTTTTCAACAAACTAGTATCCACGAATCAGAGGTTTGGATCGTTCAACCAATCTGATTTCTGTACTATAGCTTAGCTACAGTAGTTTTCGCAATTTAGTCGGTTTAGTTTGAATTAATATAAGTAGCGTGTACCATTCCTAATTGCATGTGTACCAAACGTCGTAAGCAGCCAGAGTATCAAATAGCTGATTTTAAAATAAAAAAAATATTTGCTTATCGCTGACTCTCATGCTGTCTTAATGCTTCTGTCTGGTGGCCCACCTGTCATCCAACGATGCTGATGACCACCAAGGGTCGTGTTGAAAAGCTATTTCCCCGGCAATTTCAAAGCTGTCTCGTCTCGAGGGCGACGATTCTTTTAGTTGGTCGTGTCCAACCGTCCGAACCGTTCGATAGGGGCCTGTTATCTCAAATCACAATGTTGGTCCCTTAGATTAGTGGCACATGGACCAGTTGGGATTAAAACCTGATATTATATATGCACCCACTTTCCTCCGTTTTGAAGATTGTTCACATGCAATGCATGGTATGTGATGTTCACATGCAATGCATTCATAGATGCCACGTGTCAGGTCGGATTTGATGGATCTGTGACGGTAGGGCCCACTATGATGTATGCGTTTTATATCCACGCCGTCCATCCATTTTGACAGATCATTTAGGGCATAAGCCTGGAATTCAAACAGTTTGCATGTTTGATTTTTTTAAGTAAAAGTAATTGTATGGAAAATGGACGATAATTATTTTCCTACGTAATTAGGGTATGTAATTACGGCACAGTTACCATGGTTGATTTGACTCTTACTTCAAAATTGGAGATGTTGCCAAATATATGTGGGGCCCACTGTGTTGTATGTAAATTATCCACATTGCTCATCCATCATGCCTAATGATTTTAGGGCATGAGCCAAAAAATGAGGTATATTCAAAGTCCAAGTGGTCCATACAATAGTAAAAATGGATTTAAACATTCACTATTAAAAATTTCTTGGTTGCATTGTTTACTTTAGTTTGGGCTACTTGAATGTTAGATTTACCTCATTCTTCTGCTCATGCATGAAAATGTTTTGGTAAAATGAATGGGCAACACAGATATGCTGTATATATGATGATGGCGCTCATAAATTTATATATGTTATTTTGAACCATTTTTCGAAGCAAGAATTCCATCCTAATTTCAAAATGGTGAAATTGAAATAATCAGGGTATTTATACTGAATGTGGAAAATCAAACATGCCAAATCTCAGT
The DNA here is from genome assembly GCA_037074715.1 of Magnolia kwangsiensis. NCBI lineage: Eukaryota > Viridiplantae > Streptophyta > Magnoliopsida > Magnoliales > Magnoliaceae > Magnolia > Magnolia kwangsiensis. Next base: position 41,208,144 of record CM073574.1, read on the forward strand.
GGACCACACCACTGGAAGAGTGGTGCTTCTACGCCTACATGTCAGGTATAGGGGATGCCGATTCAATGGATCCGTGACTATGAGTCCCAACATGATATATATGTTATCTACATCCTTCAACCATTTTGCCAGATCATTTAGGGCATAAACCTAAAATTGAAGCAGATTCTAATCTCAGGTGGACCACACCGTAGGGAAGCAAGTAGTAGTGATTGATAGCCCGCCATTATTTATGGGGTCACAATGATGTATGTGTTTTGCCCACTCCCTTCCCTCAAAATTGAAGTATGTTCAAACCTCAAGTGCACAACACCACAGGGAACCAGGTGACTTGAAGGCTTAGCGTTGAAAACTTCTTCGAGGCATATTGGTGGTAGTAAGGGGTGTGAGTGCGTGAGTGTGTCCTCGAGGTGTGGATTTGCTGTTACCCGGATAATACCTTAGTGGGTGTTATCCTTACTAATGAACATTTTTCATATCCATGTTACCATCCATTTTCTCATTTCATTTAAGGACGTAGAACGTTATCATAAAATTAAGTAGTTCCAAACCTCCAATGCACTACATTACTGGAAAAATTGGTGAATAACTATTAAAAGATTTTTATAGGATACAAAAGTTTTTGATCAAGGTAATATTTATATTTTTTTTTATATCATTCAGTTTTAATTAATCTTGTTGAGGTTAAAATCTGGTCGGCCCTCTCTCTACATCGCCCTCTACGTGTTGTCCCTAAAACCTGCACTAAGAAAATAGGACAAAGGTGACCCTGGTTAAGCCGAGAGACCCTCCGATGCCTAAGTCAGGACAAGGGAATTGGGGTATAGGTAGAGAGTAGAGGAGGAGAGCTCGATATCGCGTACCTGTAGACATGGCGTTGCGCGCTATTTATACTTGCCTGTGGGGCGGTCTGGTCTCGATAATCTCGGCACGATCAGAGGGATTCCCGGATCGTGGAGATATTGTCCACAATCTGTTGATTGTGTTGCGTATCCAACGAATAATGCGTATCTACGAGCGACGTTATCAGCCACGTTTGGTTATGGCAGTTTTCATGTTTAGCGAGTGGGATATGCGCATCTGAGTGTCTGTTCGACTCAGCTCATCAAACCATAACAAAGATCATTCTCCAGGTCGGACGACGTCTGACCCGACCCGTCATGCTGAATCCGATGCGGCCGGCTTGAGCCGATATCCGACCTGACCCGTCATGCCTAATCCGATCAGACTGTTAGGACCCCTCTGAGTTGACCCTCTTTCAAAGATGCTCGCGTGTCCTTGTTGCGATGCTGAAGTCTGATCAGATGGGTCGTGCCTCGAGCGCCTTGACCGCCTCGGGTGTCGGCTCGGACTTACAGTCGGATTGATGTTCTACCATGGGCTCGGATCTTTTCATAACAGATCTTATTAATGATTTGGAAGGAAAATAAACATTAGGGATCCGCTTGCAATAGTCCTTTGGAAAGTTTTTAACGTTGAATGTTTAATCATCATTGTTTCCGTTAGATATACTTAATTTTTAGACTGAGTGCTAAAATGAGATAGAAAGATGAATGGACAGAGTGGAATATAAAATATCATCAAGGTGGGGCCTATGTTAAGGGTAACACCCAATAAGCTGATACCCAAGTAACACCAATTATATGCCCTTTTTCATAAGCTGGAATTTGTTTTCTTTCTACATTCATGTATGGGTGACCTTATGAGCAAGTTGAATGACAAAAAAATATTATGGTGGCTCTTAAGAAGGTTTCAATAACGGAAATTTTTATTCACCCGGTTTCATGTGGTGTGGTCCACTTGAGCTTAGGATATGCTTCAATTTTCTGCATACGCAGTCCACTTCCCCGCATGGGCATGGATTAAGGGAAAACACCAATATTAGCTCAATCCAAATTTTTGGTGGCTCTCAAAAAGTTTTTAATGGTTGGCCTTCAGTCACCACCGTTTCCTATGATGTGGTCCACTTGAGATTTGTAACTTCTTCGAATTTAGGCTCATTTCTAAAGCATTACAATGGATGGGCGTGAATATAAAACATATGCATCACAACAGGTCCTAGGAAGTTTTTAATGATAGGCGTCCAATCACCCCTTTTTCTTGTGATGTGGTCCACTTGAAACTTGAATCCGCTTCAATTTTGGTCTCATGCACTAAAATGATCCGGACAAAACAGATGGATGGTGTGGATATAAAACACATACATCACGTTGGACCCCACAGTCACAGTGGATCTGAGCTCGGTGGTTCCTCGGATCTACCTAGTCTGCATCCGTCTGCACGAGAGTCAAGCCATGCAAAGGTGGGCCCCTCTATGAAAAATCCCTACGCAGAATTTGGGCCGGTCCATCCATTAAGAGGTCACACTTGTACAACAGCAAAGGACGAGTCAAGTCAGAGCTTCAAGTAGGTTGTACACGTGTGGCCCATCCCATGAGCGGACCGGCCCAATTCTTTTTTCCGGTAATTCCATGGAAGGGTCCCCTTTTGATTGGTTTGGATGGAGTATAAACGTGGCACATTGACGCATGTGATTGTTTTGCATGTGAAGTCACACATACAATGCAGTGTTTGTGTTGTATTCACATACAGTACAATTCACCTAATCTTATAGCAATCAGATCGAGAGACAACTAAAGTTCTTCATGCCTAAACCGTAGGGTAGATTCCTTTGTGGGCCCAAATGGGCCCACTTATGGGCACTATTGTCCATTGGATTGGACTTATGAGTGGTCCGCCGTGGACTGCTCATGGCCCCAAAATCACCACCATTGGATTATCAAAGCCATCCTATAGAATAGCATGGAAAATGGATGGATGGTAAGAGTGAAAATGATCTCACTTTTTTTTGTTTGTTTTAGACCCTCAATCAAATGGTGGGCCCCACCTGGTCCAATTGAGGAATTTGATCCTGATTATAGCTTATATTTACATCCATCATGAGAATGGGCCACTCAAAGGACCCCTTTTTGGAAGTTTGGTGGCCTTTGCTAGAAATGATAAGGCCCACCAATCTCCCTATTTCCAATAAATATGCAAAAGCATCTTACTTTCTCTTGATGCAGAGATGGCATCCTTGTCGTTGATTGTCCATTGTTACCCATATGCTGTTAGATAAAGAGGTACCTGCATTTTTCTATTGTTAAAGGGGTGAGCTTACCACGATATTATGGGGCCCACTTGATGTGTGCATCTGATCCACTCCGTCCATCATGTTAGTCCACTAATGATAACAATTAAGCCGAAAAGATAGCCCTATACAAGACTCATGTGGGCCTCACCTTAGGGAACAATGTCAAATCATGCTTAAGACCTCTGAATTTACGTGGCGTGGCCCAACTGAGTTTTGGGTTCGCCTGATTTTTATTCGGTATGTTCATCCTGGTGGGATGTGTCTGATGAATAGCTTGGATGGCATACATAAAACATGGTCGGTCCCACATACTTCTGGGGAGATTTTACTGGTTGGGCCTCCTCTCCTGTCCCCTATCGGCACATCTAAAGTTTTCTTTGAGATGAATTCTGGCCCATGACCTAACAATGAAGAGCGACTCGACCGCTTGAGCTTTTTGAGAAAGTGGTCTAGTGTTTGAATTCTCATGATGTGTGTTATATCACATTGGGGTTCTTGTGGCCCTAAGAAGGTTTCAACGGTGGGCATCACTATCCTCACCATTTTCTTTAATGGGTCCACTTGAGCTTTGGATCTGATTCATTTTTTGGCTCATGGCCTAAAATGATCTCACCAAATGGATTTACGTTGTTGAAGTGGGCCCACAGAACTTGGTGACGTGACTTCAGTAGCCAGATAGCTACTGAAGCCGTTCGTAGCTAATCCGGGTCCAGAAGGATGAGAGTTTTCAAAGTACAGACTACAAAGTCGTCTACTTTCTTCTGTTGAGTTGGCTCACTACCACTATTAAGTTGGTACACGTAGCATGCTCAAATTGTAGGTCCATTATGGATGGGGCATAGCCCAAAAATCACACTGATCGAGTTATCCTAACCATCCATTGGCCGCTATCAATTGTACAGGAAAGAAACGTCAGTGGTTTAAATTCAAGGAGTAACATCAACGAGGTCATGGGGTGTAGTGTGAGTGCGTGCATTAAAAATAAAAATTAAAAATAAAATTAAATTTAAAAATAAAAAAAAAACACACAAAGGAGTAACATCAATGGTCAATGCTATGGGTAAAAATGGACAGACGTAAGGCAACTAATGTAACAGAATAGCATTCCTGGGCCGACAGCCCAAGTCAGATGACCGAGCACGACCTCCGTGGCAGCTCAGCGACCTGGGCACGACCGGAAGCACAATTGCCACCGATGTCTCGTTTCTGCGACCAACCAACTATTATATGGATTAGTTCGACCTACGCATGGAAAGCAAACTCCACTTCAACCAAACACCCGACTCTGCTAGGTCGAACTCAGGACTGCATCCGACCATAGACCAAAAGCTCAGCATCAGCTGATCGAGCTTTGCCTCAGCTGGTCGAACTCAGTTGCCTACTTATATATTTTTGGATCTCAACTGCTTAACCTCACCATAAAGGTCATTCCGAGATCTCAGTCAAGGATATCGAAAAATAACCATAATAATAAGAGCCTACTCAATAGAAAATTTTCCATATATGTAACTTGTACTAGGGCTATCAATAGGTCCCAATCTACAAAATTAAAAATTTTAAAAAAGTATACGCTATTGAGGTTAAAATCTGGTTGGCCCTCTCTCCACGTCGCCCTCTACGTGTTGTCCCTGAAGCCTACACCAAGAAAACGGGCAAAGATGACTCTGGCTAAGCCGGGGTACCCTCCGATGCCTAAGTCAGGACAAGGGAATCGGGGTCTAGGTAGTGAGTAGAGGAGGAGAGCTCGATATCACGTACCTATAGATATGACGCTGTGTGCTATTTATACTTGCCTGTGGGGCGGTCTGGTCTCGATAATCTCGGCACGATCAGAGAGATTCCCGGATCATGGAGATACTGTCCGCAATCTATTGATCGTGTAGCGTATCCGACGAATAATGCGTATCTGCGAGCGACGTTATCGGTCACGTTTAGTTATGACAGTTTTCATGTTTAGCGAATGGGATATGCGCACGTGAGTGTCTGTCCGGCTCGGCTCGTCAGGCCATAACAAAGAACATTCTTCAGGTCGGATATAGTCCGACCCAACCCATCATACAGAATCCGATCGGATTGTTAGGACCCCTCCAAGTAGGCCCTCCACCAGAGACGCTCACGTGTCCTTGTTGCGATGCTGAAGTCTAGTCAGATGAGTCATGCCTCGGGCGCCTCGGGTGTCGGCTTGGACTTACAGTCGGATTGATGTTCTACCACCTGCTCGGATCTCTCCATAACAGAAGCCCCCTATTCTTCGAGTTTTCTTGCAGGCTCGGAGAGTACTTATGCAGAAAATCTCCCGCCTTATTGCAATGATAACGGGTGTCGAATCGCGCACGTACTGGTCGTCTTGGTTAACACGTGGCGACGGTTACGGTCCCGAATCTCCTCCTAGCCTATGGGAGGTTGCCACGCGGGCCTAAGGAGGCGTGTACATGACGGCTCCGACTGCTGGGGCGTCGCTTCACATATCGAGGTACACTGCCCGATGTCAGAGCCGTACTAACGGTTCAGTACTCCTCCAATATGGTGCGGCCATGTGTGCTCGGAGATCGGCTCGTGCCGATTCGGCTGCTGCCATTAGGGCTCGCCATCAATGCAGAATTCCTTCGTCGCCTATATAAGGCGCCCCGAACTTTCGTTCGTCATTTTACATTCTTAATCAGAACAACATACCGGAAGAGGCGATTTCCGATGAGGCGATTCCAGCCGAATTCGAAGTTTTCGGTAGAAGGCGATTTTCGACAGTCACCCGGTGACTCCTGTTGATCTTCACCCTTATTTCTGTCATGTCTTCCGACCTCGAGATGGTTCGTGAATACAGCGATGACTCCGAGCCGGGGAGTAATGGAAGTGAGAGTGGATCTTCCGAAGGCTCTTTCGAGGCCACTCTCCCATATCCCCCGCCTCATAGGCAAAAAATGTTGGGCTCTAAAACCAAGCAGCTCAGCAAGAAGACAGCCACCCGAGCCCACCGAGTCGAGGCCACTGCCACTACCGAAATGTCCGCGAGTTTGCGCGCCGCAGATGTAGTCCCGGGAGGCTCTGTCATGTCGGAGTCTCAGATGGAGTGGATCCGTTCAGAATTTCAAATCCCTGACTTCGTTCAGATAAGGACCCCTGGGCCTTTAGACGTAGCTGGCGCTCCTGCCGAGGGGAAAGTAGTCATCTTCCTTTGTGCACTGCAATGCGGGGTCCGACTCCCCCTTACACCCCTTTATCAGGAAGGTTACGGCCTACCTTTGATTGGCTCCCAGCCAGTTTACTCCGAATGCTTGGGGAGTGATTATTTCCGTCTACATAATCTGGAGACAAGTTGGAAACTCTGAACTGACCCAAGAGGAACTGTTGAGCCTGTACCTGGTCAAGCATGACAGCAATGATCCATGGTACTATTTTGCGACTAGGGGGAACAAAGGGTCGGGATTGGTGATGCACCTGCCGTCCTCCAACAAGAACTGGAAGAATAAGTGGTTCTGGGCGGCAGGTGATTGGGAAGCATCAGCAGCTGAACTTAAAACCTCAACGGCTCGTATTCCGACCCATTTTACGAAACAGGTCGGACTTCATCTAGCATCCGGATTGCTGCCTTAGTTTTCACCTGTTTCAATTGAAGTGAAAATTTTTCTTCTTTTGCAGCTTTTCCAAAGGGGTTGCCGCTCCTTTACTCGGACCAGAAAAATCGCATTGCAAAGGCCAGATCACGATCGGAGACGCTTCGTTCCTGAGCTGATCTGATCACCGCGACCAACCTTCACTGGTCTGGGCTTTGCAAATCTCAGCCTTTGCCGACGTCCCTCAGTAAGCTGTCCTGATCTCTTCGATGGACTTTTTTTTGGTGACTTAACTAATCCGTCTTTTCTTTTGCAGGCATGGCCAAAGCGTCCGGGGCTCAAAAAAGGAAAGCAGCTCCGACAGCGGCGGAATTGCTGAAAGAAACCCCCCGAGTGAAGATCACTCGAAAAAAGCCAGTTCCCCCTCGGGTGGAGGAATCTTATGCTGCGCCGACCTCAACAGCCCCGGCTCCGAGACCATTCGGCTCTACCTCTGCGGTGCCGACCCCGGCGCGTCCTAGCACTGCCGCGACTTCATCGACAGTCTTGCTCCCGGTGGTATCTCCTCCTCCGGGGCTCGTCCGAACGACCGTGGCCGACACCCCGGTCGTTCCAAGCCTTGTTGCTCGTGCTCCTGCTGTCATTGTTCCCCCCACTGCGAAGGCTCCTGCCGCAGTCTCCGAGCCCCCCGTCGTTATCCTTTCTTCCTCCGAACGGGAGGAGGCCATTAAAATGGCCTATAATATGCTTTCCCCCCCGAAGTCGGGGGAGATGTCCGCGCCGAGGGTCAAAATTCGACCTGCAGCAGGGTAGGGGCCGAGGGGGCTGCGGCCTCGGCCCAGGCGGACACGAGCGGTGAGAGGTTCGAGCCGGGCTATCATATGACGTGCTTGGCTCCGTGGGCTACCAAGCATGCTAAGGAAGAGGATATTGGTCGGAACCTTGACCGGTCGGAAGGCGGCTTTCTGAACGACTTCGTCTCCGTGTGCTATATGGTATATCTCCGAGAGGATTCTCTCTTTCTTTCGTATCGTTATATATATATATATATATATATATATATATATATATATATATAAAAGATTATGATCTTTGTTTCCTGTTCAGGCCGTCCCGGTGTTGCTCTCAATTCGGGAGAGAGTGCGTGAGCATCGGAGGAGGGAGGCAGAGTTTGAGGCTCTCCAGGCTGAGACGGCGGCCTTGAAATCAGAGCAGATCGAGTTGCGCCGGCAGCTTTCGGGTGAGAGGGCCAGGGTGAGTCGACTCCAGGGAGTCGTCATCGACTTGGAAGCCAGGGAGCTGCATCTGTAGGAGAGGGCAGATAATTTGGAGGTGAGTGGCGATACAGCGACCGCCGAGCTGACCCGCGCCAGGGCCCACACGGATTCTTTGGCCATAGAGACCACTCGGCTCGGTGAAGCCCTTAAACGCGTCAAGGCCGAGGCGGTTGAAAAATGAACCCGAGCCGTGGATCAGGCCGTGGAGGCTCAGCGGGCCAAAGACGAGGTCTATCTGGCCGCAACGGTTGCTGCCGCGGTTGAAGGTTTCAAGACCTCCAAGGAGAGGGACGCTGAAGCTGCGACGTTCTACAACCGAGGCTTCGATGCTTGTCTTGAGGCTATTCTGGGTTTATAGCCAAACCTCGATCTTGACTCTCTTCTGCCTGAGAACTCCAAGGACGCCCCTGCTGAAGTCGCCGCCAAGCACCTGACGCCCAAGCTCCTCCTCCAGCATGAAGACATTCTATTTATTTTTTTTTTAGAAACTATCAATGTATCTTTATCAATGTATTTTTTACCCCTCCGTGAGGATTTAATGAAAAACGTTTCTTTGATATTGTGTTCTCGTTCTAAGATATTGTCGAGCCGACCTTTTTACGGGCCTAGTCCCTTCATTGTCGTTTAGTCGGTTCTTAGAGTCGGTTCTCCGAGTTCCCTCGGTCCAAGTCTTAGTTGGGTCCGATCTCTTAGGATACTCGGCTCGTCGCCTGTCTGGCGAGAACCCTTCATTCCTTCGTATGTTGAGCCGAGCACTTCAACAAAGGGTCGGGTCATTATTAGGCTTTTTCCCTAAAGGGGATGCCTTGCCGATTTTCCGTTAGATTAGGCTCCGATCCCTTAAAGGATCGGGCCATTTAATTCATGCTTGTGTTGATAAGATAATCGGGCAAGCATCCAAAATAAAATTAAACTTTTATTAAGAGCCTTAAAGGCTAGCCGCTCGGAGACGTACATTTTATTATGAGCCTTAAAGGCTAGTTCCTCATGGGTAGTAGAACTTCAAGTGCTCGGCGTTCTAAGGATAAGGGAGATGACGGCCATCGAGGTTTTTCAGGTGATATGAGTCTGGTTTAGCAGACCTGACCACACGATATGGTCCTTCCCAGTTGGGTCCGAGCGCTCCTGTCCCTGGCTCAGCCGTGTTTTGGAAGACCCGTCGGAGGACTAAGTCTCCTTGTCGGAAGCGCCTGACTTTGACATTTAAATTATAGAAACGCGCTACCTGCTGGAGCCGAGCCGCCATTCGGAGCTTGAAAACCTCTCTAAGTTCTTCGAGCAAATCCGGATTAGCAGCGATTTCCTCGGAGTTTTGATTTTCTTCGAAGCTCCTTACACACGCCGTAGGGAGTCCAATTTCTACTGGCACCATTGCCTCCAAGACATAGGATAACGAAAATGGGATTTTACCCGTCGAAGTTTGGGTTGTGGTCCTGTAAGCCCAGAGGATGAAGGGGAGCTCCTCGGCCCAATTTCCCTTTGCTTTTTCCAGCTTTGTCTTGAGATGGTGCTTGATGATCTTGTTGACCGCCTCTACCTGTCCATTCGACTGTGGGTGTCGAGGCGATGAGTAAGCGTTCACTATGTCAAGCCCTTGACACATATTACGGAACTTGTCATTATCGAATTGGCGGCCGTTATCAGAAACGATAGTTCGTGGGATTCCGAACCGGCAGATAATATTTTTTCACACAAAGTCGATTACTTTTTGCTCCATGATCTTCGCGATTGGCTCGGCGTCGGCCCACTTAGTGAAATAGTCGACTGCAACTATAGCGAATTTGACTTGTCCCTTCCCAGTGGGTAAGGGACCAATGATGTCGATCCCCCATTGGACGAATGGCCACGACCCACTCATGGGGGTCATTTCTTCTGCCGGTTGCCTCGGCACGGCAGCAAAACGCTGACACTTGTCACACTTCCGAACAAAGTCCTTGGAGTCTTGCTTTAGAGTCGGCCAGAAATATCCTTGACGAAGTATCTTCATAGCCAAGGCGCGACTGACAGAGTAGTTCCCTCAAATTCCCTCGTGAATCTCCCGAATCACGTAGTCGGACTCGTCCGGTCGGAGGCATCTAAGGTAAGGCTGAAAATGTCCATTTTTGTACAACACTCCGTCCAATATTACATACCGGGCCGCTCTGACCCTAAGTCACCTTGCCTCTAGTTTGTCCTAGGGGGTTTCGCCGGATGACAGATAATTGAATATCAGATCCATCCAACTTGGAGTGGACTGGACGGGATTAACCTTCTCCGACTGACTGATACTCGGGTGTTCAATGAACTCGACAGGAAAAAAATGTGGAATCTTACCCTCGGAGGCCGAAGCGAGTCTTGCTAAGGCATCGGCCCATGAATTCTTGGCTCTGGGGATTTGCCGGATAGTGCAACGCCAAAATCTCTTGATCAATTTTCTTGCTTCCTCGAGGTAGGCAATCATTTTGACTTCTTTAGTTTCGTACTCCGAAGAGATGTGGTTCACTACCAGCTGCGAGTTGCAACGGACTTGCAGGGTCTGAACGCATAAGCTCGCTGCCAGCCTGAGCCCAGCTAGCAACGCTTCCTACTCGGCCTCGTTGTTTGAAGTTTTGAATCCGAGTCTGATTGCATATTGGATTGTCGTTGAATCAGGTGCAACCAAGACAATACCGGCTCCTGCTCCTTTAACATTGGAAGACCTATCAACATAAAGGACCCACCCTGGATCCGATGCTGCCTCTTGGTTGCTCAACGGGACGGGTGGTGTCATTTCGACTTCCTTACTGACTTGTTCCTCATCTGGAGTTGTGAACTCGGCGATAAAGTCAGCCACAGCTTGACCCTTGAGGTCGTCCTGGGGCAGAATTGAATGTTAAACTCTCCGAGCTCTACGGCCCACTTGGTCATCCGACCCGACACCTCGGGTCTCTGGAGGACCTGCCTTAGAGGAGAGTCTGTTAGCACAACTATAGAGTGGGCCTAGAAGTATGGCCGCAGTCTTCTGGCCGAGACGACAAGGCAAAGCGTCAGTTTTTCTAAGGACTGGTACCTTGTTTCAGCTTATACCATGGCTTTGCTTACGTAGTACACGGGGTACTGCTTACTTCTTACCTATCTGATCAGAGCCAAACTGATAGCTGAAGCCGAGACTGCGAGGTAGAGAAACAAGGGCTCCCCTTCTTCAGGCTTGGACAGTATAGGCGGTGAACCTAAGTACTGTTTTAATTGCTGGAAGGCATGATCGCACTCTGGCGTCCACTCCGCCTTCTTATGGCCCTTCAGCTGCTGGAAGAAGGGAAAGCATTTGTCTGTAGCCCTAGATATGAAGCGTTCGAGGGCGGCAACTCTTCCAGTGAGATATTGTATCTCCTTATGGATCCGAGGTGAGTTCATGTCGAGTAAAGTCTTGATCTTATCTGGGTTGGCTTCGATACCTCGCTGACTGACTTGAAAGCCAAGAAACTTCTCTGACTCAACCCCGAATGCACACTTAGCGGGATTCAATTTCATCTAATATTCTCGGAGGACACTGAATGTTTCTCCGAGGTCGGTAAGGTGGTTGGAGGCCTGAGTACTTTTCACTAACATGTCGTCCACATACACCTCCATGGTGTGCCCAATCTGGCTAACAAACATCTTATTCACCAGCCTTTGATATGTTGTCCTAGCATTCTTCAGGCCAAATGGCATGACCCGGTAACAGTAAAGCCCTTTGTCCGTGATAAAGGTAGTCTTCTGCCTGTCTGGAGGATACATAACGATTTGGTTGTATCCGGAATAAGCGTCCAGAAACGAGAGTAACTCATGTCCGGCCGTGCTTTCCACTAGTTGGTCAATTCGAGGTAAAGGGAAGCTATCTTTGGGACATGCCTTATTCAGATCAGAAAAGTCTACACAGACCCGCCACTTCCCGTTGGATTTCCTGACGAGCACAACATTTGCTATCCAATCAGGATAGTACACTTCTTCTATGAAACTCGCATCGAGCAGGACTGAAACCTCCTCGGCAATGGCTTCATATCGTTCGACATCGAACGGTCTTCTTTTTTTCTTAACTGGCCGGTGATCTGGGTCCACGTTCAGCCTGTGGACCAGCACTTCAGGCGAGATTCCCGGCATATCTGTGTGCGACCATGCGAAGATGTCTCGGTGTTGCTTCAAGAAGGACAATAACTCGTTCCTCCTCTTTGGATTCAGTGATGATCCGAGCTGAACAGTTTTGCTCGGGTCTGATTCATCGAGCGGTACTCTTACTAGATCCTCGACTAAGGAGCTTTTCGTCGGTCCTCGAGGATCCAAGGCGTCCACTACGAGCGTTTGTTTGGCAGCTCCTTTTCTCACTGCTATCGCATAACGCCTCCGGGCCTCGCGTTGATCACCTCGGAGATAACCAATTCCACCTTCAGCTGGGAACTTCATAATCAGATGGTAAGTTGAGACGACCGCTCTCATTGCGTTGAGTGAGGGTCGGCCCAGGATCACATTGTGGACAGATGGAACATTGATAATTAAAAAGTCAACCAAAAGCGTGACTTGATGTTGCCCTTCTCCTGCTGTTACTGGGAGTGAGATAGCTCCTTCGGAGATGACTCTCTCTCCGGCAAAGCCGTGCAAAGGAGTCTTCACGGGTCGAAGCCGGGACCGTGGAATTTTCATCTTTTCGAACGCTTCGGAATACATAACATCAGCCGAACTCCCGGTGTCGACCAAGATGCGGTACACTTTGTGATTTGCTATGGTCATGGTAACCACTAGCGCGTCATCGTGCGGATGTTGCATCCCGCACGCATCATCTTCCGTGAAGGTCAGGCTGCACGGAGCGACTCGGAGTTCCTTCCTGGGACGTTCCGCCAGGTGAACATGGTGTACCGACTCGGAACTCCAGGAATGGGCTTTTCGAGCCCTGTTTGAATCCCCTCCCCCAGCTGAACCCCCGAAGATGGTGCAGATTTCAGCGCGTTCCTCTGGGGGGTTGTTCGGATGTTCTCGCGGTCGTTCCTCTCTCCAAGCGAATTTTTCTTTTTTGGTGTAACGACGTAGATGTCCCTTGCGGATGAGGGACTCAATCTCGTCTTTCAGATCCACGCAATCGTCCGTGTTGTGACCATGGTCCCGGTGGAAACGGCAGAATTTTCGCTTGTTCTGGTGCTCTGGGTCAGCCCTCATGCAGACCGGCCAATTAAGTAGTTTGTCTCCTCGGATATCCAACAGAATCTGCTCGGCGGATGTATTAAACGGGGTATAGGAACGGAATTTCCCTTCCGGCATACGGCTCGGTCGACGATCGCGGGAAGCGCAGTCATCCACTCCTTTGCCAGTCGGCTGGGAGTCTTCATTCCGAGGTCTCTTTCCTTTGTTCGTCGATTCGGATACTTGTATGCATTTTCAAGCGTTAGTGAACTCCTCGGCGTTAGAATACTTCTTGACTTTCGCCATGAAGTCTGCTAGCTTCTTTGGCGGATTCTTTCCAATGGAGAAGGCGAACTTTCCTTCTTTCAGTCAGCTCAGAATGACAGCGAGGGCCATCTTATCATCGTAATCCTCGACATGCAACGCTTCTTCGTTAAAGCGAGCGATGTAATCCTTCAACGACTCTTTTGGGGCCTGCTTGATGGTGAGCAAGTGAGTGTTGGGTTTCCGACTTCTCTTACCGCTTATAAACTACGTAAGGAATAGTCGACTCAGTTCCGCGAAAGAGTCCACAGAGTTGGGTTTGAGCTGGTGATACCAAATCCGAGCAGACCCCGTGAGGGTGATAGAAAACCCTCTACACATCATTGCGTCGGTTGCAGTCTAGATCTGCATCCATGATCGGTAGGACTCCAGGTGTTCGGATGGATCCCCAGTTCCTGAATACTTGATGACGGGAGGCATCCAAAACCTATGCAGCATCACTTCAGCCATGATAGCTGGGGTGAAGGGAGGCTCAGTCTCTTCCATCATTGCTTGGATCGTGGCTGGAACTGTCGATTGTTGCTGCTTTTTCTCCAATGTCAGGAACTTGTCTTCTAGCTTCGCAAATCATGCCTCCCATGGGTCTCTATTTTTAGCGACGACTTCTGGGGCATCCTCGACCTCCGGTGTTCTCCTTTCTCTCCTTCATTCTAATTGGTGACGGAGGTCCGTAGGCGGCAGGGCAGATGTGGTTGAATGAATGGTTGTGGGGGCCCGAGTAGTTGCATTCCGCGCGAATACCTCAGCTTGTACCGCAAGAGGATTTTGACTCGAATGCGGCACCCCCGAGTGTCGGGGGGCTTCAGGTCTCGCACTCCTCGGTACAGAGCGAGTTTCCACGAACAACCCCACCGACTCGAGAACGGGTTGCTCCTGAGTCGGGCTTAGCTCTGGCTCTCTCTGTTGTTTCATTCGGTTTATCTCGTCGCGAAGGGCCTGAATCTAGTTTCTGCATGGCGCGATACTTGCTTGACCGATTACGTGAACGTTGGGAAGGCCTTGGTGCGAACTCGGCATGAAGCGATGATGACGACTGAGTCTGCTCATTAGGTTGTGGCTATACCACTGCAGCTTTCTTCTTCCTTGTCATTGCTTGGATGAATGAGAACCTGACTTATAGTTTCAGGTTCCCACAGACGGCGCCAAAAATGTTGACGTTAAAATCTGGTCGGCCCTCTCTCCACGTCACCCTCTACGTGTTGTCCTTGAAGCCTGCACCAAGAAAATGGGCAAATGTGACCCTGGCTAAGCCGGGGGACCCTCCGATGCCTAAGTCAGGACAAGGGAATCGGGGTATAGGTAGTGAGTAGAGGAGAAAAGAGCTCGATATCGCATACCTGTAGATATGGCGCTGTGTGCTATTTATACTTGCCTGTGGGGGAGTCTGGTCTTGATAATCTTGGCACGATCAGAAGGATTCCCAGATCGTGGAGATACTGTCCGCAATCTGTTGATCGTGTAGCATATCCGACGAATAATGCGTATCTGCGAGCGACGTTATCAGCCACGTTTGGTTATGACAATTTCCATATTTAGCGAATGAGATATGCGCACGTGAGTGTCTGTCTGGCTCGGCTTGTCAGGCCATAACAAGGAACATTCTCCAGGTCGGACATAGTCCGACCTGACCCGTCATGCCGAATCCGATCGGATTGTTAGGACCCCTCCGAGTAAGCCCTCCACCAGAGACGCTCACGTGTCCTTGTTGCGATGCTAAAGTCTGGTCAGATGGGTCGTGTCTCAGACGCCTCGGGTGTCGGCTCGGACTTACAGTCGGATTGATGTTTTACCACCTGCTCGGATCTCCCCATAACATACACTATTATCCTAATTCATCTATACCCTGTAGGTAATTGTTCTAACTTGAACATCTTAGGGTCCCCGGCCATACCCACGCCCTGTTACTATTGTCACATTGTTCCTGCAAAGACGACCAAATTTCAGCATCAAGAATTAACGTCATCATCTCAGTGCGAATTTTGGGGTACACTCTATCCACAATGGGCCCCACAATCCTGTCGGTGTGGATTGATAGACACGCATGCCATGTGGATGAGACAGCACAACTTTAAAAGATGATTTGCATGGTGGCAAAAGAGATTCCACGCCCATTTCCAGTAGAAAAATCGCATGCGATCGTGAATGCATCGCATGTGATCGTGAATGCGTGTCCTCGACCCTATCTTTTCATATCTTCCTCTCATTCTCTATTTGACCGTTAAAATCCAAAGAGGATGTCAAATCACATATCCCAAAAGAGAAATACTTATATACTCTGGCAGGTTGTGATGGATGATACTTAGGCATTTAGAAATTACCTAGAAATTACGCACACAGCAAACAAGTAATTCAAATTAAACCGTCCAATCAATGGGTACCAGTTTAGGTGTCTTGTGAATAAAATATTACCCCTTGTATGGTTACGTAACTATTAGATTGCTGGACATTCGATCGGACGGTTGAAAATCAAAAAAGAAATCCAACAATCTTATTTCAAAGAACAAGCATCCAGGATTAATCGACCAATATAATTTTCTGAGAGTAACTTAATAACAGGTGGGCTCCACAATTTTGGTCGGTTTACTTTGAGTTCATATATTCCACTTATACCATTTCTACGTGCCTGAGTATCAAGCGTCATCGGCAACCAGAATATCAAATAATTTAAGTTCGTACGGTTGTAGTTTGTTCTGCTCACTTGATTTAATGCCCGCAGATGGAACGCGGATTCGGTGGGCCGGGAAACACCGACTTTCGTGAGGCAGTGACCGTGGGGCCACCTTGATGTATTTGTTGTATATCCACACCATCCATCCGTTTTTCCAGCTTATTTTAGGGTATGAATCAATAAACGAAGCAGATCCAAATATTACGTGGACCACACCACAAGAAAAGTGATGATTGAATGCTTGTGGGCCACAAAATCTTTGGATCAAGCTTATATTTGTATTTTCCCTTCATCCCAGTCTGACTGACCCTATCAACAGGTTGGATGGTTAATAAAAATTATGGTGGGCCCTATGATGTTTTTAATGGTGGGTGTTCAATCACCACAGTCTCCTGTGGTGTGGTCCACCTGAGATTTGGATTTGCTTCATTTTTGGCCTCATGTCCTAAAATGAGCTGGATAATGGATGGACAGCGTGGATGTATAACACATGCATCATGGTGGGCCCCAAGGTCACGGGGCTCACCTAATCCGCATTCCCTCATATGTTGGTTTTGGCACTCTTTCTTCTTTGTCTTGGATTGTTAGGTCCGTGTAGAAAAGAGATGTGGACCCTTACATAGAAGCCTTTAGCCACGTCACTTCATCACCATCCCTTTCTCATCATTAGCTTGAGCACTCAACAACACGGGTTTTTCTTTTTCTTTGGCTCGAAGTGCTAACCTGACACTGATCTAGATTTGGACGGTTACTCTTTCAGATCTCCTTTGTTCTGTCCAATTGTAGGCTACCAATTTGGATGGTCTGGATTGTTGATCCAATGTTGTAAAATATTGATTTTAATAAAAATATTTTAATAATAAAATATATGAAAAATTATTTTTTGAAAAAACTTTTTGGAGCTTTAAGAATAGTCCCACATGGAAAAGAGAAGAGAAAGAAAAGTGGTTTAAATGATAATAGTAGAGTACTATAATATTTGCTTACCTAGTCCGTGGACCATGGGACTTGCGTGTTCGCACTAGAACACCGCGCATGCACTTGGTCTCGATCTCGGTCTCGGGCACGGTGCGAGGGCGTGGGCATGTGAGGCAGTGTGGCTGTAGAGGCACTAGTGGCGCACTTCGCACGTGTACATCGTGTCGCAGAAGGTCGCTCCCTTAGCGAACCGGAGCGAGACGTGTACGAGTCACGGTGCGACTAGTGGCTAAGGAAGATGGTTGGTTGAACGAAAAACTAAAAGACTAAATGAGAGTCCCTCAGAATATATAGAGGGCTGGAAAAGAGTTGTTGCAGAAAATCTATAACAGTTGTGCAATAAGTGCAGGGTCCAGCTGAAACTGCTGCATGGCTAGCCCCAACAGCTATAAAATGGCTACCTGCTGTCTCACAACAGTCAGCATGCAACAGCTTAATGGCCCATGCACAACATTCAGAAAATGGCTAGTTTTCTCAACAGCCAGAAAACGGTCATGAGATTTAGTTCCCTGGACCATAACCCCTAGCCACCATAACCTATAAAAGGAGGGCCTGGATGGGTTTCAAAACCATCTCAACTCACTCAAGCAACTCCATACGAATTCTAGAAAAACAGCCTATCCACTCATATATTATAAGTGTTATCCAGCAACATAGCAAGGTGTCAACCTTAGCTTGAAGGACAGACCAGCGGTGTGGTCTAGGACGGTTCAACCAAACCAGCGGCTGAAGATTAGAACTTAATTGAGCAGAATTCTAAACCACTTTCCTATTTTCTTCTTTTCTTCTTTTGAGATTTTTCCTTTATATTGTAATACTGTCAGAAATAGTGAAATTGAGTTCCATTTGGTGGGCCTTCGTGTTTGCTGAACGCAGACCCACACCAGGCTCGTCGTATTCTAAAAGCAATCTGCCTGTAACCTATCAGCATACTCAATTTACTTGAGTTGGGGCAAATAACGCTTTAAGAACAGCGTTTTCAGACGTGCTTCAGCCTGTCCATATTATTTTCGGTTTCCATATTATACAGAAACTACATTAATCTGTATAAATTTTCCAACAATCTTAAAGCGTTATTTCCTAAAATGAAAGCCGATAGCGTTTCATCTATTAAGTTGATGAATCAGGACTTGATACGTCTTGATCGGTTCGATAGAACCAATTTTACAAGATGGTAAGACAAGCTGAAATTTCTCCTGACGACGATGAAGATCTACTACATACTAGATCCAAATCTACAAGCACTGCCTGAAGCAACCGACAAAGACTTACCTGAGCAGGTGGCTGCCCGCTCTAAAAGAGCCGAAGACGAACTCTTGTGTCGTGGACACATTCTGAACGCACTCTCCGATCGCCTGTACGATCTGTACCAACAGACATCATCAGCAAAGGAGATCTGGGCCGCACTGGAATTCAAGTATAAGGCTGAAGAAGAAGGGACCAATAAATTTCTCATCGCCAGGTATTTTGACTTCAGCATGGTAGATAATAAACCGCTGCTGCCCCAAATCCAAGAACTGCAGCTAATAGTAAACAAAATCAAAGCGATCAAAATCGATCTTCCTGAATCATTCCAAGTCAGGGCTATAATCGCTAAATTGTCACCGATGTGGAAAGACTATAAAAAGAAATTGCTGCATAAAACCGAGGACTACACACTGGAACAAATTCAGAAACACCTAAGGATTGAGGAAGAATCCCGTAACCGCGACAAAAAGAATGATAACGAGAATGCCTCGTCCAAGGTACATGCAGTAGAAAACACTAATAATAAGAATCCCGAGAAGGACGATTCCCTAAAACCCAATAAAGGAAAATTCAAGAAAAACGCCCAAAAGAAGAACGGAAAGTTCAAAGGCCCATGCCATGTCTGTGGAAAAATCGAGCACTATGCTCGAGTATGCCGATATCGCAAATCTAAAAAAGAGGCAAGTGCAGTAGAAGAAGGCGATATCGTGGCTATGATCACTGAAGTGAATACCATCCAAGGCAAAGTTTCAAGCTGGTGGTATGATACTGCCGCTACAGTACATGTGTGCTACGACAAATCAGCCTTCAAAACCTATGAGGAATTGACTGATGGTCAAGAAGTTCAAATGGGTAATGAAGTCCGATCGAAGGTCGTCGGCAAAGGAACTGTCGAACTGATATTCACTTTTGGAAAGAAAGTGATTCTGACTAATGTACTGCACGTCCCAGATATGAGGCGAAACTTAGTTTCTGGGGATCTTCTGGAAAAACCAGGTATAAGGGTGGTATACGAGTCAGGAAAACTGATTTTATCCAAGAATGGAAATTTTATTGGAAAGGGATATGCTTGTAATGGGATGGTTAAGTTTTCTCTAAATGAAAGTAACACTTCTGCGTATATGGTTGAATCTGCTGAACTATGGCATGATAGACTAGCCCATATAGGGTATAGTACTTTGAAGTTCATGGCTAAGAATGGTTTAATCTCATACACAGATAATGAAACTGATAAATGTGAAGTGTGCATACGATCCAAAATGATGAAAAAATCTTTTCCAAGTGTTGAAAGATCATCTTAAATTTTAGATCTTGTGCACAGTAATATCTGTGAGTTAAACGGCATTCTTACTCGTGGAGGTAAACGATACTTCATAACCTTTATAGATGATTGCTCTAGATATGTATATGTTTATCTATTAAAGAGCAAAGATGAAGCATTGAACATGTTTAAGATATATAAAGCAGAAATAGATAATCAATTAAGTAAGAAGATAAAAATTCTCCGTAGCGATAGAGGAGGAGAATACTTCTCGAATGAATTCGATAGCTTCTGTGAAGAAAATGGACTGGTACATCAATGTACAGCTCCATACACACCTCAACAAAACAGAATAACTGAAAGAAAGAATAGAACATTAGTAGAAATGGTCAACTCAATGCTAATAAAAGCAAAGTTGTCACTAAGTCTGTGGGGTGAGGCACTGCTTGCAGCATGCCATATAATAAACAGACTTCTGTCTAAAAAATATAAAGTATCTCCATATGAAACATGGAGAGGTAGAAAACCTAACCTAGGATATCTTAAAGTGTGGGGGTGTCTTGCATACTGCAGAACCCCTGACCCAAAAAGAACCAAGTTAGGACCAAGAGCTATTAAGTGCGCCTTCGTTGGGTATGCACAAAATAGTAAAGCTTATAAACTTCTAGACATGGAGTCTAATACAATTATAGAATCAAGAGATGTTGAATTCTTTAAGAACTCACTATCTTTGGAGTCAAAAAATAATGAAATCCAAACTCCTAATAGAGAACCAGATAGCACAGCTCCACATATAGTGGAAGCTCTTATTGAACCCCGTAGGAGTCAAAGAACAAGAATAGAGAAGAGTCTTGTAGATGACTACATAAACTCACAACGCATCATTTTCCATCTGGTAGAAGCAGATAGAGAAAATGTTATAAGACAAATACATATAGTAATGACTATAGAAGATGATCCTAAAACATATAAGGAAGCAGTATCCTCTAGAGACTCAATTTTTTGGAAAGAAGCTATAAATGATGAAATGGAATCCTACTATCAAATAAAACATGGGAACTAGTAAACTTACCTCTAGGTTCTAGACCCATAGGTTGTAAGTGGGCATTTAGGAAGAAATATCACATTGACGGGACTATCCAAACCTTTAAAGCTCGACTAGTAGCTAAAGGTTTTAGACAAAAAGAAGGGATAGACTACTTTAATATATACTCACCTGTAGCTAGAATAACATCCACTAGGATATTATTTGCGCTAGCTTCCATACATCATCTTCACATCCACCAAATGAATGTAAAGACTGCATTCTTGAATGGTGACCTCAATGAGGAGGTATACATGGAATAACCTAAAGGTTTCATTCTACCAGGAAATGAAAACAAAGTATGTAGATTAGTCAAATCATTATATGGATTAAAATAAACACCAAAACAGTGGTATGAGAAGTTTGATTCTAAAATACTATCTCATGGTTTTATGCATAATGTAGCTGACAAATGCATATATTGTAAAGTAGATGGTAATTATACTATTATTATCTGTCTGTATGTTGATGACATGTTAATAATAAGTAATAAAATGAAAGGTGTGACTGAAACAAAGAGGTTTCTTTCTTCAGTATTTAAAATGAAGGATCTTGGACAAGTTGATACCATCGTAGGTATCAAAGTTAAAAAATATTGTGGGGGTTATGCTTTATGTCAATCTCATTATATTGAGAAGATACTAAATAAGTTTAACCATCTAAATATAAAAGAAGCAAAAACTCCATTTGATCCAAGTATCAAACTAAAAGAAAATACTGGAAGAACAATTGCACAATTAGAATATGCGAGTGCTATAGGAAGTCTTATGTATGCTATGCAATGCACTAGACCTAATATCGCATAAGCTATGAGTAAACTTAGTAGGTTTACTAGTAACCCTAGTAATGAACACTGGAATGCAATCAGTGGAGTCGTTGGTTACTTAAAAGCAACCAAAGACTTAGGACTATTTTATTCAGAGTTTCCTGCCTTATTGGAAGGATATACCGATGCGAGCAGGATATCGAGTGCAGGGGACAACAAGTCTACTACAGGGTGGGTATTCACCCTATGAGGTGCTGCTGTATCTTGGGGATCCAAGAAACAGACTTGCATAACGCACTCGAATATGGAGTCTGAATTTATAACCCTAGCTGCAACAGGCAAAGATGCTGAGTGGCTAAGGGATCTTCTATTAGAAATTCATTTTTGTGTTAAGCCTATATCGGCTGTATCACTACATTGTGATAGTTAAGCCACATTAACTAGAGCCTATAGCGGCACTTATAATAGTAAGTCTAGACATATTAGTCTTTGACATGATTATGTCAGACAATTGATTCAAGATTGAATCATGTCACGCCCCAAACTCGGAAACCGGGCTCACAAAATTCCCGATCGCCGAATCCGGCGCCGACAGCCTCCGTAGAACCCCATTCTCGGCTCCTAGCTCCCATTCGCCAGGTTCCGATCCTGGGATGCTACGAGGAGGATTTCAAATACCAGTTTGTTTCGTAATAAGCATAACCAAAGGCATAACCCACAAACAACAACCAAGCACTCCATTACATTTCCACTATGATCAAAAAATTTTACAAGTACAATGAGCATAAAGGGAAATACAATGGTAAATAACAAAAAACTCCAAAATGATCAACGACGCGCTCCTGCCTCAACGCTGCTGCAGTCCAACGTCACCTGCACGCAACGGTCGTGCATAAGCTTACAGAAAGCTTAGAGGGTGGTGAAAGTGTGTGCGCAAGGTAGTAATATGAATGCAATGTCAGAGTAATGCGGAATATGCAGATGGAACTATAATATCATGAGCCGTACCAAGGCTTATGTGATGCAAGACATGAATGGTATTGGCCACCCCAAGGCCATGCAATGTGCAATGCAACTCAAGCATACAGATCCTCATCAATGTCCACATATCAGTACAGCTCAGAGTATGGAATATCACCGGGGTCTAGTACACTCTAAACCAGATTGCCGCCACATCGCGCGCAATAAGGTAAGTGGAAGAGACCTCACTATCCGTCTGCCAATATCGGGCGCGACTCGTCGATAGCGGACCCATTCCTCGAGCTGGTCAAACTCAGCCTAGCATTGCCCCCTACACTCGGGCGGGTAAGGCCGCACCCCCTTCCAACCGACCACGACACAGTGGAGAGCGTAACCGTCTGGTAATCGGCACTCAACGCTCATCTACCCACTCGGTCTAGACGTTGGAGCAACCTCTTGGTACCATAAGGGTTTAGGGACTTTCACCCAGGGATATCTATAGTACCCCATGTAAGTCAAGATTTCCGGTATCCAATCCTGCCAACCACGATGCGTCTGTGGAGGCTACGGCCCTGATGTCGCTAGGGCGTACAACAACCATGTCACACTAATGCGGAATGCATGAATCACGCCATCCAGTCATGCAACCAATCCTGCGCATACCGTACGCTCATGTAGGGCAACACCGCCTAACCGGGAGCCCATAAACAACCTGCCCGAAGGCAAATGCTATGATCAATCATCACTCATATCAAGCATACATATGATGCGTATGATCATGGGCCATGAAACTATACTAAACATGTTATAATAAAAGGAATTATCTTACGATGCAGATGGACCTGGACGGCCTATACACAATAAGTACGGCCCAATAATGGGCCCTAAGGAGAGTTGTAATGTGGACATCCAACCAACATTACACTCGCAATGTGGACGTCAAACCAACATTGCATCACAGGTACGATCTTCATAAACCTTAGTACTTAGTCTGAAATGAATTTACTCATTGTAATGGACCGTAGGTTGTCCCCATTGGACCTTATATATATATCAAATGGGCCATATCCTATGGGCTCTTATTCATCAAATGGGCCACATAAATGGGCCAAACCAATGGGCCTTAAGTGCATTGCAATGGCATAAACCCGTGGGCCTTGGATTGCACCAATTGGACCTAGTTACATGAATCTAATATGTATCAAATGGGCCACACCAATTGGACCCCCAAATGTGTGTCCAATGGGCCTCAACCCAGAGGCCTTATATGAGTCAAATGGGCCTAAATCCCTAGGCTTTAACAATTTAAATGGACCTAATCCATGAGTTTGCATACATATCAAAGTGGGCCTAATCCTATGGACCCTTTTATAATTGAATGGGTTCAGTCCCATGGACCTTACAATATATCAAATGGTTTACTTCCATGGACTTTAAATTTCAACAAAAAGGGGTCCACTTTCATGGGTCTTGAAGTACATCAAATGGGCCTAGTCTCTAGGCCTAAAATAAACCCAATGGGCCCAGCCCATAAGCATTTCACAAAACCAAATGGGCCTAGCCCATGCCCCGTTTGAAATTCCAATGGGCCTAGCCCATAGGCCTAACATGATCCTTTCAAGTGGATGGACGGTCTGGATGCACCGCCTATGACAATGGTGGGACCCACATGAAGGCGTACAATCATATATATATTATATACTATATAACTACATATAATATAATATATGTAATATATACAATATGATATGTAGTATATATATCATATAATAATATATATATGTGATATATATATAATATAATAACATATATATGTGGGCCCCACCGTTCAGTGGGGACGGTGTGGATTCAACAAGAATCACAGTGGCCATCACCGTCCACGGACCGTGGACGGTGTGAATAAAATACATAAATCACTATGGGTCCCATGTATATGGCCCACCGTGATGTTTAATTGAAATCCCACCCGTTCATAAGGTCACTCAACCTGGACGAAGGGAAAATATAAAATTTCAGCTTGATCCAACACTTCTGGGGACCCCAGGAAGAGTTTCAATGGGGGGTGCTCATTCACACTGTTTCTTGTGATGTGGCCCACCTGAGGTTTGGATCATCCTGAAATTTGGAGGGGGCCCACCTGGGAAGGGGGCCCGCCTAATGGACGGTGTAGATAGAACATGTGCATCAAGTGGGGCCCACGGCAGCAGCCGTGGGTGGCTGCACAGCAGCCCGCCCGCCCGTCCGTCAGCACGCAGGCGCTGCCTGCGTGCGCCTGACACAGCGGCAGCAGCTGCTGCCGCCCCTTCTCTCTCTCTCCTCCAATTTCATCATTTCACGAAAATTTCATGTGTGGGGCCCGCTTTCGGACAATCCATACCAGCCATAGCGATCAGTGGCTCGACGCCGTTCAAATGAGTCCAGAGTTCCAATTTTTTTGATGCTTGTAGGAGAAATAAAATAAGGAACTAGTGTTTGGATGGTAAGGGCGCAATATTAGGCGCTATGGCCCACCAGATGATTGGATTAGTTCCAAACTTTTACCCAACGGCTAGAATACCGTGGGTGAGAGGATGGACGGCTTGGATAGGACATAGACATCAGGATGGGGCCTGTGCAAAGGGAACATCCCATTCCCTTCTTTTTTCTTCCTTTTTCCTTTCCTTTTTCTTTTTTGTTCTCGTTTTCTTGGTAACGTCCAGCGTCCCAGACGCTGGACGGCTGACGTTCATACACGGTTATTTGTGGTGGGCCTGATGAAGTGGGCCACCACATGATGGGTGGCATGGAAATTACATCTAAGGTGGGCCCCACTTGAATAAAATAAATACATCAAGTTGGGATCCATTCAAGTGGGCCACACCATCCTACTACAATAAAATAAAATAAAATACAATAAAATAAAAGAGAGAGGGAGAGAGACATGGAAAGTGGGACACGGCTAGTGATGGAGGGACCCCGTCACTATGGGCCCTCCCATGCATGAAATCATACATCAATTGGGTCATTTTGTACATGTGACCCTCCAAATTAAAGATCAACGGTGGGGATCCCTTCCCCACCAATATGAATGGTCTAGATGACCTTTCCAAATGAAAACAAACTTCATGATGGGGTCCATGGAGAATGGTCCCATCATGGAATGATCATGACGATCCAAGTGGTCCATCGGCCACAAATAAGGGTCCCAAGTGAGATCCACACCATGGATCGGTGGGCCTCACTTGGTCCACCATAAAATCAAGAAAATCTACCCTATAGAAGCACCCACCGTCCGATCTTTTCGCTCCTAGAGGTTCCTTGTCACCTTGTCTTCAACTTCAATGGCTAAGATGAAGGATGGAGGGTTGAGATGGGGGATTTTGGGGTAGGAAGGTGGGCCACTTGAAGCTTAGAGGGAGGTTGGAATTCTCATACGTGGGAGCTCCTTGCAAATTTTTTTTTTGTTGCTTGGATTTTTTTTTTGGAATGAGAAAGAGAGAGAGAGAGAGTGATGTAAAGGGAGAGAGAGAGTGATGGATGGATGGGTGAGTGATGGTGGTGTAAGAGAAATTTGACTTTTATGGCTTTTTGTGTAAGAAGGGTATGGGTTGAGAAGACTTTGTTGGCTTTTGTGTAAGAGAGGTATGGGTTTGGGAGACTTTTGTGGTTGCTTGGGAAAAGGGATGGAGGTGATGTGTACTTGACATGTGATGGCTTGATGGGTGATTGATTGATGGGATTGATGTGATTGATGTGACACATCGTTGAGATTCCCTTGGTTTTCGCAACGCGCGGCGTTTTCTCGCACCGAACGTTGGCTCATATCTCTTGATCGGGGTATCGCCTTGGCGCGTGAGTCGCGGTATCGGAACCGCAACGACGGCGCGGTCGCTAAGGTATTGGTCTTGGGTTGAGTCGACTCGGGTTGTCGGTTCATGAATCCAGGTCGCGCGTCGATATTGTTTAAGGGTCGAAAGTTGCCGGAATTCGACCGGTACGACCACGGAAGTGTACGGAAAGGTACGGACCAAGATACGGGTTTTACAAATCATTGCTATTTCCTATGTGAAATCAAGCAATAACCTGACAGATCCTTTCACTAAACCTCTACCGAGAGAGGTAGTGAAGGCTACATCTAGAGGGATGGGGTTGAAACTTTTCAACCAAAGTTCCACCAGTGATGGTAACCCAACCTAAAATCAGAAAATCTCTAATATTGAGTTTAATGGGTAAGAACAAGTCACTGATAAGTGGAAAGTTTTCAGCACTAAATTATATAACATCATCCATAATACATAATAGATAAGTGCTGAGCGTTACGAAAGAGGATTGAGTCTTAGAACTCTTAATGAATTTCAGTCTTTAGGACAAGTGTCTTATAGTAACAGAGACACTGGAAGGATTTCACCCATATGAACGTAGAGATGGTGCCGTCTCTCATGAGAGTTAAGAGTTTTCTCTCGGGATCGTTCACTAATTAGGATAAGCACATGGCCATTAATTGTGCTGAGCAAGATTGTGGGAACTCTAACAACACATAGCGAATATGTGTGTGGTTTCTCCGACTCTGTTATCTAGGAATAACTGGTTCAAAGCTGCGGCTACCAGTCATTTCGATAGAGTTTTGAGATACTTACACTAAGGGAAGATTAAAATCGAAAGATATCTTTCTTTATACATATAAGCTAATTATTCTGGCAGTATGTTTAATCGAGAAAATATTTTTATAAAAAATCAAGTGGGGGATTGTTGTAAAATATTGATTTTAATAAAAATATTTTAATAATAAAATATATGAAAAGTTATTTTTTGAAAAAAAATTTTGGGGCTTTGGGAATAGTCCCACATGGGAAAGAAAAGTGGTTTAAATGATAATAGTGGAGTACTATAATATTTTCTTACCTAGTCCGTGGACCATGGGACTTGCGTGTTCCAGTGCGAAGCACTGGAACACCGCGCACGCTCACGCGCACGCACTCGCGCTCGCGCTCGCGCTCGGTCTCGGTCTCGGTTACGGTCACGGTCTTGGTCTCGGGCACGGGCTCGGTGCGAGGGCGTGGGCATGTGAGGCAGTGTGGCTGTAGAGGCGCTAGTGGCGCACTTTGCACTTCGCGCGTGCGCATCACGTCGCAGAGGGTCGCTCCCTTCACGAACCGGAGCGAGACGTGTGCGAGTCGCGGTGCGATTAGTGGCTAAGGCAGATGGTTGGTTGGACGAAAATCTAAAGGACTGAATGAGAGTCCCTCAGAATATATAGAGGGCTGGAAAAGAGATGTTGCAGAAAATCTGTAACAGTTGTGCAATAAGTGCAGGGTCCAGCTGAAACTGCTGCATGGCTAGCCCCAACAGCTATAAAACGGCTAGCTGCTGTCTCACAACAGTCAGCATACAGCAGCTTAATGGCCCATGCACAACAGTCAGAAAACAGCTAGTTTTTTCAACAGTCAGAAAACAGTCATGGGATTTATTTCCCTGGACCATAACCCCCAGCCACCATAGCCTATAAAAGGAGGGCCTGGATGGGTTTCAAAACCATCTCAACTCACTCCAGCAACTCCATACGAATTCTAAAAAAACAGCCTCTCCACTCATATATTCTAAGTGTTATCCAGCAACATAGCAAGGTGTCAACCTTATCTTGAAGGACAGACCAGCGGTGTGGTCTAGGACGGTTCAACCGAACCAGCGGCTGAAGATTAGAACTTAATTTAGCAGAATTCTAAACCACTTTCGTATTTTCTTCTTTTCTTCTTTTGGGATTTTTCCTTTATATTGTAATACTGCCAGAAATAGTGAAATTGAGTTCCATTTGGTGGGCCTTCGTGTTTGCTGAACACAGACCCAAACCATGCTCGTCATATCCTAGAAGCAATTTGCCTGTAACCTATCAGCATACTCAATTTACTTGAGTTGGGGCAAATAATGCATTAAGGACAGCGTTTTCAGACGTGCTTCAGCCTGTCCATATTATTTTCGGTTTCTATATTATACAGAAACTACATTAATCTGTATAAACTTCCCAACATCCAAGTGATCTTTTTCTCTATAGTTTTCCTCACCAATGGTGCAATCCACCTGGTAGATGATTCAGATAATGATGGCATCTAGTGAGTGGGCTCAATCACAGGGATTTTGATGTGGGAAGTGGATTGGGTAGTGTACAGAGTAGACTGTGGAGCCCACCATAATGTATGTCTTATCAATGCCGTCCATCCATTTTCTCAGCCCATTTTATGGCATTAGGCTAAAATTGAAGCATATCCAAATCTCAAGTGGACCACACCATGGGAGACGGTGAGGATATGATGTCCACCATTGAAACATTCCTAGGGCCCACAGTAATGTTTGGCACCTAACCTTTTTCAAAAGGTTACGGGGACATAGATGAAAGGAAAACATAAATATCAGCTTGATCCAAAACTTGTGGTTCCCAAAGAATTTTTCAACGGTCGGAGTACAATTCCCACCGTTTGTTGTGGTGTGGTCCACTTGAGCTTCGGATATGCTTAAATTTTTTGCTCATGTCTTAAAATGAGCTGGAAAGGAGGATTGATGCCGTGGATAAGACACATGCATCACGGTGACTACCTACACTAGACAACCTCCAGGTCCGTGATATATATATATATATATATATATATATATATATATATATATATATATATATATATATATATTCCCAACTTTCACACTGATCCAAAACCTTGTTGGGCCATGGCAAAAGGAAACATTTTTCTCCCTTAATTTGTCTCTCCTTTGTCATGGCCCCCTAAAGTTTTGGATAAGAGTAAAAGTTAGATGAGATAGGAGATGAGTTCTTAAAAAGTTCTCATGAGTTATTCGGGTAAGCAGGTGGGTCGGTGATATATATAGACACACATGGAAATGGTATGAGGTCGACCTCACGGAGTCATGGGAACTTCCCATGGTGGTACATGTGTAGTTTACAGGATGTCCCAAAAATTAACCATATATGGAACTCAAGAGGGGCCTACCATCTAAAACCATGTGAAGACATACCTAAAACTCATAAAAGTATTTGGTGGGGCCCATTTAAGTTTTAGATGCAGCTGAAACTTGGTCTGACCCCTCATCCAAATGGGACACAGAGTGGATGGTCGTGAATTTGTGAACTACATCTTGGTGGGGCCAATAAATGATTATGAATGTTTTAATAAGAAGATAACCCCTTTCAACTGTTATATGTGGTGTAACCCACCCAAGTCCTAGATTGACTCGATTTTTAAGCCTGTGGCCCACTATACGGGAAATGGTACTATGAGGTCGACCTCATGGGAGCTTCCCATGGGGTCGAGTTGTGTGGACCCCCCCGTGATGTGTATCGAACATCAACACCGTGCATTTGATGGGTCCCCTTTATGTTATGGGATATACCAAAAATCAGCCATATATAAATCTCAAGTGGGCCATACCATCTAAAATCATGTGAAGACACCTTAAAAAAATAAAAGCACTTAGTGGGGCCCATCTGAGTTTTGGATGCAGCTAAAACTTGGTCTGACCACTCATCCAAGTGGGACACACAATGGATCAGCTGTATTTGTGAACCACATCTCAGTGAGCTCAATAAATGATGTTCGACACACATCACGGTGGAGCCCACACACCTCTTTTGCATGTGGTGTGGCCCACACAGCTCAATCTCATGGGAAGCTCCCTTGAGGTCGACCTCATACTACAATTATATATATATATATATATATATATATATATATATATATATATATATATATATATATATATATATATAAAATATGCTCAGTTGTTCACCTTTTTGCATAGAACTCGTGCGAACTCCTTTGAGAACTCATCATATGTGATGCGAATTGCATGATCTGAAGTGCGTGATGCAGCACCTCATGCAACCCAGGGCCCAACTTTTACTTTGATCCAAAACTTTGGTGGATCATAGAAAAAGAAAACACGTGTGTGCACGCCCTTACTTGTTTGGGTTTGAGCGTAGTCCTGACTCGCCCAAGTCAGGGGTGACTTGGCCACGTTGGGGGTGAATTGAGGGCTGGCTGATGGTACCAACCTGTACAAGCCCCAAATGAATCTAAGTCGACTCAGATGAATCGGCAATCCATTTCATACATTTTGGCCACATGATTTACAAGACAACTAAAACTATGAAAATGTTAGTAGGAGAATTACAAGAAGAGTGGAATAAAATCACATTAAAGAAACAAAATTCCATCCATAAAAAGGCATCCTACCAAATTTTCATGCACAGGATATTCGATTGTTACAAAATGGTAGAAACCCAGATGGCCCGGTGCACCGAAGACAAAGTGCGTCTAGTGCACATTGTGGTTCGATGAATACCAAACAATCGCTATAATCGAATCTGATAGTGCGAACCTATCCATTGATTTGATTTTTATTAAATTGATTTGATAAAATAAAAGTAGTCTATGAATAAATCCAGATTAGTTTAGCTAGTAACAGATTGAAATAACTGGCATTATTAATATTGCAAAGTAAAATCCATACTAGAGGAAAATAAAAGAAAGAAAGAAAGAAAATGAGAGGATTTGTTTTTATGGTATTTTTAAAAATAAAAAATAAAAATCATTCATCTCAGTTGTTCTGTAAGGAAAAAAGAAAACAAAGGATCTCTTGCATTTCAAGTACTCAATTTCTTCAATAAGATAGGAGACGTCACATTCGAAATTATATGGAAAAGACTATTCATCCCAGGGAGGTCGTCTGCAGAAAATTCAGGGAAAAAATATCAATTGTTTATTTGTTGAAAAAGGAGTACATTATAAAGAATTAATTTTTCAGTTGGATATTCTGATTTTATTTTTATTTTTTTGGCGCACGCGTGCATGTTTGTGGACATGTGGAGGTTAAGAAAATTCTTAAATTAAACATTTGTTTGAATTATTTGTTTTATTAGGCCTAGTTTGGACACGCCATCAAAATGACAGCACTTGGAAATGAGGGATCTAGCAAAAATCGATTTTCTAAAAACCAAATGGATAGGTTTTCAGTGAGTGGGCTTTTTACCATCTATTCAATATGTGGAGTTTGCATAAATGCATCCAAACACACAACACAAAAAGGGATTTGGCTCAAAATGGCATTTAGACATCAAACACCCCTTTCAAGGGTGTGTCAAAACAAGCACTTAGAGCTTGGCTTTTAATAACCATGTTTGGTTTTTGGATAAACCAATCATAGACACTTACATATTCAAATCCTTCCAAAAAAGAAAATTGGGAAAATTGGGATTATTCACTCATTGTACAAACACAGTTCTTGGAAATGAGGCTTTAGCATGGTTACCCACAGAAGTTTTCTCACTCTATCTATATTAAAGAAAAGGACTTTCTTCATTGTTCTGGGATAAAATATAAGTTGCACCTGCAGATGACTACCAAAACATCCATCAGGTAGGTCCTATGACTATATGATTCAAAAGCCAGTGGTGGGGTGATCCTGATGGCGACAATTTATCATCATCATCATCATCATCATCGAAGCCTTATCCCAACTAATTGGGGCACGCACGATGACAACTTACTAAGGACAATAAAAGAGGGAAATCTATATCCATAGTTAAAGAGAAAAACAATGGGAGAATCTTGCTAAGCTCACCATATTTAGAAGTGGGGCGTGCCTGATTGGGTTGAAGAGAAGCGGGCCACACCTGGATGCAGGGATCCCATATTCTGATTCGCTGGTTAGGCTTCAAACAAAACTCATGAATGTAATCCAAAGCTGTCCGCAAACGAACAGAACACCTCAGAGGCACATTGCCATTGACCGCTAAATATACACTGAAACACAGGAGAATGCTTCCAAAGAATGAATGAATAGCTCAAAACAAGAAAGAATTACAAGGAATCAATGCTCGGGGTGTGTGGTCAACGCAACGAAAATGGTGGACAGTGGTTACCATCTCACATGATAAAAGAATGAATGGAACTAATTTACAGCCATCTGAATAAATGTTGAGTTTGAGTTAGATGGATAGTCTGATTCCTCAAGGAAGCAGCTGTATTTTGTATCCTTAAGAGCCTTGTAGACATCGTCCCAGTTGGCAACCAGCTGCGACAGGGGCTTGGTGTGGATCTTTACTTGATGGCTATGCAAGCTCCTTTGCGGCAATCTTAGGAACTCTTGAACATCCATCAGCTTCTGCAAGCAGCCCAGCAAATATGAGATCGAAAGAAAACCATAGTAAGCAGAGCTATTAAAAGTGCCACCAATATGGCTGACAGGATCGTTTGTGAGAGAGTGACGATAGGGTCACCTTCTAGCTTTTTTTCTTTTTTTTTTTTTTTTTTTTTTTGGGGGGTGGGGGGGGGGGGTGTCTTGGCAATTCAGCCTTGCTCATCCGGTCTCATGTCAAGTCGCAACCCGCCTCTGTGTGTGTGTGTGTGTGTGTGTGTGTTGGGGGTAGACTTGTGGTACCGAACCAGATCAGACTTGGCTGAGTCTGAGTTGACTCGGATTAGTCCCTAATCCATGCTTTCTAGTTGGTATCAGTCACTTGATACTCCTCGAACAGGTATTTTTGCCTTTCAAAAATAAAAGAGTATGGAAGAGATGTTGAGGCAGTTCACATTGGAGATTGAAGAGGTAGTTTGCGGAATTTGTCATAGTTGGCACATATGTGCAGGCATCCAGGCCATTCAGCAGGTAGGGTCCAGCGATAACATGCCTGGACCTGAATTTCATCCAATTACCAGGAGACTGCATGTTTACAATGAATGTCAAGACCGTTGGTCATCTTTCTCCTAAACATCCATCTTACATGCCAGGGCACATTCAGGGTGGCATCAATCATATGAGATGTCCTGGATCGCACACACGCATGCCAACGTGTGCAGTGAATTACCTCTTCAATCATTGTCTCTGCGCGAATTGCCTAGCAGATGTCAGCATGCAATGCCAAATTGCCAATAACATGTCAAAATGGGGTATTCGTGCTTGAAATGTTTGAAATGATTTAGCAGTCCTGCAGCATCAGGATGTGCAGTGTTGCAGTTGCCCAGTCTTTACGAGTGGGCCCATGATTCGCTCATTGAATTGATGGCCGCCGCCATGCAAGAGATGCCCCCAAAGACCTCCCAGATGAAGATCCTAACTGTCTGATCAGGGGGCACAAGTAAAAAGTCATGGGAACTACAGCAAATAGTCTGGCAAGGCCCAAAAAAAATTATACAGCTACAATCTTCAATCTGAGAGCGTATTGGGGCATCACCCATCGATGGTGCAACCAATCAGATTAACGGCATGAGCCCCACTTGTAGGGGAGTGCACCATGAAAATGTAAATGCCCTGATGCACCATGGGCACTGAAATGCAAGAAGAGACTGTAATTATAGAAGATTGACTAAGGATTTTTGTCAATGATCACTAGATGAGATGATTTACCGTGCGGTTGCTGACAAGATCCTCATAGTAGACAATAATGTGGCGAGTGCTTTTGAAGTATTCTAAACCATTGACAGCCATCTCCTCTGCCCTTTCCAGATCAGGAAGCAGCAAAGTGACATTGATCACCGGCTTGTATTGAGCGAGAACCTTGGCCTGCATCCAAACAGCCATTATGAACAGCTTTCACATGCTGAGAGATTTGAAGAGGTAATTTGCTCCAGACATGCCAATATGATGTAAGTGTTTGATATCCAGGCCATTTATCAGGGTCGGTCCCATCAGCTACATGCCCTGGACCAAAATTCAAGTTCAGTCACATGCAAGTGTGCCGTGGGATTGAAGAGGGAATTTGCTACAGAAGTGCCAATCTGATATACATGTTTGACATCCAGGCCACTCAATCAGTGTAGGTCTCATCAAGAACATGCCCTGGCCCATAAATCAAGCTGGTCCTCTCAGTCAGCCACATGCAAGTGTGTTGAATATGAGCATTCATATTCTAACCATTGATTCTTCTAGTACATGTGTGGCCTACCTGATCCAAGGGCTGGCTTCATTTTTTGGGCCAGGGCATGTTCACTTAGGTCTGCCTGACAAGTGGTATGGATATGACACAAATTGTGCAGCAAATCACCTCCTTGATCTGGTATAATGGTTTAGGATGCTTTTGGGAATTCTTTTAAATATCCAAAGGGGCAGTTTGGATTCAAGCAAGGTTGTGTTGCAACAGGCTATCCATGGACATGCGGTCGGGACTACTTGTTCATGGACATGCGATCGCGACTTATTTTTTATTCTTTGTTTGTCAAACATCTTGGAACAAGAAGGATGGATGGTGGCATATGTGGAGATCTTAATATGAATAGTGGCATATTGACACGTGCACATTGACACATGGCTACATTTTTTTGTGCTTGAAAATTGATGGTAGCACGTGTACATATGAGAAGCTTGAACTTGGAAAGTGGCGCATGTGGCACATTAAGAATATGTCACGCATGCACACGGATGGGAGTGTTCCTGATGCAGGACAATTAACCACTTACGCTAAAAGCTTGAATTGATAGAGCATGATGAATTAATCCCTTTATCTCATATTCCATGCCCCACAACCCACGGGTTAGGACCTCGGCTGAACCCCCCTCATGGGCCCCACTTCACATGGGTACCGCTTCACATGGGCCGTCCACCTCTAGTGTGCCCCTGCATCCCATAGGCCAACCCACTCGAGCCCGGTGTGAAAATGCCCCTGCATTAGTTCCTTGTGTGC
Organism: Magnolia kwangsiensis; assembly: GCA_037074715.1. NCBI lineage: Eukaryota > Viridiplantae > Streptophyta > Magnoliopsida > Magnoliales > Magnoliaceae > Magnolia > Magnolia kwangsiensis. The sequence goes on from CM073574.1 coordinate 41,243,164, forward strand.
ACTAGACTAGAGATAAAGTTCCACCTCTTTAGCAGAGACGACCAATCCATGCTTTAATGGTCATATATGTTGATTAGTTGTCCAAAGATACATACATTCCCATGCACAAAGGGGTTGACAAACAGTGGACAAGTACTTTTATCCTGACTGCTTGTCAACGACACAAAATCCAAACCAGCCCTAAAGGGTCATTCACCCAAATGTCTATTGACTACATTTCATTTATTGTGAGAAGTGAGACTAACATCAATCCTTCTTAAACAACTAAACCTCCCTCTTTCAAATGGACACAGTCGAAATAGCATGGGGGCTTTAACAAACTCAGCCTTAGTTATTTCAGAAGCCCAAGATCAAAAGATATAAAAACCATAACCCGGCTTGCATTTGTGTAGAGTGGAATATTTGCTACTTAAGTCACTAAAGTGAAGACAATCCAAAAAGAGTTACTATGCAAGTACCTCAAGTCGACTTCCACACTAGCCGAGTTACATTCATGATGTACCCAGAGTTGAATCCCTTCATCTGTGTTCTAAAAATGAGGTCCTTCACCCGAGAATGTGTATAGAGTCTAGGTTTTTCAGTTTGTAAAAGTGGAGCCGGGGACTTCCATAGTTGAACGAGAATTATAGGATCCTCAACACAACACTTAGCACACTATCCTCAAGTTTTCAGTTGTGAGAAGTGAGGCCCAACATTGGGCAAGCCAGACAATAGACATGTCATGTGCCACCATTGATGGACGATGCTCCAAAAATCTCCAGATTAGAAGATGCAATCTTCTATTCAAGGATCCTACAAGTCTTCTATTCAAACTCTTTGGCCTAAAGGATGTGCCTCAGGTTTTCAGCTGGTACAAGTGGGCTCAGGCTTGGGCTGGGCTGAGGTCAGTCCAAGCCCAGCCCACAAAGTAAAACCTAGGGGGGCCAACCCATACAGATTTGTGATGAGCCAAAACAACCAGGCCCAAGCCCACCCACTTCTCTGCAAATTTTGGGCTGTTTGTTAAGTGTGCATCATCATGCATGAACATATGACCCAAATGCCCATGAAATATCAAAATCCTAAGGGCCCATTTGGGAGCGTGGATTTGGAACCCCCTGGATTTGAAACCCTCTTATTGTGTTTGGCACCCCGGATTCAGAATCAACTTTAATTCAAAAGTAGCTATGCATAGTATATTTACAGGGGTTTGAAGTTTGAATTTAATTACTAAATCAACTTTAATATCTCTAATTAGTGAACATATGTAATGTTTGACACAATAGTTGTAATCAGCCTGCTGAAATATACACTTTGGCTGAAAATGAAGAAATTCCAAGTCTCAGATGGGCCACAAGCACAAGATCACATCCGAGTGACTAACCAACAATTTTTAACCGTTGATTTACATGGACAATGTTTGAACCGATCTTCATATTAAAGTAATTATAGTGATGAAATTGATAATCTAATTATTTTGGGATATTATTAGTGGGCCATGTGTCCAATAGATTAATAGTCTAGTGACACATGTTACACATGCAACTCTTGGAAAGATTTTAAACGTAATCCAAGCTTTCACCGTGGATTTCAAACCCCCTGTTCGAGGGGATTTGAAACCCCCAATTACTTTATGGTGCCAAACAACCAGTGGATTTGAAACCCCCTCAAATCCCCCCAAATCCATGGTGCCAAACGACCCCTAAATGGGTCAGACCAACAGGCTCTTAAATCCATGCCCAATCCCGAGCCCAGACCTGTTACTAAATGGGCTTATTTTAGGATCGGGTCTAACCCTGTGGTCTAGTATTCTAGCAAAAGCCTGTCCATTGACGGCCCTAGGGCCCATGGACACCACTAGTTCAAAGTGACTCAAAAATCCTAAACATGTCTTGCGGTTGCAAGATTTGCAACTCGTCCTCACAACAATCTACTACCACTTTGAGGAAGCTAAATGAAAGGAAGCTGGAAAAGTATTGAGTGGTGAGAGAGACCTCAGTTTGTGAATGGACATGGGATTTATGAGTGCCATTGAGTAGCTTTGCATCTCGATCATAAGAATTTGCCATAATAGAAATAGCCCTACGTAGAAGATTTTTCCGGAGTAGGAAAATTGCAGAAACACCCCGGCAGTTGAAATACTCAACAATTTCTTTGTGGTAATCCAAGACACCCTGCATTGGCCACTCAAAAACAAAATCCTGATTCTTCCCCATCAAAACCAATAAAGAAACCGGCGGGATAGAACAACGACAACATTCATTATAAGATGCAACATTCACATACCAACAAAACCAAATGATCGTTGGAAGCTAGAAGGAAACCATATCATAAAAATCAACAAAATAACTATCTGGGTAGCTCCACATATGAAGATAAGGTGTCACGGTGCATTGATATTGATGAGGAATGCTACTTGCAAGTGCCCATCTCAAATGCCAATAACAAGTGACCCACACGTCCCAATGTGGTACACATTTGCAAGATCTGGGCCATTCATCAGGCAGGTCCATGGTGAATGAGCCTTATCCCAAAATCGTGTTGCTCCACTTATAAGGTTGGCAGACATATGGTTGAATGGGGACTAGGGCACCATGAGGACCACATGTATTTGGCGAGTGCCGTCTTTGCCGGTGAGGGATGCTTGTGTAGCATTTGCAGATGTGCGCTCGCACGTAGCAATGTAGCATTTTCTCAATATTAAATCAACATCTAGAACAACCCTCCACTCTCAAAGTCAAGAATGTTTAGATACCGATAAAAGGACTCCTTCAATCATCAGTTGAAATAAATTCTTTCAGTATGAAAGCCTTACTAGTGTTTAAAAATCAGATGAATGAGAAACAATGTCTGTTCCTGGATCTTCTTTCAGACCAGGTGAATAAAATTCACACGTTTAGATCCTTGTTCATGAGGAGCAAGAAAAATGGTAGAAAGTGACTAGGCTGCAAGAAGGCGATCATTTGCCTATCTCAAGCCACACTAGAGCTTACTTAGGCAATTCTCATAAGTCACAACAGCAGGTATTGAATTCACATCCCAATTATAAAAGGTGAGATATAATGGGATACATGAACTGAGGCTTTCCCATCCAAAAGGGACTTGGTGCATACATTAGTTATGAACATTTTGTCTCATTCTAAGATTATCACATGTGAGAACCTTGTTTTCACCCACCAATCAACTGAAAGCACCATGGTGAACCTTTTTAAGACCAAACAGAATCTGTTGGATGCAATCGAATGTAGGTTGAGTCAAGCACAGAAAGATCAAACTAAGAATTTGCCTGATTTCTCCCAATCATCCCCATCACACACTGGGGGATTCCATCTATACAATGCATCTAGCAATCCTACCATTTCATCCAATTCTTAATCCTTCAAATTTCTGCAGGCACAACGGTGCCCAAACTGCTGTCTCCCACTCAGGAAAAACAAGAAACTACCAGTAAATCCTTTCCTACAGGAATATGATCTAATCTGGGGAAGATAAACAAAACAGGCCATGACAAAACCAAGCATCCTCCCAAAACCTGACTCTCGAACACCAAGCTATACAAGCTCTCCCATTCACTCTCATGTTCTCTTGAGTTCTCTTGCATCCTTATCTAGTTCTTAGTGTTTGCCACTTGGTGGTGCAGGTGGGAGCTAGTATGACTCAGGTTGAATTAGGGCATTGCACGAGTGTTACACGGAAAGGGTGCAAGATTGTTAGCTAGTCCATGACAACACGCTCAAAAGGTGGGACAAATCATAGTTCAGTTGGAGATTGCTGATTTGTTTAGGAGCACAAGTTTTTAGAATCTATCATCCTTACTTACTGATGCAGGACAACTAGCCACTTGCTCTAAAAGCTCGAACTAATAGAGAGTGACGAATCAATCTCTTTATCTCATAGCCTAGGCCCCACATCGCATGGATTAGGACCTTGGCCGAACCTCCTCATGGGCCCCACTTCACATGGTTTCCGCTTCACACGGTTTCTGCTTCACACGGGCCACCTACCCCGACTGTGTCCCCGCATCCCATGGGCTACCCCACTCAAGCCCTGTGTGAAAATGCCCCTGCATTACATTCTCTTCTTATCTAATAAGAATATGAGTAACATTTCACTAGTCTTTTTTTCTTGAAAAGATTATTTCTCTAGTTAAAAAGGAAAATTAAAAATAATAAACAGAAGTAACAAAATATCAAGGGCGTAGCATTAAGCTGGCATACAGGTGGAAACGATAGCAGTTTAATTAAATGAATACCAACCACTAGTATGAATGAACATGGATGTCATCAAACATATCCACTTGGTCCTAAAATTTGTATTAAACTCTTTGATCATCATACTACAATGGTCAAAGCCCAAAATGTATGTACATAAAATGTTACCTGATTAAGCATCCATTTGAAGCCAACTGCAGCTGAGCATTCATTTTTGGCAGCACTACTAAACCAGTCTAGATTGTACACTTTTTCCAACGTGTTCAGAACAGATGAAATATTATTCCGCCTTTCCATAACAGAAAAAATCTCTCCATTAGAGCTAACATTGAGGTGGCTGTTCAAGAAAGTTTCAAACCATCCACTTCCAGACCTCTGCATTGACAAAATTGCAAAGAGACGGACAGGATTGCATATGCATTCATCCCTGTCAAAGTTCCAACAACTTAAAAACCATGTCATTAATAATAAAAAGTACAGAATGAAATGCAGACAATTTTGTAATACCTACTATAAGTTTTCGGTTTGGGATAGTGAAAAAGCAAACCCTCCGCAGCTTGAGTGCTAGAAACCTGACACTGTTCCGTGCTTGCTTGGATTTTTTGCTCTAGCAGGATATACTTCAGATTCAAGCGTGTGCGAGTTTGCTTAAGACAGATAAAGCAAATATACATACCAAAAAGCATTGCAAAGACCAGCACAATCATCCTCAACAAAATCGGTGTCCTTTTAGTAGTATTTGTTACACATGTGTCCTGTAACCAAATGCATCTTTTTTCAACATAACTATTTAAACAAGCGTCAAGCATGATTCTCTAAATTGATTATTTCACTATTTAAACAAGCTTAATTCTCTAAATTGATAAGTTATGCACTTCAGAAGTAGAAAAGGTGGTGGGAAACAAAATCACTTGATAGAAATTTTAAACTAGAATAAGGGGGCAAATGAAAGATGAAGCAAGAGAGCAATCTCTTAGAAGAAAAGGTGTCATTCCATTCTATTAAAAGAAGCAGGCATAGTTTAAATTGGAAATACTCAAACAGCCCTAAAGGTATCCCCTAAAATAGTATATAGTTACTTATGCATTTAAAAAAATAATAATAATAAAATAAAAAATAAAAAACACTACCTCTAATGATAACTTCTCTTGTAGTCTGTTTTCCAAAATGGGAAAGTACTCGAATCCACCTCAAAAAACATTAAAACAAAACATAGATAAACGAAGCTTTCCACTAGACCAACATCTTTCTTCATTCTTCATTTTAATTTTAATTTTTTTTAAAATCATTTTTATATGGATTGACTTCTCATACTGTCTTGGTTCAAAACTGGGAATCTACTCAAGTCCAACCCGAACAACATTAAAACCAAGTATAACAAATCTTTCCACAAGACCAATGCCTTTCTTCATTCTTCATAAAAATAAAACTCATTGTTTTTAATTTTAATACAGATTGACCTGGCCCATAAACCCTCCTGGCAAGGCAACTCCACTAAATTGATTAGCTGGTGCCTCCAATCCTAGGGGGTGAGTGGCTCTACTTCTTAGCAGAAGTAAAGGACAATGTTTCATTGAGAAAGAAACTCAAGGGCACATGACTAGTATATATTAATAGGGTTCAAGGAGATGATAATGATCGAGGCATTAATGGTGGATAACACGAGGTGTGCAATTTACAAAAAAACTCAGTATAAAGAAAGAGTTGATGTTTGTTGGGAGTTGCATGGGTGTTCAACAGGCACTCCACCAAAGTTTGACAAGCAGAGTTCTCCTAACAATCCAAAAGAATCATTTTTCATGGTTCTCCACCTAACACTAACTTTGAATGATGAAGTTTAAAAAGGATCGGGTGCTGCCTTACCCTAGCTCTAACCACTTCTTTGGCTTGATCTCCAATTGGATTTGTATATAGTAACTCTGCTTCTATGGATCTGAATCTCCCTCTGTGGCATCAATCACCTTGTAAACTGGCTATAGGACATATGCATATGGATTGGATTAGGAGGATCTTCAATTGGATATTTAACTAGCACCAGAAAACTGGAAAACCACTTGTATCCATGACTGGAAACTATAGACAGTATAGAAAATACCAAATAGGGGCCGAGTTTCCTAGTTTGCGGCAATTTAACATCACACAGGTGGATGTTTGAAGGCTTTCATAGATAACGGTTGTGGTATTGTTGCAGCTCCAACAGCCACACATATGCCTAACTTTGCATGCCAACATGAATCATGATGATGCCATCTGTGAGCTATAGCTCACACAATAGTCTCCTTTCTCATCACTGCCTAAGCCATATACCAACTAATTGGGGTCAAGAATATCAACCCTTTGATTAAATTTACAATAGAATCTGAAAAACATGCTCCAACACTCTTGGAATTGCCTGTGGTAGTCGATGATAAAGCCAAAGAAACCTGCACAGTCTTAAATCAGCTTCAAGCTGGTCTGTATAGCCTCCGATTCATCTTGACAAAAGTCACCAATGTCTAACGGCCCTGGGAAGAAAAGAATTATTCTTCTTAATCATCTCTAATCGACGATCACACTTCTAACTGCCCAAGGTGTCCAAAAGAGATTCCATCAACATTAAGCTTCCACCATATCAAGAGTGGAGAGACCATTTGGCGCTTTACGAAAACGACATGCCATCGTCTTAAATCAGCTTCAAGCTGGTCTGTATAGCCTCCAATTCATCTTGACAAAAGTCACCAATGTCTAACGGCCCTGAGAAGAAAAAAATTATTCTTCTTAATCATCTCTAATTGACGATCACACTCCTAACTGCCCAAGGTGTCCAAAAGAGATTCCATCAACATAAAGCTTCCACCATATCACGAGTGGAGAGACCATTTGGCGCTTTACGAAAACGACATGCCATCATTATTGATAATATTCCTCTTAACTTCTGACCATATCAACAACAGAAACAGTTCTAAATTCCTTTGAATTCCAAACCCACTCAATAATATAGATTTTGATTTTTATCAATCATATAATCAAATGGGGACTATTTATCACCAAATAATCCTTTATTTCACTCTTTCCGTATGCCCCATAAGATAAGGTTGACGGGGGGAGCATTCTCCACAACTAATTTCCTCTTGTTCTAAGAGGCCTATCATCCCATGATGCAACCAGATGTGATTATACATGCTATACTATCAAAGATCAGGTCCATCCTAGGGTTCCTAATCAAGAATATGGACTGTCAAGACGTCTGAAACTCTTGACCACTTTAAGGGTACACATTGATCTGAAGGAAGATCATAGTCTTGATGCGCCTCATGGACTAAATCAACGGTCACTTAGTTCATTATAGAGTTAAGAGTAAGTTGAACCAGTTTCCTTTTAGCATTTTTTTCACTTTTGTGAGCCACCTTTTGGGCACCAACTGATGTTGGAGCGACATGAAACTGGCCACGTTTGAAAGCCTGTTTGAGTTAGAGTAAGTTGAACCAGTTTCCTTTTAGCATTTTTGTCACTTTCGTGGACCACTTTTTGGGCACCAAATGACGTTGGAGCGATATGAAATTCACCACGTTTGAAAGCCTGTTTAGTTAGCTTTTAAATGAGCCCAAGATCACAAAGCTATGATAGAATTTGATTCACTTTTGACCACTTTACAATGGTCTTATATGATTGTGATGGGATTCAAGGGTTGTTTTGGAAATTTTAAATGTTATTATTAGGGTAATAAGTTATGGTAGCAAGTCCTCTTAGACATGTACATCATTAGCTTCCTTGGCTATTGAAAAAAGATAAGTCTTTCTTTAGATTTTTTTTTTCCTCCTTGTCTTAATGGTAGAAGAGAGAGGGAGTTAAAATAAGTAGTAACATACTAGTGGGCTGTAGAAGAGAGAGTTCAATGAACAATATCAAACTAGTGGTCTGTAGCATGGATTGCTGACTCATCCGAGTCGACTCTGACTCGGTTAAGTCTGATCCAGTTCAGTACCACAAATCACCCCCCTGACATCCCTGACTCAGAAAAGTCAACCCCCTACTCACTCGAGTCCTAACTCAAGTTAGGACCAAACTAGTCGGTCCAAGTCATTGATTCAAAAGAACATGGGCTATGGGGATTATCCTACACCCTTTCTATTGCTTCAATTCGGCATAAGAGCAAGTTTTCTATGAGAATGAGGGTTCCTCTATTTGTCTTTTTCACGTGCTTTCTCTATCGATCTTTGTTGTTTTCTTCTGCATCTCCAAAACCCTAAATGGACTTTTTTCTCATTGCCAAGAAAACCTATCCTTACCACTCTCCCATCTCCAAAACCTTAACACACTCTTTCCCATCCCAAAACCCTAATCATCACTCTTCCCCATACAAACGAGTTGGTCCAAGTCATTGAGTCAAAAAAACATGGGCTGTGGGGATCATCCTACACCCTTTCTATTGCTTCAATTCGGCATAAGAGCAAGTTTGCTATGGGAATGAGGGTTCCTCTATTTGTCTTTTTCACGTGCTTTCTCTATCGATCTTTGTTGTTTTTCTTCTGCATCTCCAAAACCCTAAATGGACCTTTTTCTCATTGCCAAGAAAACCTATCCTTACCACTCTCCCATCTCCAAAACCTTAACACACTCTTTCCCATCCCAAAACCCTAATCATCACTCTTCCCCATACAAACGAGTTGGTCCAAGTCATTGAGTCAAAAAAACATGGGCTGCGGGGATCATCCTACACCCTTTCTATTGCTTCAATTCGGCATAAGAGCAAGTTTGCTATGGGAATGAGGGTTCCTCTATTGGTCTTTTTCACGTGTTTTCTCTATCAATCTTTGTTGTTTTTCTTCTGCATCTCCAAAACCCTAAATGGACCTTTTTCTCATCGCCAAAATCTTAACGCACTCTTTCCCATCCCAAAACCCTAATCATCACTCTTCCCCATCCAAAAACCATCCCCAAAACCCTAGATCAATACTCAATCCTAGCTTACCATAACCACAAAACCTTAGATCTATATCCATAAACACATCAGTCCCTTATCCCCTTGCCGTTCATCTTGCCATCCTCTATATCTATTCATCCAAACACTAATCAACCCTTGGATCTCAACCATACAACCTTTGCCACATAGATCATGCATCCACATGAAGATGCACCCCAACGAATAAGTCTCAACTCCTTCCATGAAGCCCATGTGTTGTTTTGGAGATGTCATCAACATGTGCATATGCACACGATTCTGATTATTCTAATCTGGAGCCAGGTTTTTGAAATTGCCTGGATTGTCTACCACGGCACCCAAAAGCTTGACAAAGCTTAGAATTACAGCTAAGTCCTAGAGAGGAGGTGAATAGGACCACATAAAAATTCTTGCTTAATTAAATCAATTTATCAATTTAAATTAAGAAGGCAAATAACACTTAGGCTTCCAAGTCAAGTGGGTCCAATCACATAGACTACAAATAATACAACAATGTAAGCAACTAGTATATAAGAGAGAGTAATCTCGTGTATGTATGTGTGTGATCAATCGGATGCATAACATTCAATCCATTCAAGCATTCATATAATTCAACCAATCAACTCATAAGCATGAATAGAAATGTGCCCAAATGACAATAAAAAACACAAGCATATATAGTGGTTCAGCTACTTGCCTACTCCACTCCCGACGAACACACTCTCCTCGAGTGTACTAGTATTTCATTATCTTGAAGGTTTTAAATCGGGTTCACCTCTAACCTTTATAATGATTTCTCTCAGGATAACCACTAACCTACACCTACACTCCCGTGTCGGAAGAACGCATTTCCACCTGTGTCGGTGGCTCCCGTGGAGACTTAGTTGGTTTTCTATCAGCTAACCAACAACCACTAACAGCCCTAATCCAAGGCCTTATGTACACTCCCGTCAGAGGCTCCCTATGGAGACTAACACATATGCACCCATGTCCGGTGAATGCGGTCATAATCCAAGGCCCTACATTTACTGCAGCCGGAGGCTCCCACGGTGGCAAACACTTACGTACCCATGTCTGATGAATTCAGTCCTACACAAGAATCTATTCGAATTTGGGTTAGAAACTCTACACTCGATCCTACACAAGGAAAGAGTGTGAGAATTCTATAATTGACAACTTACTTGTCGGATTAAGCCTCGTTGTTGCGCCTTCTTGAGATGTTTCTTCAATGCTCTCACATGCTTGAATCAGCTTCTTATTTGCTCTCACAATCGTTGAAGTTGAATGGTTCAGCTCCACAATCAAATACATTTCATGCAATATACCAATAGGTGACCAAGGCGATAGGAGGATGGTGGAATCTCCTACAACTAATGATATGAGTAGGTTCCTAGTAGGGATTCACCCAGATGAGTATTCTATAAGATTTAGACAAGGATATACCTATAGGCTTGGTATCTAATCTCTAAAAAATTGTAGAGATCAAGTAAACCTTCATAATGGAGATTGAAATCCTTGTTAAAGTGGTAATCTCAAGAAAGATGACTTGAATCGCATAGGTTCAGAGACTTAGGAGTGGGAATAAGAGTATGGACTCACCTAAGCTCTAACGGCACCAAAAACCCATCAAAATGCCCAAAGGTCCAAGTGTCATATGTAAAGGAAACAAGTTCCAACAGTCAAAAAACGGGTAAAAAAGCGAAACCTTCGATCGATTGACAGAGCCTTCAATCGATCAAACGTTCACAAATTTAACTAGATAACTCTTTGGATGTTTTTTAGTTCCATCAATCAATCGAACTGGGCCTATCGATTGATCAGCCGAAATGGATTCCAAGCAAACACTTGTTGGACAATTTCGGCTACTATCGATCGATCAGCCAGGTCCATCAATCAATCGAACAAGGCCACCAATCGATCAAGGATCAATCGACGACACCTATGAGCCTGTTGTTTTGGGCTATATGTTTTATAGCAACTCCGAACTTCTTAAGGCCTATTTAAGCATAAGGCTTTTAAGGTTGAGGGATGATCAAATAAAAGTATACCTATTTGGAATCAATCATCTAAAAGTTAGGTTGTTTTGGATCTAAGGTTAGGGTCACCAAGGATCCTCATGATTTACATATTCTTCACTCGTTGATGTTTCATATCCTCTTGTGTCTTCGGTCTTTAGATTCCAAGGGCTCAACCAACTCACTGACATAAGGTCTCACATGATTGACAAATAGATGCACAAATAAATGCACTAACAGTTTTGAATATCGATATCGGGGGGCAAATTAGCCAAGCCCAAAAATGGTATAATATGAAGCATATGGTAATGTACTAGACCTATATCAAAAGATATCGGCCTATATTAGCTCTTTTTTTCCTAATAAAATTATTAGGAAAATGGGAAAATGGGAAAATGGAAAATACTGGAGTACATTTTTATGTTTTTAACATGTATTCAATGCTATATTATACCTTTGTTGTCTGTGGGCTTGACCTACCGAAAGTCAACCAAATAGGCCTTATCAAATATAGATCAAGCATGATTTGATAGATTAGGGCTCATTATTATTATTATTATTTCAACCAATTAGGGCCCGTTATATTGAAATAGAATAAAAAGAAGTTGAGGAAAAAAAAAAAAGTATTATTATTTCTTCTAGTTTTTTTTTATTTTTTTCAAAATGGTTCATTATGATCCCAAAATACACCTAGATCTAAGATAAAATGAGTTTTTAAGCTTCCTCCATGGTTGAAATGAAGAATCAAGTGAAAAAACTACGGTTTTTCTTCTTCTTCTTTTTTTAATAAGGCCTTTGCGATGGCATAGGACTATATCAGCTGTATTGGTCTCGTATTGTCAGGGTACAACCTCTATCAGCTTGTTCTAATGGGCCAGTTTATCCATGTATTGCCTAACTCTATAACTAATGGCCATGGTTTTAGAGTCAACTCAGACTCGATCAGACCTGATCATCCAGTTCAAGGCAGTCACAACTAGATTTAAGACTAGACAAGTCTGTCCAAGCCCTTTAACCAGGCTCAGATTGGGTACTCCCGCCTGTCCCAAGCACGGCACAGGCTGGGGCTTTGAGGGGCCACCGTGATGTATGGGTTTTATCCACACCGTCCATCCATTTTCCCATATCATTTTAGGGTGTAATCCCAAAAATGAGGCAGATCCAAGGCTCAAGCGGACCACACAGTGGAGTTTAAATGCTTACCATTGAAAATGTCAATGGGGCCACGAAGTTTTGGATCAAGCTGATATTTGTGTTTTCCCTTCATCCAGGTCTATGTGACCTTATAAACAGTTTGGATGTCAAATAAACATCATGGTGTGCCTTAGGAAGGTTTCAACAGTAAGTATCATCATCACTGCTGCTTCCTGTGGTGTGGTCCATTTGAGCCTTGGATGTGCCTCATTTTTTGGGCTAATAACCTAAAATGATATGGAAAAATGGATGTACGGTGTGGATAAAACTAATACATCATGGTAGACCCCTCAAATCCTTATCTTCCACCGGATCAGTCCATAAGGCCATTTGTGGTGGGCGGGGGGAGCGTACGCAGTACAGCAGTTCTATACACAGCTGTACACATGCTATCTTTAGCAGACAAATTGCTTTTGGAGCAAAAAGGCCACACGTGTGATCATGCGTAGCCTACATTGGGCCACTTCACACGTGCGGAGTGAAATTTGAAGGGCGGACCAAATGAACATTCTGGATCTCACTAGATAAGAGAGTCTGGCCAACTTGGGTAATTAATCCAATCCGTTGATCTGATGGGCCCCAGCATGAGGAAAAGCCCCCAAAACAAAAATCACACGAAGAGGAAGATCCGCCCATCTGATCAAAGCTTTGCTCAGGAAAAGAAGAAGAAAAGAAATGCAAACAACAAACACAACAGATCGAACAGATAGAGAGATGAAGGTAGGGCGTTACCTGTGGGAGAGAGAGGATGCTGCCTTCTTCTATCTTCATGAGGACGTGGTCGACTGCCTTCATGATCTTCACACGGGGAACGGAAAGAGTCTTCAGAAGGAAAACGATGGTACGAGATAGGAAGGACGAGGGAGAGGGTTGTCCGGGTCAGGATCGTCCCAACGGCTAGAATCTCGGACATAATCACTTCACCTTTTATCGGGTGGGCCTCACCATTGATAGTGAATCTTCAGAAAGATTATGAGATCGAAATGTTTCTTCTCTTGAACTTTTTGTTCGATATATCCCCATCCACGGTGAGGCCCATCATATGAACGGTCTGGATCATCGAGAAATTGCGCTGGATAGAAAGGATAAAGTACCAAAGTATGAGGTCTTTGACACTGACAGAGGGAAGCGGATTGCCTGCGAGGCCGCGCACAGAGATATCTCTGTGCTCGAGGCTGTGTGGGGGTCCGTGACAAATCCACTCCGTCCATCTGTTTTTAAAGACCACAGTAGTAGATAAAAATCATGCAGATCAAAAATTCATATGGGCCATACCATACGAAACAATGGATATTGAACCATTGGCGGTGATTGAAGTTTTGTATAGGATGATATTTGTTCCTACAGTTTCTCTGAGTTTTAATAATTCTGTGAACGGTTTGGATGGCATATAAACATCATGGTCAGCTGCAGGAGGGTTTCAACGGTGGACTTGTTGTTCCCACTGTTCTGTTGGTGTGGTCGACATTAGTTTTGGATCTTACTAATTTTTTAAATACTGTTCCATTGTGTACGTTCAAAACAGATGGACAAATTCGATTTGTCATATACATCTCTCTGGGCCCCACTTAGCCGATATATCTCTTTGTCCGAGTCACAGGCAATCCGCTTCCCTGACAGAGTATTACGCGCCTGATGCGCAGCAGGGTCGGTGATGTGTGTATTATATATATATATACACACACACATACAGTCCATACATTTGACGAGACCGTTTTATGACACATACATAAAAATGAAGTAGATCAGCCTTCCTCGTGCAGCATTAACTTTTACGAAGTAAAACACAAATATCAATTCAAAATTGACGTGGCGGCGAGTAGTTTTCAATGACAAGAGTTTCAATGTCTTCTTTGATGTGGTCCAATTGAGCTTTGATTTTAGGTCATATATCTTTTAAATTCTCCCACCAAATGGACAAATAATCAGTGTGGCCCCGCAAAACTTTGCGACGCCATCACGTCACGGAGCTTGGTAGCGTGTGACACACAATGCAATCCGCGTCCTTGGGAAAGGATTTGCCTTATGTGTTTGCGTTACCCAAGTTCTGAGGCCTCACTATAATGTGTTTGTTATACCACATTGTCTATTCATTTTATGATATTAATCTAGGGTACGGAACCAACTAAAACGGAGAAAGATCAAGAGTGCAAGCCGAGTACCCCATAAAGCAAAGCAGTGGAGATTAAACGCATACAGTTGAAAACTTTTCGGAGGTCACAAAAGTTTTGAATCATCTTATATTTGTTTTTGTCTCTTCATCTTGGTTTCAATGGTGGAATTCATTGTTTGTGTTCTAGTTGGATTTTGGATTTGTCTCGTCTTTCAGGTTATGACCTGCAATGATCTTACTAGATGGATGGACGGTGTAGATTTAACAAATATATCTTGGTAGGGCACACAAAACTTGACACCACCACTTCCATTGAATGGGGAGCCGATTGGGTGATGCCGTCACTGACCCAAATAGAGACGGATGGTGCCCGTACATATAGAGTAAAAGCGATACGGTGTCTGAATGGGATGGCGGTTTTCTTCCGGGCTCCAGAGATGGAATTGAGAGGGCCCCACCCGCCTCCACGTAGTTTATCTATTTTATAATGGTAAATGGAAGGCTTTAACTATTATAAAATATTGATTTTAAATATATTTTAATAATAAAAAATTATATAAATATTATATTAAGTCGTTTTGCAAAAACTTACTTTTAAGTATTATGTGAATAGTCTTATACTGAAAAAGGAGGAAAATTTTGTGCTTATATGAGAAAGGTGGAGTACCTCTATATTTACTTATTTGGTCTGAAGTGTATCGGGCTTGCATGTTTTACACTAGAATACTCAGGATCCGCCTTGGGCATAGTCTTGGTCACGATCATGGTCACGATATGAGGGCATGGGCATGTGAGACAGTGCGGCTGAGAGTCTAGAGGTTTGAATGAGACCCTGCAACTTATATATAGGTTAAAAATACTAGCCGTTGGAGTGAGGCGTAACTCTTCATGCACATAAAGGCTGATATGCAAAAACCGTTGTACGTGGCTAGTCCAATAGTTAAAAACAACTAGCCAATGAATTTAAATGGTCAGCATGCAGTAGCTGTTACACTACATGCATAACGGTCAGAAACTGCCAGTAACGACTAGTTTATCACCAACGGCTATAAACGGTTATATGGTTTAATAACCCTAGACTAAAATTGTCAATCATCCTATCCTATATAAACAATGCTTTGATGGGTTTGCAAACCATCACCCACACACTCAAATTACACTCATACGAATTACTTAGAAAGTTGCATACTTCGTACTCCAGCAAGCCATCAAGGTTTATCCGAACCTTAGTCTGAAGAACAGACTTGTGCCGTGGTCTAAAACAATTAATCTGAACTTTTGCCTGAAGAACATACTAATGTTATGGTCTGATACACTTTTTTTCTTTATCTAAATTTGGGATTTTTCTTTCACTCATTTCTATCAGAAATTTGTGTACAAGAGTTTCATGGGTGGATCCTTGTATTTGTTAAACGCAAATCCACACCAGGCTTATCGTATCATATAAGCTATTTGCTTGGAACGTTTTAGCATACTCAATTCATTTGAGTAGGGAGAGAAATAACACTTTAAGGACAGCGTTCTCATACATGCTTTATCTTATCTTGATTATTTTTCGATTTACCTATTTACAAAAATATTATTCTCATATTATTTTTACAACATTGAGTAGACCACATGCAGCTATGAGGATTGAACTCTCATAGTTGAAAACTTTTCAGGGCCACCACGATGCTTATTTGCCACCTAACGTATTCATAAGGTGACAACTTGCATGAAGGGAAAACATAAATATTAGCTTCATCTAAAATTTTAGTTCTCATAAAGTTTTCAATGCTCACGGTATTTAAATCCCCATTTCTCAATGTGGTGTGGTTCACTAGAACCTTTGATCTACTTCTTTTTAAACTTATGCTGTAAAACAATATAGTAATATAGTAATATATATATATATATATATATATATAACGTTGGCCCACGAGACCCTCATCCCATTAAATCATGGAGACCACATCAGGTGAGATAGAACAGATTAGGTAACACCTTGGCCTCACCTAAGATGGTGCGGGCATGGAGAGCCATATTTTTATATATCAAGGATGCCCATCCATTTTTCCATGCCATTTTAAAACATTATTCTAAAAAAAATGAAACAGATTCAAATATCAGGTGGACCTTACCATAGAAACCATGCTAATTGACCATCAATGGGCCATAAAAGTTTTGGATGAGGTTGATATTTCTTTGTTCCCTCCAACTAGACCCATGTGACCTTATTAACAGAAAACAGGGGAGAGAGTGCGGTCCACCATTAAAAATTTCTAAGGGCCACAAAAGTTTTCGATCAAGCTAAAATTTGTGTTTTACCTTTTTTCATATGTCTTAACTTATGAACATGTTAGATCTCAGATAAACATCATAGTAGACCTTAGGAAGTTTTCAACGGTGGGCGTCACTCTTCCTACTGTTTTCTTTGGTGGGGTCCACTCCAAATTTGGATCTGACTCATTCTTTGTCTCATGCACTAAAATGATATCTCCAAATGGATAGATGGTGTGGATACAACACATACATCATGATGAGTCCCACATAACTTGATGAAGTCACTTCACTCAACCTTGAAAAGCCTTTCACATGAACTTCTTGTGGAAGATTAAGTGTGGGGCCCACTGAGATGTTTGTGAGAAAACCTGTCCGTCCATCCATTTTTTGACCTCATTTTAGGACATGTGACCAAAAATAAGATGTATCCAAAACTTAAATGGGCCACACCATAGGAAATAGTGGAGATTTTGTGACCACCATTGAAACATTTATACAACCACAAGAGTTGTGCATCGGTATAAGTTCGTAGTGTTTTCACTTCATTTCAGTCAAAATAACCTTATAAACAGTTTGGGTGGAACATAAACATTAAGTTGGAGTCCAGGAAGGTTTCAACGGTAGACATTCCTTTTCCCACTGTTTCATCTTTTATGGCCTACCTATGTTCTCAATACTCCCCATTTTGGTCAAATGTCTTAAAGTGAGCTTGAAAAATGGATGGATGGGTTGGATTTATCATAAACATCACAATGAGCCCCACCCAAAATCCTTGCACAGCTTTTGTCATGAGATCCCCCGATTTACCGCTAATGCTTGAATTTCCTGCGTTGGAAACAAAGGTAGGGCTTGTGAGAAATCCACCTTGCCCATCGGTTTTATGAGTTTATTTAAGGACATGGGGACTGAAAGAGGTGGATCCAATAATCAAGTGGGCCCAAAACGTGAGGATTGATCGTCCTCATTTGAAATATTTGTGGGGCAACAATCAACATAAGGAATTTATCTGTTTTTTTAATTATTATGACTAATGATATTTTTTCTGTTTTTTAATGAATAATGATATTTTAATTTCCTCTTAATTATTTTAGTTTATTTGAATTAAATAGAATAATTTTATTTTCATTTAATAAAAAATAATTTCTTTATAATGTAAAACATTTCTAAACAAGAGATAGGGGCAAATGCATCAAATTAACATATTTAAGACATTTTTTAAATTCAGTACTTAATTTTTAAACTTTAACCATAATTACCAAATGAGTTTTTTGACTTCAGATTTCAAGATCAGCCTTTAAATTTTACATTCAGGATTCATATTTCAGATTCAGGCTTTAGACTTCAGATTTAACAAAAGGGGCCTTAGCCCAACCTGACCTCCTAGGGTGCGGGCTAGTGTCCGGGCCTCTTTAGCTCATCAGGGTTTGGTAGCCCAATTCTAAGGCTTTAGGCCCTGGGGTGTGGCCAACGCTGACCTGGGCCCAAGCCTAGCCTAGCCCATTGCACTCCCAACCCACAAGGAAATAGAGAAGCACGGATACAACAATATTGAGATCCAAGAGAGTTCTAATGTCACAATTTTTTTTATACCTTCAATTCCACCCCTCCAACGGGTATATGCAATTAGAGATTTGTTAATGCTATTATCCAATGTAATTAAGAACCAATGGTGATTTGGATTTATTAGTCTCCATTGGTATCTTGTAGTGTAAGTGTGCAAAGATCATTAGATCACAAGGATTAAGATGTACTTGATTAGATGTTTCCACATCAAGTCTCCTCATCAAGAGGCCAATTACACTTGGTACATACTGACTTAATCATGCACTAGCTTTAACTTATCCATAAACCGAGGCCTGCATTAGGACTTCATGTTTATGGTCTTTTGATATTATATTGGTGGCGAACGTATAGGTGTAATTGAGAACACACTATAAGGCTGTTGAAGCCTTGCATGAGCCAACATAGAATCCACTAATGTTGTGATTAGATCCTATTGATCAAACTGTTAATCAAGTGTCTTATAACTGGATGATGCATCCCAATGTTTTCAAAAGGTCATAAATGTTTTGAACTATTAGTTTTTTTATTTCACCGCATATGTAGTTGCACCACTGATGGTGGAGGGGCTGGGGTCGTTTTGGATGCATGAGTCAGGTGGGTTTATGGACTTCTAATACAAGGCATATTAAAGTTAGCGGGGTGCCGAGTATCTTCTTTGGAACCTTAAAATCCTTCTTAAATAGATCTTATCTCTAAGAAATTGTGTGAGAGAGGACTAGAGGTTAGCCCTTCTTCTTGGATATTTAGAGTTGGTATGGAAATGAATCGGTAAAAAAAATGGAGAGGAGAAGGAAAAGAAAAAAACAGTAGAAGAGAATTCTCGTCTTTTCATTTTTTTAATTCTCTTCACAAGGTCTACTTATTGGACTCTCATCAGTTGGTTTTGATCGCTGCCTAATAGCGTGATTAGAATGTGTCCTTCTCATTTCTCATTCACTAGAGATAGATCGAGAAGAGATTCATAGGAGGAATGGGATCAGATCTATAATTTTTCATGGTCAAACACAAAGGTATAATCCTAACCATCTATTTATTGTTTTTGAAAATTTATGTTCATCCATATGGGAATTATATTTTAAACAATTAAACACACAGGATTTGAAAAGTTTCACTTTCATCTTTCATAAAATTACAAACTAATCTTTCATAAAATTACAAACGCATGTTGCATGTGCATTACATGCAGTGTACACGATGACACATGTGGCACAAAGCACGTGGGATGCTTAAAGATGATTGTGGCACGTGTTCCATGAATGACACATTGGGGTATATACACCAGGCTACAATGTGGGGCATTTTGTGAAGAGGGGAATGCTTTCTCTCACTTTCTTTTAAACTCTTGGAAAATTTGGGTGAACCATGCTGGCATATCTACACCAAAGTGCTCTTTCCATCTAGGCCTGTTTGGTTTTCCAAGATACCAGTATTTAAGCGTAAAGTAGTCATGATGACTTTCGACGTCTGTTTGGTTTCAGACATAAATGGCTGATATTTGAGTTGGCGGTAGATGGATGTAAAGTAGCCGCCCGACTTTCAATTCCGCTGCAGGTAATCGAGAGGATTTCCATCTCTCAGCAGACCGGTCATTCACGTATACAGTAGTCCGCAGGTGCATCGAAAGGCGATCGTGAGAGCAGTTACATTTTTTTAAACCCTTCTCATGGCGTCTCAGTCGTTCTTGGTAGGGAGAAACCGATCCAACCTAATCTGATTTTCCGGACCTATACGGTGAGAAGACGACACCCTCAATGTTTCTTGTCCTTCTCAAACTCTACTGTTTTTCCGGTCATCCCTTCATTGACGCCATGTTTATTTGGTTTTCCTTAGTTTACAGGCATCGGCCTCGGAAAAGATCTTGCCGAAGATCGTCGAACGGTGCCGCAACACATCCAAACGTAGAGAGGTATGTACGAAGGGAAGTTTGATCTCTACAAGGGGCTTGCATGTTTATGCATGTTTAGCTCCTTTCATGTCCTGCAATATTCAGGCCTTGCATGTTGTTGGAAAGCCTTGTATTGCATGCACCGGACTTTTTCTCCATCTCTGATTTTGATATCCACTTCTTCTTCCTGCAGCGGACTGCTCAACCATCAGATCCGGACTTATTCTCCATCTCCTGTGCATATTCCTAGAGAGGTAGGCATTCATATCCCTCATCTTCAGTGACAAGTGTGTGGCGTTACTCATTGCTATTCATTCTTCAAACCCTGAGATGGTCTTGGCGTAATAAAAATCCCTTTTTTTATAGTTCTCTACTTTTCCATATATCTCCAGTCTGTTTCTATGTTATTTGTTTTTTACTTCTTTTTTTTTTTAAATGGTTTTTTGTTAAAGCATTTGCTCTAGCAATTGGTGTTGTGGCCGTATGCAGATATGTTTTTATCAACTTTATTTTTATAAAAAAGAAAAATAACCAATAAAATGGATATATGTTACATATGATCCAAAAAATTGCTGCGCTTTTGGTTATTTTACAATTGCTAATAGCAGTTGCTGCTATGGCCGTTGGAAGCTCATGCTTTGATAATTTTTAATTTACAGTTGCTTACTTCAATAGACCTATTTCACATATGATCCTAATCAAAACAAGAGTAAAACTATTGTTAAATCAATGTTTTGTAAACTTTGTCGCTGTGGGATGTTGGATTTTACTGTTCTATTAATTTTTAATTCGTAATGCATTGGGAAAAAAAATGGACCTTTTTTATATATGATCCTACTCACAACAAGTTTGTGCCCTTAAATTTTCTATTAATTTTTATTTATGTTGTCAAACATAGCTTCCCTGCTTTGGTTGTGTGAATGATACGAATGATGATGTGTTGAACCTGCTGAGAAGATGGGTGTTGAATTTTACTTGTCATGAAACTGAAGGTGCAATTTGATAGGACTAGCTTCATATGCCTCGTTTTCTCCTTAGCAGATGTACTCATCTCTTTTGGTTTTTCTAGTACTTCAATCTACATAGTATAGGGTCATCTGCTTGCTAGAACAGTCAACCTGCTGGGAGTGCAGCGTTTCTCTATCTAAATTATAAAACGGTTCCTTCAACTTCAATTTAGAGATTATCTGTTATTTTCTTTATTTGGATCTAGCTATCTCTAATATTTCAAAACCTAGATTGTCTAGAAGAATTTTGTATATTACATCTACAGATTTCCATATACATCATTTTCAATTTAGTATGTCAATTGTTGCAAAAATTGGGTTGACATGTATCTAGAACTGATATAGCCATTACATTTTCAGAGTTTCAATCGATTTTGATATCTCTAGTTTTGCACAAACTGATTTGTCATAATCTGAGAAGTGAATTATATATTAAATATTCAGAGTGAAGATATAGATAACCTTCATTCTCATATATGTAGTAATGCAAAAGATGGTTTGTCATATTCTTCAAACTGATTTACAAATTGCATACATAGATTTCTATTTCTCCCAGCCTCATATATATTACATATGCGGGAGGAATATAAATCAAATATTGTTTGCATGTGTATATCAACATGTAGTCATAAGCTTAATAAAGCTATGTACTATCCAAGTGTGTCACTATCTGAATGGGTCGAGCTAAGACCTACAATGTATTGTACTGTTGCTAATTATCATCAATTAGGCGATGATTGTTGGCAGTAACTAACTGTTTATATGTCTTCTTTTGCTCTCTAAATTCACGGACCGATATGAAACTGAAATTTTATATTGTGTCGTAGTTACTAACTAACTGTCCTTCGGTATGTTGTGCAAAAAATAATCATAATATGCAAGGACATGGCTGGACAGAAGAGGAAATGACTGCTTTTGAAACTACACTTACTGCAGCAACAACAACTATTGCAGTGAGAGAATAATGCATCAATTATTTATTTAGGACACCCTCAAGATTTGGAGACTATGAAAGAAGCTGGATAATTAATGAGATAATTGGAGAGGGTGAACAAGTGTGTGTTGTTCAACTCGGAATGAACAATGCTATATTCTTCAACCTATGCTCCCTTCTCATGGATAGAAATATACTTCCTGATAGGAAATATGTTTTTATGGAAGAGCAATTGGTCATTTTCCTTCATACAGTAGGTCATAATGTGAGAAACTGTGTAATTGAAAATCGTTTTTTAAAATCGGGAGAAACGGTTAGCCATTACTTTAAAAAAGCTCTGGATGTTGTTGTCAGACTATATCCCGGTTTTGTCAAACTCCCAAGTACAAAAACACCTCTCGAGATTCTATCCAATCCAAAATGGAGTACATATTTTCAGGTAGGCTCAATTATCATCATCGTTTGCAACAACCCTTCACACTGTAAACTTTTTTACTATTCATTTGCTGATAATACATGTTGAATTTAGGATTGTATTGGTACAATTGATGGCACCAATGTACCTGCCTATGTGTCTGTATTGAAAATTACAACCTACCATAACAGAAAAGGGATCATCTTTCAAAATGTAATGGTCGCATGTACATTTGATATAAAGTTCGTATATATGCTCGCCGGATGGGAAGGATCTGCCTCTGACGCACGCGTCTTACAGAGTGCATTGACACATACCACGGATCGTTTTACTATCTCCCAAGGTACTTTGAATATAAAATAATGATAGAACATCTTCATAAGATGATTTTAGTTTTCATTTATCATGATATGTACTCCTAATTAATTGTAAGTAAATACTACGTAGTTAATGCTGATTATGCCCATTCACCTAGATTTATGACTCCATATCGTGGTGTACGGTATCATCTCAATGAATACTGCAAAGGCCGTAATCCTATGAATAAGAAAGAGCTTTTTAACTATCGACATGTTCAATTACGAAATGTTATTGAGCGAATATTTGGAGTACTCAAAGCACAATTTTCGATCCTTGAATTAGCTTCACCATATAACCTTAACACACAAGTGAAGATAGTGATCGCATGTTGTGTGTTGCACAACTTTATCCGTATACTTGGAGGAGATGATTTAATGGAAGAGGAGGTCACTCCAACGGAAGTAACAAAGAGTGTGGATCCATCACTATGTGAGGGTAATGTCACACAACGTGAAAATGATGAATGGACAATATATCGAGACAATATCACAGAGAGGATGTGGAATAAATATCTTCCTGTGAGTCATATAGTATGATTATCGCATGCTAAATTGTTGGTTTGTAACAGGTAATAGTAATATGTGATGGTAATCTCAGTTACCTACGTGCATGTGTCTAAATTTTAGTATTGTTAAAAGAGACTTTCAAATAGGTCTATTCTCTATTCCAATTTTGTATCATACTTTAATTGTGTGTATCTTCCTTCAACTTAATGAAAATTTTGCCTTCATTATATGCATTATATTCGATAATGAATTGTTAATTTTTAATTCTTTTTATATGACTATTTGTAGATAATCTCAGTTAGTGATGGTGAAATGTCACCATCCAACCAAAACAACCACTCCACCCCTACAAAAGAAGTTGGACAAGAACCATATGTTACACCCCGCAAGACATTGAGAAAATATAAACTAAAATCACCTAATGCAAATGGATCCTCGAGTGGTGTTATGCGATGGACAGATGAGATGGATGACTGTCTAATCGATACGCTGATGGATGTGGTTGCCAATGACTGTAAGAGTGCGGATGGTTTTAAGAAGGAGACATATAAAACAGTCAGAGTGTGAGAAGTGTAATAGGAATATCAGTGCAAGAGAAACACGTTGGGAATCGCCTCCGCACTATGAAAAGGTTGTATTTCGAGGTTCGGGATACCTTGAACGCTAATGGATTTGGTTGAGACGATGACTTAAATGTAGGAACCGCTCCGAACGATGTTTGGGAGGATTATATGCGCGTGAGAGAATATTATAAATAAAATTTTGTATAACAATAACAAATATTTTTATTCTTAAGTCATACGTTGTAACACCCCGGATTTTTGCCCACCTGAAGTTAGATGTCCTTAGGCAATGGGTCAACCATAGCACCTTGGTAACTTCTCAAAACTCAATTCCAAAGTCAAATGAATCATTTAGAACCCAATTCTTTAGAAATTTAATGTGAATTAGCCAGCGCTACACTAGATTTCCTACAAAATTAGCACCAACTACTTTAAATACGATCTGTAAGACCCAAAACCTTTAGAATTGTTACCGTTACGTTACACTAAAATCTAGGATCCAACTCTAAGCCCAGTTGCCCTCGAGATCATTTGGAAACTTCGTATCAGACCTGCACCGCACGTCGAAAGTCCGATAGCGATGAACTTAGACCATTATGACCGCCTAGTTGGACTTGACTATCGTTTCGAAAATCAAGCCCAACCGATGTCCTGTGACCATTTCCTTGCGTTCGGAGTAAAGAGAGTGAGAAAATGAAGATTTTTAGAAAATAAATTAGAATCTGGAACGTTTCACTTGCGTGTTATTTTTAAGCATTCTGACCGTTAGAATTTGACTAAATTTCACCCTCGAATTAGAAAAAATTTGCCCTTACATGTCCAAGTAGTTGTGGCCTTGATTGAAGTTCGGTGACCGTTGAATTGAAGCAGGTTCACCACGGACAATCTGAAAATCCGATCGGACTGAAAACTTAACTGACTAAAGATCCGATGTTAGTGAGCTTAAGTCCAACCGTAATTAATAACAGGACCTCCAGAAGTGTTCCGTTGGATCAGAATAGACCCGATTTGGTTATAACTTAAGTATACCTTGGCCCCAAGTCTATTTTCGTCGTTTTTGGGCTTATAAAAAGGCCTTTAGCCCTCACTCTCTCCTCCCATACGAATTTGGGGAAAACCCTAGGAGAGAGAAGAGAGAAAAGAGAGAGAAAGTGAGAGAGAGTTGGAGTTTCTCCCAGGGATTCTACCCTGTCACTCAACGTGCTTCAACACCTCTACCGTATCGCTATTACGGCGTTTCTGACTCCATTCTTGGGTAAGTGAAGCTAACCCTAACCTATTTTGAAGCCTAGGATAGTTCTAATGATGTTCTAGCTAACCTGTTTCGTGTCATAGGTAGCATATCCGCCGTTGATGAAAACTTATCGTCTGAATCATATCGAATACGTATTTTCTGGTTTAAGGTGCGGACTATATGCGTTTAGGTTATGGTTTCGAAGACTTTCAATGTTAAGTAATGATTTATTCTTGCTTAGGATGTTATTTCACATGTATAAGTGTTGTCCGTTTCATTTTTCAGTTATACGTTGATTATGTTGAATATACTGTATTCCTCGTATTTGTAGAAAATACCGTATACGTATAAAAAAATTGAATTTGTGTTCAACATGATTATTTACCGTGTATATATGCTTGTTGCATGTGTGATAACTCCTTAGTGAAAGGGCTTGCCCTAAATCACGTCACGACCAATATAAGCTATATATGTTAAAGTGTGTAGCCCACATGTTTGTGAAAATGTCTAAATGAATATGGAACCCGGATTCATGCATGTCATGATTATCCGTCGTGGGTATATGCAAGTGGTATATGGTGCAACTCCCCAGTGAAAGAATTTGGCCTAATACATATATAACCAACATACACATGTATGATAATGTATGTATTCTAAGTGTTTGTAAGAATGACTGAATGAGTATGGAATTTGCTTTCGTGCTCGCCATAACTAACTGTTATGGATATATGGCTGTTGTATAGGCGATAACCCTTTGACGAAAGGATTTGCCCTAATACGTATGCTAATAAATGTAAAATATGTATGATATAATGTGTAATCTAAGTGTTTGTATAAATGCCTAAGTGAGTTAGTAGTTAATAAAAATGTGATAGCTAGGGTTGTTGAGATATGAATCTCAATCACAATACTTGAGTATATGATTTCCTCTATGCATTGTGCAACTTATATTATTTATATTAACTATATATATGATTTCCTCCATGAATTAATTAACTTAAACAAATCATGTTAAAGGTGTATATGATTTTCTTTATGTACTGTATTTACAATTAAGTTATACTTCATGAATGTCCACATGATTGTAGGATATGCCTCATATGCCTGTTATGGAATTTGTATGTGATTGGGGTTGTAATACAGTCCAGGTAATCGGAAAACGTTCCGTAAATAGTGGTTGAGGTTGCTTTCGCCACATGAGATAAGTTTAGCGAATCTGAGTTGTGCCTGGGGTGTTCGACAGTGGTTAGGCCACACGGAGTGCTTATACATTCCATGTCGTTCAACTCAAAACGCGCTTGGCCTAGTTGAGCTTATCAACCAATCCGATTGACCGATGTTTGTTCACCATGTTTGGTCACTACTGCTTGAACCTAAGGTACCAAACTTACCAACAAAAAGCCCTTCTAACCATGGTACCAAGATCCCCTAAGACTCATGAGCTGGACATGGTGGTATAAGACACCGTGGTCTAGCTGTCGGCCTATGCTGGGGCCACAAACCTCTCCATAGTGACCAGTGAGCACCTATACTCGTGAGCAGATTATGGTGGTATGAGACACTATTTTCTTACTGTCAGCCTACACTATTTGGTGATGGGGGAGT
Source organism: Magnolia kwangsiensis (assembly GCA_037074715.1). Lineage (NCBI taxonomy): Eukaryota > Viridiplantae > Streptophyta > Magnoliopsida > Magnoliales > Magnoliaceae > Magnolia > Magnolia kwangsiensis. Next base: position 41,269,931 of record CM073574.1, read on the forward strand.
GGAGCAATGATTGCGCGCAACAGCCCTGACAGCCCTCTGTAGTGACCTCGAGTATATCCTGACACTGCATCAGGGCGACGAGTCTTGATGCAGTATTGAGGATATAAATAGGCCTGTATTGATAAGGTGATGGGGGAGAGGAGCAACGATTGCGCGCAACAGTCCTGACAGCCCTTGCAGCGACCTAGAACCGTAACATCGTATGAGATTATCTCGGACTGACGACCCGAGAATGGATCACCGTTTGGATAATGATACAAGGGAGGTACCTTAGCTTCCCAATACTGCTGTATGAAAAGGACTAATAAGAACTGAGTAATCATATTCATGACATCGCACTGTATGTGTCATTGACGTTGGTGTGAGAGCACAGTGGTAGTGATTCATGCCACGATCGTTAGATGATGTCGCATGAGGGAGTTTATGGCGAGGGCATGCATCATTATCTCATTCATTCTTACATTAATAAGAGTATTTAGGACCTGTTTGATTGCACTGCCTTATAATTACTGCTTGATTGAATTGATAACATGTTAACCTTTGTTGTATATAGATTCCACTGAGTTAATTACTCACTTCCACGTTACGGGACGGTGTTAGCCACATCAACCAGTCCTTATTTTAGTTTCAAATGATGGCGATGCTTGTGAAGCAGAGCCAGACTTAATGATAATGAGGAGGATTCCTTCTATATGAAGGTTCTGATCGATGGGATTTACAGGGTTACTGATTAGATGCCAATACACTTGATATTTTATCTTTTATTTAAACACCCATGTATATTCTTTTCTTTCCATTTTGGAGTATACATGTATTTAGTTAACCTGGTAACATGTTCACACTCTAGCGACTTACAATCAATTATACATTTTATATATTTATCACAGTCTTACGCTTAAGTAATTTAACTATCTCTGGAGTATGATATGTTGTTTTGGTTTAATCCACTTCATATTTTATGTACTATTACAGCCGACATTCATCCATCATAAAAATGCTGCATAAATGATGTTCTGGAACTCGGGAGTGAAGTTTATGCTCGACCCCCGATTTTCGGGATGTTACATACGTATCATCTCATGTTTGTTTACTTATATTGATTTATCTTTGTTGTTATCAATATTCACATCCTTACACCCAACATGTACGTAGGAAAACGGTGCGAAGATACGACGACCTAACATACCTATATTGGTAATGACCAAGCGACTGAATTGCGTGCTTCCACAGGACATATGCGTAACACTCCACCCTCGAGAAGGTTCAGGGATCTTAAGACTTCACCGACACCGTCGATTGATCCAAATGATGATACACTCATGTTATCCAGTGACGATGTAGGGGACAGTACTGTGCCTAACATCTACTGGTCATATGAAAAGCCGTGATGGTAATCATATTGCAAACTGAAGTCCGTCTATAAATGAGAACAACTCCGTCAACACTGGAAGCACAACTAAGGAAGCGAGCTATGATGAATCGCCCTTTTAATATCATAGACAAAGGGATGAGTGAAGTTGCTGATGCCATAAAATCACTGGCTATTAATTACACTACAACAAGGGAAGGGCATGGTACATAGTCGCAGGTTGTACCAGCTCTGGAGCAGATGGAGGGCCTTACAAGTCTTAAGATCATACGCGCTACAAAGATACTATCGAAAGTTGAACAATAATCTGCTTCATTCCTTTCTCTCCTTGAGCATAGAAGGTTGGAGTTTGTGTTAATGCTGCTTGCTCCAGATCAGTTGTCTGACTGAGCATATTCCCTTCAAGCTGATCGTCATGGTTGTTGTTTTGATTGGTTGGACAGTCAATCATTTTTTGGACTTAACTTTTTTTGGTTATAGATGGTAGATGTGTTCACTTGCTGGTTGAATGTGGGTTAATTTAGATGATTTTTATTTTTTTTTTGTGTTAATTTTTTGAATTGTGATCTTTAATTAATAATATATCCATCGATGCCTGTTAACCTGCAATACCTATTGAAATCTACTGTTATTTTCATTTTTTAATTATGACTATCATGTTCATATTTGCAACGTGTATAGTGTAAATACACAGATTTAACAATTATTGTCATCGCTTCAGGCATGCTCTAACATTCGTTATAGTTGCATTAATTTCATGTGCTTATATATATAAAGTATTCTTTCACCTAATATGATCCATTATTTATGGAAATAGATTGATATTGATGATAATATTTCGTTATTTTCAGATGGGTAAAAAGATATATGTTGTTTTCAAAGGCCGTCAGCTCGGAATCTATTACATGTGGGAGGAGTGCCGTCAACAGGCTGAATGATATTCTTCCGCGATCTTTCATGGCTACAAATCGGCTTTTGAGACATTTACTCAATGGAAAGCTTTCTGCAATGTGTCAGGTCAACAGAATACAGGAGTATGTGAGGTGGTAGCGGAATATGACAACATGGTCTGGACGCATGGACTGCGTAGCGCCGCTGGTTGCAGCAACAATCCTATAGGGAGCTCCAGATCACCATCATATGACCGTCAAAATAGTGCCAGGTATGGGACAGAGGGAGATGACGTTGAAGAAACACCGCATGGACTGAAGGCATTGATAGGAATAATAATTGGTTGCTTGATTATTATCCTCACCATTCATCTCTTCCCACGCCTCTACTATGTTGTTTTTGTTTTTTTTTTTTTTTTTTTTTGGACGTTTTGGATTTTATTTTTGGACAATGATTTACAACTCTTTTGTAATGTTATGGACTACACGTAAACACATGGTTAATGTTTAAATTATGGACTTGTAGACTAGCATAGTTAGTACTCGTATATCTAAATCCATGTTTGTCTGTGTACATGGTAGACTATAAATGCCAATGACATCTCCTGGACATTATAGTGTACTATATCTACGGAAGGCCCATTTACATCACAGGCCAACCGTTCTGGTCAATTACTATATCAGGAAGAACAGGTAAGATCCTATGTTGGTGTTTTTCTTCCACTGCTAGCAGTCAAATAGATTTTGTTGTTCATATGTCAACACTGATCCATACGTCTGTTTACAATAAGTCCACCACATAGAGCTGAAATAGCAATTTGGTGCATTTCGATTTGTGCTATTTGTTAGACAAAATAAAGAAAGATCACCATTTGCTAAATCCTAAATTGACGCCCGATGCAATGGCATGTTGACCAAACAATATCCCTAGAAGAATTCCCTGAAGATTATCCAACGTTCATACCTACACAGAAGACCCTCACTGATGGAAGAAAACATTGTACCAAGAGGTTGGTATGATTGTATCAACAGAATGAATACGTTATATATTCAACGCAGATGTAGAAAAATAAATGGCTGATTGCAGTTGTTGTATAGCTGATATGGTGGACCCCAAAAGATAAAAAACTGATTGATTTGACAACTATAGTGTATGCCCAAACACGTGATTACTGTATTGCCCACTAATACACCCTCAATGTTTCGGAAAACAAACATGTTAAAGCAGTATAACGGTATTATGCCAATCATTGATAATACATGTACAAAAGTAATCATGATGTCTTTACGGCTAAATACCGAGGCAATTGGAAAACCAAACAGGCCCCTAATGCAAGTGGATGCTATGCAAACAAATATTGCAAGATTAAATATGATGATATTTTTATGACGGTTAAAAGAAAGTACTAGAATCCAAAGCTAGATACATGGAGAGATGCTATGCTTTGAAATATAGCAAATTTAAAATTAGTTAGACTAAAACATAGAACATTGAGTGCAATTTTAGTAGGAATATCGTGACAAGAATTAATTAAAATCACTAACAATGAAAATTTTCAAAATGACTACTTTCAATATTTTGTATCGATAATTCACGAGGTTGGAGAGATCAAGAAAGGCTTTTGTACATAGAACTCAAACTGGGGAGAAGAAACAAAGATGTGCTTTTGAAGTTTTATTTGATCATCATGTCCCACTCAAACCAGAAAAAAGAAAATTTATAAGAAAACTATAAGATTGGCCATGCTTTTATGGGACAAAATATTGTGTAATTAAAGAACAATGTGTTTATATGACAAATATAGCTGAAATGATGTCAAACTCAATGAATGAAAAATTAACAGAGGATAAAATTAGAAATGAAAAGTATTGGACGAAACTTATAAGTAATACAAATAGATAATAACAAAAGAAATAATAGACTTGAATGATTTGGTCATGCACAGTAGAGAGCAAGATTCAATCCTATTAAGGGTGAGTTGGTATAAAATTAAAGACACCAAAAAAAAGCAAGAGATGGCTCAAAATGATATGAATACTAAGAAAAGACCGAGTACTCCTCTAACTGAAGATCTGGACCTTGTTAGAGAATTATGGTGGGAGAAGATTCCTGTAGTAGACCTCAATTGGGACAAGGCTCACAAGATGATGGTGACCGCCGCGGTGGCGAGGATAATAGTTTTTAGGAGAAATGAGCAAAATGGTGCAATCAAGAGATTTTTGAAATATTGACAATTTTAAATTTCTCACAACTTGCAAAATTATATAAATTTTAACCATTCATTACATCACTACATTTGAAAATACAGAAGATTGTATTTATTTAAAAATTATTATTAATTTACAATATTTTTTTAAAGCTAAATTTCCCAATTATATATCCCGAGTAAACCTAAAATCTTGTAAATCTCCTGAGTAATAAACAAGAAATTAACCGGACTTCTCACTGTGAGAGCGTCGATGCAATACCTACCCCATATCGGAGAGCGGACAGCTGAGACCCCAGCATCACCCAGGACGTGCGGCCCTTACCGTGGGAACCACCTTGATGTATGTATTGTGTATCCACGCCGTCCATCCGTTTTTCCAGATCATGCTAAGACATTCTCCCAAAACTGAAGCAGATTTAATTATCAGGTGGACCTAACATAAGAAACAGTGGTGATTGACCGTCCTACTATTAAAAACTTCTTAGGGCGCACCTTAATGTCTCCTTAGTGTTTATTTACCATCCAATCTGTTGATAAGGTCACGTAAGCTTGGATTAAGGTAAAAAAGCAAATATCATCTTGATCCAAAACTTTTGTGGCCCATTAATGGTCAATAAACAATGTTTCTTATTGTATGGTCCACCTGATAATCGTATATGCTTCATTTTTTGTGTAATACTATAAAATGATCTGGAAAAATGTATGGACGGCGTGGATACATGATAAATACATTAAGGGAGCCCCACGGTCTGGGTGAGGCCGGGTTCTTACCTAATCCGCTCTCCACATCTCGATCTCGGTGCCCATTTGCGCACAGTGGTATATTCTCCGCATCCAGCGTATTGTAGCAAGAAGCAACAGATTATAAAATTCGTTATTCATCTATTTCTTATATCCAAACCTGACCCAAAAAATCAAAGATTTCGGATTTTCCCTTCTACGAATGGCAGGTTTGGATTCAAATACCCTATTTTCTACTCAACTGCATTCGAACAATTCGAATTCTTTTTTTTTTTTTTTTCTCGAATTCATGCATTTCCTTGATCAATCATCCGGTTTCTTTACTCCGATTTAGGATATCTGAGAAACCCTAGAATATATATAAGATCGTTGATCAACAGATTTGAAACTGTTACTGTAACTTAGGTTTCTGATTTCCTGTTTTCTTCTGATCATTGTATGTATGTAATTGAGAATTCACTTCTTGCTGAATTTTATAATTTTCCGATCGATGGAAATGGTAGCTTGATGTAATTCAGGTTTTAAGTTACAAACCTTTTTTTTTTTTTTTTTAAATTTTTTAACATTGGTATTGAGGGATGGAGGTGAACTGTTAATGTAGTTTGGATTCCCATCCACGCCTTTGGTTGATGAAGATGTGATTATATTTTAGGTGACTGATATTTTCACTGTAGAATTTTGTTCTTCTGATTTGGTTCAAAAGGATATTTTGAAGATTATATCTGGGCTCGTCTGGATGTACAATTGACCTAGATTGCAATAATTTAGTTGCAACTAAGTGGAAGTGAATGATCACAAATCGTTTTTCAACCAGGAATTTTAGTTATATTTCAATATTATTGCAATTGTCTTTGTTCCAATTCAATCTTAAGATGAACTTAGTGTCAATTTCGGTATGGGTATTCACTAGAAAGAAGTGGGGCTAATCCAAACTTGGAGATTTAACTTCATTGCTACTTGGTTATCATAATCTAAGTGAATTGCGCACCCAAATGCGGATGATTTTCAACTATTTTCATTGTTTCGCATTGTGCCACTAGACTTTCGAAGACCTAGTTGCCAACCTTCTTCTCCGTCTTTTTTTTTTTTTTTTTTTTTTTTTTTTTTTGAGCTCTGAAGTTCTGCCTATGAAAGAAGAATAAAGAAAAATCATGTTGACTTTTTATTACTTGACTCGGAGTCTGAATTAAATGTCCATTTTGGATTAAGATGGCAATTACTTTAGCATCTTTTATCACATATTCACATATGAACATCGTCGTCGTCATCATCATCTAAGCCTTATCCCAATTAATTGAGTCCGGCAATTAATGTATTATCTCTTATCATGCGTAAACATATTTAATGGAAATCCGTTTGGGTTGAATCTTATTTATAAATACAGGAGAGAAATATGTTTTACTTGCCGGATTGTTATTGTTTTTCTCCCTGAAGAAACTATAAGTCACCCATAAATCGAAGTCAATGAAAATCTTGCACACCAGTCAATGTATTGGAAATGCAATTGCATAATTAGAGAATTGGTGGCTTGTGACATCTGTGGCTGCTTCTGAATGTTTGTCCATATATAAGACACTCCTGCACTTGAAAACTGTTGATAAACTATTGTAACTGAGTAGAGAATTTCCAACGTTCTTTGGTTCATCATATCATAGAGCACAATCTATCCAGAGGGCTGTGTTCTGTAATACATGGAGCAATTAGTTGCCACCATTTAGTTTAATATTGTCATCATTCTACACAACAGTCACTACTATTTCACTCCAATGTTTTAACAATCTTTGCTACAAAATCCAGAGGAATAACCCTTAAACAGTAATAGCAGAATTCATGTTGCTCTTTTGATGAAGCTCACTCAAAATATATAAATCTGATAGGTTTGCAAATTTGGTTGCAGCAATATCAGGGAAGACTGCTCAAAATGTATTTCTGGCACACTGTTGCCAACGGAATAGACAATTAGACACCCAACATCTCAGGGGCTGTTCTGCCCCTAATTTGCGCAACTTGCTTCCCCTGCATGGGAGGAAGCTGGCATGGGCTGGAATGTCAGCCATGCAGTTGCACGCTTTGGCAAAATACCAGAGTGGTCCCGGGAACCAAGCAAGTGTCCATTGCAACGGTCTGTTCTAGACTCTCACTATCCAGGTTGATATCAAGTGCGACTGTGATTTTTTTTTTTTTTTGGGTTACCTCTGACATTTTGCATCTGCATGGCCAATTTTTTGTGTTAATTTTCTCTATTCCTGAGCACACAATTGCCTATTTTCGTGGCAATGTTAACTATGTAAAATCCTTGACTTCCTAATGTGCTTCAACACAAACCTTTTTCTGACATTGGTCCATCGTTGATGAGAGCTAGTTCTTCTTTCTCAACTAATCGTTTTGCCTTATGTGGATACTTTTGCAGCTGCCGCATATACCAGTGCAGTCCCATCTTTTGAAAAAGTTGATTTTCGTAAGCTTCAAAATGGAAGGTACAGATTTCTTGCCTCCATCGCATGTAGTTGGATGAGAATGTCAGGACCTGCATGAGGTGATGTTTTATGCTGGCAATGGTGTATTATTATCTTTCAATTGTTTTGTTACCTTTAAAATGAGTTCCTTTCTTTTATAGCATCACTCATGAATTGGAATAACATCTGTTATTGGATATGGGCTGTTCTATGGTCCATCTACAACCCATCTATGTTTATGACATAATGGGCATTCTTGCCTTTGTTACTAATGACATTCTTGTAATTATTAAAAACCATGTTAATAAATAGGTGGGTTGAACCCTAATCTCCCCTTTTCTTTTCCTCCTTTCATTCTTTCTCCTCTTTTCTTCTTCTCTCTCTTTTATCAACCACGCACATGGTATTAGAGAAAAATTGATTTGGATATTGATCCATTCCATTTCCATCTAACTTCCTCATTCCCTCTCTTTTCCTCCTATTTACTTGAGCTGAATTTTTGAAAGTCATTGGGGACTGATCTACAAGAGTTCTATTCCAACCACCATATAGTGAGTTACGTAATCGTGTATAGTGAATGCGTGTGAGGCCCACTTTCTTATAAGACCATTGTGATGGACAAAAGTGGGCCATCGCGTGTGTGGGGTCAGATTTGTGTGTGTGGCTAGAATTAAGATCTAAAGTGTGTGAAAAAGTTGTGTATGGCAAGGATTAAAGAGCATATGTACTTGTGAAGTTTTTGGATCAAGCAGTGCTATTAAGTAATTGTGTTCATTGATATTTTTTTGGAATCTGTGGTGGGTAAGTTAAAAAGTTAAATGTTCTTTCCTCATGAATTTGATTTTGCCTACATCAATGGATGTCAAGAATGAAGCCAAGACTAGTCTTTTGTCTTCATCTGAGTCGATGAACTTTTAAATTGCATTGACTAAACTCAATGGAGCAAATTACTTGCAAAGGGCCACATCAATAGAGGTTTTTCTTACGGGAAAAAGGAAATTAAAGTATTTGACTTCTCCCAAACCTGAAGAAAATTCAATAGAATATGAAGATTGGGTGGCAGAGGATGCTCTAATTAGAGCATTATTATAGAACAATATGGAGCCTCAGATTAGTGCGAATATTATCTTTTTCAAGCTTGTAAAGGAAGTTTGAGATAATTTGGGAGAGATGTATCTAGACGAAAAGATTTTTACTCGGATCTACGAGTTACTGCAAAATATCTTCGCTCTTCAACATGGAGACAAGTGTCGGAGAGTATTATCCAGCTTTGCAAGGAATATGGGAAGAATTGAACACACACCAGCCATGTTTGTCAATTATGAGAATATGAGACAACAGAAAGAGGAATTCTGCGTTGTTAAATTCCTCTATGGTCTTCACCCTAAGACAAGCTTGTCCAAGCTCAGATCCTTGAGGGCAATGAGATCCCATCCATCAAAGAGGTATTCACTCACTTCAACATGTGGTCAGTATATAGAGTTCGTCTTCTTCAAATCGTTCCACATTTGTTTCTGCATGTGGTGGAGGAGATGGGAAAAGTCGTGGTGGCAGTCACAATCTTGGTTTTCGTTTTGGTGGTAGAGATTTAGGGGGAGGTTTCTTTGGAGAGAAATAATTGGGGAGGTGGTATAGATTTCAGTGGTAGTCGTGGTCCTGGTTGTGGTAATTAGAAATGCATTCATTATGGTCTTAGTAACCGTACAGTTGATACATGCTGGGACGTTATTGGTAGTCTTTTTTGGGAATTAGGTTTATTCTTTCGATGATGGCACCGAGGGTTATGTCTACAACCCTATCTCCTTTGTTCAGTACTACATGTGATACAATTACATTGTTCGAGGAAGAATATGCCAAATTTTAGAAGGATTGTTTGACTCATGCATCATAATTCGCATCTACTCTCGCGCAGTCAAGTATCATTTGTCTTGCATCGTCTGATAGTGTTCCCTAAGTCATTGGCTCAAGAACTTCTAATCATATGACCGGTAAGCATAGTGTTTTGTCTCAATCAGTACAATCGCCTTCATTTCTTCTGTTACATTAACCAATGGTACTCCAACCAATGTGTTTGAATTCAGTGATGCTTGTCTTACCTCATCACTTTTATTGCCGTTAGTACTTTACATCTATAAATTTCCTTTGAGTTTATTGTTTGTGAGTAAGTTAACTAAATCCTTAAATTGTTCTGTCACATTGTATCATTCTTATTGTGAATTCTAAGATCTAAAGATGGGGAGGATGATTGTTTAAGGGCATGAAGCGAATGGACTTTATTACCTCAATAGTGAAATAACTAGAGATGCATTGTGGATAAATCTCTCCACATCAGTGGTATCCAGGCTTGGTCATCCCTGGTAAGGACATCACTTCATGTACACCCTTGTGTACGTATCAGAGGAGGAGACAGGCCATACCGATTTTCCTGTGGCTAGGCGAGTATTCGTGATCGTGTTGAAGACCCCATGTGCATGTATAAGCATTTGTAAGACCCCACATTGGGAAGATGCACATGGGTTGCTTTATAGAGTGATCTAGATCGTTGGATCGGATTGACGTGACGATCGGGCCGTTGGATCACATGATTGGGCCATTGATCGTGGAGCGTCCACACTAGTTTTTCTTGGATTTTATTAGCTTATAGTATTTAGTTTTGTTTATGTTATGTTTGGACACTATTATGAGTGTTTTTAGTTGATTTTAGTTAGATTAGGGCCATTTTAGTCAAATTTCACAAAACAGGGTGTTTATTGTAAATTTTGAACTTTCTTGAAGCTATAAAAGAGGGTTGGAGTGTGAACCTCTCCCTCATTGGATTTTGTGATAAAAAAAAGAGAACACTCTTGCTTTCTTCTTCCATCTTCATGCGATTTGGAAGGGAGATTGGTGTGAGGCTAATCTTCATTAACTTAGGTGCGAGGTCTCCATCTATCTCCGCACTGTCTTCTCTCTGCTCCTTTATCAAGGTATTTTCTACGAATTCTTCGATTCTCCCATCCTAAGCCTTCATCCTTTCACAAACCTATATTTCTTTTATTTTTCAACAATCCTAAACCCTAACCGACCTAACCCATCCATCCCACGCCACACATGTGACCGTAAGGCCACATGTGTGAATCCTTCAGGTTGGCCGTATGGCCACACCTTGCCCTTTTTTGGTTTTCCATCATCCTTTTATCAAAACCGATTTCTTCTATTCCCAAAACCGTAACCCTAAATCTAAAATTTCTAATTTTCCTCCTTTTCTAAATTACCCAAACCCTAATTTCTATCCTAGGTTGTATTAGGTTTTCTACTTTGAAATAAACTATACTCTATGCTAATTGGATGTACCTACATCCATTAGATCATAGTTTTATTTTATTTAATGATCTTCTGTAATGATGTTAGTAACTTAGGCTAGGATCATGCATGATGTTTTTTTTTGGTTTTCATGGGATTCATGATGATTATGGCAGTGCTATTATTTTTTATTTTATTATTGTCTTAATTGTGCTACTTGATCTCACATGTTATTTGGTTCATACATCGGTTTTACGTAAGATTTTAGTTATGGGTTGTAGACCAATATGAGGACTCAACAAAACCTAGAAAAATGGCTGACTAAACTCTACGATTTTTACGATTTGGGTAAAGGGGTTCTGTAGAAAATTTTCACCACAAAAAAAGGATTGACAATAGATTGACTTACGCTAAAACTGTGCTCAGATACCAAATTTGATGTAGGATCATGCACGCTGTTCTTTTGGTTTTATAGGATTCGTGATGATTATGGTAGTGCTTGTGTTTTTTTGTTAATTGTCTTAATTCTGCTACTTGATCTCACATGTTATTTGGTTCATGCATCGGTCCTGCGTCAATCCTTCAAGTAGTTTGAAGGGTCTAGTTCTATTGTTGTTGCACATGTTTATGTTAATGTAAGGTTCGTGAGTTGAGTAAGCACCATAGAGTGTTGTTTCTTTCTTGTGTAGACAAGGGAAGTGATAAACCTTTTTATTTTGTACATTATGATATGCGGGGTCTAGTTCATGTTACTGGTTTATTTGCTTTCAAGTACTTATTTATTTTTGTGGATGGTTATTCTCGTATCACATGGTTATATTTGATGAAAGATCAGTCAGAAGTGTTTTATTGTTTTAAAGAGTTTTATATGGAAGCAAAAACTCAATTTGATTCAATCGAGCCCTTCGCCAACATGCAATGACCTATGACGTCCATCCATACCATATTGGTCAGCAGCCCCATGAGACAATTGAATCACTATTCTGGTCCTAAGCATGAATTAGTTATTTTGGATCCTTGATAAAGTCCATATTTACAATATAGACGATCAGATCAGTCAGATCCTTGATCGAGATTGTTGGATGGGTCCAATCAGGGCCTGATATACAATATGATGGATCGATCTCCAATCAGCCAGGTCACAGGACATTGATGCATCCTTAATTGCCCTATAGGGTCCTGGATGCATCAGAGAAGGGGTGGGGTAGCAACTACTGAAGTAGTTGATATCATCATGTAGATGGTCATCACTTGGCAAGTTAACTCATCCCGAGATAAAGGTGTTAATCAATCGTTCCACCCTTTGAACAATTGCTTTCTGAAGCGGAAAGCATTTGGTATTTTGGTTGGCATTTTAGGTTCTAGATGTTGAGGCTTTGGACATATGATTTTGATATATAAAAGGGAAATGAAAAAAAAGGTCGAGGAAAATCAATAATGATTCATATGAAATTCCTCTAATGGTTAGTATAAATGGGTAAAGTAAAATAGTAAATGCACAACAGGACAGAGGAAAGGAGGTTAGAGATTCCTCCATAGCATTTATAGAAAATTACAAATTGTGCAATGAGTAGTGTGTATAAGTGTATACGTGATCCAGATTGACACAAGTGTTAGTCGAACTATCTCATCATTATATTTTCTGTGGCAGTGGATATTTGATTAGTTATTGTGAAAAGAGTCTACATGCAATTATTTACTATTGGACATCAATGATTATTGCAAGCCATGAAGTGTCACAGGCAATGTGGCAAGGAACCTATTCTTTTTGGCGGCACATAAGCTTGATATTCTAGAGAAGGGAATGCTTGTCCAGTTACTCAAATATTTGGACACTTTTTAAGGGTTGATGGTTTAGGCTTGAATCTTATTCCATTTCCATGCTTGTCAAAATGGGAGCATGTTGGTGTGGTGAGTTAAATTTTCAGCTAGACCTTTGTGCTGATAGCTGTGTCCACTTTTCAGCTTAATTAGATCTTTGTAATCAGCACTGCTTTCTTGTGATTATATATGGAATCAAAATACATGTGTGTGTTGCTTTGAGTTGTCTTTGAATCTTTCTCATACCCGCTTCTTGAGAATTGAGATTTCCATGTAGAGCATAGGGTGAAGCCTGTTTTATTACCAAATGAACTAATAAACAATGTGTTTTTTAGCCTATTAGTTGATGCGAATGTGCATACATGAGTTAGGGTCCTTTTGATGCTTGCAGTGCTGTGATTTATTTGCTAAATGGGTACGGTTTTAGTTTTGGATGGAATACTAGTTTTATTACAACCGTCTAGATTAGAACCAAATTGATGACATTGATGCTGGGGGTTGAGCACTGACTCTGAAACAAGACTTCTCTGGAAGAAGCTTATTATGGATTTTTAGAGATTGATCTGCATCCTTTCAGTGATATTCGAGGTGTTGCTGTTGCTGGTGTTGAGGGAGAACCAATCAACCTCACAGAACCAGTTGCTGAAGCAATAGCTGCTGCCTTTGCTACATGGTTATCCGACAAAAAGAAAGCAGATGCACCAAGACGTCTGAGAGTTTCAATTGGTCACGATTCACGAATTTCTGCACAGATGCTACAGGTACTTGTGTTCTTTCTGAGCTGCTGAGTTTTGATATTAATGGTAACTCTGGCAAATAGGCTCTTAATCTAACTACCAAAGCGAACTGCTTGGTTGCTTTATTAGCTTCCAATGTCTGTTGTCTGGTTTCTTATGCTTGCAATATATATGCATGCATACAATATCCACACAAACACACACACACACACACACAACACACACACTCACACACACAATTCATAAATTCAAAATGCATTGCTCTCTCTCAGAAAGAAAGAAAGAAAAAGAGATGCATTGCTGGTACTTAAGGCGCCCTACCGACATGCATGTATATATGTATGCATGCATGCGCCTATTTATTCATTCACACACACACACATGCTTCATAAACCCAAAATGAATTGCCCTCCCTTGGAAGAGAGAAAAAGAAGATGAAGAATAAAGGAAATGTGTTGCTGGTTTTTCATCCACCTGCAGACATGCAGTACTCATTTCGTTCCATCTTTCTGTTCATTGTTGGCACTTTCAAGTTTCAAAGCATACTTGATATTTATCATGTTAAAAGTGCATTGATATTGTTGTCACAGAGCTTGAAAATTGGAATTATACGTGTTGTTAAACTAGCAGTTCTATAACATTTACCAAGATGCTGGTTGAAGAGAGGTATTTGGTTATGGTTCTGTTCAATTTCTTGTGGCCCTTTTTTGGCCATTGGATTGTATTTTATTACTTCCTCGTAAGTTAGAGATCCCATGCATGGATTTTGGCTTTTCCTCTTTGTGGTCCTATGATGCAAAGGGTATGCTCGTGGTTATGACTTATGATGCAAGGATAATTCTTGGAGGCGGTATTGGTTTTAGCATGGGGCCTGGGGATTGTCTTTGCCTGTACCTTGAATATTTAATGCTTGTACCCAAGTGTCATTGCAGTAACTTGGACAGAATTCTTTAAAAAACACTGCATCTTTGAAGAAATCCTCAAGGAAATTCTCGATGGCTTTCTTTTGCCTCTCCCTTTATCTGTCTAATTTTTATGAGAAAAATCTTATCTGGGCATTACAAGTATAATGTCCAGTAGATCACTAGTGTATCTGGCTAATATAATAATACTCCTTTGTAAAAACGGTGGGCGACGTCTGTACTATTTGTTTTTACACTTGGGGGTATGACACATGCGATACATGTGGAGCGAGGAGGGAAGGGTGTATTCTCCCTAATGTCTGGCTTCTGTTTTTCAACAATAAATCTTCCTAGAGATAAACGAAAACCCTTTATGTCACGGTTTCTTGTCAGAAATAGAAACACTATTCTGTAACTGTAACAGACAATTGAAGGACACACCCAATGGTGTAGCAAGTAACAAAAATACGTCCATGCACAGACAATGAATGTCAGGGAGATATTTGGACCAAAATGAGGTACCCTTGCCTAGAAAAGCCATTGAACTTGGACAATGCTTATCTGCTCAGCAATGGATGCTTTTGACCAGTCCTCAGGAAACTTCTGCTGCTCCTCAACACCAACCATGCCATTAGTTCAATCAAGTCTACTAATTTGACATTAGATACTCGAGTTTCTCCATGAGCAGGCCACTGACTTGGTAATTTTTTCCATGACCTTTAACTGGCCTTTTAAAATTTTTTCCTTTCATCAAACATCAGATTATCATTGCCGTGATCAACAAGGTTCTGGAGTTGTTTGGTTCCTTGTTTATCTAGCAGTGGGTTTATCATGCCTTCTTACTGGAAAACCAATCTTGGAAAATTTTTTAAAAAAGACAAAACAAGTCTTTGGACATTAATTATCTCAATTAATTATAGTAGCAAATCTTCTTGTTCACCAATTTCCTTTTAAGCTAATATTTTGATATCTGAGACAATGACAATGCACCTTTCAGGATGCAGTTTCTCGAGGAATTGCCGGTGCCGGCCTGGATGTTATCCAATATGGGTGAGTACCATTTGTTGTCTAATTTCCCATTATCCACATTGTTGGAGTATTACTTGAGGTATACCCTTTTTACACACACACACACACACATATATATATATATTAAATTTTATTTAAATAAAGATATTCCCATGGTGCACTTTTCACACTGAGGAAGTTGTATGGATGCTAGTGTGGACAGTAAATTTCTTCAGAACATTTCTTTTGAGCAATTAGGTATTAGTATCTTGACTATCTTCACCACATCTGATTTATTAAATGGTATTCCTATTGGCCTTTGCAATAGAACTCTGCATAATTTGTAATATCATCTACGGGACATTTCCCCGTAATCTTTGTATT
Organism: Magnolia kwangsiensis; assembly: GCA_037074715.1. Classification (NCBI taxonomy): domain Eukaryota; kingdom Viridiplantae; phylum Streptophyta; class Magnoliopsida; order Magnoliales; family Magnoliaceae; genus Magnolia; species Magnolia kwangsiensis. Next base: position 41,285,731 of record CM073574.1, read on the forward strand.
TTGGCCCGGGGTGTACAGACCTGTGTATTGTCAGGTCCAAAATTACATATATATATATATATATATATATATATATATATGTATCTTCCTAGAGATAACACAAATAATGCAATTAGACGAAATGGGGTTAACTTTATGTTGAATATACTCTCTGCATTATATGGTTTTCCTCTTATTTCCTTGTTCTCCCTTTTATTTTATGGAAAATAAACTCTAAGAGAAATTGAGTTTCCTAATAATAATTCTCATATCTCTGGACACATGCTGTAATATGTCAGCTTATAGAGCCAAACTATACTTGCTATGGGACAAGATGTAAATTCTTGAACCTCTGTTGATGTACCCTTAGTTTTATGAACTGTCACCAGTATGACTTTATTCTCTCATGCTTATGGGTGCTGAATGTTTGTTTTAGATTGGCATCTACACCGGCAATGTTTAACAGTACGCTCACGGAGGATGAGGAGTTCTTCTGTCCAGTTGATGGATCCATAATGATAACAGGTATTTGGAGAAAATAATGCCATTTTTGGATTGTACGGAATATGAACTTAAGTTAGAGTACATTGCCAGTTACTTTTAGGACTGAAGTAGCTGGTAGATAAAGGTCCTAGATCTAGTTGATAGCTGGAGTATTTGGGATAGACAGGAAGGAGTTAAGGTCTAGTAGCTTGGTACCTAAGTCAGTATGCTGGAGACTTGAACAAGTGAACAGTGGTTGAGATCTAATGCTAAATAGATTGTATTTACCTGTTACAGTCCATGATTCATAGTTTTTTTTTTTTTTTTTTGGTGGGGGGTGGGGGTGGGGGTGGTGGGGGGTCGGGTTCCTATCATTTTCTCAAAGTTGACCTTCCAAGATTGTCATACTTTCATATCTATTCACTCCTTTTTTTCATTGTCCAATTGTTTTCCTTTGATTGAGATGTAGTTTCTGTAAACAGCTAGCCATCTTCCATACAATCGAAATGGATTTAAGTTCTTCACAAATGCTGGAGGACTGGGAAAAGCTGACATCAAGGAAATCTTGGAGCGTGCTGCGAGTATATATGATAACTACTCAGTTGAAAGTTTAAAGGAATCACAACAAGCAGTTTCTGCGGCTGTGAAAAGGGTAGACTACATGACAGTTTATACATCTGATCTTGTAAAGGCAGTTCGTAAAGCTGCAGGAAATATAGGTACTAACCATGCTATGTGCTTTTGAGTGTTGCTTCTATTATCAGCAGTCTTGTTGCATAGCCAGTTACATATCAGGAGTCATGACAGTCCTACAACAGGACATGACAATTTTAATCATATGGTCTGGTTTCTGTGTTCTCTGTTTATTGGAACTGAGGATGGTCTTTCTGTTTTTTGCATCCAGCTTTTAGATGTGGCTGGTATTTTTTGTTATTATTTTAATACGAAGCAGTGTATGATCGATCCACTGATTGTGCTTCCTTGTCAACTTTCAGAGAAACCATTGGATGGATTCCATGTAGTTGTTGATGCAGGGAATGGAGCAGGAGGATTCTTTGCGGTAAGCTTATACATTAAATATGAAACTGAAATTTCCAGGATAATGGGTGTATAAAGTACTTGGTTACGTGAGACAGTGATTTTAGCTCAAAATTTCTCCATTGATTCAACACAAAATGTGTATATCAGTATGCACGATCCCACATGTACACATGATGTTACCCGTGCATCTATTTGGGGAATGTGAATTCCTGATCTTTATCTAAGATGCTGAAACTATGAGTAGGAACACTATTATGAATGCTTCTTCTTAAGGAAGTCAAAGGTCTCCAAATATTTGCAATTCACCTAGGTTACATTCTTTCGCTAAGGGGCTGTTTGGCAACCTGGAATTTGGTTATTACTAAACAATTCAATTCCAGTATAGAAATTCCTTGAATATCTTATTTTGTCAGTCGCTTTTTCTTTTTTCTTTTTTTTTTTTTAAATTTTAACATTGACAATTTTATTGATTAGAGGCCAAAGCCTAAAGAATACAACAAAACAAAAAGAGGAAAGCAACTATAGGCAAACAACTACAACTCTTCCCAAAATTTATAGAACTTATTGGCCACAATAATCTTTGCTTCAACTGCCCATTCCATAAGCAATTCCGTAGCGATTTTGCAAACCTCCAAAGATGACTTTTTCCGATTTCGAAAGCAACGACTGTTTCTTTCCATCCACATAACCCATATTCTTAAAGGAAGACAAAGACGCCATACTTTCTTCCCCATCTCCCCTCTACTTCCACCATGCCAGGATGTGAATAAGACTTCAATAGAACCCGGCATTAGCGATTGAAACCCAAGCTTGACAATGAACTCGTCCCAAATCTTTGTCACAAAGTTGCAATGAATGAAGAGATGATTCACTGATTCTTCAGCTTTGTAACATAGAAGACACACATTCGGAAGAATCATCCCTCTCTTACGTAAATTGTCCACCGTGAGCACCTTATTCTGCCCACGAGCCATGCCAAGGCTACCTTCAGCGGAGCTCCATATCTCCAAACGTATGCTGTATGGCTAACCTTGGTGACATTTAACTCGCTGCTGATTCTTCGATAGAAAGATTTAACTGAGAAATTTCTGGAATTTTCATCTAACCACCTCATCAAATCGCTTTGATAGACAACCGGCCGAACCTTACTTAACAACTTCAATAAACTCAAAAGCTCCTCCACCTCATCGTCATATAAGTTCCTCCTACAAGGAGGAGCCCAAATAACTGAAATCCCATGGAGTGAAAAACATCTTGCCGCCACTATATTCGGCTCTTGAACAATGCTTGCTAACCGGGGGAACCTCTCCCTCAAGCTTTTTTTTTTCCCTAACCAAACATCCTCTCAAAATCTAATTCCCACCCCACTACCCAGTGAAAAACTCACTCCTCCTCAAATCCTATCTTTCAAATAGGCCACCACTTTCCAAAGAGACAATGCCCTCTATAATGACAACGCCTTAATCTATCTAGAATCTTCTTGGAAACCTTTCTTTCTTCCCACAACTTCTCTCCATAAACTACCCTCCTCAACCCCAATTCTTCGCACCCATTTCCCCAATAGAGTTAAGTTCATAATTTCCAAAACCTGAAGTCCCGCCCCCCACTTGATCCCATGGCTTGCACACATTTTCCCATTTCATGGGATGATACTTTTGTTCATCTTCCGCCCCCCTCCATAGGAAATCTATCCTACTTCTTTCAAGCTTATTCACCATTGCCTTAGGACATTTGAACAAGGACATATAGTAAACTGGTAAGTTGGACATTGCCACCTTAATTGACATTAATTTCTCACTCAATGACAAGTGTCTGATTTTCCAACTAGATAACCTACTCACAAACCTTTCAATTTCTTTATACCATAGGTATTAGGTGGCTTCCCTATATAGAGAGGAAGCCCAAGATATGTTGTCGGAAATGGACCTTCTCTACAATCAAAGGTCTTAGCAAAGAAGCCCACCTCTTCCCTCGTCAATCCTACTCCCAATACCCAATATTTCTCTTTTACCCACATTCACCTTCAAGCGCGATACAACCTTAAAGCATTCAATAATCATTCGAAGGCTATTAATCTCCAATTCATCCTCCTCGCAAATGAGCAGCATATCATTTGCATATTGTAAGTGTGACACTTGAAACTGAGAGTTATCGACTTTGAAGCCTTTAATTAAACTGATGGCCACACTTTTATCAATCATCCCACCTAATGCCTCCACCACCACCACAACTAAGTATGGGGACAATGGATTGCCTTGACGCAATCCTCTTGAGGCTTGAAAGAAACCATTCAGGGATCCATTTATTAACATATATAATTTTGCTGATTGGACACAGAATCTGCAATAGCCATTTTGCTTCACAACCCAAGCTCCCCAACATTAATCTAGGAAAGCGCAATCCACATGATCATACACTTTTTTGATATCCAACTTGCAAACGACTTGTTTCTTGCCTTTCCTATCATCTGCATCAATTACCTCATATGTTATCAATGCACTAACCACAATCTGGCGACCTCTACAAAAGACCCTTGAGATTTAGAAATTATCTCACCAAACACCAATCGGAATCTCGAAGCCAAAATCTTGTATGGACCTCCTAGAAGGCTAATTGGTCTATAATCCTTCGAACCCCCCCCCCCCCCCCCCCCCCCCCTTGTAATTAGTGCCACAAATGTTGCCCCTAGTTCTGCCGCAAGGAATCCCTTTCAAAAAATTCGTTCACAAACTTAATCACATCCTCCTCAAGTAGACCCCAAAAATTTTGATAAAAAATTGTCCTCTTTGGGAAGGGCCAATCCATTGATCAAGTCAATACGGAGCTCTTATCTCGGCGAGTTTGGCATTTCATATGGTATGGCATTTGGTCCAGGCATCCAAAGATATGGAACTAGCTAGTAAGGGGGTAGGTATCCATCTGGTATGGGAGCTTTGTTACCCCCCAAATTCGAAATTGCCGCTTTTATCTCCTGAACCGAGAAGGGTACCTCAAGTGCTTTGGCCACCTTTGTCGATATAGAGTCAAAATGAAGATCCTCAAACAATGGTTTGTCCCACTCTTCCCTAGTTAAAATTTTCTTATAAAAATTCACGATCTTTGCACAAACATTGCCTTTCCCTTCCACCTTGATTCCATCTATCACCAAGCTTTTTATTTTGTTCGTTCGAGCTCGCATGCTAGCCATTGCATGGAAGAACTTGGTGTTCTTTTCTCGAACATTTAGCTAAAGAGCCCTTGACCATTATTGCCATTTGATTTCATACTCCTGTATCCTTACATTAAACTTTGCCCTATGAATTTCCCTCCATGCCCATTCTTCGTTCAACAACTTTGCTTCCTCTTCTTTAATATCAAGCCTTTGAATCTCTTGCAAAATTTTGAATATTCCTGATCTCGTTTTCCCAACACCTTTTTTTTTCCCCCAAATATTTATCTTCCCTTCTAGCAATTTCAACTTCTGGAAGAGGGACAAATCAGCCTTGCCTTGAATTGAGAAGGAAGACCACCACCGTATATCACATTTTTCAATAAGCCCTCCATTTCCAACCAAGCAAACTCAAATATGAAATGATGTGGCCCCCAATCCTCTTCTTCCACTTTCAATATGATCAGACAATGATCGGAGACTGGCTTAGGCAAGCCTCTTTGGAACACTAAGGGCCCGTTTGGACGGGGGGATTGAAAGGGATTCGGTCGTAACTGGGTGGATTGCACAGAAACCAATGGTATTAATGGCAAGTCAGTGGATTGTCTCCAATCCCACTGTTTTCCATGATCCCAACGTCTAATGGAGGGGTCTGTTTGGACGGTCAGGTGCATCCAGGGATAGCACGTTCGTGTCCTGTTTGGCCGGATATGGGATTGCATGCATGCATTCCAACGGCTGGTGTGTTTTGGAAGTTCACGCTTGCTGAGAAACGGATTAGCCCCACTATATTCGGTGCGGTGCCATGTCTTTGCAGGAAGCGCATTGCGTACTGAGTTACTCAGTACGCTCTTATTGTATTGAGTAAACTTTGTGGGGTCCACTGATTTTGCTATTGTATGCACTCCGTCCATCCATTCTACCAGATAATTTTTGGTCTTGAACCTAAAAATTAAGTATATCCAAACCTCAAGTGGACCACACAACAGGAAAAAATATGAATTGAACATCTACCATTGAAAATTTCTTGGGGGCCATAGAAGTTTTGGATTAAGTTTATATTTTTTTCTTTCCCTTCATCCATGGTTTTTTAATCTTACGAACAGGTTGGATGAGAAATAAATATCACTGTGGTCCCTATAAAGGTTTCATCGGTGGAAATCATTATTCCAACTGTTTAACTAAATCGGGGTACATTGATACAATTGCATTTAGCACACAGTGAAAGTGCCGACTGACGGTCTCACCCGATCAAATAAATCTGTAACTTATGACCCGGTTGCGAACATTGTGCCCCAACATATGTAGGAAAATAACTACTTGTTCTTCAAGACTAGTGTCTTCTCGCGTAGCAGTGTATATAGTTCAAAAAATGAATCTCGATTCATCCTAAGTTGATCTACACAATCTCCGTCACTAGCCTGAATTATAGAATTGATGAACCACGCTCGCTCATCATTCCCATGACGCGCCGGTTGTTTGAATATGTACGAGCGACAATATTCCCCAACAGCCTGTACATAAGCTGCCACCGCTTGAAACACAATTACCCTCTCCATCTCTTTCTCATCTGAATCATCCATCGTCAACTAATAACCTATACTCTCACGTGCGGATTTCTCATAAATATACATCGCAAATAACAGTGGGTACAAATACACACACACACACGAAACTTTGGGGTCTGAGTGGCTAGATTTTTATATAGTATATGAATACTTAGTCAAGGGTCTATAGGGTTGATATGATTCGACCACCACCTTAATGCAGGGAATAAATATTTTATGGTTTTCAGAAAATTATAGAAGTCTTTGCAAAGCTTCAAGATTGAATCAGAAAGGTTAAGGTTTCAGCCATTATGTCGTTGTGCTAGTTAGAAATTTTCAAGCATCTCTCTGTGACAAGTAAAAGACGGGTGCTAATAAGCCATGAGAAAATGGTGACATGCGGTTTCATTTTGCAAATAAAAAAAGGAGAATAAGAAGAACAATTATTGGTGCCATGAATGAAACTTGAGAAGAGATGTCTGTATAAATCTACTGCCTATTGCTCCCACTCTTGTTTCCTTCATTCCTCACGAATATTCTTTCTTGTCATTATAAACAGGACTGAAAAGTTGAAATAACGATTTATTCCCTTGATCTATGGTAATGTAAACTACACTCAAAATCTGTCACTGGTAGGCCACGTGTTGTTGAATGTAGACTGCTGGTAAGTTATTTTAAACCTTCCATTTTTTTTTCAGTTTATATATGGGACCGCCTGATGAGCTGAGGTGATTTTGAACCAGGCCCTGTAAGCACTAGGTCTGACCTGATTTATGGTTCTAACACATTTGGCACGTCCGGCTGTTCTTGGAGAGAATCATGTGACATGTGAAGAAATCACTGCACTTCTAATTGGCTACACTGCACTCACTTGGATGGTCCCCAAGGAATCATGGTGGAGTGGAGAAATGTAAAAGACTGTGAAAGAAAATATGAAATCCAGAAATGAAAAAGGGATGGTTTCTCTGTCGTGTATTTGGCAAAACAAAGAAACAAAAAAATACAATAGAAAAAAAAGCAGACATGCAAGAAAGAAAGAAAGAAAGAATGAAGAAGAAAACAAGCTTAAAATGGTGTTACCTGATACCGAGTTATAACCTTTTTCCCACTATATCTCTAAATACCTGTCATTTGGTCCAAAATTAAGCATCATAAGAAAAATAGGCCACTTGATTTTGCATTTCATGAAAAAAGACAAAAAAAATACATTGATATAGAAAATTAGAACTTACAAGCTTGCATTGGATAACATATATTCCAAGACTCCAAAAAAAAAACTCAATGTACAAGAAATAACAAAATGTAGATAACAACATCTTATCCATTCTATTCAAGCTGTACTACTCATTTGAGAGGTGGGACCCGCTTTGACACCAAAATGGTGGATCTTGGTCATGGAGTATATGAGATCTCAAACACTTTAATCGTAGAGAATGGACAAGAGTAAAGCCACAAGAAATGTTTAAGCAAAGAGAAGAAATAACTTTTTTGATATTCAAACTTCTTCTTTTACAATACTAAAGGAAATTCACAACAGTGAAAATGTGGAATTCCTAACTCAAAACAGAGACTGGTAGCTAGAAGACCAGATACAATGTCCAGTCATGATGAGGTCCATTTTTCTGTTGTTCTAACTTGTTGATGAAATTATTGTCTGGTTCACACCAGGAAGGATCCCACTTTCAGCTACCAATTTTCTCTCCCTCATCATGTATCCATGGCAGTTGGCACATGTCTTTGGTGTTCAAGACTGCTATTCTGATGGGCCCATGTATAGGGACCAAGCTTCTTCCCTAGCTGTGGTTAGACAGTACTAGCCATCTGATTGGTGCAAAATTTTCCTCTAATTCTGGCCATTTTTCATGCTTCTGCTCAAGGTATTTTAACCAACCATTTGTAAACAGCTGATGTAATCCTTACTCTAAATAGATAATATAAATGCCCATGAAAATAAAGAGAAACCTCACCAATACCTCTACAATAATCCATTATCAGTTTCAGCCATGAATAGAAAATGCTATGAATGAGACAGAAAAAAAGTAAGATAGATGATATAGACCATACCAGAGATCTTTGTCAAATCCAAGGTCGGAGATCAATGACCTTCAATTCATGGAAACCAGGCTGCGAGTAACCAACAGATTTCCAAAAAAAAAAACTTATAACATTAGGTATACAAGGTCACTATAGTTGAAGTATTTTGAAGGAATCCAACCGTGTATATATATTGGTATCCAATAGTGTTAGATGAACTGTGTATATATATTGGAATCCAATAGTTAGAGAGGACCCCTGAGTTGCAAATGGAACCAATAGTTCAGTTGGAAATTAGCAGTGTTAGATTTCAGATAACCCAAAACGCCCAAAATCCAGAAACCCCCATTTTCTTAGTACCTCATGAACAATAGAAATTTTATATCATAAAACCCCCCAAATCCAGAAACCATGAGCAAAGTAATTTCAGAAAATCTAAATGATTGAATTGAAATAGCGTCTTTGAAGCACAAACAGTCATAATGGGAGAAAATCAATTTCAGATTTACCCAAAACCCCCAAAATCCAGAAACCCCCATTTTCTTAGTACTTCATCAATAGTAGAAATTAGATATCATAAAACCCCCAAAATTTAGAAACCATGCACAAAGTAATTTTGGAAAATCCAAACGATTGAATTGAATACAACGTCTTTGAAGCACAAACAGTCATATGGGAGAAAATCGATTTCAGATTAACCCAGATACCCTAAAATCCAGAAACCCCCATTTTCTTAGTACTTCATCAATAGTAGAAATCAGATATCATAAAACCCTCAAATTTTAGAAACCATGAGCAAAGTAATTTCGAAAAATCCAAACGATTGAATTGAATACAGTGTCTTTGAAGCACAAACATTCGTAATGGAAGCCATGGTAGAAACTAGACAACAAACATGCATCTCGGAGGGCCATGGCCCTGTCATAACATGGGGAGTTGACATGCATGACGGATTTACAGTAGTACATGGCGTATCATGCCGGGAGGGAGGAAGAAGACCTACCTCTGCCCTTAGTCAAACCGTCCGATCGATATGGCAACGGTGATGGCTGTAATGGCCATCGCGATCGACGAGAGTTACATTTATAATAGGGGATTTGCGCGAAAACTTACCTCTCGCCACCACTCTCGCCATGTCTACCATCTTCTATCCCATCCCGCAGTTTGTGCGATGGACTGCGGACGGGTGTGGGATGGGCTCGAGGCGCAATCCAGAGAGAGAGAGAGAGAGAGGAGGATCTGCCCGGATTGCTCGAATCCAGCAGTAAATCCTCTTAACCACTGTCCTCCTTGTCTCTTCGCCCTGCCAAACAGGCCGTCGCCCGTACGCCTTGGGATTTGACTCCCGAATCCCATCCATTACGACCGAATCCCTTTCAATCCCCCCGTCCAAACAGGCCCTAAGGGATTCTTGTCTACCCATTCGGCCGACAATAAAAATCAATCCAGTTTATATTGAACAACTCTCACTTGACCATTTGACCATGTATAGTTCACTCCACTTATAGGGTACCATCTCATTTTTGGTTATCCAATCGGAGAAATTCTGCATACTTTTGGATGTGCGACTGGGTCATGATTTTTCGAAAGGAAATCTGACGACATTAAAGTCGCCTCCCACCACCCACTGTAAATTTCATTTATTTCTACTTGCATCCAATTCAACCCACAATAAATGTCGAACCATCAGTCTATTTGGATCATAAGACTGAAGTAAAAACCCATCTAAAATATGAAGCAATTTCTTTTAGAAGCAAAGAAATAGAGAACTGCCCCTCCCAACTATCCTCCTTAATCCAAAACTTAGCATTCCAAATGATTAATAAGCCACCAGCTAAACCAACTGCATTTAACTAGTCTTTCAGTTGGCCTTTCCATAAGGAATCCACCACCCTCTGATCACATGCTTGCAATTTTGATTCCTGAAATGAAATTATCTATGCATTGTGTTGAATGCATAGTTCCCTCATCTGTACCCTCCTTTTGTGGACATCTCAATCCATGAACACTCGTACTAATTATCTTCATAGAGAAATTGAACTGCCTTTGCATCCTTTGTTTGACTTCTCATTCTGCCATTCCTCCAAAGTTTGATCTGTATGGACACCATTCAACTCCCTGTTGGGATTTGGACATTGATCTTCCAACGCCAGTCTGCCTCTAGCTTCCACAAATTCAAACAACTCAACATAATCTTTGGGTCTATCACCAAAAGTCATCTCCACCATACGTGCTATCTGCCCCACTACACTCTTAACATGCTTCATACCTTACGCCATTGACATTCTACATACCTCAAAATGTCGGGCCTCAGATCTAGTTGTTGTCTCATCTCGAGATGCCAATCCAATCAATTCCTTTCCCACTGTTTCCTCTACCCGCTGAAAAACCCTTCCCAGGCCAAAATGTTGCACGCTCACCACCTCTAATGCAGACACCTTGATTGCCTTACCATGGGCCTCTTGAAACGATGTAATTGCCTTTGTTTGAGCAATCCGTTTGTAAATCATTAGTGCTCTATTGCAACTCCTGGATGTTTTCTGCTTTACTATATCTCCTAGAACTTTCTTTGGATTCTGCCCGTCCTTCCTCTATTTCTGAAATGACGGCCTTCAAAACTGTGCCTTTGATCTACTTCCTGTAACCGTCCAAAGTCAAAGAAAAAAGAAACAAACATACAAGCGAGTCATTATATTTTAAGTCCACACACATGCTGTGACTTAAGAAATCTTCCACTAGTGCAAAATACAAGACATGCGTCACTTAGTCTTGTGTCTCCACTCCATTTGTATGATAAATCGTTGTTCGAGACATCTATTTGTATCTCATCTCTTCTAAAAGAGTAAAAAGCACGATGTCAACCGGACGCGTGTCTTTCTCCTCTTTTTTTTTTTTTTTTTTCATTAAAAGCTAATACAAACTCTCTTCCACGTGTTGCCTTTCTATTGTAAATGGCCTTTGCTTTTTTTGCATTGAGACCAGCACTTAGAGAAAAAAGTGAAGAGTAGCCTTTGTCTCTGTCCTTGCTACCATGTGTCACCACCTTCTGAAGACACGCATCATCACATTTCTAGCGACCAATAGATGTGCTACAACACATTGCTTTTCGGTTCAGTGGTCCTCTGGAGACCCGCACTTCTCAGTTCGGCGGTCCTCTGGAGACCTGTACTTAGTGACCAATAGATGTGCTACAACACATTGCTTTCTCCCTTTTTTTTTTTCATTAAAAGCTAATACAGACTCTCTTCTACATGTTGCCTTTCTATTGCAAATGGCCTTTGCTTTTTTCTGCCTTGAGATCCGCACTTAGCGAAAAAAGCGAAGAGCTTCCGTCTCTGTCCTTGCTACCATGTGTCACCACCTTTTGAAGACACACATCATCACATTTCTAGCGACCAATAGATGTGCTACAACACATTACTTCTCGATTCAGTGGTCCTTTGGAGCTCTGGATGCATGCTCCTTCACCTTTGATAACCGAAATCTCCATGACATGCCCCCGGGAGCTTCCTTCGTCCATCTTCATTAACTGTGTGGGATTGTTGAGACTCATCTTTGTAACGAACTCATCCTTCTGCAACTCTTGCAACAAAATGACAAGAATGGAATCTTCCCCGACCCTGATTCTAAAGAGCTATGGAATGATGATACAAGACACATGATTTAATGCTAGCATGCAACTTGGAGATTATGAAAGAGTCCATAAAGTAATTCAATTAACAAAAGATGCTAATCCACCAAGTAATTAAGCGTAAACAATAGGCAATAAAATCTGATTTAACCTAAATCACATGCGTGCATGCTAAAAATCACATAAATTAATTAAAATCAGGCCCGATAGAAGGATAAAACTTCCAATTTAGCATAGGCACATTCCACACTAATGGGACAAATTTGTACGTTTTATGATTAGGGTTAGGAAATGACAAATCTGAAATTTGGAAAATCAGGGTTCATGGGAATTGAGAATTTTAGAATTACAATTTTTAGAAATTGGGGAAAATAGGAAATTGGGGATATAGGGTTTATGGTAGGGTTATGGATGGAAAATCAAGGGGTTTTTTGGGGAAGCAAGGAGAAATCAAAGGATTGAGCAGTTGTCCATGCGGTTAGCTTAGGGGCTTATACGTGTGGGTCGTTGGCTAGGCTTTTTAGGCCATCATTGGTTGATTTTGGTTGGGGTTGAAGTTGGATGACGAGAAGTTGAAGAAAAATATGATTTGGATGGTCTTGGATAGGAATGGAAGAAAAGAGATGAAGTTTTTGGAAAAATACATCTTTTGGATAGAAAGGAAGAGAGAAGGAAGATGATAGATGGAGACCTTGCACCTCCGTTGAATGGGGAATGGAATCACACCACACCCAAGCTTTAAATCACATGGAATATTCTTCAAATTATATGAAGAAAAGAAAACAAAGTTTTTTTTTTTTTTCTTTTCTTTTCAAAATAATGGCATTAGGGCTTCATACACCCGTCTGTCTCTTTTATAGTATCAGAAAAGACCTTTTATACAAAAAGATGCTCTTAGATAAAATTCTCAACATAAAGACGTTTAATAAATTAAAAGTTATTCCTAACTCCCTAATCTCAACACAAATATAAGGTATACCAAAAATCAACTAAATTATTTCGTGGCCTATGGGGGTCCATGATCAAGATGCTTGATGATGATGATCCAACGGTCCGATCATCATGTCCACCTAATCCAACAGTTCGATGTGTCTATCAAGCTCCTATATGCAGCTCACGCGCATCTTCCCAGTGTAGGGTCTTCAAAGATGCATGAACATGCACATGAGGTCTTCAACGTCGATAGGAATGTGAATTGGGCCAAGTGTGTCCCATGTAATGGCCGTCTAACCATAAGGAGATTGGCTCAACCCTCCTCTGGTATGGTGCTCGGATGTCCTCATCAAATGACCTTGAGCTTCTTCTTCCTAACTCGATCTCGACAAAATGTAGATTTTCACTTTTTATTATTGATGGATCAATCTCCATAACCTCTCCGAAGAAAGCCCCTATTTCCCTAAACACATCATTAATCCAAAGTTCTAACAAATAATCCCTAAAGACGAGGTTGTAAAACAACAAGGGTTAGCATGTAGTCATGGTAACATATGGCAGATGGTCAACGCAAGATCAGTACACATGCATGCATAGTGTACTATAGGCAAGAAAGAGAGAACATGCATAAACAATACAATGACAATGCACAATTTGGGTGTACACTCAAAACACCATAATAAAAGAAGGAAAGGGTAAGAAGCATGGTCAAATGACCTCTTAAATGGGTTATGAGATCTAGGGATGTGACTGGGAATATAGGTTGCTGTGTAAGGAAGGCCAGCAGGATAGTGATTTCGAATGTTTGTCGGAATCAATGGAGCATGGAGATCTAACTTCAAATGGTGCCGAAATTGACGGGTTCGATGGCGGCCGGGTTGCCAGTTGTGGTCGGATCTTCGGGTCTGCAATTTGACGGTCAGATAGTGATCATGGTGATGTGCAATTTGCAATCTACATGCTGATGGTCGTGGAAGGCTACGAACAAAGGACAAGGGCGGCTTCGAATCTAATGGTAGTCTCTTGCAGTGCCCATGGAATTCGATAGTGATGATTTGGATGTTGGGACAACAAATCTGAGATGATTAGATGGTGACGGGCAGAGATCCAATTACGACAATGGCAATGGATGATGTAGTGGTTGATGGGAGCAACAATTCCAGTATGGTGATTGGATACAGTGATGGGGTCAAGAGATGGTAGATTTGGTGACATCCAAAGACGAGCAACGTTTGTTGGTGTGGTGGTTACCGGATCTAGGTTATAGACCATTGAGGTAGTGTTGTAGACGGTGTTGGATTTACGATAGTAGAGGTAGTGTTGTAGATTAATCTACTAGAGATTGGTGCTGGACAGTGGTGGAGATGAGCGACACTAATTGAAGAAGAAATGCTGGATAAAATTGGTGGGTTGTGGCAGGATTATGCTTGCATGGTTCTTTTTTTTTTTTTTTTGGGCGGAGAAGGCTGTCAATTTGATGGCGGACAACAAACAACGATCTGATGATGGTCTTGGGATTATCAATGCGTAGGGACGACGGTGGTGAAACGTCACTGGGATTAGTATCGCTCTGATACCATGTTAAACCACAAAACTATACATTGTGGAGTATGTAACTTATCTAAAGTTTTTTTCATTGACAATAACATTAATATATAAAAGCGGCAAGAGATTTGTAAAAGATCTTAACAAATACATGAGAATCTATCTAAATAGCTACCTATAGTGATAATCTTGTACTTTAACAATTCTTACTATTGACTCTTAATTTGAAGTTCAATTTTATCCTTTAAAAAAACTTACTATTGACATTGTTTTTCACTATTGATCATCACTGTTGATGATGGATCCAATCACTTGCGAATCCATGATCAATGTGCAGCACGCCAACAACGCAGTGAACCGAGATCCAATCTTCGGTCTTACTCACAAACGATAAACAAGAAGAAATATAAACTAGAAACAGATCAAAGCAATCCAAACAAACCACAAGACAAGATATACGTGGAAAAATCCCAAATTATGATAAAAAACCATGGATGCAAACTTCCATTATGAAGAAAAACGAAGATTATAAGGTAAAATACTAACTTTTCCCTTGGAAGTATAAAGAAAACCCTTTGCCCACACCTTAGAATTATTTTCCAATTTCCCTAGAAAAGCCCTAGGGACACCTATATATAGTTTAGGCAACTTCCCTTTCGCACTCTTGTGTAAGCCGACTAAAAAATCTGCAGTCCGCATCAAATTTAGAAACGAATCTGCTTAACCACGACCAGTCGAGCAGACTGCACGATCAGTTGAGCATGGGCCACTTCCGGTTGAGCACCTCGGAACCAAAAATCTGATGCTCGCTGGACTTTGACTCGATCCAGGCCACGACCGGTCGTGCGACCCCCAAATGTGACTCCACATCTCAACAATCTCCCACTTGGAAACACATCACCATAAACCTTCGTCTTTTACATCCGGAGTGCATCACCTCTCTGTGTTCAAGCCTGAAGACTAATTAAAGCTGAACAAAGCTTCAACTTGTCTCGTGTGACTGCCTTGGTCAGCATATCCGCGGGATTCTCACTTGTATGAATCTTCTCTAGAGTAATCGATTCATCTTCAAGTAACGAACGTATAAAGTGATATCTGATGAAAATATGCTTGATCCTTGAATGAAAGGCTGAATTTTTAGCCAAGTGTATTGCACTCTAACTGTCATTGTACAGCTTGCAATCTGCTTGCTTCTTACCC
Source organism: Magnolia kwangsiensis (assembly GCA_037074715.1). Classification (NCBI taxonomy): domain Eukaryota; kingdom Viridiplantae; phylum Streptophyta; class Magnoliopsida; order Magnoliales; family Magnoliaceae; genus Magnolia; species Magnolia kwangsiensis. The sequence continues at coordinate 41,301,272 of CM073574.1, forward strand.
AACTCTTCCGTGAAACCTTGCATCCACACCATATCCTTGCATGCTTCTGTAGCCGTAACATATTCTGCTTCTGTCATACTAATAGATACTATTTTCTGTAACTGAGAGACCCAATTGACTGCAGCACTACCTAGAGTAAAGACATAACCTGTAGTGCTTCTTCTGCTGTCGATATCTCCTACCAAATCTGAATCCACGTAGCCTTATAATTTGATTTTCGAACCACTATAACACAACCCAACATCCTTAGTACCTACCAGGTATCTAAGGATCCACTTCACAACTTCCCAATGTTCCTTTCCGGGGTTGTTTATGAACCTGCTAACAACTCCTACTGCTTGAGCAATGTCTGGCCTCGTGCTCACCGTAGCATATATGAGACTCCCAATAGCTAACGCGTATGGGACTTTACCTATGTAGTCTCGTTCCTCCTGCGTCTTTGCACCTTGCTCCTTAGATAGCTTGAAGTGGTTGGCTAATGGAGTGCTAACCGGCTTAGCACCTCCCATATTGAATCGATCAAGTACTTTGGCTATGTACTTTGCCTGTGACAAAACCAGTTTCTTGTTTCTCCTATCACACTTTATCTTCATGCTTAGGATTTGTTTTGCAACTCCTAAATCCTTCATGCCAAATTCTCGAGACAATTGTCTTTTGAGATCTGAGATGTCCTTTATGCTTGAACTGGCCACAAGCATATTATCAATGTACAAAAGAAGGATGATATACGACGTATCAAACTTCTTCAAATAACAACAGTGGTTTGCATGACATCTCCTGTAACTGTTTCCCGATATGAAACTGTCGAACTTCTTGTACCACTGCCTCGGGGCTTGCTTTAGACCATATAGACTCTTCTTCAGTCTGCACACCTTGTTCTCTTTTCCTAGTGCCATGTATCCTGTCAGCTGATGCATATATATATCTTCTTCAAGGTCCCCATGAAGAAAGGCTGTCTTAACATTTAATTGCTCTAGATATAAGTCCTCTGTAGCCACTATACTAAAGACCATGCGAATTGCAGACATTTTCACAACAGGTGAAAATATTTTAGTGAAATCGATACCTGCCTTTTGTTGAAACCCTTTCATAACCAATCTGGCCTTGTACCGTTTCGAACCATCGTGCTCCTCCTTCAGTCTGTAAACCCACTTGTTATGAAGAGCTTTCTTACCCTTAGGTAGAGTGACTAGCTCCCATGTACAATTGGACTCAAGAGAGTATCTCCTCATCCATGGCCTACTCCCACTTAACCCGTGTATCTGACTGTAATTCCTCTTTAAAACATTCTGGTTCACTATTATCTGTCAGCAGTAGATAATGTAAGGAGGGTGAGTATCGGACCGTGGGTCTTTTCTCCTGAGTAGACCTCCTCACAACCGGTGTCTATGGCTCTACTTCATAATGCTCTTGTGTATGATCATCCTGTGGCGCTGTAACACCCGTGTTCGGTAACTCTTCCAACTCTACGAATTCCTTTTCCTCGGCCTTTTCTTACACACAGTCCTTATGCATCACTTTTTCATTGAAGACTACGTCCTTGCTTCTGATGATTTTTTTGTTTTCTGCATCCCAAAACTTGTAGCCAAAATCATGTTGCCCGTAGCCTATAAACGTGCACCTTCTGGACTTCGCATCCAGCTTGTTTCTGTGCTTTGCATCAATGTGAACATATAAAGTATAACCAAACCCTTTGAGATGTGTAAGGTTTACTTCTTTTCCAGTCCACGTTTCTTCTAGTAGCCCACCATCTAATGGTGCTGAGGGACTTCTATTGATGAGATATGCGGCAGTATTCACAGCATCTGCCCAAAGCATCTTGAGCAACCCTGCATGTAACCTCATGCTCCTGGCGCGCTTAAGGATGGTCCTGTTAATGCACTCAGCCACTCCATTCTGCTGCGGTGTCCCTGGAATCATTTTCTGATGTTTGATTCCATATGCTGCACAATACTCCTCAAATCTCTTATCACAGTACTCTCTCCCATTATCAGATCTGAGACATTTTACTGTTTTACCTGTCTCGTTTTCTACCATAACTTTCCACTTCTTAAATACATCCAATACATCAGATTTATGTTTTAAGAAATAGACCCACAGTTTTCTACTAGCATCATCAATAAAAGAAACAAAATAACGTGAGCCACCAAGAGATAATACTTGTGCCGGTTCCCACACATCAGTGTGTACAAGCTCCAACAGATGTGTTTTTGGAGCGCGTCCCGTCTTCTTGAAGCTTACCCTCTTCTGCTTGCCATATACGCAGTCCTCGCAGAATTCCAAGTCAATAGACTTCAGCCTTGGTAGCTTCCCTTTTGACAATAACACTTTTATCCCCTTCTCACTCATATGTTCCAACCTCTGATGCCATAATTGTCCATTCACTCCAGTTGATGCGACTGAGAGTGAACTATACGATCCTGAAGTCACGTATAAAGTACCTTCCTTCTTGTCTCAAGATATCACCAAGGCACCTTTTGTGATCTTTCAGGAATCACTGGTGAATGTCGTCACATAACCAGTATCGGCCAACTGCCCCACCGAGATCAGATTCCTTCTCAAACTCGGTACATGTCTGACATCCTTCAATTTCAACGCCATTCCGTCTTTCTGATTTATATGAACGTCTCTTTCTAACAATACTGCACGGCTCATCATCACCCAGGTTAACTCTCCCAAAGTCGCCTGATACATAGTTACACAGAACTTCTTTACACGAAGTAGTATGAAACGAAGCACTCGCGTCTATAACCCAAGACTCATTCCTCGCATCAAGAGACAAGATCAACGCCTCTGTATCACTCTCCTCAGATAGATTCACTGAATCCTTTCCGCCTTGAGAGCTTTCTTCTTGTTTCTTGAGCGCCCTGCAATCACGTTTCATGTGCCCCTTCTTACTGCAATGCCAACACCCATCTTTGTCTTTCGGTCCCTTGGACTTCTTCCTCAACTTAGAACGCCCGTGTTTATTGCCTTCTTTGTTCAGCGATCTTCCTCTTCCTTAACGTTTAGAGCATTCCCTAAATCCCTTGAAACTCATGATGCCTTTCTTCTAGATTCTTTGCTGAGAATTAGACCGGCCACATCATAAAATTTCAGCTTTATCGACCCTGAAGAATTGCTCATAACAATCACCAAACCATCCCAACTGTCTGACAAACTGGATAAGATCAATAACGCCCTGACCTCATCCTCAAAAATAATGCCAATGGATTCCAACTGGCTCGTGACTGTATTGAACTCGTTTAGATGTTCAGCCACGCTCCTACCATCTGATATATTCATTTTGAATAGCTGTTTTATAAGATGAACCTTGTTGGACACAGGGTTTTTCATACACGGTGGTTAGGGCTTTCATTAATTCTTTTGTAATTTTCATTTTGGATATATTGAAGGTGACGCTTTTAGATAAAAAGAGTCGGATCGTTCCTAAAGCCTTCCAATCCAATAAAAACCATTCATCATCTGTCATCTTTTCTAGTTTCTTCTCTTTTCCTCCTAGAGGAATATAGAAGTCCTTCTGATACAAATAATCCTCCATCTGCATCTTTCAAAAGGCAAAGTTTGAACCATTAAACTTCTCAATTCTAGTTTTTCCTTTTTTCGTCATCGCTCCCAATAGAACTAAAGCAATAGCTCTAATACTAGTTGTTGCGCAGCACGCCAACACCGCACTGAACTAAGATCCAATCTCCGGTCTCACCCACAAACGATAAATAAAAAGAAATATAAACTAGAAATAGATCAAAGCAATCCAAACAAATCACAAGACAAGATATACGTGGAAAAACTCCAAACTAGGGTAAAAAACCACGGATGCAAACTTTCACTATGACGAAAAATGAAGATTACAAGGTAAAATACTAACCTCTCTCTTGGAAGTACAGAGAAAACCCTTTGCCCACACCTTAGAATTATTTTCCGATTACCCTAGAAAAGCCCTAGGGACACTTATATATAGTTTAGGCGACTTCCTTTTCGCACCCTTGTGAAAGCCGACTCAAAAATCTACAATCCGCATCAAATTTGGAAACAAATCTGCGTAACCACGACCGGTCGAGCATGGGCTACGGCCGGTCGAGCGCCTCGGAACCAAAAATCTGATGCTCGCTAGACTTTGAGTCGAGCCAGTCCACGACTGGTCGAGCAGGGGCCACGACCGGTCGTGCGGCCCCCAGATGTGGCTCCACATCTCAACAGAGTGGTTAAACAAAGAGATGCATGTACACATGCAATGCTAATAGTAACATATTAGATAATGGTGGGTCACACATTTTAGGCATCTTGGCAAAATGTGGGCCCATTAATAATAGTAGGATATAATCACAATATCAAAATCTATAATCATGTAGAATATCTATTTTCATTATTTACATGTTTTGATTTTTGATCTATATGTTGATCATTATCAGCATAGGAGATCTAAACCATTGATCATAAAAACAGACAACACCCTTGTATAGATCTTGCTGACCCCCTTGTCTACTTCTCAAGTCATGCTCGAGATTAGCCCACAAATGACTAATTAAGGCCATCAACAAGCTGCACTTAATCCTAACTAAGTAACTTGGGCATACTTGCAGCTTTACCCATACACTGTCCAGATGCCCATGGACAACATGTGATGGCCCCCGTATTATAGCTTAAAAGTGATGAATTAATGGTGTCAGTAAAGCTATTAAAATGCCAGATTAAGGGTTAATGGGCTTGAGCCTAGATTGGGGCCTACATAATTAAAAATCCCGCAGTCACGATTAAAGAGCGCTGGCTATGCATGGGCTTTACTGAGTTGCATCCATGTTCAACAACAGCTTTGAGCCTAAAGAATGGTTATAACTGCTTGAATCAAGTCCTAAAAGAAGCAAGGCCACCTATTGTTGAGCCAGGCCCACAACCTAGGCCAATAAATCTTTTCTTCCTCACCTCTTTCTATCCCTGAGGGTTTGAGAAAGCCTATCTCCACCCACCCTCGATTTTCCAGGCTTCCATGGCTGCCAACCTTGTGTCAGCGGTTGCCAGCATTCGGGTTAGTAACCGTTGGCTTTGTATGCCAGCCAACGGTTGCCGTAATTAAAGAGATGAGAAGAGAGGGAAATTGAGAGAGGAGAGTCAAGATTGTGGTGGGAGGTTGCATCGCTGTGGTGGCTGTAAAGGAAGGTGGCGGCCATGGCTGCCTCCATCTCTGTGAAAACTAAGATGATAAAAGGTGTGGGTTTGAGTTACAGAAATGGGCAGATGATGACAATTGATATATGGAAAAATAATGGACATTAACATAAATTAAATTTTAGTTAGGAAAAGGGCAATTGCCTCAACAACAGTCCACACAAATTGGAGATCCGTTGAAGCCGCTCTGATACCAATTTGAAAATGTTGGATGGGTGGACCCACTGGGTCTGATGATATCTACACAATGATATTAGGGACCTTCACAAAGCCAAAGATGGATGACCCTTGTCCAATGACCGCCTAACTACTATTGGAGTGGAAATGAGCTAATCACCCCTTTAATCCTATGATTAGGATGGCCATCGGACATGATCAATGGTTAAGATCAGAGTCTCAAGGCAACCTAATGGACAATTGATATTCTATCACTATTCCTCTCGATTTTTTCTGTGGAGAATTACTCGGATGTGTGCCTTTATGGAGAGAATGCCTCCCCTTTTGTAAAGGGAAGAACCAAGAGGATTAGGAGTTTGGAGATATTTTGAGGGAAAACTGGGTGGCTCCACTGAGTGGGAGCCACCCATAGTAGTTGGCCACAAGTGGGCCCCACAGGCCCATAGTCAACAAGCTGGAATTAGATTCTAGCAAGAATCCATCTCTCACCTTTTTAAGCATTGTCTACACTACCCTGATAAATGGACATACCATGCAATTTTTAAAATGAGGTCCATATACCCTAAGGGCCTGTTTGGATTGCAAATTACCTCAGTAATGTTAATGTAAAAAAAGCACCATCATTATGGTTTTACCATGGCCAAAGCAAACACGGGAATTGTCGGCAAAATACAATGTTTTCAAGAGACAAGTAAAGAAAATTGTAATAATTGTAATTTTCCATTGCATTACAGTAGAAATCTCGAATCTAAATGGGCATATCAGTGTATGGATATGATGATTTGACATTGAAGTAATGAAAAAGTGTCATCATTACGATTTTATAACGACAAACCAAACACGGGAATCGTCGGTCAAATTCAATGTTTTCAGGAGGTAGGTAAAGGATTTTTGATTTTATAATCATTGCACTTTTACGTTACATTACAGCTGTAGTTTGTAATCCAAACAGGCCCTAAAGTTTTTTACCCTCGGGTTTCATGGCATTGAACTTGTTTTAAATTTGTTGTTTCTGGGTTCCTTTTCTATTGTGGGATTTTCTTGTGCTGTAAGATGAGAAGCACTGGAGAAACAAGTATAGCATATCGTCATTTCATAAATACATACAAACAAGCATAACATGCATTTCTTGTTTAGATGTACATGGAAAAACATGCAATTATAGATCTTATGCTCTTCTGCTTTCAACTAGAAATGTGATTATCTGATCTTATGTGTTTCATGTTTTACGATCCACAAAATACCTTGCATTGTTGGATAAAATTGACCTAGTCACTAAATATTCCTGATTTAATTACGGTCATTTATGGCAATGGTTTTCTTAGGGAAGGGTGCTTGAACCTTTGGGAGCAATTACTTCTGGCAGTCAGTTCTTGGAGCCAGATGGTAATTTCAAAATATTTATATTTGAAAAAATCCTTCAATATGGAATATGACAAGAAATTTTCTTGTGGCGACAGGTATGTTTCCAAATCATATTCCCAATCCGGAAGATAAAGAGGCAATGAAAGCTATAACCCAGGCAGTCCACAAGAAAAATGCTGATTTAGGCATAATCTTTGACACAGATGTAGACAGGTGCTTTTGAAGTCATGCTACCATTTATATTGTTCATCTGATGTTCATGTTACACTGTTTCTGAACAATTTTTTTTTTTTTTCTTCTTTTAGATCTGCTGCTGTAGATTCTAGTGGTCGTGAGTTCAACCGTAATCGGCTCATTGCTTTAATGTCTGCCATTGTTCTGGAGCAAGTAAGATTTCCCTACTTTGAAGTTGTCCTTAGCAACAATTGCCTTAACTTCGATTTTTGTGGTTGTCTATTATTGTAAAATTTCTTTTCTTTTCTTTTCTTTTCTCCTCGTGCTCTCACAAGTAGCATCCAGGAACAACTATTGTCACAGACAGTGTTACTTCAGATGGGTTGACTACATTTATTGAAAAGAAACTTGGTAAGCTGGAGATTTGGGTCTTTTAATGTTTCCTATTCCTGGAGGTTATTTGCTCATTATCTTTGATTCTTAAAGGAGGAAAACATCACCGATTCAAAAGAGGCTACAAAAATGTCATCGATGAAGCAATTCGCTTGGTGAGAGGTTACTCCTGTAGCATTTCAGTTACATGTTATAAGTGGCATAAGCTCTTCCCCAAAATTCATATACATTCAATTTACCGGTTACACTTACATGATATAGTAGCTATAATCTTGAATATTTGATGGAAGCATTTCATTGACATTGTTTGTTGAATACTGGAATCATTGTATGGCTGGAACACATAATGACACTTTCCAGAAATCCGTCCATACATGCATTCTAAGGGAATAGCAACATGGGCAGAGAACATATCATTGTATGCTGTTGGGACCTTGCAATTGCATGTAATAGCAGAGAAGACACCATGTATGAGCTAGTCATTATATCAGAAGCTATGTTTGGCACTGGGGTGCAAAGTTTTTTTTTTTGGTAACCTTCAAAAATTATCAGAAGATACGTCTTTTTTGAAACCAAAGCACAGAGATCGGCAGATATGATTGCATGTCTGTCAACTAACCCTCCATTATCGCATATGGTCTATAGTGCAGCTTACGGTTATTTATGTGCTTGTTAACATCCATCTAGAAGTAGACTGGATATGCATTCATGAGGCATTCAAGTTAAAACGACCAATTCATTTCAAAACATTCATTGCTGTTTTGAAATGACAGATGAATCTATCAAAGATCCAAGTATAGATCTATTTTGAGACTGATCTTGAGTTATTCTGTTTTACTCAATCGATCAGCAGCACATTTTGATTGCTTGGACATCTATATTGTTTTATTGCTTGGTAGATTTGGTTATAGTAACAAGTCATCAGCATCTCCTGAAAATCTCCAATTAAACTTCAAAACAATGATGACAGAACTCTGTTGGTGAAGAGTCACATCTAGCTATTGAAACCAGTGGCCATGGAGCACTCAAGGAAAATCACTGGCTGGATGATGGAGCATACCTCATGGTAGGCATTAGTCTGATATATCTTCTGGAGAGCTTGTACCTTTATAGTCTGGTGCTGAAAGAAATTACTAGAAAGGCTCACCTTGCATGATCATCTTTCCATATTTTTAATTTTCCATGTCTTGCAGGTGAAGCTCCTAAATAAACTTGCTTCTGCCCGGGCTTCAGGAATGGATACTGGTAGCAAAGTTCTAACTGATCTTGTAGAGGGCCTGGAAGAACCAGCTGTTGCTATGGAACTAAGAATCAAGATAGATCAGAATCATCCGGATATCAATGGAGGGTATGCTGGCTCCTAAATCACTATAGTTTTAGTAGGTTTTTGTCCTCTTGAGAAGAAAAACTTGTACAAATTTAGCCCATTATTTGGAACCCATTTTTTTTCTCAATGGTTCTCACTTCCCATTTCATCTAATTGCGTGATTACTGTAACAAACATTTTAAAATGGGATTTATGTGGCATCATTTCTTGCATCCATTTCTCAGTCTGGCAACCATGCTTTGGCCCATATTGTCATTATCCCCTAGGTCCATGAGTTTTTTTCTTGACAAGTCCTGTGTGTTTTCTTTATATTCCATTCAGCTCCTTCACCCAAAATATTTCCTAAATTATCATCTGTCACTTAGCTTCTTGAAAAGCATGGGAATATTGGAAATTGTCTAATTAGTGCATCCCGATACGTATGTGTTACAAATTCTTGGAATTGAGCCACTCTTTAGTTTGACTGATTTGATAAGCTTTGACAATTGCAGATCTTTCCGTGACTATGGAGAGGCAGTGCTGAAACACCTGGAGAATTTAATAGGTTCAGATTCAAAGTTGCAAAAAGCCCCTATTAACTATGAAGGCGTAAGTTCTATATTTTTTAGTTCACTAGTCTCTGGCAAGTTAGTTCTGTTTTATCAATTTACTAGGCAGGTTTCACATGTGCTTGTGTGTAAGGATGTGTGCATAAGGTAGGTGCACGTTTGACTTCAAATAAGTGGCAAGGAAAATTTGGCATGCACACAATTAGTAGGTTTTTATTATCATAATTTCATAAAATTGACAACAAATTTCATTTTTAATCTATACACAAACCACAGATTATTAGACACCATTGTTAAGCAAATTTTATTTTTAAGCTATAGAAAAGCCGCATTGGTTTGAACGTGATGGCTGGTTTTCTTGGTTCCATGGATGATTATCAAGAGGTGGATGACTAGATCTCAGAAAACCATATTGGTTTGAATGTGATGGCTGATTTTCTTGGTTCCATAGTCACTGGCGAGAAGATCGATCAGGGGAAGAAGATCGGGCGAGACGAAGGAAAGGGACAAGCTGAAGATCGAGAGAAAAGAAAAAACGTAGTTGGGGGAGAACTGAGTGGCTTCTAGCAGGTTGGAGGAAGAAAAGAAAGGAAAAGAACAAAGACATGGAGATGGAGAGAAGAATGCTATAAGAGCTATCAATGGCTTTCATTGCAAATTTTCCAGAGTGGTTTGAACTACACTTTTGCAAGGTTTTTTGGGAAATATGGAGAGGTGATAGAGGTAATCATACCAAGGGTGAAGAGTTCTGCAAAAATCAGAGGTTAGCTTTTATTTGAATGCAAAAGATGGAAGACCTGGAAAGAGCAATGAAGGTCTTGAATGCACCCATTATGGTGGAAGAACGCTTCAGGTCAACAAGGCAAGATATGGCCTTGAGGTGGTGAATTGGGGGTCCAAGAAGGGAAAAGGAGAAGGAGAAATGAAGATGAAGAAGGTTCAGTCACAAAGGGATTTCCATGCAAAGGAGATAGAGAAACGGGAGAATGGCAAGCACCTGGACTAGAGCTAACAAGATCTCAAGTGTAGTAGTAGATGGCGAAAGGATAGAGGATAAGTCAAAGGTGTACGCTGCACTTGTTAACTTCTATAAGAATCATCTTAGTAAAGGAGGTTGGGAAAGGTCATGACTTGACAACTTACATCTTAGCCGGATCTCAAGAGGAGAGGCTGATTTTTTGGAACAACCTTTCTTTGAAGAAGAAATTAAGGCGGCAGTGGAAGATTTAGGAAGTGAGAAGGCACTTGGACCGGATGGATCCCCTATTGTTTTCTTTCAGAAATTTTTAGAGTGTAAAAAATGATTTGGTAGGCTTTGTCAATGAAAATTTCAAATGTGGGCACATTGCAACAGAACTAGGTGCTACTTTTATCGCTCTAATGTCGAAAAAGTAAGGAGCAAAATGCTTGGGGGATTTCAGGCCAATAAGTTTTCTAGGGGCCCCTTATAAAATTCTAGCAAGAATTTTGGCTTCCAGATTTTAAAAGGTTATGGCAGGTGTGATATCTAAGAATCAGGGGGGTGTTTGTAGCAAGAAGGTAGATTAAGGACAATGCCTTGATTGTGCACGAATGCATCAATGCATGTCATAGGGAAGGGAAGAAAGGAGTAGTTTGCTAGCTTGAAATAGAAAATGCTTATGATCATGTGGAGTGGGATTTTCTAGATAACACGCTTAATCGAATGGGATGCGGACATAATATGGAGGAATTGGGTGTAGAAGGCTGTTAAATCGACAAAGTTTTCATTTTTGGCAAATGGATCTCCAAAGGGCTATTTCGTGGTAACCAGAGGCTTGCGACAAGGGAATCCTTTGTCTTTATATTTGTTTGTGGTGGTGGCAGAGGCTTTAAGCAAGATGCGAGTCGGAGATGTGGAAGTAGGTCTTATCGACGGTTTTAAGGTGGATAAATTGGAATTTTCAAGTTTCTCACCTTTAGTGTGCATATGACACTACCCTCTTTTTTTCTTTTTTTTGGCAGATGACACTACCTTGTTTGTGAGGCATAAGAAGGTAAAGTGGATAATTTAAGGAAGATCATTATGTGTTTTGAAGCGGTAATAGGCTTGAAAGTAAATATAAACAAAAGTGAGCTTCTAGGTGTTGGCCTTTCAAAGGAAAAAGGAAGAAGTGAGCAATTTTGCTACCAGATTCAGCTACTATGTGGGTTCATTTCCATCTACCTACCTTGGGCTTCCACTTTGCAGAGGAAAGCCGACAAAAGGGTTGTGGGGTAAAGTAATTGAGATTTGAAGGTAAGCTTTAAAGATAGAGAAGTAGATATCTTTCCATGGGTGGAAGGTTGATGCTTATAAAATTGGCTATGTTCAATGCTCTTATTTATTTCATGTCCCTCTTCAAATGTCCAAGATGAGTATTGGATAGGCTGGAAAAATTGAGGTGGGATTTCTTATGATGAGGCAGAAGAGAAATGTAAGTATCATCTAATAAAATAGGAAGAGGGACGTAAGCCATTTGAGGAAGGAGTGGGGCTTCAAAAGCTAGAACAAACGAACCAATTTTAAATGGATCTATAAGTTCGGTGCGGAAAAAGGAAATCTATGAAGAGAGGTGATAGAAAGGAAGTATGGGGTTCAAGAAGGGTGGTGGTTGATAGGGGATGCACCTATGTATAGGGCTTCCACGACATGTAAATTAGTAGCAATGTTGAGGCAAAAGTTTATGGAGAATGTGAGATTTTCCTTGGGTGATGTAAAGAACATCTGCTTTTGGGAGGATGTTTGGTTGGGTGAAAATGCATTGAAGGCAGTTTTCCAAGACAAGTAAGAATATTATCAGAGACCAATATATTGGTGGCTCGCTATTTCTCCTTCTCTGGAGAAGATATGATTTGGGTATTCCCATGTTGTAGGAATTTGTCGGATGAAGAGGAGGTTTGGTTAGGCTTTTGGAGTTATTGCAAAGTGTTAGAACTGTTGCCAGGAGTAAGGGATGAGATGGTGTGGACCCAAAGGGAAAACCAGGCGTTTCTCAATAAAAGCATGGTATAGAGCGCACTAAGTAGGTCTCCAGGAGGAGGTCACTATAGCCTTACAACTTCGGTTTGGCATTATGGTTCTCCACTCAAGGTTGCGGCTTTGGCATGGTTTGTGGGAAGAAATGAGGTGCCTACAGTTGATGATCTTTGTAAGAGAGGGATAGTGCTCTTGAATGTCTATGTAATGTGCCTTCAAAATGAAAATATGGTAGATCATCTTTTTATCCATTGCCTGTTTTCGAAGGAATTCCGGATAGCTTCTTACATATGTTTGGGGTGTCATGGGTAATTTCGGATGCAATGGAGAGTTTTTTGCTAGCATGAGATGGAGGTGGTTTGCGAATTCTCTCTTAAAAATTTACTTTGATCGGGTGGTCTTAACCTCCAATAAATGGATAGGATGAAGGGGCCATATTTGATTACAATAGACAATCTGGTCATTAAATTCGGACAATCCATGATGTGGGGCCCACCTCTGATTGCCAATTTTTGTATGAGATGAGAGAACAAGAGAGAGAAAGAGGGAGGAGAGGGTTACCTTTGTGAGTTTTCCCCATGATTTGGAAATCTGATTTCTGATGGATCTGGTGGGGAAAACTTTTGTGAGGTTTTCCATGGAACTGTAGTTCTTGTGAGCATGGCATGGAGGTGGTTTGCTAATTCTCTCTTAAAAATTTACTTTGAACAAGTGGTCTTAACCCGTGTTCGAAGTATCGGTATCGCACAATGTATCGCAACCTTGGGATACAGATATGTATCGGTTATTGCACGGGATATATTGTTTGTATCGCATAATTTATCACACTTTTTGGGAAACATGGGGAAACATCGGAAAAATGGTTGAATTTTTTTATGAAACTTTAGGGATTATTTAAAAAAACCCTTAATACACATTTTTAAATCATAAACTCTCAAAAAAGAAGAAGAAGTGCACATGATAATTTTCCTTTGTATAGGGTCCCAAGTTATGCGCTAATTGAACTAAGGTATTTAAATATGATGCATAACATTAAAAATTTTGTGGGCCACAAATATGTTTTTTTGGATCAAGCTGATATTTGTTTTTTCTTTTCATCCAAGTCTGTGTGAACTTATCAACAGGTTGGATGGTCACACTGGACCTTAGAAAGTTTTCAATGGTGGGGGATCAATGACCAATGTTTCTTATAGTGTGGTTGACTTGAAACTTGTATCAGTTTCTTTTTTGGGACCATGCCATAAAATAAGCAGTTCAAACAGATGGACAACGTTGATATGCAGTATATACATCAATGTGGGCCCTAAAAGTTTACTCATGTACGCAGTTTGTTTGGTTAAATCCAAGCAACCAACAACTTGAATGGGACCCTGACCATGGGGCTACCTCGACATAAGATAGTGTATCAACACCGTTAATTCATTTAAACATATCATGTTAGGCCATGGGCCAAAAAATAAGGCAAATCCAAATCTAATGTGGACCACACCACACAAAATAGTGGTCATTGAATGACCACCATCAAACTTTTTTGGAGCTACAAAATTTTTGGATCAAGCTAATATTTATGTTTTCCCATCCAGGTTTATCAAACCTTATGAACAGATTGGATGGCAAATAAACACCACGGTGGGCCCTAAGAAGCTTCAATGATGGACATCATTGCCACCACGGTTTCTGTGGTGTGGTACACTTGAGCCTTACATCTGTCTCCTTTTTGGGCTCATGCCCTAAAATAACATATGAAAATGAATTGATGGTATGGATTGGCTGGTGTATCACGCACCAGTGACCTGGCTGGTGTGGGTACGTGTTGTGCGAAGATGAGCACTAACGCTCATCGAGCTCCAGTTATACAAACAGTTCAAAGGAGAACAAAGTTACACAGGCTCCAGAATAATGTATTTATTATATCCACACCGTTCATCCATTTGGAGAGATCATTTTAGATCATGAGCTCAAAAATGAGTCATATCCAAAGCTCAAGTGGACCACACCACAAATATTAGTGGGATAATGATTCTCAGCGTAAAAACATTCGTAGGGCCCACCATAATGTTTATTTTCCATCCAATCTGTTCATGAGGTCACACGGACCTGGATGAAGAGGAAAAACAAATATCATATCGATCCAAAACTTTTGTGACCCTTAAAAGGGTTTCAATGGTAGACATTCAATCTCCCACTGCCTATTTCAGTGTGGTCCACTTGATCTTTGGATTTGTCTTAATTTTTGGCTCAAGCCTTACGACGAGCTTGTCAAATGGACGAACGGTTTGGATATAACATATACCTCATGATGGGACCCACAGAACTTGGTGACGTCAACACAACATTTAGGTCGGTGGTGTGTGGTACACCAGCCCAGCCACATCCCGTAATAAGGGCTTGGAGCCCTTTTTTTTTTTGAAGGAGAGAGGGTTCTGGAACCCTAAAATCTCTACCAAATCTATCATTTGGCCGAGGTTTTCTTCGGATTTTGCTGAGAATTTCTTCGGATTTCGTTGAAAATTTCTCTGGATTTCACGATTTCTCTGAATTTCAATGGATTTCGCCCAAATCTCTCCTAAGTCAGAGATTTTGTTGCTGTGATTCGAATGACCCTTCAAATACAGCTTCCGATTAGGGCAATCTCCTCTACAGGTACTGAAATCTACTTGTTGAATTTTATTTTTTTAAAAAAATTATTTTAATAATGATGTTGTACCAACGTCCCGGAATTGTAGTATCGTTGATATCGCACGATATTGAATGATATTTGGTGATATTATGCGATATTTATCAATATATCGATCCATATAAAGTATTCTGCAAATTTTTTCAAAATTTTAGTATCTTTCAAAGGGTTTCATATCTCTGGACTGCGATATCGATAATATCAGCCATGGTATCGATACTTTGAACACTGGTCTTAACCTCCAATAAATGGCTAGAAGGTGCCATATTGATTACAATAGACAGTCCGGTCATTAAATTTGGACCATCCATGATGTGGGGCCCACCTCTGATTGCCAATTTTTGTATGAGAGAGAGAGAGAGAGAGAGAGAGAGAGAGAGAGAGTTTTCCCTGTGATTTGGGGAAAACTTTTTGGGAGATTTTCCATGGAACTGTAGTTCTCCACCATTTCTAAGTATGTTTTCTATGCCTGCAAATAGCGGGAATGTAATTTCCTGTAAAAACTATTTTCCAGAATTGGGTTCTGCTTCCCAGATATGCCAAAGTTCCATACAGGTGCCGATTGGTATACATGTAAGGTGTAACCCAACTATCACGAGAGTGGCAAATATTCTTGGGTGTAGCCTTGTCGCATGGACCATGTGCAATATACTAGGATGGCCATCATCAGGATTTAGGATGATAGGTTGCTTGAAAAATCATGTTTGTTTGCAATTTTCGAAATAAATGGACGTTTGTGAAAAAGTTTAGCATGGGATCCATCTGATGCATGAACCTGCATGATTATTATCATATGGCATCAAGACATGGGTCCACCTGCTAAACAGCTTGGCTGCCACGGAGGTACCCATGATGGAGCATACACACACTGCCTTCTACACAACAGAAAAGTGACAGATGAATTTGGCCAGAGACAATAGAGCAGTGTAAATATGCATACAAGGATAGTCCATATCCAAACGGATGCACATTCACATCATGCCACAAGTTATGAGATTGCAGTCGTTCTTGACATGGGGCCCACTGTCCACATGCTTGTGAAAGAAGTCTAACATGCTCAGTCGTCAAATTTCCACAGTTCATGAAACCAATGGATGAATGGATGCAATTTGATCACATTCCTGTGTTGGTTGCCTCTGTATTCCCTCCATCTCTTAGGTAGGTCATCCTTGAACTGCATGTTACCTGATCAGTGGACAAGAACCCACATGTATGTGGTTGTGCCCCTTCAATCATACACATTGCATAGTTGTACATCAATCCAGATCATCCAAATCGCTGACCCAACTGTAGATGGAGCAAAACCGCAACATTACACTGGGAAGATAATACTAACCATCTGATTTTCTCTTCAAATTTCAACCGATCAATATATTACATGTAATGATCTATTTGATAGCCACTAAATGGATGTTGGGAGTTCTAAACATCGTAAGTTGGGTTTATGATCTGAATTCAAGAACCAAAGTTCACGTGGTTTGAAGATATTGGGTGCTAGTGTTGGGATGTGAATTTCCAATAGCTCTCCTTGTTCTCATGTCAGAGCAAGTCAGGTCAATGTTGAAAACTTGCTGATCCACCAGGAGCTCAGCCAAGCATGACTGAGTCAACTTGGTCGGGTCAGGCTATGGATTACCTATTCCAAGCTCCATTTCTTGAGGAATCCGCTGAGTCTAACTGGCTAAGCTTTCATAAGATCAGCAAGTTTGTCATTTATCAGGACAAGTTAAACCCACGAATTGATAGACCAATCTACAAGTGGAGTTTCGAGTCTTTCCCTGAATGCAAGTATTACGTACATGGTGACATTTCAATGTTCTCAGGGCAGTTCTCTAGTTGACTTGGAACTCTGTTTAGCTGCCCAGTCTGGCCAGACTCTAATTACTGAAGTCCAAACTCCAAATTTTCTTTTGTGAAAAAAGAAGATAAGAAGTAAAAAGACAGTAAAAACAGCAGTAGTCAATATCATCAACTCTCTCCATTTTTTCATCATCAACTCTCTCCTAGCTTGAAGTTTCAACCTTATGTCTTGAGTGTCTTTTTCATGATTTTGGCATCTAATCTGCACTTAAGAAAGTGAAGAAAGAGATTTCTGCAAAGAAACCAGAACTGAGACGGCACTTTTGACTTCAGTTTTTTTTTTTTTTTTGGAAGTTCCTGAACACAATACATTTTTCCACATTCCTGAACAGATTCGTGTCTCTGGATATGGGGGGTGGTTCCTACTCAGACTCTCCCTTCATGACCCTGTTTTGCCTCTTAATATCGAGGTAAATTACTTTAAATTTCCCAAAATGTCAGTAAACTTGCACCTTGTTAATATTATACCTGCATTGACAAAATAATCACAAAAAATTGCAGGCACCGAGTAATGAGGATGCCATGAAGCTTGGGCTCGCTGTACAGGCTGCTGTTAAAGAGTTCCCAGCATTGGATACATCAGCACTAGACAAGTTTGTCCAAGCATCATAGGTGAAGGATTTGTCACGGTTTTTTCCAACAATGAAAGCCTTACGACCAGCTGTGGCGCCTGTCATTATTGGGTTTCCTGAACTTGTTAGTAGTTTTTTTTATTTGATTTGGGATTGCCAAATTGCAGATCAAGAGGTGACCGATTGTTCTGATGTTCTTCTCCGAAACTCAGGGCACTCAAATGAGCAGTTTGGGTGGATGGCAATCCATATGGTGCTATAATAATGGCAGTGGGAATATATCACCAAAATACCATTTGAAATTGACAGTGTAACATGGTCGGTCCAAATCATAACTGAGTTGTTTTGTAGGAGCAGGATTTGAAGAGAATGAGAAGGAAACGTGCATTGTAGCGCAGCAACTTTCCACTGCCGTTTGGATGCCTCTAGAACTCTCCACCAAAGCTTCATGGACAGCAAGTTCCTGAAAAAAGGAAAAAATGATTTCCTTACCTCATCTAATGAAAGAACTATTTCTCTATTTTGGAGTCTAGAACCTTAGAATCGGGAGCTCGAGTTGGTTAAGTAGAGAGTTCCACACTTCAAAAGACACCAAGGTGAAAGGGTAAAAACCAGACCCAACTGCCCAAGGTCTTCTATTAGGTTTTGGGGCGACATAAATTCAGGTGTCATTTTGATCTATTAAAATAGAATGCCCGTAGTCAAGCTTTGCCAATCAATCACTTCAGATGCTTTACACCCTTTGATGGCGTCCAGATCCTCCAAGAGGGCAAAGCTGGCAATGGCAAGGAGATGAGGTTGGCATGGGTCTCGTCATCATTTATAGCAATCCAAGGCTCTGCATTTTAAAGATAGATTCTATTACAAGTTTTAAGATCAGTGGTCACACAGCCATCAACCTTGTTTGCCTCTCAGGAAATCAGCTAACTGGTACCCCACACAATCTAATCTAAAGGGCAAGCAAGTGAGATAATCTAGAGGCAGATGGTAGTTGCACTGCAGAATGAGCTTGTGCCGGAGCAGTTGGCTGAACAGAATCTGAAAGGGGTTCACCAGACCATTCTAGGCAAATGTTAGGCAACTATTGCCAAGTACCCAATGGGGGCTGCAAATAGTTAGGGTCTAAGAGCATGCACTCTCCGAGAGCATGATGAAGATTCCCATGGGTGAAATTGCATATTTCTCAGCATGCCAAAAATCCTTGACTCCGTCCAAGGACTTCTTTGATATTCCATCTTTCACACCAGAACTCCCTGTTCATTCAAGATTAGTGGTAGGTAAATCTTAAATGCTCTTGAGGCCACTTAATTAGGACTTAACCTGTGCGAACATCACACATGATTGTATTTTACCACTGATGAAACTTGTCTACTCTTTGAACTTTTCTTCGGATTCACTGTTCAAACAAATTGGATTTTACCAGTACCTTTTCAGAAAACTACAACTGAATGAGAATCTCTCTCTGCAAATGGAATCGGGACAAGTTCTCTTACATGTCGCTTGAAACTCTCTGCAAAATCTAATGGTATGAACTATACATTTTTCTGCACATATACCATTTTATCCAGTGTAAAGGCCATTAATTATTGTCCATCCCTTGTACACGTCACTATATGCTTCTGCAATCCACACCCATTTGTGCAATCTATACATATTCAAACACATGGAAAGAATGCACGCTTGCTAACATAAACCCACAACCTTCTTTCGATGTGGGGTGAATCAAATGGCAGCAGCAGTGGTGCTGGTTAGGAGCTTCATCATGAAGTTAAACTCCATACCTGGGGAGGTTTTCGGCTGAGGCCAGTTAGCACGATCAGGAACCTTGATGCATCTGAAACCTTGGCCTACATACAGTTGCATGGCTGCTGGGTTGCTCGCATCACAGTGCAACGCAATGGCCCGGCAACCCCAGCTCCTCGCCATGGCCTCTGCCTTGGCAACAAGTCTTTTGGCAATCCCTTTGCGCCGGTCCCTCTGCCGAACTGCAACGTTTGATATGTATGCTATTCCTGTCCTGAGAAGATTTGGTCATCTCAATTCAGATATCTAGAGATTCCATGTGTGAAAAAGATGCAAATCATGGGGAATGTGTTGATGTTTGTTTTCTATCTACAGCTAGCAATTGTTCTGCAGCACTTTCATGTCAGGTTCGAGGAAAATTAATGCAACCTTTCCTTTCATCAGTACTGATGCAAACTATTTAAATGCCTCCAGAAAACTTGAAAAATAATCAGAACACCGTCTTAAGATTCTACTTGCATTTGTACATATGGTCATTATGTGATGATGCATGTAATGATAAGACTCTCTAACTCACCAACGATAAAGTCATGAGCTGGACAAAGACAAACAATGAATACAATATATTTTAAAAGGTTGAAGAGAGGGCAATACAAACTGAGCCTCATCAGTGAAAACAGAAACATGTAAACTGGATATGGATGCCCATCTAGGTGTAAGGCATGGGTACCAGATGTAAAACATGGAACACCCAGATCCATAGCTCAACTGGCGGACTGAGTGGAGATACCTCCTTTCAACACTTGAGGTCTTGGTATCAATCCCTAGCAGGGGTGGCTAACATGGAGTGTGTGTACTGACATGGGTGTGTACTAACAAGCTACGCCCCCCCCCACCCGCAAAAAAAAAAAAAAAAAAAAAAAAAAAAAAAGACGTAAAACATGGAGACTCCTGCAGGCATGTACATAAAAACATGAATACAAGGAGAGAGAGGAAGGAATCACCATAATCTGGCCCTTGAAAAGAAAAAGGAAAGCCCTAATCTGATCTTCATCTTGTTGTAAGACATTGGTACCAGATGTCAAATACGGAAACTCCAAAACCAAAAAAAGCAGGCATGTACATACAAGCATAAGATGATAAAGATGGAAACTCTGGCTCTCCTTGATTAACATGTCTGGTACCTTTGAATAAGGCATTTTTTTTTAATTTTTTCTTTCTTAAATGAAGTTCCTGGTTATGGATGCATGTTAAATGACTTAGTTACAGGTATGAGCCCCGAACATCTGGGGTCATTAGTCTCATGAAACAACGGGTTACCCTCTTGATGCAACGGGTTTGATCCAACTTATCCACAAAGTAAAATGGCCCGTAATGGTTGTGCAGGCTTACATGGTATAACAGATAGGCTTACAAACGTCATTTAGGTTAGATCTCCCACAGCTGCATGCACGTCATCAACAAAAAAAAAATGGAAAGCAAAGAGTAAAAAATTGGAATTCAAGTGCATGGGGAAGTGTACATACCCAATGGAGCCAACAGTAAACTGGGAAAATGATTTCCAGCAGTAGTAGATTCTAGGATGACAGAAAGAAAAGAGACTACCTAATTAAGGGGGGAATGTGGATGAATCCAACAGCCTTCTAGAAGCAAAGTCCACTAGAAAACTCGGAAGAATCACTTTTCTAAACAAGAGTATAAAAGAAAACACCCAAAAAAGTTCTATTTGCAAAAAAAAAATCTAGTAGTGACCCATGCATATGGCCTTGTATATATAGGCTTTGAACATGCACACAACTTTCCTAAGTTAACTTCAGATCTTTTCTTGCTAAGCAAGTTTTACACTCCAAAGGGAAACTACTAACAGAGTAGAAAAATGCTTAATCCACGCATGTGTACAGGATGAAAAGTGTTCCTGGGACACTTGGTAGGGTGCCAAGAGTTGGAAGTGTTTTAAAGTGTCAACTCCAAAAGTCTAGTCGCTGGGACATTTCTGAACACAAATAAATAATATTTAATTCAATAAATAAACTTAACAAATAAAAAAATAAAACGATGATAAACAATGATACTTTGACTAAGGGTGTGGGATGATACACATGCACAAATAAATTATTTAAAAATTGCGTATGTGGCATACAAGTCAAATTCAATTGTCCAAATTATGATTCCTAGTTCAGATGCATCATGAGCAACTATGCTTATTTGATCATCCAACTATTGGGGTGGTAGACATTTATTGGACAGTTAAAAATGAAAATATGCAATGGTCCTATTTCAACAAACAAGTGTCCATGAATAAGAGGTTAGGATTGTTCAATCAATCTGATTTTGCTACTGTTGAGTTAGCAGAAGTGGGGTTCACAATTTAGTTGGCTTAATTTGAGTTAGCATATTCCACATGTACCATTTCTGAGTGCCTGCGTATCAAGTGTCATGTGCTGCCTGAGTATCCCATAACTTGCCTAAAATGATGAAAACATAAAAAGAAAGGAATTTAGACAAGCATATCCACATAGTTCTAATAGAAAAAAAAATAAAAATAAAATAAAAATCGACTAATCTAAAGTAACAAATAATTGATTAATAAAACCACCAATCGCCCATAATCATCCCAAGAAATAGTGCTTTTTATGAACATTGCTCGCTCTCTGAAAACTTGGAGAACCCCCATGCAAGAATAAATAAAAAAAGAACAAGAATGCTTATGCTTTTTTGTTATATGGGTCATCGTACTTATAATGAAAAATGAACTAATATCTAGAGAATGAGAGGAAGTTGGTTTCTTCAACAACAAGGGAATGGTGGGAAACTTGAGGGCTAGGAGTGAGAGATCTTTTGGCTTAAAAGAAAATTAACAAAAGGAAACAAATGAGAAAGATCAAAGGAAGGATTCTTGCATAATATGTTTGACAATTTAGTCAAGGTGTCCAACAACTGGCAATTTTGATGACATCATCAGGACACTTTGTGTAATACATATTTTGAAGTGTCGTGTCATGTACAAAGTGTCCAAGACTCCCCAAGTTTCAGCACAGTCAAAACCTAGAAAGTGGAACTTTTCAAGTAATACTGATGAATTCAAAAAAAAAAAAAAGAAAAGAAGAAGAAGATGAAGCACCGATGAACAGTAGAGACATTTGAATGGACGAACAGCATGTATGTGTGAGCACTATGCACATGTGAACAATGCAAACGTGGGGTCCATAACAAGATCAGATCACTTCTGGGCCAATCAATCTGATCTGATCGCGTTAAAGCCTTCCATCTGATCTGATTGCTCTGTGGGGCCATCAATCTGACTGTAGGTGTCAAATCATTGTGATTGGAGGTCTGGATGCACCAAAACCACTTCTAGGAATATCAGAATTTTAAGATTAGGGGACTTCTCCCATATTTTTGTAGAGTGCCTTTTGTTGACCCGTGGCATCTTCTGATTGTACTTCAGTGTCTTGTTTGTGTTTCCAGTCTAAGGGCATCGTTTTTTCTTTTCCTTCTCTTTTCAAAGGCCTTATAAGGGCATTCCTTAATTCTTCTTTCTCTGTTAAGAAGCATTAACACTAATTTCCAGGACTAAAATACATTATCCTCCAACTTTCCCAAAAAAAAAATAAAAAATGTTCTCCTCCCATTATGGCTGACTATAATAAATCTTACATCATACCACTGCCAAATAATGCTTGCATCAAGATTGGTATACAGCTGAATATTTAGATCTAGTTTATTGTACAACCAAACCTGTTTTTTTTTTTGCTTTTCTTTTCTGAGCTTTCATTAGAAGCCTTGATCTAGGTAAGAGTGACAAAACCAAATCAAATAAAGAGTATCAATTTGGATATGTAACTTTTTCTTGAAGATCAAACCCTTAAATTTCTCCACAGACAACAAAAGATAAAAACAAGGGCTGTAGATTAATATCCAACAACCTACTAGCTGTTATGCTAGTAATTGCAATAAAGCCCGCTCTTCTTCTACTGTAAGCACACATGCCCTAGGGAAGCACCACATACAATAGCTCCAGAAAAAAATATGTATTTTTATTCCATCATACCTCCCTAGAAGAGAGTCTTTACATGTATATAGATTCTTTATTAAAGCAAGAGAAAACTTAATATAATCCTAACCATCTATTACTTTAATCCAAACCATCCATTTCAGTTAAATATTAAAAATGACTGAAAAACCTTGAAACATGTCACATCCCTACAGGCTGTGTAAATTTTGTTGTATCTCAAACAGTGTTAGAATCACAATATCACAGGCTCATTTGAAAGCTAACTCAATAGGTTCTCTAGCAAGACCAATGTCATCTTATTCAAACATCGTTTGATACTCGAAAAGTGCCCCCCTATATAAGTAACGAATATAAACTCAAACTAATTGAACGAGTTGTTTAAATGACTGTTGGTATGATTTAGAATGCACATTGGAACTGTTGATCTTTCATTGGATTTATTAAACCCTCAAAGTGGTTTTGGTATGATTTAGAATGCACATTGGGACTGTTGATCTTTCATTGGATTTATTTAACCCTTAAAGTCGTTCAAATCTTCAATCTAGACAATTGGATGGTCTGTATCCTCCTTGATTACAACCCTTGGATTGGCTCAATCTATGATAGGGCAGCTTATGTAGCCTGGATGCATCAAAGAGATTGATTTCTATCATATTTTAGATATCTGTAGACTCATAATAACTTGCTTTGGAATTTCAGGACTCAAGAATAGAGTTGGAGGTGAAGACCTCCGCACCGTATTGGGATCTTGTTCATAAGATGGCATCATATATCACATATGATGGTTATCATTGCCAACAAGTACAAATTACAAAAAGTGTGCAATGTACATAAGCATTTCATATTGGATATGATCCGGAGAATTACAGATTCAAATTGTCATATGAAGAAATATGCAAAAACCTAGGCTCTCAAGAAAAGGAATAAACCACAAGGAGTCATAATAGCAGGTAAGGTTAGCTACATTAAGTATACTTTCATCTAACAACAAGGCCATCTAGAAGCCTTAGTTTTCTTGTTTGTATATCCTGGCTTTGGCCCCCTTTTATCAATAAAATTTGTTCCTATTGCTCAATAAAATAAAATAAAATCTAGACTGCTAGATGTTTATGTATTAAGATTTAGAAAATAATGTCTAACCGAAGGTATGGCTCTTGATAAAGTGGAATGGTAGAAAAGGATTCAAGTAGCCTACCCCAATTAATTGGGATAAGGCTTAGATGATGATGATGATGATTAAGAAAACAATGTGTTCTACTATATTGCCAAAGCATGGACCTTCTAACTCAACAATTAAGCCTTAACTCACCTTCTTTGTCGAAGTGGACCTTTTCTTGGAAGGAAATCAGCCACTGTATCTATCGTCAATATTCCAGCAACAGACCCCTTGTTGAAGCTGAATTTCCCTTCAAAACCTCCAATTTTGAAGTCTTCACTTCCAAAGAAAAAGTTATCATTGAAAGAGTTGCTGATAACAGCAACAAGACATGTCCTCATGCAACCATTTGGTACAGAGAATCCTGACAACAATCCCACCAACCGGTTAATCCTCAGTGCCAAATCTAGAGGAAAAGAATAGTTTGGGAAGAATGAGCTACAGTGAGTCTCAGCCACTTCCCAGCAATCCTCTAACCGTGCCTCTCGGACGACAACCTCAGGGCGAACAGATGGAAATAATTCAACTGCCTGACTGGCTCTGCAAGCTCCTATACAAGGAAACATTATTGAAGGAGAAATGAATCTTTGGAATTCCAAAATCTAAATGGTGCATGGACCCCAAGTAAAACAGAACTTGGAGGTCAAATGAATTCTCAGGGCTTTCAAATCAGGCTAAAAAATTCCAAGCATCATCATAGTCACTGATCAACTTGCACAATCCAGGCTTGCCCTAGATTAACTTTTTATGGATAAACAAAATTTTTAATGAAGGCTGAATCATTAATTTCCGTGACTGTAAATGATTCATGTTTCATCAACTCTTTTTTTTTTTTTAATAGAACATGCATCAGCCTAACCCCAACATATACCTACACACATCTATACAAACATAGATAAATTGCATACACAGATATTGATCAGCACGAGTGCGGATGAACAAAAACATACTTGCAAACACATTGTACATATGCACAATAGAAAGTCCCTTGTCCAATGCTGTTGGAAGTTGGAACCAGATGGTTAGTCCTCATACTAAGGAGCTACTTAGTGGATAATCAGAATATAGGGTTACATGGCTGTCAATAATTCAATTATACAAAGGAAGTTGTTAGGAGTACTGGGATGATTAATGAGGATGATGGCCAAAATATCTCAACATTCCATCAACGGGATATAAATAATGGTATTGTAGTACAACTTGCCTGGGGACCTAAACTGGTATGGCTCATCTGTTTCAGTCCAATTTCAGTCTGATCGCTTACTTCATTGCTGAACCAAAATTGGTACGACTCAGAAGAAAAAAATTGTATCAAACAAATGTAAACCAAGCATTCAAGGCAAACAATGCCTCACATCCTCTAGTGGGAAGGAGATCTGACAGCCAATAAATTTTATTTTATTTTTTGATAACTGATAATTTATTAATAAAAGCCAAAAGCCAAACAACAACAAAAGAGGAGAGAAACCAAAAGAAAAAAACGAAGAAGAAATATAACCCAACAACAGAGAAATCAGTCTTCCCAATCCTAAATTAACACAAGCCTTCGTAATAATAATATTAGAGATCTCACTGCAATCCTTGAAACACCAACTGTTCCTTTCCAACCAAATAGACCATGAGATGGAAAGCAATGCTAACCACCACTTTGACCTATCTTTGAAACGAGGAGCTCCCTCATGCCAAGCAAGGAAAAGCTCAACCATGGACTTTGGCAATGACCCATGGCACGTTAAAAACAGGGAAAATGCCACAGCAAACCTCCTTAGCAAATGGACAGTGGATGAAAATATGCTCCACCGATTCCTCATTTCTCATGCATAGGAGAAACATTAGGAAGCACTACTGCCCTTTCGTGCAAATTATCAGCAGCTAAAACCCTATTCCTGCCTGCCAGCCACGCAAATGCTGCTACCTGCGGAGGGGTGCCATAATGCCAAACATATCTTGCATGACTGCCTTTATCATTAGCTGTGGGACTAGAGAGCACTTCGATGAAGGAACAGACGAAGAATCTTCCCAATAAATTCCTCCAGATAAGTGCCATCTTCTTCACCCAGATTGGGACATAGGCCACTGAGCCAAGAGAGGAGCCTAGATAACTCCTTGATTTTGACATCCAGAGGATTATGACGGCAAGGAGGAAGCCACACACCCTCTTGACCTTGACCCAGCTACTGAGATGTTCTGGATGGGGCGGAGGCTTGCTAGGTAGGGAAATTCGAATATGAGGGTGGACTCCCGCACCTAGATATCATCCCAGAAACAAACATTTTC
Organism: Magnolia kwangsiensis; assembly: GCA_037074715.1. NCBI lineage: Eukaryota > Viridiplantae > Streptophyta > Magnoliopsida > Magnoliales > Magnoliaceae > Magnolia > Magnolia kwangsiensis. The sequence continues at coordinate 41,327,699 of CM073574.1, forward strand.
TCCGTTCCCCACTGAAAACCTGATTTCTTGAAAAATAAAAATAAAAAAATCCAGCCATCCCAACAATTAATTTCCAACAGGAAGAGGCCCTATAAAGAGAGGACTCCCAAATCCACCACCTTGAACTGGAAACCCCATACTTGCCCGCAGTAACTGATCTCAAAAGACTCCCTTCCTCCACCCTAAATCTCCATCCCAATAGCATAGAATTAACAACTTCTATCCTGATTTGAGCCCCCCACCCCATCCAGGGCTTACAAAGCTGCCTCCAACTCAACAGATGAGACTTCCCATTTTGAGGTCTGCCTTGCCGGAGGAAATCTCTCCTCAGTTTATCCATTCTCTGAAAAATGGACTGGAGGCAGCAAAAGAAGGACATAAAATTTTTTAAAAAAGGGAGATTTGACAAAACCACCTTGATTAAGGGGATTCTACCACCTAAAAAGATAAGATTGCTTTTCCAGAGAGATAATTTCCTTTCCATTTTTTTCAGTGACAACGTCCCAAAGATGTTTAGCCGAATTACCTATACAGAAAAGAAGACCAAGATAGGACCTTAAACCTAATTGATGCTCTTGAAGCCATCTCTGCTTCTGGTCTTAATTACACATGCATTCTGCCTGATCTTTGGCAGTATCCAAAATGTGGAAAAACAAGGTTCCCATGGACTTGCTCAAAATTATTGTAATTCTTCTTGATTAAACTGAATGTTTGCATTTTAGTTCACTTCTATTGCGAGCAGACACTGGTGACAAGGAACACATTTTTGCTTTGTTGTGCCACTAATACTTAAATTTTCTCTACAATTCTGCCCAAGCTTGTCTGAGGAAGAGTTACAGGGAGTAAAACACAGATATGTTGGTTCAGCCAGGCAACCATGTCATCACTTGGGCTTGATCTAAACAATTCGTGTGGAAGATGCTTTTAGGCAAAATCCTTCAGTCTTTTTCTAATTTTGGTCCTGTGTGGTTTCCTCTTGCTTGGGGTCTATTCGTTTCTCGCAAGAAACCAACAAATATTGAAGGATTACTAATCAAAAAAAAAAAAAAAAAAAAAAACAAGAAGAAGAAGAAGAAGAAAAAGAAGCATCCAAATCTCATAATCTCTCCTCCTAGGCCCAATGCATGACTTGGACACATAAATGCGTTGACTTTTGGGCCCCGCATGTCACCTGATCATCAATCCAGACCCTCTAGATCAATCATTGACAATCCAAGCCCTCAACTAGCAATAAAATGACATGAGGGGTCCATCCAGACCATTAGGTTGATCATGCAGGCCCCATGAGACAATGAGATCATAGATCTGATACAGATAATCAATTAGAGCATTTTGGACCCTCGATAAGGTCTAGATCTACAAGATGGACAGTCATATTGTTCAAAATCCTTGATCAACATCATTAGATGGGTCCGATCATCCTAATATGCAATTTTAGGGCCTGATTCTCAATAGGGAACTAATGTGATCATTAGGACCCATTTGATGTGATTTTCGGCCTTGATGCATCAATTACCCATTAAGAACAAAGCTGCTTTGAATCTGATTAGATATCTTCCGCTAAAATCCTCTCTGGAGCTCAAACTCGCAAATAACTCAATCCATGCAAACTCCAATCAAATAATGATTCTAAGGATTGGGAGATCCAAACTAATAAGAGAGTCTTTGTGAATTCAAGGCAGCAAATCCAAGTCTTCAGTGCACCTAACTTAGAGAAAAAAATTGGAAAACTTCGAATCCATCCGGTGTAAAGAAAAAAAAAACGCATAGAAATAAAATAACATAACAAAACCATAATTTTACAAAGGAATTCACGCCGCAGTCAGTGAATACCAGGACAACTCAACGCCGGAAAAAAAAAAAAACTAGACAATAGTGGAATTGAAGGCCAAGCTGGAAATTGAATAAAGGGATCACATTCGATTCGACTACCTGATTTGGATGCAGAGGGATCGGCGAGAGGAGTAGAAGTAGGAGGAGAACGAGAAACCCTAATCCTCGATGGAAAAGTGAAGTCGCTGAAATGGAGAGATGAGTAGGGTTTCAGATGATTAGTTAGAGCACTGTAAGGAGGAGGAGAAATACCCAACGGAATCGTCGGCATTTCAGAGAGAGAGAGAGAGAGAGATTGAGAAATTTCGCGGGATTTATTTTTATATTATTATTCTTTTCTTTCCTTTCTCCTCTTTCTATCCTCTACTTGAAACCATGCCACGTGGCTGGTGCCATCGTAAGGGAAATCACACGGTACACAGCCGGTAGTATATTTCGGTTATGTCCCGGATCCACGGAAGCGGATTGCGTGGTGTGTCACAGACCATTGACCTCGGTGATGTGTTGACGTCACTAAGTTATGTGAGCCCAGCATGATGTATGTGTTATATCCACACCGTCCATCCATTTTATGGGATCATTTTATAGTATGGGCCCAAAGTTGAGGCATATCCAAAGCTCAAGTGGACCACACCGTAGAAAGCAATGAGGATTGAACACTTACCATTGAAAACTTCCTGGGGGCCACAGAAGTTTTGGATCAAGCTGATATCTTTATTTTCCATTCATCCAGCTCTGTGTGACCTTATGAACAGGTTGGATGACAAATAAACATCATGGTAGGCCCTAGGAAGGTTTCAAAGGTGGGTGTCATTATCCCACTAGTTTCTATAACATAGTCCACTCAAGCTTTGAATTTGCCTCATTTTCTTGGCTCCTAATCTAAAACGATCTCACAAAATGAACGTTCGGTGTGGATAAAACACATACATCATAGTAGGCCTCACACAAGCTGGTGACATCAACACCACAGGACGCAATCCACTTCCCGGATCCACTACTTGTAGGTTAAGCTTAACCTGCACACCCAATCCGTCCATCATGTGTGTCCCCCTCGTGTTCTCATTGGATCCCAGAAGTCTGCCCAAACATCTAAAATCACGTGGTGTGGCCCACCTGAGTTTTTAAATGATATGTCATCCATACTTGTGGGGGCTCCTTTTAAATGGGTTGGATGGCATTTGAAATTATTTACTAGTCTTTTAATGATGTGTATCTCCATCTCAACTGTCCACTATGGCGTGTGGGCCACTTGAATTTTTTGATTGGCATGATTTTTAGGATCCGTGAAGGGCCGGACATGATAGACCACATATCATGAAGTCCCCACACATAAGCATTTTGCATAACCTCCTAGTGAATCAGGCCTCTTTTGGTTAAGTTTGCTAAGCTCACCTCATTTGGATATACGTGCTAAAATGATACACTTGTGTAAGATCTGAACTTCCCATCGTTGCTGTTTAGATCATATGACTGAAATTTTAGCCCCTTATGTTAGAAAAATAAAATGGCAGTCAAGACGATTTTATGCTGAATATATATATATATATATATATATATATATATATATATATATATATATATATATATATATAGATTCCCTACGCGCCATAAAAATAAAGTGGCAGTCAAAATGATTTTATTTAAGAGAGAGAGAGAGAGAGAGAGAGAGAGAGAGAGCAGAGGCGTCTCCTTTAAGTGCGAGAGACATTGACGCAGGGATGAACATGATGAGGTCGATCACCGTCTTCCTCAAGGATAACTACGCCGAATCAACGGAGCTTCTCTGGACTCCTCACAGAGACTTCTCGAATCCATGAGGAAAGAAAGTAGAAAGATAGAAATAAATTCTAATAAATTCAAAATTAATTGATAAATTTCTAAAATCGAGTTCACAACCCCTTAAATAAGGGAACCAAGCAATAAGAAAGAAATCAGACTCAACTACAACTAAAATTCTTAGAATTCGCAACTTACTATAAATAGTAAACATACTATTTATAGACGGTCATGATGTCTACTAGTGCGTAAGGTTTTCGGCCAAAAATAGTAAGTGTCCTATTTGGCTTCACCAAACCGTTCTCCTAATTATCCTAAGCACTTTTCATGTTGGATACAAATCCTAAAGCCCAACGGATGAAAAGTTAAACTCAAACTAAAACTTACTATTTATAGTAAAAACAAAATTAAAACGAGAAAATGACCGTCGATCAGAGAGTTTTTCGCAAATCCGGGTTGCGCAACCCGGCGTAGCGGGATTGGTTGGCTAAAGTAGCTCGTTCTACTCCAAAATCATATATTTTACGTCGGATAACTCATTCCGGATTGTGAGATACGCCCGATCTAAAGTCCGATGGTCCGGATCACTTCTGTCGCCGACCGTGCCTTTTCTAATCCATCTTAGCCATGAAATTGTCTGCGACCTGCTCTACATCAGACACCTATGCCAGCTGTTATTCCGGCCGGTTGTCATAAAAGAAAGCAGCAGCTAAAGCAACAAATCTAAAGCAATAGCTTTTTTCCTTTTTAATGTTAGCTAACTAATTAATTGGTACTAAGTAACTCTGGAGATTTTGTGCTTTTAAAATAAAAGAATGGTCTCTTGTCTTAGTAACGACGGTGTAAAAAGTATACGATCTTATCTTGAAAGAAAAGCTAAACTGCTCTTGTGACTTCTATTTTAGTTTTGCCGGCTCATGCTTTTAGAAAAAAAGCTACTATGAGCATTACAAGGCAACTTTGGTGTTTACATTGGGCCGATTACCATGAGATCTAACATTTTAAAATATGCAATGTGACAGAGACATGATTATATTGGGAAGTATCTTTCTGTAAAGTAAGAGTTGAATAAAAAGACTTAAATCCTGGGGTAGGAAAAATTGAATTAAATTTATGCAGAGTAACAAATTTAGTAACAACAAGTCTATGTAAATAGAAGAACTCACTTACAAAAGTTAAGCTTCCTATACATGCTACTTGATGATCGGAACAAGAGGCTTATGAAATCTCTTATGTACATGTATTCCAATGTAATAGGTTATATTTATGCGGAGAATCAAAAAAATTTACACGACAAAAAACAATGCAAGGCTATCGGCTTCTCTAAGTTTATAAAAACCAACCTTGACAAATAGCTCAACACCCTCACTAACACACACACACACACAATCATTTTACATGACACAATATTATTTATTCTAATTTTATCCTTAGTTCTTCTACTTTTACTATCTTGCACTATTACTGCAATATGCTTAGGAGCGATGTAAATATCCACCACGACTATCATCGTGAAATCTTAAATTAATTGACTCCATACTTAAAAGATCATATGATTCATAAGTAATTTCTAACCACATATATCGATGGTTTATACACATAGACTATCAAATATAATTCATCTTTTATTTTCTCTTATATATATATATATATATATATATATATATATATATATATATATATATATATATATATATATATATATATATATATATATTCACTTATTGTAGTTACAAGCCTTATATTTAAATCAATAAAAATTGACAAATATCCTTTACTTTTGGTTTTATTTGTCTATCTTTATAATATTGAGAAACTTGAAATTCATAACTACCATTGAAAGAAGAGTTCTTGGATCAAATAAAAAAATAAAATCTATTGCATGATTAACCCTTACCTTTCAAATTATCCAACCGTTGCAGCATCGGTGGCTCGGCAGTTTGATCAGCCTCCATGGATTTAACCTATGGCTGATTTGGCACTTGAGTTTGAAAGCGTTCAATTGAACTCGAGTCAAGTATGACTCTAATATGCCTAGCACTATCCCAATCGTATATGTTTGGTTGAATACAAATTGTTCATTAACACTATGGCCTCTTGTTTAATTAAACTGCAACATTTGGTTTTTCATTTCTTTTATTGGGGATATGCTTTTGTGCCGCTTTTGTGCCACCACTTTCCACAGCTGATATTATTTGGGTTAATGATAATTAATGTTTTTGCAGTTCTAATATTTTATTGGAGAAGTCACTTGGGCTTTGGAACAGGCAAATGATAGGCAGGCAGTTAGAAATTATTTAGAAATTGTTCATTTGAAATACAAGTAGTTCAAATTAAAACAATTGACATTACACATTAGGGGATACGTCTAAATGTATCTGAATATATGATGAACTGATAAGCGTTCGAGAATTGGTGGTTTGGATTCTTCAACCGATCTGATTTTGGGAATGTGACGCACTGACAGTAGATTCCACGATATAATTTGATTTGTTTGATTTAGTTTAATGCGTGCCTAGTGTATAATTTTAAAAGTACCTGCGTATCAAGTACAGAGCCAGAGGATCAAATAATTCTCCTTTTTTTCTTGGCGTCATTTGGTTGTGTGCTTGCGTGTGGATGGGCAGTAGCGAACTACGATAACAAAAAACGGTAGAGCATCTTGACCGTTTATGACAGATAAGCCTCGTTTTCCAGGAAACGGATTGGCTACTCCACCTGACACCAGCCAATGGCTGGTGGTCGGTGCTCTGTAGGCCCCACCATGATGTATGTGTTCCATCCATGCCATCCATCTATTTTTACATATCATTTTACACATTGAGACCAAACATGAGATATATCCCAATCTCAAATGGACCACATTACAGGACACAGTGTTGAATGAGTGTCGACCATTAAAAACATTCCGGGGCCATAGAGTTTTGGATCAAGTTGATCTTTGTTTTTTCCATTAAAAACATTCCTGGGGCCATAGAAGTTTTGGATCAAGCTGATTTTTGTTTTTTCCCTTCATTTGGGCCTATATGACGTAATCAATGGATTGAATGTCAAATAAACGGTACAGTGGGCCTTAGGAGGATTTTAATGGTGGATAACCAATCACTATTATTTTCATGTGGTGTGGTCCACCTGGGATTTGTATCCCTCTCATTTTTGGAATCAAGCCCTAAAATGATCTGTAAAAATTGAAGAACGGAATGGATGAAATACCTACATCATAGTGGGGCCCACGGAGCACCGACCATCAGCCACGGGGCTGGTGGCAGGGGGTAGCCAATCCGTTTCCCGTTTTCCATGGTTGATTTAGTACCCACGGTGGTACGGCAACTCCCAAAAAACTATCAGTTATGGAAACGGATTGGCTACTCTGGTGGTCGGTGCTCTGTGGGCCCTACACCATGATGTATATAGTTCATCCATTTTTAAAGATCATTTTAGGCTTGATCCCAAAAATTAGAGGGATATAAATCTCAGGTGGTCCACACCACATGAAAACAATAGTGATTGGATATCCACCATTAAAATCCTCCTAAGGCCTACTATACTGTTTATTTGACATCCAATCCGTTGATTAGGTCATATAGGCACAGATGAAGGAAAAAACAAAAATCAACTTGATCCAAAACTTTTATGGCCCCCAAAATATTTTTAATGGTTGACACTCATTCAACACTATTTCTTGTAATGTGGTCCACTTGAGATTGAGATATAACTCATTTTTGGTCTCATTCTGTAAAATGATCAGTAAAAATAGATGGACGGCATGGATGAAACACATACATTATGCTGGAGCCCACAGATCACCGACCATCAGCCATTAGCCGTATCAGGGGAGTAGCGAATCCGTTTCCATCACTTATGGTACACGTGGCAGGAGTGGACGGAAGCGGATTAGGTGAGACCCCGTATCCACCGGACGTGGATTAGCTACCGACAGATTAGCGATGCTAGCAACTGAAGTGACGTCACCAAGTTTTGTGGGCCTTTGAAGAGATCATTTTAGATCATAAGCCAAAGAATGAGGCAGATCGAAAACATGAACCAGATCTAAATCTCAGGTGGACCACGCCATAGGAAACAAGTGGGATTGAATGCCCATCATTAAAAACTTCTTGTGGCCCACCGCACAAGAAACAAGTGTGATTGAATGCCCACCGTTAAAAACTTCTTGTGGCCCACAAAGTTTTGGATGAGGCTTATATGTGTAATCCCTTCATCCCGGTCTGTCAACAGGTTGTTGGATGGCAAATAAACATTACGGTGTGCCTATGAAGTTTTTAATAACAGGCATTCAATCACCACTTTTTCCCGTGGTGTGGTCCACCTTAGATTTAGATCTGCCTATTTTTTAGGCTCACGCCCTAAAATGAGCTGGCAATACGTATGGACAGTGTGGATATACAACACACACATTAAGGTGGCCCCCATCAGGGCCTCCGTGTTTCCCTTGCGTCACTCACACTAATTGGAAAATCTCGGACATCAGTTTTGCCCACTTTTTGTTTCCTATTGACTGTCAACCGTTGAAAAGGCAGCCAATTGGATGGATAGGATTGGCTGATCGTTGACCCTCTCGACCTGTGGCAGGGCTACTAAATGGACAGTCGGCAATAGGTTGAATGGGTCTTCCTTCCCATGCAGCCGGAGCTACATTATCAGAATCCAGAGGCGACATATAAGAAGTGAGGCTATATACTCAGTAATCCACACCATTGAATCTGTACCGCTCCACACTGGATTCATAGTTTAAAAAATAGTGTGGATCTTCCACTAATATTGGGAGATTATAAATGCATAATCCACCATTGTGGGACACAACAAACGGATGGTCAGGATTACTGACATGAGTACCAACTGAAAATCCAAGCATAGATCACACAGCCTCCAGTCCACGATCCTATGATCTCTCCCATCCGGTCTCGAGTCTAGTGCTGACTGGCCTGAATTGGGGTGAATCGTCACTAGTCTAGTGAGTCGTCTAGGTGAATTGTGATGTCCAAGTGGATCAGGTCCGACTAGGTCCGAGTCAACTCAGACGACTCTCCCACTGTCTCTTCCGAGCATGGAGTATACATAAAAAACCACACTAAATCAAGAAATCATAACCATCAATTGATGGCACTGAAATGGATGGTTAAAATTAAAATATTTAATGGCCCAACATCTAAGGTAAAAATTAGATGGTTACTATATATTTTCATCATTTTCTCAGTTTAATTGAGGGCAGAAATGACTTTCTTGAAATGAATGTGAAATATCATAGGAATATTAACTTGTTATTCTGACTAAACAGCTTGTACATGTGGACTACTCTTAGCCGTTTGACGAACGAAGTACACTGCAACCAATCCAACATAGCATGACGTGCATGCAGCATGCATGTGCAGTAAATAACTTCTTGTGCATCCAAACAATCTCTTGAGGCTTGCTAGGGAGATTGAAGAATATTTTGGGTGGAAAATACTCCAAGAAAATGACAGTTTCTCGTGATTGGGAGTTTAGTTTTTGGTGAGAAAGGATTTTCATAGCTAAATGCAAAAAAGTTATTTCCAATCCTCCCTATCTTTTTTACTCTCCAAATGTTTTCTTCCAAAGTAACTTTCAGAGAAAATGTCACTTTCTATCCTTTTATTTTTCCAAGCTCCAAAAGAAGCTATTCCCAAGGTTCCATGTAATACCATCTACGTGAGGATACGGTGTGAATCTAAACCACTATTTTTTTTTTCTTAATCTTTTCCCTGTCTATTTCTAGGCCACCGGCAGAATAGTAATGATTTTTCCAGAGGGGAAATCTAAGAGCATGATCTATCTTAGTGGGTCAATAAGGGAATATAACCAAAATGGGGTGGAATGGGCTGGATTTTAGGCCCATCCAGGCGAGGCCCACTGCACTTAAGGTCCAAACGCCTGACCCGGCGTGGCCTACAATGAGCCCAAAAAAAAATTGGCTGTAGGAGCCCAACCCAACCCATCTAATCCCATCCCGGTCTGGCTCGAAATTTGATAAATCCTTACTATCCACTTGAATGTTCCTAATCTATTCATTGATTAAGCGGGCCATACATGCACAAAGAAATAAACATCTAGAGGGATGATATGGATGGTCTACATTCAAGATGCATGGATTACCTAATCAATAATAAGAATGGAAAATTTACAAGATGTTGAGATGTAGATATGAACTCGGGTTGGTCCAGACGGGTTGGCCTAAATGACTTAATCCCAAGCGAGGCAAGAAATCAATCTGGCAATAAGTACAAGGCCCAAGCCCAGTCCACAAGTCTAACTAAGAGGTCCAAGGCTGTTCTAAAGCTAGGTTGGGCTCGCCAGCAAAGTGGGTCGCCCCACAGATTGACTCTTTAAGTACATGTCATATGGGCCCACTGTCAAAGGCGACAATACTAATCTTCTAACAAGTTCACACCCAAAATTCTTCAGCATAATACCTTTCATATAGGAGGAAAAAAACGGTAGATTACAAACAATGTTCAAAGTATCGGTATTGCTATTAAGTTTCGCTGAGGGCTATGAAAATAATATCGATATCGCTGATAATATCGTCGATAACCAGAAATGTAGAAAGCATGGGAAAAATGGTAGATTTTTTCAGTGAAACTTTAGAAGATGCTAAAATACACACTTGAATATTTATGAATAAAAATTGCAAAAAGAATGCATAATAAGTTTTCATTTAATGTGGACCTAAAAGCATGTGTTGCCATAAGAAACCAGTCCAACCACCCATCCATCCCATCTATCCATCCAACCTTTAATTCAAATATCTATCTATAGTTCACAATATCGACAACATGATGTTTCACTAAGAAATCGTTGATAACCAAAAACGAAATAAAAGTTATGGTCACAATATCGTACATGTTGCAATGACGATAATATCGCAATATGATCAATATTATCATTGACAATTTGAACATTGCATATAACCATGCGCCCATAAAATAAAATGAAAAGTTTTTAATGAACATATTTTGTGGCAATATCGATACATTGGAATATTATCGAAATATCTCCAATATAGTGGAGATATTAGTGACACTTGGAATTTACATAGTTGAAAATATTGGCGATACATTGACAATATCGATACATTGGTGATACTTAGCAAATAGCAACACATCGCCAATACTTGGAATTTATGAGACTGTTGGTGTTATCGGTATCGCTGAGTTGGAGATAGGGATAGTATAGAGGATATTTAGATAATATCAGGGATACTTGAAACAATGATCACAAATACCCCTAGAGTTATATTTTGCAGCAATCTCCAATGTAGACGAGTCATGATGATTGGAAGGAACAGAAAGCTAGCACACTTTGGTGGCATGATGATCAGTAAAGATAGAAAAGTAGGCCAGTTTTTGTAGCATGATGACCGGAAGGGATTGCAAGGTAGGCCCACTTTTTTGGGTGGTGCATGGGCACAGAAATAACCAAAAAGTGGAACGATCATATCTTGAACGGACTTCCCCCCATCAAATGAGAACCCTTCTGCTTTAACTGACCATTTGCAAGGCCATCAATCCTACAATCAGAATGATATGATTGATCCTATTTTCTCCCACAGTTAATTCAAAATAGGTCCCACATTACCTCATGCACCAGGATTCCATCTTTTACTGAATACATAAAGTGAAATGGCTTTATCATCCTTGGCCATCGAAGTACCCAATAAGCCGGTGGTGATCTCAAGGCAATCACCTGAGCCAATGCAACTGCATGGATGAAAAATAAAATAGAAAATTCACACCATGAAAAGCATTTAATGTGGGCTGTCCACATGTATTCAAAACCATGGATTTGTTGCCATACACGCCCGTCAACCCAAACCATCCAACGATTGGGACGCGGATTCCGTATAAGCACGAATTAAAAAGCACCATGTGTACATGTCAGACATGAGATTTATAGTGAAACGATCATAAGCATCGTTTCGTGCAGGAAAATCGTTGTTTTTCAATGTAGGTCACACATATGACGTGCAGTGTCTGTTTCATCATCACTGACTAAAGTCCATCTAGCCCCCTAATACATACAATTCACATTCCAGTTGTTGGAATTGCTTCCATAAACAGAGCTCAGCCCAAGGAATAGATTGATGGAGCAAAAACTACTAACCTCAATCATCTAGCATTAGTTTTGAACTCGGACTATTGACCCCTTTCCCTTTTAACTGTCCAATTTTTTATGACCATAAAACAAGCAGTTAGGATCAACTGTTCATTCTGATTTTCAGACTCCGGATCCATATGCTATGGACCCCACGATTCGATTCAGACAGGTTTAGATTGAGGTACAATACACCACTTGTAAACAGTTTGTGTGCATGCATATTAAGTCGTAGAAAACAATGCATACCAAAATACCTAGAAAGAAATGGGCAAATAAACACATTATTTTTGTTACATGCAGCTGGTAACAGTTACAGAAAAGCTACTCGAAAATAGACCAAAATAAATAGAAAAACAATCTTCCAGGAGCCTATTATATTCAAGTTCTAGATCTCAACTGGTAGGCTACTTAAGAAAGCTAATGTATAAGGAGAAGTTGATTTACCAAAGAGAGAACACCAGGAAGGAAGCTTCTCAAGAACTCTTGCAGTCTTTGGTGTAATTCTGTTTACATCTGTTCTTAATTTCAGGAGGAGATGAAAGTCTTCTTGTTGGTGCTGCTCATTCTCACGGGCTGGTCGGGTAGAATTTTTAAACCAGAAGAGGGTTATTTCAAATTTCGTGGGTGCATTTTTCCCACCTGAAAACTGAATTGTATGCCATCCATCAACACTGGTCTTATTACCCAATGGAACCAGCCCCTCCGAGTTTCCTGTAAAGTGATCACAAAAATTAGATCTAATAGCAGAAACTTGATTTGATGGTACAATGCCATTGTGTTCCTGAACTTCTGGAAAGAATTCATCCCCAGTTTGGTAGCCTACTAATGAGTTAATCTCATTTTAGTTAACAGTAATTATGTATTAAAAATCCTGATCCCTACATAATGAGTTTGTGTTAGCAGTAATTATGTACTACTACCAATGTTCAAAATATTGGTATTGTGTTACGTATTGCTCCCTTGGGATACAGATACATATCAGTTATCAAATAGGATATATCGGTTGTATTGCGTAATGTATCGTTGTTGTTGGAAACATGGGGAAACATTAGGAAATTGGCCGAATTTTTCAATGAAACTTCAGTGATTGTTAAAAAAGACATCAATACACACTTATAGTCAAAACATTACGAAAAACAAGTGCACATAATAGGTTTTCTTTGAATGGGGTCTTAATCTATGCACTGTCTAACTGAATTGATGCAAGTATATTCAAAGTCTATTCATATAATTTATAAATGTAAGAAGACGTGTGGAAACACAAGCAATACGTTAAAAAAGAAAAAAGAAAAAAGAAAAAAGAAAAAAAAGAATCACTAGATCGGGTTACATACATGTTTGGACACAAAGATTGCAACTGATTTGCGAGAAATTGGAAATTTTTTTATTTTTTTTTTTTCAATTTTCTGCAACTTGGCCGATCTCCTCCACATCTTAAAATTGAAGCTCCCAATCCATGGTTTTTCAGGAAAAACATGAAAAATCATGGATTTGCAATAATTTGACACTGATTTAACATGATTTACAAAGGGAAAAAAAAAAGAGAATAATTTTTTTTTTTATTTTAAAATGCTCACCGAATTGAACATGTGGGATATATCCCACTACTTGTGGGTTTCGTATTACACAAGTGGGATACAAGATATATCGGCCAATATTGTCCATACTTAAAACACTAACTACTACTACATAATCTGTTAACTAAAATGAGGTATACTTGTAGACAATTTTTGTTTAGGACAATATTTATCGATGACTGAGAACCCACGCACACAGTCCCATCTAGAAATTGCCATGGCAGATACAGCCGAAAGTGATACAAAATAATGCAACCTTATCATTTTTGTTCCATTTTGGTACTTCTATACAGGTTTCAATATAGCAACACTGAAGAAATTGAATCTGAATTTAAAGCAATTGAGTATGTACCACTTTGATGATCAAATCTTCCTATTATTGGCTACAAACTCGATAATTTGACCTGACTAATGGATTATGGTGGTTACAAACTTGATAATTAGACCCGACTAATGGATTATGGACCATGGGATAATGCCAACAACTTGCTAGTCTAAACTTGCAATCATCAAAAGAGAGAGACTCTTACTCATAAATAAAAACCTCAATTTCAATTCAATTCAATTCAATTAATTAAATTGTCATAAGCATATTTCATATGGCCGTATAGACCTTCTACAGAGTTCAACAAGGAGCACCTATGAAGAGTCTTCTAGAAATAGTCCAATACTTTTCTCCTCCATGCCCACAATATTTCTCAATTTAATCTAAGTCCACTTGTCAGAGAATGAAAGAAGCAAATAAAACATAGAAACCTATTAGAGGAAAGAACTTGGGAAGAAAAGTGTTGGAACATTTTTTTTCATTATGTAGGGGTTTATCTGTAAAAATGCAAAGTAGGGTCTTATGTGTAATTTTGTGTTTATTAGGATATTATTTGTAAATAGGGGAAACCCTACATATAAAAAGACAATAAGACAGAATAGAGTTCTTATGTTTTTGAGCTCCTTAATTTCCTCTCTCTCTCTCTCTCTCTCTCTCTCTCTCTCTCTCTTTACAATCTTTCTACATTCTCTACAAAAACTTCATGGTATCAAAACATAGTTGCAATCAAGGTTAAAAGATGATCTCAAGGAGCTGAAGAGGGGAAGGTTTCCCATCCCAAACCCCTGCTGATGTCAGTCATACGGCCCTAACGTCAACCGTATGATTGGGTTGGGTCAAATCCCATACCCCTTGGTTCGGCTGAATGAGAGGAGCATAAGTGTGATTTTTCCTCAATTTTTAAAGATCTTTGATATTTTTTCTGCATTTTCTAAGTTTTTTCTGGAAACCGGCCACCTATTGTCCATTCTTTAGATTTCGTCTTCCTCAAGGGTTTTTTATGAGCAAAACCTATATTGTTTGCACCGTTTTTGGATGATATACACATCGGAAGATCCAATGCATATACATGATGGTTTGGTCGAAAATAAGGGCCGGCTAGACTGTTTTTTCCCTTTTTTTTGGGTGCTACACATACACCATCTATTCGGTGTATAATCCTGCTATCCTCTTATGATTTGTACCTCTTGTTAGTGTTGTTTTATCCGTGATTTTATATATCTATAGATTCCAAAGCTGTTGGACATCATTTTGAGGGACTTCTCTCCATTACTTCCATAAAGTTCAATGAGAGTAACTTTCCTTTATGGTCTCGGGTTGTCAGAATGCATGTTGTTGGGAAGGAAAGGCTTGAATTTCTTACTAGCACTTCCCAAAGACCTTTCACTTCACCGTCTGTCAATTCTACAAAGACAGATGCATGGGATTCTTCGAATGCCATTGTGATGGGCTGGATTCTCAATTCTATGGAGCCCAATATTGCTTCTGCTTCTTTTATGAGACTGAATCTGATCTGTGAAAGTCTCTCAATGATACTTATGGGACTAATTCCAATAAGCCTCACATCTTCCAATTGACTAAAGAACTTTACTCTCTCACTTGGGAGAATATGCTTGTTACCGAGTATTTTGGGGTCTTGATAGGCCATTGGGAAGAGTTAAGTCACCTACGACTTCTAAGTGAACTACTAGACAGTCGTAGTGCATAAATTGTGAAGACACGGGAAGAAGAAGCCAAAACTTAATAAGTTCTTGGCAGACTTGAGTAGTGAGGATGAAGCATTGCGTACTCAGTTGATTGCTACACATCTATTTCCTTCACTCCAGACAACTCATTCCATTGTTCATACTGAGGAGGCACGCAAACGGGTGATGACAGCCCCAGTTCTCACCCACGAGAGGACTGCCTTTACATCTACCATTATTCCATTTAATAGTCGCAGTGGTGGCTTGGACACTTGAGGGGCCTTCAATAGAGGAAGTGGTCGTGGTTGTGGCCACGATAGATTTATGTGCACTTATTGCAATCGATCTAGACACACTCAGGATAGGTGTTTTAAATTACATAGTCGCCCCACTGCTCATGTTGCGACTTCTGATGAGGTTGGAGCCACATATGATACTCTTGGTGGCCTTTCTCTTGATCCATCTCGTGCTTTAGATAAGACAGATATTGTCACCGTGACACGGGCTGATGTTCTCGATCTTCAGTGACTCTGGACACTGCAGGCCTAGTCAGCACCGTCTACCTCTTATGCCTCACAACCTTCTGCCTCCTTCATTGCGACCACAGGTACTGCATTTTATGCATCTTCATCTCCTGCAACCTAGATTATTGATTCAGGAGCCTAAGATCATATGACTGTTAAGCATAGTTGTCTTATCCCTTCCAATTCAGCTGATTGCCATCATCTAGTTCGTCTTGCTGATGGAACCTCCACACCAGTGGAATATATTGGTTCTGTATCTTTTTCTCCTTCTCTCACCTTATCTAGTGTTCTCTATGTTCCTAAATTTAGTGCATATTTTATCTCTATTGGTAGTCTCCCTAAAGCCTTAAACTGTTGTGTGATTTTCTTTCCATCTTATTGTCTCTTTCAGGACTTGAGTATGAAGAGGACTATTGGTGTAGGCTATGAGCGTAGTGGTCTATACTTTTTGCGTTAGGGGAAGCCTGTTCAATTGAAAGGTACAAGACTCACCTGGTTGGTAAGGGTTACACTCAAAACTATGGTGTGGATGATACTGAGACACTCTCTCATGTTGCCAAGTTAAATTTTGTTCGTCTGATCATTTCCTTGGCGGTGAATCTCACTTGGCTGTTATTTCAGCTAGACGTCTGGAATGCCTTTCTTCATGGTGACCTTAATGAAGAGGTGTATATGGATCTTCCGCCTGGTTTTCAACTTAAGGGGGAGACAGGGAAAGTGTGGAAGCTGAAAAAGGCCCTCTACGGCCTTAAGCAATCTCCAAGAGCGTGGTTTGCACTGCGGTTCTTTCGTTTGGATTCAAGCGATGTCAGTCAGATCACACTGTGTTTATTTATACTCGGCAAAAGAGTCGCACCATCATACTCATGTACGTGGATGATATTGTCATGACTGGGGATGACTTTGAATTTATTGAGCATACCAAGGAAGCGTGTGTTACTCATGTCAATGTGCTTAGATGACAGGTACGGGTAGGGTCTCTAGAGGTTGAAGATCTTACACATGTGTTTGTGACATGTATAAGCTGCTTGAAAGAGATATTTGGACCGTTAGATTGCGAGGATGGTGTGATCAGATCATTGGATGGTCGCGGCCCACTTTCATTGCGCTATCATGGGGCTTGGATTTAAGTTTATTTTATGCACATTTTATTTATTTGAGTTTTGAGACAGTGCGCGTACAATTTTTTGTGAGATTTTTTTTTAATTACTTTTTTTAGTAGGGTATTTTGGTCATTTAATGTAATTCCTTATTCATAAGGGTGTCTTGCCCCTAACCTCAAACGTAACGCTATATTATGTTTATGAAAAATAGAACTTTTGCTTCTTCAAGGCCGGACAATTCCGTCATCGACTTCCAGTGATTGGAAGAGGGTGTGAGGCCCAGGGAAGTGATTTCTCATCTTCTCCTTCTCTCTCCTTCTTTCTTTTCTTAAGGTATTCTGATAAGGACAACAATACACGTACACCTTTGCGTATGAATCAGAGGCAGCGGCGAGTACCTGTGATCGTACTGAAGGCCACAAGTGCATGTGCGAGTATTTGGAAGACTCCACATTGGGAAGATGCACATGGGCTGCTTTATGGAGTGATCCAGACCATTGGATGGGAGGGACATGACGATCGGGCAGTTGGATCACATGATCGGGTCATTAATCGTGGATTGTCTACATTGGTTTTTCTCAGCTTTTATCAATTTATAAGATTCAGTTTTATTTATGTTATGTTTGGACGCTATTATGAGTGTTTTTAGTTGATTTTAGTTGGGCTAGGCCTATTTTTGTCAAAATTCACAAAATGGGGTGTTTATTATAATTTTTGAACTTTCTTGAAGCTATAAAAGAGGGTGGGTGTGTGACACTCTCCCTCATTGGATTTTGTGATTTAAAAGAGAGAGAGAGAGAGAGAGAGAGAGAGAGAGAGATCTTGCTTTATTCTTCCATCTTCATGAGATTTGAAGGTACTCCCATGCGGTTTGGAAGGGAAATTGGTGCGAGGCTAATCTTCATCAATAGAGGTGCGATATCTCCATCTATCCCCACACCATCTTCTCTCTTCTCCTCCATCAAGGTATTTTCTTAGAATTCTTCGATTCTCTCATTCTAAGCCTTCATCCTTTCATAAACTCATATTTCATTTACATATCCACAATTCCAAACCCTAACTGACCTAACCCGCCATCTCATGCCACACGTGTGAATCCTTTGGGTTAGCCGTATGGCCACGCTTTGCCCCTTTTGGCTTTTCATCATCCTTATATCAAAACTCCTTTCTTCAATTCCCAAAACTCTAACCTTAAACCTAAAATTTCTAATTTTGCTACTTTCCCAAATTACCCAAACTCTAATTTTTACCATAGGTTGTATTAGGTCTTCTACTTTGAAATAGACTATATCCAATGCTAATTGGATGTTCCTGCATCTATTAGATCCTAGTTTCATTTTATTTATGATCTTGTGTGATGATGTTGGTAACTTAGGCTAGGATCATGCATGATGTTCTTTTGATTTTCATGGGATTCGTGATGATTATGGCAATGCTTGTGTTTTGTTGGTTAATTGTCTTAATTCTGCTACTTGATCTCACGTGTTATTTGGTTCATGCATCAGTCCTGCGTCATATTCTCTTATTTAAACCTTTTTTTTTTTCTAAATTCTCTAGATTTAGAAGTCGATCCCTTTTCTTTTCATTCCAAATCATTGGATCTTGAAAGATCTTGATCCCCACATATACATATTTTGATCTTTTTCAAATCCCATCACCCAAGGCCCTAGATTTGAACGATAATCAAAGAGCCCATTTTTCTAAATTTTCTAGATTTTCCAATTCAGAAAAGTCCTATTTCCTGGATTAGAAAATCCACTTGGATTGTCGGACGTACCCATTGCGAGACGAAAATTCTTTCGCCGAATCCAACTAAATTCATATTTTAAGGTTCAATACAACGTGTTTGTGATGGATAGCCGTGATCATTGTTGAATTTTCTTTAGTTCCTTTCTGTTTCATGATGTATAATGCTGAATTTTTATTGTTAATGTTTGCATAAATTTGCCCCTTTTAAATTTCACATTCATTTAGGGTTGGATTAGGCCGTCCTACACCAACATTCCATCTAAACAATTAAGTCTTAAGTTGCATATCAAAGAACAAGGTTAGACTACTAGGAGTTCAAGAAATGGCAATTACAAATGCACGATGTTAGGATTTAGAAGTACCAAATGGCAATTACTGGACTCAGCTTTTCAGTTTTTACAAATGGGATTATTCCATGGATACAAACACTTGATATGATGGCTAACATCATGGATGGTTCCCTTACTAAAAAAAACCCATAGGCTAGAAAAAGCTAACCCTTCAATTAACATTATTGAAAAAACAATAGATAGCTAAGAAAGAAAATAAAGGAACAATCCATATTCAACCAAGAAATGCCATATATTCACTAGTAAAGATCTTCCCATTATAGGAAGTGAGAGGTGGCGTGTTTATGTATTTTGGGTGTGTGCATGTACATAGTGTTGAGATCTCCTGAAGAGTATGTATATGTTTTTTATTAGCAATAGAATAAAAGGTGTTAGGTTATGGTTACCCTAACACACATGAGTGGACTTTCTCCCAAATCTTCTTTCTCTACTCTCTCTCTCTCTCATCCTAAATCCAATAAAATCAACTTGATATCAGAGCAAAACCTTCCACGTTGATTGTAGCAATAGGAGACTGCTAACGTCAGCAGTTGTACATACTGTACAAACTGTTTTCGATCGGGAAGAACATGGTTTAATAAAGCTTGGTTTTACAAGATTTATGGTGATTTTTGTGAATTTATTGGGACTCATTTGAGGTATGTTTGGACTGTTTTTCACATTCGGCATAAAACCCCAAATCTCCATTTTTCTGTGATTTCTTTCAAATCGGTGAGGATTTTTGAGGATTTCTTCACCTGGTAGTTCGGATCAACTGCCATGGAGGTATTTATGATCAGGGGGAGGTTTTTGATGTGTTTTGTGACCATATAATCATCTGACTATACCTTTTTTGGGTCATGGGGGCCCTGACTGTACACCAGAAGTTTCGATGTATATCTGGTGTGTATGGTATCTATATGCAGTGTTCGAAGTATCGATATCGCTACAAGTTTCACCAGCTGGGGATACGGAAACAATATCAAAATAACCGATAACTGAAAATGCGGGAAAACATGGCAAAACGGATGAATTTTTCAATGAAACTTCAAGAAATGCTAAAATACTTATAATTGTATTTTTAGAATAAAACATTGCAAAAAGAATATGCGTGCATAATAAGTTGACATTTAATAGGGGCTTAAAAGCATGTGTTGTTGTAAGCAATATTTGAAATATCGATATCGCATTACATATTGCATCCTTGGGATACAAATATGTATCAGTTATCGCACAGGATATATCATTTGTATCGGATAATTTATCATACTTTTTGGGAACATGGGGAAATGGTTGAATTTTTAAATGAAACTTAAAGGATTATTAAAAAAAACCTTAATACACACTTTTAAATCATAACATCTCAAAAAAGAAGTACACATAATAAGTTTCAATTGCATAGGGTCCTAAGCTATGCATTGTCTAACTGAACTAATGCAGTTATATTCAAATTGGATGCACAACATTTAGAGTGTATGTGATGATCTTTTCTTCAAACACTCTTAAATACTTCGAAATTAGTCTCAATTGACAGCTAGTTGAGGGAAATTTTCGCGAAAAAAAATAATATTTTAATAAAATATATTAATATTTAATTAAAATTGATTTTTATTTTCCTAAATTTGACAAGGACTTAACAAATCAGTAGATCAACCCTCATACATGCTTGATTTCATGTTTGGAGTGCAACGTTGCAAGCAATTTGGGAGAAATTGGGGAATTTTCAAATTTTCCCCAATGTTCCCCAAATCGGACCACCTACACTCAAATTTTGAAATTAGAGTGTATGTGATGATCATTTCATCAAATACTCCTAAATACTTTGAAATTAGTCTCAATTGACAGCTGGTTGAAGAAAATTTTTGACAAAAAAAAAGGAGAACATAAAGAACCAATGGATATTGAAATCAAAGTTCCAACTCCATGATTTTTCATGCAAAACATGAAGCAATGGATTTATAACAATTTGACACCGAATATGATTTCAACAAAAAAAAAAAATGATCGAAAATTGAAAATGCTCACCGGATCGAACATGTGGAATATATCGGCACTACCTATGTGTTTCGCATCGCATGGTGGGATACAAGATATATCATGGGATATATCGGCCGATATGGTCGATATTTAAAACATTGATCATAAGAAACCAATCCAACCATCCCATCTATTGATCCAACCATCCAACCATCCAAACATCCATCGATATTTTAGAATATCGACAACACACGATATTTCGTCAACAAATCGTTGGTAACTAGAAAGGAAATTAAAGATTGTGGTCTCAATATCGCCCACGTTGAGATAATGAAAATATCGTGATATGATCGATATTATCATCAACAATTTGAACACTGCATACAACCATGTGCCCATATGAAAAAAAAAAAAAAAAAAAAAAAAAGGAAGAAGAAGGAAAATTGTTTATTAAACAAAATAATCTAGGGGCATTTCACATCGGGCTCGAGTGGGGTAGCCCGTGGGATGCGGGGACACACTCGGGGTGGGCAGTACATGTGATTTGGGGCCCACGAGCCCACAGGGGAGGTCTCGTGTTCGAGACTCCTCACCGGGGGTGATTAATGCAGGGGCATTTCACACCGAGCTCAGGTGGGATAGCCCGTGGGATGCGGGGACACACTCGGGGTGGCCCATGTGCTTTGGGGCCCACGAGGGGGGTTCGACCGAGGTCCTAACCCATGAGATGTGGGGCCAAGGGTATGAGATAAAGGGATTAATTCGCCATACTCTAGCAATTCGAGCTTTTAGAGCAGATAGTTACTTGTCCTGCATCGAATTAGTACCAGAGCGGGAGGTCTCGTGTTCAAGACTCCTCACCAGAGTTGATTAATGTAGGAGTATTTTCACACCGGGCTCGAGTGGGGTAGCCCGTCGGATGCAGAGACACTCGGGGTGGGTGACCCATGTGATTTGGGGCCCACGGGGGAGGTCTCATGTTCGAGACTGCTCACCAGAGGTGATTAATGCAGGGGCATTTCACACCGGACTCTAGTGGGGTAGCCCGTGGGATGCGGGGACACACTCGGGGTGGGCGGCCTATGTGATTTGGGGTCCACAAGGGGGGTTCGGCCGAGGTCCTAACCCATGAGATGTGGGGCCCGGGCTATGAGATAAGGGATTAATTCGCCATACTCTAACAGTTCGAGCTTTTAGAGCAAGCAGTTAATTATCCTACATCACAAAATTTTGGCCATACATTAACGATGTTAGTGAATATTGTCGATACACCGGCAATACAAGCGACAACTGGAATTTGCACAATTGGAAATATTGGCGATATCGATACATTAATGATACAAGCAACACCAAGAATTTACATAATCGAAAATATTATTGATAGATGGCAATACTTGGCAATACATTGCTGACACTTGGAATTTACATCGTTGAAAATATTAGCGATACATAGGCGATATCGATACATTAACGATATTTAGTGATACATCGCCGATACATGGAATTTCTTAGACTACCAATGTTATCAATATCGTCGAGCTAGAGATACAAATACTATCGAGGATATTTCAATAATAATAATGATACTCCAAACAATGCATGTGTGAGAAGTTTTTGTGCTCGATTCTAGTTTGTTTATGATCTTGTTTGTTGGATTTCATCTCTAAAGTTGTTTCTGGCCCCCAGCCCATCATTTGTAACACAGTTTGGTGGAAAAATGTGGCTATCCTAATCTTTCGTGTCTAATTTTGACTTTTTTATTGCTTGGGTTTCGTATTTGTGGACCCTTACGGAGGACAAAATTTCTTCTGGATCATGTGTGAGTACTTCGGAATCACATTCCTTGTTGATTACAACAGTAAAATTGAATGGTAATAATTATTTGCAATGCACTCAGTAAGTGAAGCTATTTTTAAGAGGTAGAGACAAACTTGACTGAAGTCATGGTGTGCCGTAACAGGGTTGTGAAGGTCATTACATAAAAGTAACAATGGCAACCATTAGGTTACACATTATGGGGTTGTAACGGCCATTGTGGAAAAAATGACTCATAACCACTGCTATGGAAAAAATGGCAACTGTTAGGTTACACATTAGAGGGTAGATACAGGTTTTTTGAGGGTGGTTTTTTCACTTAAAAAAAAAAAGAAAAAACAAAAACAAAAAGACACCATAACGGCCAATATTGTAAAGGTAACAATGGTGGTTATTACGACCATCGTTACCATTACGGAATACCTTGGATAAAGCTTTGGACCCTACGGATGAGAATTTTAAGACTTGGACAGAGGAAAATTACCTAGTCATGGCTTGGCTACTTAATGAAATGGATCCCTCTGTGAGTAACTTTGTCATGCTTCTGACTTCTGTCAAAAGTATATGGGACACTCTTCATGACATGTATTCTGAAACTCAGAATATATATAGTTTTTAAGTTGATCTCAGATATCAGCAAGTTTCAACAAGATTCAAGATCCCTGAAGGATTACTTTTCTGCTCTTCAGGGTATATGGGATCAGTTAGATTTCTATCATCCTCTCTATACAAAGGATTATGATCTTATATGGAAGCAACATGAAGAGACTCAAATCATGCAATTCCTTTCTAGTCGTAACTTTGAGGATCACGATGTTCAATAGCAAATTATAGTCATGGATCCCCTTCCTCCTCTGACTACGGTTTACGCTGTGTCAAAGGGTCACTACCTCATCCTCTTCTACTTTTGTATCATCTAATTGATCTGCATATGCAGCAGGAGACTGGCTCTCCTATAACGCTAAATTTAGTGCTCTGGGATTGGGTACACATGGACATGGATGTGATTTTGAATATAGTAATCAAGGCAAGGGTTGTGATATTGAGCGTGGTGGACATCGTAGTCGAGGCCGAGGTGGATGTGGACGTGGTTGTGACGGACCACGACATTTGTACACATTCTGAGGATACAAATCATTTTATTGATCGATGCTGGGATTTTATTGGTTGTCCATCTTGGACAAGTGCATCTTTGGCTAGTAGTGCCGCCATTGGTTCTGAGAAGACTTCACAACCAACTTCTGGGGTGCCCCAAGAGAAGTCTCCCCCAGGTGATTCTATTCTTGTCTCACGTGGCCTATGATGCCTTGATGTGACTTCATGTTCATGATGTTTCTGATATATCCAAAGCCACTGTAATGCAGTTAGGTACTGCTCTCCATGTGTCTTCTCCTTCTTCTTAGGTCATGGACTTTGAAATCACCTCTCATATGACTATTAAGCCTCATATGTTCAACTCTTATCTTCCTTCTAGCCAGTCACACTTTGTCATTGTTGTTGATGGAAACCAAACTCCTATATCTGGAACTAATTCCATCAATCTCTCTCCTACCATGCATTTGTCATTAGTCCTACATGTTTCCCAGCTTGCCACTTAATCTTTTATCTATCATCTCTCTTATAATATAAAATCCTTAAATTGTTTAGTAACTTTTTTCCCTTCTCAATATGTGTTTCAGGACATCTAGACGAAGTAGATGATTGGTGGGGGCCATGAACATAGGAGGATTTATTTCTTCAATGACGCACCCGTAATAGCATCTAGTGCTTTGTCTTTAAATAGGGTGTCTATGAATAGATGGCATTATCGCTTGAGACATCCATCTTTGTCTACATTAAAGCTTATGTTTCCTTTAAATTTTGCAATTAAATCTTTATGTTATGAGACTTGTGAGTTTTTCAAACATCACCAAGCTGTGTTTCTTTCTAGTTCAGAAGAAATCCAGACCATACAAATTAGTTAATTCTAATGTTTGCGATCCCATTCCCGTTACCTCTCTTTGGATATAAATATTTTGTTGCCTTTATTGATGATTGTTCATGAATGACATGGGTTTATCTTCTCAAATCTAAACATGTAGTGTTTGATATATTCAATATTTTTTTTATAACGAAGTTATCATCCCATTTCGATGTCCTATTAAAATTCTACATTTTGATAATAGGGTAAAGTATATGTCGAATGCTTCCTTATCTTTTTTTTGCAGGGCCATGGTGTCTTATCCCGTACTTCATGTTCACGAACCCCTCAACAAAACGGTGTTGTTAAGAGGAAGAACCATCGTCTTCTTGAGGCCACACGTGCTCTTTTGCTTGGTATGAATCTTCCTAAACGCTTTTGGAATGATACCTTGCTTACCGTTGATTTCTATTAATCGCATACCATCTCAAATATTGTTAAACATGTCCTCATTTAGTTCATCATCCGCATGATAATCTTTTCCCTTAGCCTATTCTTGTGCATCACTAATGGACTGCATTCTTAAACAAGTCCTCATTGGCTTGCGATTAAAAATGCATTTAAAAATATTTGACTAATGGATTATTCATAGTTAGTTGATTGATTTTGCTAACTACCTAAATAAGGCCTCTTTATTGATGAGTCTGTTGTTGGGCTTCAGCTTAATAGGCCTGTGCCTGGCCCACGAATTGTGGACCCACATTGACTTGCATTGTTTTTGGTGCATGGGGTGAGATCTGCAAGGAGTCCACATCTTCATAGACATGTCCATTTCACTGAGCCCCTCTTCGAGACAATGCTCAGATTGTTACACCTTTTGTGTGGGTCGGAACTTACCCGAAAAGGAATTTTGCTACCTTAGAACCGTGATGGTTACAATCGTCGTTCACTAGGATGAGGAGGATTTTCGAGCAGGTGCAGGAAGTTCTATCACTATTGATTCGATAGGTCATTTGTTGATTCCTCCTTGATTGAAAATAAAAATGAGTGTCTAGCTACTTCAACTAGTGAGGGGCATTCGATTCGAATATTTCCTACTGGTTGGGGACACATCAGGGACAGGTGGAAGCAGAGGCAGCTTCAGGATCACTAAACAAAGGGACTCAGTTTTACAACCCACATAGATATCATAGGCATGCATGTTGATGTGGTTGAACAAAGCCACATGGAAATATGATTTTTCCCATAACATTTTCTTACTTTTGGTTCCTCTCATTATCTAAACTCTAAAGTCGTCGTCATCATCATAGCCTTATCTCAATTAATTAGGGGTCGGCTACATGAATTTTGTTATGCCATTCCACTGGTTGATTGTAACCAACCTATGTCATAGACTATTAGATAGTGCTTGATTGTAATCAACCTATGTAATATTCTGTTACATTGTGCCTTGTGGGTGTTTTTGCTCTTCCTTGTCAGTCCCAAGCCTGGATAAAGGAGAAGAGTTGCGTTAAGTAGGCAGCTGGTCTAGAATTTATGCCATAACTTCCATCATGAATCCAAAAGAAATTACATTATCTAAATTGATCTAATAATATTTTAATATAGTCATATCGTGAGTCAACATATCATTTGCTACGAGTGTTGGACACCAATGCCCATAGCCATGTTCATGTCCAAGTCACATGTTACTTACTGTCTTTGTTGATAAAGTAGCAAAATCGAAGATATTCAGAAGCAAAGCCAGATGCAGAAAAACCGAATGAACTCCACAAAGCTGCTCTATAAGATTAGTTCTCACCTTCAAACTTGAAATCTTCAATTTCTCTGGTGTTGATTGCAAGGGTCCAGCGTGTAGAAACTTTAGTATCAATGGAAACCTGGGTCATCCTTACATCCATCTTCAAATCACGTTTTACTTGGAGTATGGGAATGTCCAATTCACTCCAACCATGTTCGCTATCAGCAGAACTGTAGCAACCATAGTTGATGGTAAACGTGACAAGATCAAGAATCTTCTCCTTACCACAAACAAATCCTTCATCTTTCAAGCTCTCCACTTCCTTTGTCAGTTTTCCAGGAGTCGAGGAAAATAAAGAAACATAAGAAACTGGGTTCTGTACTTTGCCATATATTCCTGTTGTCTCCACAACATGCACAACCTGAGAAAATGATATTTGCAACAATTCAGTAAAAGGTTAAGCTGGTGTGGGAAAATGCAGCAGCTGTTGCAAGCACGTGTGCAAGATCCTGGCTGCTTAACAGGGTGAGCCCCACTGTGTATGTGCCATAGTCCAAAAATCAGGGAAGGGATGTGTGTCTACATTCAACTTACATCCATAGCCCACCTCAAGAACAGACAGGCCTTATCTTCAGTTCAAAGAACATGCACAGTGGGGTCCACCAGATGAATGGCCCAGATTTCTTAGACATTCCATGTTCACATGTGGGGCTTCTGTTTTCGATTTACTCAGAAATTTCACATACCAAAAAATGAAAAGGCAACAAGAAATAATTGAAAAACATATAAACACGATCTGTTCAAGCCAATTGTAAGCAATCACAGACTACCAAAAGGACGGTAAAGTCAAAACTCTAAATGATTTCTCATATAAAAAAATTTAAAAAAAATTTAAACGAGAGAGAGAGAGA
The DNA here is from genome assembly GCA_037074715.1 of Magnolia kwangsiensis. Lineage (NCBI taxonomy): Eukaryota > Viridiplantae > Streptophyta > Magnoliopsida > Magnoliales > Magnoliaceae > Magnolia > Magnolia kwangsiensis. Next base: position 41,355,080 of record CM073574.1, read on the forward strand.
GAGAGAGAGTAAAGTTCTAAATTAAATAATGACTTACATTCATACCATAAGGAGATATCAGCATACCTCCGTAAAAGAGTACAATACTAGCATCAGTGCTTTCAATGTGATGCAGAACCAATGCATGAACCAAATAACATGTGAAATCAAGTAGCCGAATTAAGATATTTAACAAAAAAAAAAAACTGCTATAATCATTACAAATATCATGAAAATCAAAAGAACATCATGCATAATCCTATCCTAAGCTACCAACATCGCAAAACAAGATCATGAAATAAAAAGAAACTATGATCTAATGGATGTAGAGACATCCAATTAGCATAGGGTATAGTCTATTTCAAAATAGAAAACCTAATACAACCTAGGGTGAAAATTAGGGTTTGCGTAATTTGGGAAAGAAGGAAAATTAAGAATTTTAGGTTTAGGGTTAGGGTTAGGGTTTCGAGGATGGAAGAAATGGATTTTGATATAATGATGATGGGAAACCAAAAAGGGGCAAGGTAGGATTAACATGTGTGGTCGTATGGTCACATGAGTGGCATAGGGTGGATGGGTATAGGTCGGTTAGGGTTTGGATTGTGGATGGGTATGGGAAAGTTGGGTATGGGACGACGAAGATCTTGGATGGGAGAATGAAGAACCTGAAGAAAATACTTGTATTGGGGAGAAAAGAGAAAACGGTGTAGGTATATATGGAGACATCACACCTCCGTTGATGAAGATTAGCCTCATACCAATCTTCCTTCCAAATCGCATGAAGATGGAAGAAGAAAGCAATAGTTTTTCTCTTTTTTATCACAAAATCCAATGAAGAAGAGGTTCACATGCCCACCCTCTTTTATACTTCAAGATATTTCAAAAATTATAATAAACAGCCCGTTTTGTGAAATTTGATGAAAATAGCCCTAATCTAACTTAAAATCAAATAGAAACACTCATAATGGTGTCCAAACATAACATAAACAAAACTAAATCATGTAAGCTGATAAAATCTAAAAAAACTAGTGTGGACGATTCACGATTAATGGCTCGATTAACAGCCCAATCGTCACGTCCCTCCGATACAACGGTCTGGATCACTCCATAAAGCAGCCCATGTGCATCTTCCCAGTGTGGGGTCTTCTAGATGCTCGCACATGCACATGGGGTCTTCAACACGATCACAAGTACTCGCCTAGCCATAGGGAAATCGGTGCAGCCCACCTCCTCCTCTAATATGTACACAAAGGCGTACATGACGTGATATCCTCATCACAATGCTTACATGGAACTCATAGAAGCAACCCCTCTTATCAGTTTAGGTTTGCAGCATGTATTTGGACATGGTCATCATCTAAGCCTTATCCCAACTAATTGGGGTCGGTTGGAAATGGTTATCTAAATAGGCAATAATGATGGGGATGAATCATTTGCCATGAGTCTTGAATACATGTAGCAAGCATGTGTTGGACAGATGTCCCCAACATGGCTTTAGGACAAAAGTGTAGTTATATTGTACTTCTACTTACCTAGATAAAAAAATTTCGACATTGTATTTTATTAATTATTACATAATAACAGATCTTTCAATATCATCGGATAACCGTACAAGATGTGTCAGCATGCAAGATTTTCTCACATCGTGTTTTTCTGTTTTTACATGGCTATATTTCTACAATGAAGCATGTCACTTCTATTTACACGAATACATTTCTGTTTTTAACAATAATATCGTCATAGCCTTCTCCAAAGCTCCCAGCTATTTAGGTCAGCTCTACAAATCCTATTTTGCCAGTCAATCTTAAAACCCTGCCCTTGGTATGTGAACAAATTTTCATATCCCTTCTCACCGCCTCTATCCACATCCGTTAAGGTATTCCTCCACCTTTCCAGGCCTCTCAACAGTAATCACCAATTCCCCCCTCCTGACCGGAGCATCTCCACATTTTATTGAAATCACCGAACATCATAATTTGCTCTTTAACTTTTTTGTCCCTCATAAAGCCTACTTCTAAGCAACTTTGATGAGGACATTCGAGCACTAGCCAGAGTATACCAGAGGAGGAAGAGAGCTCTTGTTTCTTTATGGCTAGGTGATGTATACATGGGGCCCCGAGGGTCCAATTTAAGTGCCTAGCCCGTTGAAGACCCCACATGCATGATTATGCATCTTTGAAGGCTCCACACTGGACAGATGCATGTAGGCTACTTAGTTAGATTGGATCATCGTCGTTGGATATCTTGATCGTGGGCCACGAAATAGTTTAGTATATTTAGTTGTTTATATGTTTATTATTTTTATTGTTTAACTTATATTTTTGCTAAGTTTAGGGAATTATGAACAAATTTTATTTTATTGAGAGTCTTAATGTGAAACTGTTTATCTAGAGAATCGTTTTGTAAAAAGTCTTACCTAAGACTATATAAGACTTGGACGACTACACCCTTGCCCATTATGGAGCATATGAAATAAAATTCTTCTCTTTGCTTTGAGATGAAGCAAAACCTCCTGTGAATGGAGTGGTGTGAAGCCATTGAATGATTCCACTTATCTTCCTTCTTATCCACTTTTCTTTTTCTTTTTTCTTCTTCTTAAACTTTCATTCTTCTTCGTTCTACAACCCTTTCATCCATCATAACCATCATTATCAAGCCTTAACCCAGCTCAGCCTTGACCACACCCCTATACAGACGCACCTATCTGTGTATACAACTATACAGACAGAGTCTTACAGTTGTCTGTATGGACAGCCCTCCCTCCGTCTTTGTTTCTTCTTTATTTTCCCTCTCTCAACCAATTCCATTTCTTCCAACCCTCACCTTAAAAACCCTACATCTAAACCCTCTAAAACCATAATCCTAATTTCCCCAAAATCCCCTAATTTCACAAAAACCCCAAAAATTTTTTTTCAAAATCTCCAAATCCCAAAACCCTTGTCCTTAAACCCTTTAACAAACCAAGAAATTCCCTTTAGAATTAGATCAATTCCTATGCTAGATGGAAGTTCTACCTTCCATAGGTCTTATCTAATCATGTTTTCTAAGATCTAATAGACGGGTTGTGATTTACTTTTGAATCTGAGCATAGTCAAATACTTGAATTCATTAAACTTGTGATTGATTAGCATTATTTTAGGCTTTAAATTGTTCTAGTTAATCCATTGATGATCTCATTGCATCATTCTAGGCTAGGCCATTCGTCCTGCATCAAATTTTAGTATAAGAGATAAGGTCTGGCATAGGACTTTCATGTTGCATCTAGGTTAGGTTTTCATATTGTCGTGTCTAGAGTTAGTATTCGTTCTATTCTCATCACATTGCATCTAGAGTCTTTATTTCTTAGGTTCCCCAATAGATCCCCGATTTATGCTCACTCACATTAGGTGTGGTTTTGGTCTACACCTCATAATGAATTCGGAACAGCTTGTCAAGGCTATCAATGCCATCAATAACCGTCTCATGGCCATCGAGGCACAAAGTAGAACCATCAGTCACAAACTGGTAGCCCTCGAGAATGAGACCCATACTCGCATGACCCAGTTGGAAGCTTCCCTCCAAGCAAACCCTGACAATGGAGAAGATGACCAATCTCAAGCAGGAAGTGAAGTTGGAGGACGTGGAAGAGGTCGTGGCTAAGGTGTTGGCCGAGGTGGGGTGCGTACCGAGTCGTCACGTGGAGAGTATCTAGACTACCATGATCCTGATGACCGGGTAATGAAGAGTGAAGATTAAGGGCCCGAACTATAATGGTCGATTGGACCCCAAGGCCTTTCTCGATTGGCTTATGGACATGGATAATTATTTTGAGTGGTATGATATGGCCGACCGTCATCGAGTGAGATTTTCCAAGATAAAGTTGGTGGGCCAAGCCAAGTTGTTTTGGATGAATCTTGCGCGGAAGGTGGAGAGGTCTGGAGATGATCCAGTCTCACTGTGTGCCGAGATGAAAGAGATTTTAAAGGAGTACCTTCCTCTCTCTTACCATCAGAAGCTTTTGGATCAGAGGTAATCCCTTCGGCAGGAATCAATGCCTGTGGCTGATTACATCGCCAAGTTTGATGAATATATGATGCGTTGTAACATCGAGGACCCGTTAATGACCCTTTCTTGTTTTAGGATGGGCCTCTGACCCGAGCTTCAACGCGAGCTCATCCCTCATGACGTCAGCACCCTAGAGCATGCCTATCAAGTGGTGCAAGAATTTGGATGGTATTTGAAACCGCAATTCATGAAGCGATTCAACTCCCATGATACTAACATCAAGATCACTCCCTAGGGAGATAAGCCCGATTTTGGGAGTCAATCCAAAGCCCCAACTGGTGCTCGACCCAACAATAGGGATGTGGGGGATGGGTCTAAGCTGGTACCAATTTGAGGTGAGGTGAACATTTGTGGTGTTACAATTGCCAAGGATATAGTCATTTTGCATACTAGTGCCCTACGAAAGAGCGAGGTAAAGCCCTTGTAATTGGCGAGTTTGAACAAAATGCGAATGATCAGGGCAATTGTGAAGAAGAAGAATATAAGCCCAAAATCGATGCTAGTGATGAAAAAGTTGAAGGAATTGAGACCATGCCACTTGCAATTGTTAGATGCACCTTAGCCCAGGTTAAAGAGAGTGATGATTGGTGCAGGAACTCAATTTTCCACACGTTAAGTGTGGCAACAAAAACTGCAACATGATAATTGATAGTGGTAGTTGCACTTGCACCAACATGGCCTCCGCTAGTACTATAAATCGTTTGGATTTGTAACTCGTTCCTCACCTCAGCCCTATCGAGTTTCATGGGTTGATGCGTCCTCGATATCGGTCTCTCAGCATTGTCGTATTCCCATTCAGTTTGCTTCCTATAAAGACATGTTGTGGTGTGATGTTTTGCCTATGGATGTAGGCCACATTGCTTTGGGCAGACCTTGGTTGTATGACCATGATATGACATTATTTGGCCACTCGAATATGTGTTCATTTTTGTATGAAGGTAAGAGGATAAAGCTAAATCCTCTTCCTCCCAAGAGCACCCTGGAGAAGAAAAAAGACGTCAAGAAGGGTGATCCTAAAGATGTAAGGAAGTTTCAGCCTAAGTCTCTCTACATAATAAATGCCAAAGAGTTTGAAAGGGGTACTAAAGCTAATTCGATTGTGTATGCCCTCATGGCAAGAGAGGTCACACCTGAGGTTAGCGTAGAGTTGTCAGCTGAGGTGAGTCCAATGTTGGAGTTTAGAGATGTTTTCCTAGAAGACTTGCCGGATGAGTTTCCAGCCATGCCTAACATTTAACATGCCATTAATCTTGTCCCTGGGTCGACTCTACCAAACCTTCCTCACTGCCGAATGAACCCCACGGAGCATGTGGAGTTAGAGGCAAGTTGATGATCTTCTTAGAAAATGGTTCATTTAGGAGAGTTTGAGTCCATGTGTCGTGCCAGCCCTCCTCATGCTTAAGAAAGATGGCACTTAGCACATGTGCATGAACAGTCGAGCCATAAACAAAATCACAGTCAAGAATCGGTTTTCTATGCAGCGTCTTGAGAACATATTGGATATAATGGCTAGTGCCACGATTTTTTCTAAGATCGACCTCAAAAACAGGTATCATAAGATACGCATTCGCCCAGGAGATGAATGGAAGATGGCCTTCAAGACGAAGGATGGGCTATACGAGTAGTTAGGCATGCCTTTTGGCTTGACCAACGCTCTAAATACATTTATGAGAGTGATGACCCAGGTGTTGAAGCCCTTCATGGGTAAGTTCCTGGTGGTATATTTTGACAACATCCTCATTTATAGTACCTCCAAGGAACAACATCTCCACCGTTTGAGGCAAGTTTGCGAGGTCCTTAGGATAAAGAAGTTATATGCCAACCTGAAGAAGTGTTCTTTCATGTATGACAAAGTTTTCTTAGGGTTCATTGTTTCATCTGAGGGCATGTCTGCAGATCCAAAAAAAGTCAAGGCCATAGTAAGTTGGCCTGAACCACAGAACATACATGAAGTGCGTAGCTTCCACGGTTTAGCTACCTTTTATAGGCGGTTCATTCGATACTTTAGTTCCATTACGGCTCCCATCACGAATTTCTTTAAGAAAGGAGAATTCAAATGGACTAATGCGGCCTTCGAAGCATTCAAAGAGATTAAGGGTAAGATGATTAAGGCTCATGTCATGCACTTTCTTGACTTTTCTAAAGTCTTCGAGGTTGCATGTGACGCGTCTAGTGTAGATATAGGTGGAGTACTTAGCCACGAAGGGCACCATGACGCCTATTTTAGTGAAAAAATGAATGAAGGGAAGCAATGGTATTCTACCAATGACAAGGAATTCTACACGGTAGTTCAATCTTTGCGACATTGGCGACATTATTTACTATCGTAAGAGTTTGTCTTGTTTCCTGACCACAAGGCCTTGCGATACCTTAACTCCCAAAAGAAATTAAACCCAAGGCATGCCAAGTGGGTAGAGTTTTTCCACGAGTACACGTTTGTTCTGAAACACAAAGTCGGGGTCAAGAACAAACCTGCCGATGACTTAGTCATAGAGTGGTGTTACTCCAATCCATGAGTGTGGAAGTCATTAGGTTCAAACAATTGAAAGAAGAATATTTCGCGTGCCTAATTTTGGGAAAGTGCGTACGTCGCTTTTGGATGCCCAGTCGAGGAGTGACAATGGATTTGTCCTAATTGATGAATTTTTATTTAAAAGTGACACTCTACATTCCCCACACCTCCCTACGGGATTTTCTTATTTGGGAGCTTCATGACAGAGTAGCAGCCAGTCATTTTGGAAGATACAAGACTATTGCCCTTGTTGAGGACAGATTTTATTGGGCCAGTCTCGAGCGAGACGTTGTCAAAATTATTGGGCAATATAGGACTTGTCAGCTGGCAAAGCAGAAAAGGTAGAACATTGGATTATATACGCCTTTGCCAGTGCGACACGCTCCATAACAAGATGTCAGCATGGATTTCGTGCTTGGGCTACCCAAGACGATCAGAAAGCACGATTCAATCTTTGTGGTGGACCGTTTTTCGAAAATGGCCCATGTTCTCCCATATTCCAAAACTGTTGATGCCTCCAACATTGCCTAGATTTTCTTTAGAGAGGTGGTTCACTTGCACGGTCTACCAAAAACCATTGTGTCTGACAGAGATGTGTGATTCATGAGTTATTTATGGAAGACACTTTGACACATGATGGGTACAAGACTTCAGTTCTCGTCGGCATACCATCCTTAAATTGATGGTCAAACAAAAGTGGTCAATTGAAGCTTAGAAAACCTGTTGTGAAGTCTTGTGGGGGACCATACTAGGACCTAGGATTCAGCTCTATCATTCGCTGAGTTTGCATATAATAGTTCCATCAATAGGTCGACATGCACAAGTCTTTTTGAGGCAATACACGGTTACAAGCCTATGAAACCTATAAATCTTATTCCCATGTCACTCTCCTGTACACCTTCAGAGTCCATAGATGCATTCACACACCATATCCATGATTTACATAATGAGATTAGAAAATGGATTAATATGAGTAATAAAGAGTACAAGATATTTACTGACTCTCATCGCAGGTCTAAAGAATTTCAAGTAGGTGACTATGTGATGGTTCAAATAAGGCCAGAACAGTTTCTGCAAGGGGCCATTAGGAAATTATAAGCCCATAGTGCCAGTCCTTATAAGATATCAAGAAAATTAAGCTCTAATGCTTATGTTGTAGAACTCCCACCTGATATATGTATGAGCTCTACATTCAATGTGGAAGATCTTGTGTCCTTTAAGGGCCTAGCAGCTTCTACCACTAGGCCTTGTTCTAACCTCACATTGACCTAGATAGCTTCCCCGACTTGTCTCATGAACCATGGCCTTTGTCAGATTATTCTTCCCAACTTTTGCCTTCTCTACCATCCATACCCAACAAAACAGAAAAGATTGTAGATATTTTGGATGAGCAAGTGGTTTCCACTAGACACAGAGGTTTCCAGAAGTATCTCATCAAGTGGAAGAACAGGCCAGAGTCAAACTGTACGTGGATCACAGAGGGAAAGCTTCAAAGGTTAGACCCGGATCTCCTAGAGCATTATTGCACCTTTATTTCGCCATAGGTGAACTCTTCTCAGCCGAGGGGAGTTGATGAGGACATCCGAGCACCAATCAGAGTATACCAAAGGAAGAGGAGAGCTCCGCTAGGTGATGCATAAATGAGCTTTGTGGGTCCAATTCGAGTGCCTAGCCCATTGAAGATCCCATATGCATGATTATGCATCTTTGAAGGCCTCACATTGGGAAGATACATGTGAGTTACTTAATTGGACCATTCTGACCATTGGATCATCATCATTGGACATCTTGATCGTGGGCCATGAAATAGTTTAGAAGCTTGTTTGCCTAAAGTGCATCTTTCCTCGTTCTCTTCTTCAAAAGGTATTCTTCTTCTCTTGTCTTCTTCCTTTCCCTTCCATTACAACTTCCTAAACCCATCAAAACCCTACTCAATCCTCTCTCTTTCTTCCCCTTTACCTAGCCATGTGTGGACTCGCACGTGCATGGGCACGCGTCCGTACGGGCAGCCACGTGTGGGCCCCCTGTTTGGGGTTTTCCGTCCAAAACTCCCTAAACTCTAAATCCTTTGAATCCCTAAAAACCCTATTCCTAAATCTGCATCCATGAATACAAAACCCTAATGAAAATCTGATTTTTTTTGAAAAACTTTCCCCAAACTAGAATTTTACTTGCATTGTTGTCTATCCACATGGTTGTTGCCAGTGTTCAAAATATCGGTATCGCGCAATGAATCGCAACCTTGGGATGCAGATACGTATCGGTTATCGCAAGGGATATATGGTTTGTATCGCATAATTTATCGCATTTTTTGGGCAACATGGGGAAAATAGCTGAATTTTTCAATGAAACTTCAGGAATTATTAAAAAAGCCCTTAATACACACTTTCAAATTTATTTTTTTTAAAAAAAATCTCAAAAAAAAAAAGTGTACGTAATAAGTTTCATTTGTATAGGGTCCTAAGCTATGCGTTATCTGATTGAACTAATGCAACTATATTCAAATATGGTGCATAATATTTATAAATGTGTGCAATATGTATCCATGTCGTCCATCTGTTTTTCCAAATCATTTTAGGGCATTATCAAAAAAAATGAAGCAAATCCAATTATCAGGTGGACCACACCATAAGAAACAGTGGTGATTAACTGTCCTACCATTAAACACTTCTTCAGGCGCACCTTAATGTTTCCGTAGTGTTTATTTAGCATCCAATTTGTTGATTAGGTCACATGAGCCTAGATGAAGGGAAAAAACAAATTTCAGATTGATCCAAAACTTTTTTACCCCATTAACGATCAATCACCACTTATTCTTATGGTCCACCTAATAATTGAATTTGCTTCATTTTTGGAATAATGCCCTAAAATGATATGGAAAAATTGATGGACAGCGTGGATACATAATACATACATCAAGGTGGGCGCCATGGTAACCACACAGTAAGGGCCACACCACACCGTCTTGGGTGAATCTTTCCCTAGTTTTCCCTCTCATATGGATGCCTTGAGTTTTGGATCCACTTTATTTTTTATCTCATGTCCTAAAATGATCTGGAAAAATGGATGGATGGAGTGGATTTCCCACAAACATCATGGTGGGCCCCACCTAGCATCCCAACGCTTTAACTTCCTGCGAAAGGCTTTGGCAAGAAATATGCGTACGGGTCTTATGCTACGTAGAACAAGCGAAGTGGGTGGGACCCTGATAGTAGGGCCCACCTTGGTGCATGCATGGTATATCCACATCGTCCATCTGTTTTGCCACAAAATTCTAAGGGTTTGTCCCAAAAATAAGGCAGATGCAAGTTTTCTAGTAATCGTGGCCACTCAACACGCAACAATGGTTATTGACCATTAAAAACCTTTTCTGGGCCACAAAATTTTGGATCAAGCTAGTATTGTTTTTTTCCTTTCATCCAAGTCCGCATGAAATTATCAACAGGATGGATGGTCAATAACTGTTACGGTGGACCCTTGGAATTTTTTAATGGCGGGAGATCAATGACCACTATTTCTTGTAGCGTGGTCCAATTGAAACACTTGTTTATTCTTATTTTTTGGGGACCATGCTATAAAATAAGCAGTCCTATGCTTAGGTTTGTTTAGTCCTTTGTTTCTTCTTTTCTTTTCTGCTGTATTTGTTTTCCTTTTTAATGCAATTTCGTTAATTCTCAAAAAGAGAGAGAGAGAGAGAGAGAGAGAGAGAGAGCAGTCCAAACAGATGGACAACATGGATATATAGTACATATATCAAGGTGGGCCCCAAAGAGTTTACTTAAGTACACAATCTATATCCCTAAACCCACGTCCCTGAGCCAATCAGTGACTTTGGTGGGACCTTGACCGTGAGGCCACCTCGTGATAGTGTATCCACACCGTCAACTCATTTTGACAGATCAATTTAGGAAATGGGTCGAAAAATGAGGCAAATACAAATATGAGGTGGACCGCAGCACATGAAACAGTGGTCATTGAATGGCCACCATTAAAAAATTTTGGGGACTACAGAAGTTTTGGATCAAGCTAATATTGATGTTTTCCCTTCATCCGGGTCTGTCAGACCTTATAAACAGATTGGATGGCAAATCCACATCACAGTGGGCCCTAGGAAAGCATCAATGGTGGACACCATTGCCACCACGGCTTCTTGTGGTGTGGTCCACTTGAGCCTTATATGTCCCTACTTTTTGGGATCATGCCCTAAAATGACATATCAGAATGGATGGACAGTGTAGATAAAACACAAATCATGGTGGACCCGACAGAGCCCCTGATAGGAGAGTTCATGTAACACCCCGGATCTTTACCAACCTAGAGTTAGGCATCCTTAGGCAATGGGTCAACCATAGCACCTTGGTAACTTCTCAAAACTCGAGTCCAAAGCCAGAGAAATCATTTAGAACCTAATTCTTTAGAAATTTAACGTGTATTAGCCAGCGTTATACTAGATTTCCTGCAAAATTAGCACCAACCACTTTAAATACGATCTGTAAGACCCAAAACCTCTAGAATTGTTAACGCTACGTTACCCTGAAATCTAGGATCCAACTCTAAACCCAGTTGCTCCCGGGAATACTTTGTAACTTTGTATTGGTTCTAGACCGCGCATCGAGAGTCCAATAGCTATGAACTTAGACCATTACGACCGCCTAGTTGGACTTGTTAATCACCTAGAAGATCAAGCCCAAACGATGTCCTGAGACCATTTTATTGAGCCCGGAGTAAAGAGATTAGGAAAAGGAAGATTATTAGTATTAACTGTGTATATGATTTCCTCCATGAATTGATTAACTTAGATAAATCATGTCAAAGGTGTATATGATTTCTTTCATGTACTGTATTTACATTTAAGTTATACTTCATGAATGTCCACATGATTGTAAGATATGCTTCATATGCCTGTTATGGAATTTGTATGTGATTGGGGCTGTACTACAGTCCAAGTAATCGGTAAGCGTACTCCAAATGGTGGTTGAGGTTGTTCGCCACGTAGGATGAGTTTAACGAATCTGAGTCATGCTTGGGTTGTTCGACAGTGGTTAGGCCACACGGAGTGCTTATGCATTCCATGTCGTTCAACTCAACGTGCGCTTGGCCTAGTTGAGCTTATCAACTAACCCGATTGACCGATGTTTGTTCACCATGTTTGGTCGCTACTGCTTGAACCTAAGGTACCAAACTTACCAGTGAAAAGCCCTTCTAACCTTGGTACCTTGATCCGCTAAGACTCATGAGCCGATTATGGTGGTATAGGACACTATATTCGTGCTGTCGGCCTACTCTGATTGGTGACGAGCCCTTTGTAGTGACCAGTGAGCACCAATACTCGTGAGCAGATTATGGTGGTATGGGACACTATATTCTTGTTGTCGGCCTACATTGATTGGTGACAAGCCCTCTGTAGTGACCTCGAGTATATCCTAATAGTGCATAAGGGCGACGAGTCTTGTTGCAGTATGTGGGATATAACTAGGCCTGTATTGATAAGGTGATGGGGGAGAGGAGCAACGATTGCGCGCAACAGCCCTGACAGCCCTTGCAGTGACCTAGAATCGTAACATCGTATGAGATTATCTCGGACTGACGACCCGAGAATGGATCACCGTTTGGGTAATGATACAAAGGAGGTACCTTAGCTTCTCAATCCTGTTGTATGAAAAGGACTAATAAGAACTTGGTAAGCATATTCATAACACCGCATTACATGTGCTAACGGCGTTGGTGATAGAGCACTGAGGAAGTGAGTCATACCGCGATCGTTAGATGATGTCGCAGAGGGGATTGTGGTGAGGGCATGCATCATTCTTCATATCATCCTTGCATTAACAAGAGTATCTAGGACCTGTTTGATTGTACTGCCTTATCATTACTGCTTGATTGGATTGATAACATGTTAACCTTTGCTGTATATAGCTTCCACTAAGTTGATCACTCATTCCCATGTTACGGGACGGTGTTGGACACACCAACCAGTTCCTGTTTTAGTTTCAGATGGCGACGATGCTTGCGAGGCAGAGTCGGTTTTTCTTGATGATGTCGAGAAGGATTTCTCCTATATGCAGGTTCTGATCGACGGGTTTGCAGGGTTACTGATTAGATGCCAATACACTTGGTATTTTTGCTTTTTATTTAAACACCCATGTATATTCTTTTCTTTTCATTTTTGGAGTATACATGTATTTAGTTAACCTGGTAACATGTTCACACTCTAGAGACTTACAATCAATTATACATTTTATATATTTATCAGTCTTCCACTTGAGAAACTTCACTGTCACTGGAGTATGATATGCTGTTTCGGTCTAATCCCACTCATGTTTTCTGCACTAATATGAACAACATTCATCCATCATTGAAAATGCTGCATAAGTGATGTTCTGGAACTCGGGAGTGGAGTTTATGCTCAACCCCCAATTTTCGGGATGTTACAGTTCATCTCGAGCTAACTCGATCCACGCCCGTAAAAAGGGCTCCAAAGCTTATTTCGAAAGCCAGAGAGGGTTACAGAAGGGAAGAACCCTAAAACCCCAAAATCCCTCCTAAATCTTGGGATTTCTTTGGATTTTTTCCGAGCACGATACCAAAATCACTTGCGTTTTGATTGGGTTAGCTCGAGACAGACTCAGAGATTCTATTTGCACTCACCTACGAACGGCACAACGCTTCGATTCGAATGGCCCACCAAATGAAGATTTCGATTATGGCAATCTCTTCTATGGGTACTAAATCCACCCTGTTGAAAGTTTCTCTCTTTTTTTCGATTTTTTTGTTATTTATGCCATCTTGTCTCCCGACATCCTGGTCGTGACCGGGTATGTGTTGTACAACAAAATATCGTGAAAAAATCACGATAAAAGTGATAATTTCATCAATATCACACGATATTTAGCGATATCGAACGATACCAAATATTCCATGAATTTTTATTTTTTTTCTTAGTATCTTTTTTGATTTCTTGGTATTTTTCAAAGGGTTTCGTATTGTTGGAGCGCGACACCGATAATATCGGCCGATAGTATTGATATTGCGAACACTGGTTGTTGCACTACCCACATTAGATTAGAAGTCACTACTTCTAAGCAGTGTTTTAAATATCGACGATATCGACCGATATATCCCACAATATATCTTGTATCCCACCTGTGCGATACAAAACGCACAAGTAGTGGGATATATCCCACATGTTCGATTCGGTGAGTATTTTTTATTTTCGATCCTTTTTTTTCTTCTGTAAATCATGTTAAATCAGTGTTAAATTGTTACAAATCCATGATTTTTTTCCCGGTTTTGCATGAAAAGCCATGGATTGGGAGCTTCAATTTCGAGATTTGGAGGAGAATGATCGAGTTGCGAAAAATTGAAAAAAAAAATAATTTCTCAATTTCTTGCAAATTGGTTGCAATATTTATGTCCAAACACAAAATCAAACATGCATGTAACATGATCTAGTGATTCTTGTTTTTCTTTTGAATGTATTGCTTGTGTTTCCACATGTCTTTTTACATTTATAAATTATATAAATAGACTTTGAATATACTTGCATCAATTCAGTTAAACAGTGCATAGATTAGGACCCCATACAAAGAAAACCTGTTATGTGTCCTTGTTTTTTTTGCAATATTTTGATTTATAAGTGTGTATTGATGTCTTTTTTAAAAAATCACTGAAGTTTCATTGAAAAATTCGACCAGTTCCAATGTTTCCCCATGTTTCCAACAACAACAATACATTACGTGATACAACCAACATGTCCCATGTGATAACCGATACGTATCCATATCCCAAGAGTGCGATACGTAACATGATACCGATATTTCAAACACTGCTTCTAAGTGGGACACTCTTGAATTATATATATTTCCGTGCACCACGTATATGATAACCTAAGACCAATGTTGTCGAATAGCGTATGCAATCGTGTGCGATTGCATATGCATGTGCGCATATGTGATCCCACAATCGCATATGCGGTCGCATATTTATTTTTATTTTTCTCGCATTTTTCAAAAAATTAAAAAAAAATCAGAAAAAATCAAAATAAATTATTGTATGTCATTGGCCCTTGAAATACATTTAATTTAAGTAAAATAAAACCAATTATATTTACATTTACAATTTTACAAAATGAATTAAATATTAAGTCAACATCAATTCATTCATCAACAATTCTACTACATTTTACAATATAGTTAACTTCTTATTTCTTAACAATTAACATTTAACAAATATGAAATATCAATATTCAACATTCAACACTACATGATATACATCAACAACAACAATCAACATCAACACACTTAGTATACATTAAACTAAATTAAGAAGTTATTTATTTATTATTTATGTAATCAATAATCATATACATTGATCTAATAGCCATTGTGGCATATCACCACCAGGTTCACCACCACCACCATCATCATTCGAGTAATCTCCTTCTTCCACATACACTTCTTCTTCCGTTTCTTCATCATCTGTACGTACTAATACTTCATCAACATCCAATAGTGGATGATCTTCAGCTTGATCATCATCACCATCTCCTTCAATCTCCTCAATCTCATCAACGGGTTGACGACTACTACTTTCCCCCCAACTCCCCCCGTCCTTCGCCTTCGAGTGGTACTACCTTCACCAGGTGTCAATCCGTATGCGGCATCTTCAACTTGTGCCCATGTCAGCTCCTCTCCAGCAAATACCGGGCCCGACGCATCCACTGACTTCAAGAACATTGTCCCAGGTGGACAATTGACCAAAAAGTTAGGGGGGGGGGGGAGAGAGAGAGAGAGAGAGAGAGAGAGAGAGAGAGAGAGAGAGTTATACTTACGCACACACGGACACACTTTACACTAGTAGTAGTAGTCTAGTAGAGGGAGAGAGAGAGAGTTGAGTTACACTTGTAGAAAGGGAGAAGAAGAGGGAAAAGAAAATGAGAAAGAGAGAGAGATTTGAGTTGCACTTATAGAAAGAGAGGGAGAGAGATTTACACAAACAAAATTAAAATTACAAATCTAAAAGAGGTTCCAACTTCCAAATTCTTGTCTAAGTTGTCTTCTCTTCATCTTTGCCCCTTGACTTGAGTATTGATCTTGAATTCTTGTTGTACTTGTAACTTGTAACTTGTAAAAGTTGTAACTTGTAACTTGTAACAAAGTAACAATTAACAAACAAACTAAAATTTAAAAAAAAAAAATGATGGAAGTTGTTAGTAGAACTTAGAAAACTTAAAACTTGGATATTATGAAATATGAAACTCTTAAGTGAAAATGAAATAGAAAGAGAGATAGAAAGAGAGTGATGTATGTTCCCTTGATTGAACAAGAAAGTAGAAAGAGAGTTCAATCAATTCAATGGATGGAGATTGGAGAGCTTGGTTGTATTTGTAGTCTTGTAGATGTAGATCACGTAGTAAATTAGTAATGTAATGTCTCTTGAAGCCTTGACTCTTGAATCTTCTAACTTGATTTTTGAATGTGGATGTATGTACCTTCCTTGATTGAAACTTCAATCTCAATCTTGATTCTTGATTCTTGAAAGTTGAAAGAAAAGAAATATGGAATATGGATGGAGAGGAGAGTGGATGTAGAGTGCTTAGAAGTTAGAAATATATAAGAGAAAATGTAAGAGAGCAAAATAGAGAATAGAGAGAGAGTTTGAGCTTTTTTTGCAAGTAGGAGTACTTAGAATCCATTTTTATAGAGAAAAAATCCAGATTTATTAAATTTTTTTTTTTTTAAAGGTCAAAAAACGATCAGAAATATGACCGTTGGCCACTATGTGATCGCATACATCGCACATGCTAGCACATGTGATATGGCGCAAATGCGATATGGGCTTGAGTATGCGCATATGCGAATGTGCTATCGCACATGACAACACAACCTAAGACCTTCATGTTATAAATCTGAATTTCTGAATCTATTATGTAGCTATGTTTGATTTTATAAGTTGATTGTTGAAATTAATGTGTAAATTGATCTCTCATCTTCTATCATAAAGTAGTTTCCATTATCCTACTTCATAATAGTTGCATCTTTTATATTCTATGTGATTGGACCCACTTGGCTAGGAAGCGTAAGTGTTTTTTTCCTTCTTAGTTTAAATTGGTAAATTGTTTTTAGTAGGCAAGAATTTTTAAGAGGTCCTATTCACTCTCCCTCCCCCCTCTAGGACTTAGCCATAATTCTAAGCTCCGCCAAGCTTCCATATGCGTCGTGGTAGACAATCCATGCAATTTCATTATTCCCACTAAAAGATAGAGAGAAAATTAGATGGTCCGATCATATGCAATAAAGACCAAAGATGGCTTAGTAAGGAGTAGAACATAAATTAAGGTTGAAGGGCTTGAAAGGAGGAGGAAGGTCTAAAAGAATTTGGACCGATGTAGTGAGACAAGTTATGACGGCTTGTTCAAGGTAGGGCATTAGATAGGAATTATTAGCAATATTAGGATCTGTACTGCTGACCACAAAAAGCTGGGACAAAGCCATACCATGGCAGTGGTGGCAATAATTGTGTCCCCACTAACTAGATTTGGACATCAAGAGAGTTGAACCCCTAGACTTCTATCCACCCCCTAAAATAGTAAGCATTTGAATATACACAGGAAAATAAATACATCATAGAAAGACCAGAACTTGTTTAAGGACAGGTAAACAACAGAAACTCAATTACTTGAGCATAACTTAACCAGCACACCCTCTCACATCCCAAGCATGTTCCATTTCACAAGAATCACGTGGTGCTTAATCATTTGATCAAGCATTCTTCAAGGAAGGTGACAAAAATAAATAAAAATAAGAAATACAACTGCTGCAGTGGGATAGGTATCAGCTTATGCCCAAGGAATAAAGAAATATTTGCTTTTCTTGAACTCATGACCACATTAAACTGCACGATCCCACAGTCTTCCCTCTTGCCCCAACGAGAAACCAAGGCAAATTTTATCTGCTTCTTCCTCCCACCATTGTTGATGTTGCATTCATCTCAGTGCGAGCACTTTAAAAATTATTCTTAAGGTATGAAGCACTACATAACACATTAGGTAACTGAAAAGAGGATAAGGGAAGAAGATTTATCCACATAAACAAGCATGAAAGAAAAGAAAAAGATCTGAAGTGCCAAAGTAACTTACATTCATAGCTCGGGCGACATCGTTTGTAAATGGAGGGACGATGCCAGCGAATACTACCATTAGAGTGAGACCAAACACAGCACAAGTTGCAAGAATAAGTGACTCTTTTGCTCCTGTGCACCAAGCGGACACCACAACTCACAAATAAAAACCCCAACCAATAACTAAGGCCTTCTACTTGACAAATAAAATGTATGTAACAAGGAACATCAACTTCTTGAAATCTGCATGTGGCATCTAATTTACAAATAAAATGTATGTAACAAGGACATCGACTTCTCTGCATGTCAGATGCCCATCTTGGACCTCTCTTGGCCAATCATCAATGCAGCTAATTAGGAATTTAGGAGAAATTTTTATTTATTTTTCTGTTTCTAATAATATTGTGTCATCACTCATCATCATCTAATCCTTCTCCGAACTAATTGGGATCAAATATTAGTAATATCATCTACTGATTGTATATTCTGTGTGTTTGTATTTATCTAAAGATGCTTTTATGTCTTATAGTTAAACAAACTAGATTTAGAAAGCCATGGTGATGATGATGATGATGATGATGATGATAGCTAAATGACAACCTGAGGAAAAGAATGATGATGTGATGCAAGCCCACAGCCCAACATAGAGTCCAGCATATGCTGATTTGAGGCCTAAATATCAAAAGTTGCATTTTACTACTAATGAGAGATATGGGGGTATATAATGGATGATATGGGGCTGATTTAAAGATGTGATTGAAGATTTCAAGGATTATTTCCTAGATCTTCTTTTACAATTATTAGGCTTTTACCATCTTAGGTAGATTAGATTGATTTGAAATCAATCTTTTAGTTGTAGGGATCCTCATTAAAGATTCATTTAGGGTCTATAAAAGGAAGGGTCATGTAGGAGGTAAGCATTCCAAAATTTTCTAAACATGAATTTTTCTTGTATTATAAGAAGTTTGATACTAATAAAGTTATTTCTTCCTCTCTACACCATTATTCTTGTGGAGGTACTGATGTCCTTTTTTTTAAAGCGATTCAAGTGTTGAGATCTCATTGACTCAATAACCAGGTCGCACAATTTTGATATTAAAGCGGGTATCTTTAGAGATTTTCAACTCTATGTCATCTCCTAATGATGTCGAAGGGGGTGATACAAGAAGAGTTTGCGCAAGCAACTCAATTGATCAATGCACTCATAGAGGAAGTAAATCAACTCATGCATTCGATAAGCAATCTCACTAATCAAGTGGGAGAGCTCCGGCGTAGAGGGAATCTGGAGATCTAAGTTTAAACGCAAACATGAAGAGAAAAGGTCCCACCAAGGTCCTAACAAAAAACGAGTGGCCCCGGTTTGTGAAGACACAAATGTTGAATTCTTTGATTGTTGGAATGTGATAGGGAGCCCCGAATTAAGGTACAAATTCCAGAATTCCATGGTCGGTTGCATGTTGACAACTTCATCAATTGGCTAAGCAAGGTGGAAAATGTGTTTGAGTATAAAGAAATCGCGGACAACTGGAAAATTAGTTAGTAGCTATAAATTTTTCAGATCACATGTTAACATGGTGGAACAATCTCCAAGTTGAACGAATCCATCAAGGTACAGATATGGTGTGTCGTAACAGTCGTTGCGTAACAGGAATGATGGAAACCGTTACGCGTTACAGGGTTATAACAGTCATTATAGAAAAAATGAGTCGTAATGGCCCCGTAACGACCATTATGGTCCTCGTGACGGCTAATAATAGTCAATGTTTCCATATTGGTATTGAAGGATGTATCAAACCCTTGGGATATGGAAACATATCGGGTATTACATGGGAAATATCGGATGTGTTGCTTAATATTTTGTTGTACTTGGGAAACATTGAGAAACATTGGAAAAATTGGTCAAAATTTTCAATAAAACTTCAAGGGATGTTAAAAAATTCAATACACAGAAATCAACAATCAAAAAAACCAAGTTCACATAATAAGTTTCCGTTGTATAGGGTCCCAAGCTATGCATTGTTTGATGGAAGTGATACAAATATATCAAAATTAATTCATATCATTTATAAATCTAAAAAGAGACGTATGAAAACACAAGTAATTTCCCCCATTTTTTCCAAATCCCCAAATCGAGGGTTGAAATCCATGACTAAGCATGCAAAACCATGGATTTCCATCTTATTTCTATTGATTCCAAGTGATTTACACAAAAACAAATTTTTTTAAAAATAAATAAAAAATAAAAAATAAAAATCTAGTTTCTCTCCCAAATAACCAAAGGGACTTGATCAAATTCACCTAAGGAAGGGATTAGAAGCGGAAGAAATAAGGAAAAACATGAATTTATAGACTTTTGAAAAAAAAATTGAGAAAAATGGGAAGAGGGGTCAATATCGCTATTGGTATCGATAACATCGATGGTACATTTAATATATTTTCAATACAACCATATTTAAGTCAATGATATTTTGAAAATATTACATTGTATTGACGGTATTGTCAATACAATGCGATGTATCGTGATACTATCATCGATACGCTAAATGGATATATTTGAGGGGTGTTTTGTATCATTGTCCTCCAATATTGATAATATCAGCCAATATTGTTGATGCCACAAACATTGGTAATAGTCTGTTACAGGGCCGAAACAGGTTTTCTTTAGAAAACAAAAAAAAAAAAATGTCCATAATGGTTGTTACAACCCGTATCATAATAATAACGGTGGTAGACATTACAGCCACCATTACCAGTATAGAATACCTTGGTAAATTCTTGGAAAATTATGAAAAAGAAGTCAAAAAGAAAGTTCATACATACGACTTACAGTCATGACCTCCATCAAAGATGTCATAATCTACAACAAAAGAACAAATTGGTAAACGAATACACCAAGGAGTTCCATTCGTTAACATCACGGGCAGGGTTTCACGAGTATGAAGGCCAAAAGATTTCAAGATATCTTTATGGTCTTAACCCAAACATCATAAATGAATTGGATTTCAAAAATGTTTTTAAGATGTCTAACGCATATACACTTGCATCCAAATCTGATGACATAACCAATTGGGGCCTTAGGAGATGATTTGGTGCCCCCATGAGAATTGCCATCAACAATGGGGCAACATGCTAACTGCCCATGTAAGGCAACTAGAGGACCTCCCATAGGTCGAGGGACAATGGGCCAACATTCAACAATGAAGCCAAACCCCAACCCAGGAAAAGGTGGTTTTGGACTAGGGGATAGTATGCCCAAAATGGGGTAAAACAACACTCGTTTCATGTGCTTTAAGTGTAGCCAATCGGGCCATCATTCTTTTAACTATCCTAAACATCATTTCACAATTAAAGTAAATTTGACCGAAGAAGGAGAATATGTTGAAGACACTCCTGACCATATTTAAATAAAAGCTGAAGATAACACAGAATATGAAGAACATGCATATGAGGAAAGGAGCATGTTGGGAAAAATGTAGAAGATGTGCATGGTGAAAGAGGCGAATCGTTGGTTATCCAATGGATACACCTCGAGTGATTAATGATGGGCGATGATTGTTACAGCATCTTCCATACCACTTGCACTTCTAGTGTGAAGATATGTACGATCTTGGTAAGATGGAAAGAGCAACAAGAACATTATCTCACAAGAAATGGTGAATAAATTAAAACTCAAAGAACATGAGTACCCACACCAATACCAGATTCATTAATTTAGGAAAGGAGTATAAGTTTTTGCTAACTCTTAAGTGTTTAGTTTCATTCTCCATTGGATCTAAGTACAAGGATAAGGCATGGCATGCCATGGTCTCCATGGATGTATGCCACATTTTGTTAGGGAGACTGGTTGTGGGACCAAGAAATAGTGCATTTAACGAGAGCTAACACTTATTCTTTCATCAAGGATGGTGTTAATATCACATTGCGCCCAATGAAACCTCTTCCAAAGCCTAAAACCAATAAAGAGGAGGGCCTGAAATAATTTAATGCAGAAAAAATTGAAGAAGAAACTCAAGCGACCGGCGTCATTTATGTATTGGTTACTAAAGAAGCAAAAAAATCAGATGTTTTGCCTCGCGTCCAAAAGCCCCTTTATGAATATCAAGACTTAGTCCCCGGAGAACTCCCAAGTGGACTTCTTCCTATGAGAAACGCTCAACATCATATTGACTTGGCACTAGGTTCGAATATACCGAATCTTGTGCATTACCGAATGGGTTCACCCAAAAGCCGAACTCCTACCAATTGAATGATCCAACATAAAGAAGTACAAAAGAAGAAAAAGAAGGAAGAAGTTGAACAAGTGTTGAAATGAAGATAACTGACACTCGACAAGGCCAATACTAGTACTTAGTGAAATGGAAGAACAAGCCCTACTCTAAATGCACATGGATCATGGACAACGAATTGAAAAGATTGGATCTGAAACTCTACTACCTACATGAAGCGTCCAACTCACCTAGGTCGAGTTCTTTCCAACTAAGGAAATAATGTAGGCCCGGGGCCCAGCATATGCTGATTTTGGATTGTTTATTTATAAATTTTGGGCATAAATGCGAAGAAGAGCTACAATTTACTATTTCTGAGAGATATAAGGGCATATAATGGATGATATGACACTGATTTAAAGATGTGATTGAAGATTTTGAGGATTATTTCCTAGATTTTCACTTACCATCACTAAGCTTTTACCATCTTAGGTAGATTAGATTGATTTGAAATCAATCTCTTAGTTGGGAAGATCCTCATTAAAGATTCATTTAGGGTCTATAAAATCTTCAAAGTATAAATTTTTCTTAAGTATTGTAAGAAGAAGTTTGATATTGGCAAAGTCATTTCTCCCTCTCTACTCCATTATTCATGTGGGTGTACTCTTGTCCATTTCTTTGCGATTCTAATGTCGACATCTCATCGACTCAATAACCAGGTTGCACCATGATGATCGGTAATGTTTACATAATGTGCTTTTAGGATGCAGAATATGTTGACCATTTGTTTATCATTGTGAGACCACCATGAATATCTAGAGAGATTTTCCTGAATATTTTTGGTATGCATAGGGTGATATGTAGCTTGTTGGGTATCTTATTAGTGCTTGGAATCGGGTTAATGTTAGCAAAGAAAAAAGATCCTTTGGCTTTGTTCCTTCTTGGCCACGTTGTGGTCCCATGGAGAGAGGAATAACCAAACTTTTAACAACAAATCCAAGTTAACATGAGAAAATTTCTCTCAGGGCTATGGAAAGAATCATCTCCACCAAGAGGGCTTAACTTATACAACAAGGAGAACTCATTGGCGATCAGGTTTCTTTGATGATATTTGGCAAGGACAAGAGTGGGATGTATCCTCATGATCACTTACCCCTCTTCTTGTTGAGGTGTTACCTCTAAATGTATCGGCCTATCGAGTTCTCCAGAAAGTCCAATCTGTGTTGGACAATGTTTGTGGTACATTTTGACCAAGTGCTAGGAACCACGAGTTCACAAGTGAAGGGGTACAACAAGCAATGGGACTTGACAGCCATCAGGGTTACCTCCCCCTCAAAGTTCGGAGTTGACAGTGGGCCAAGTGGATACTTGCCACACGGGTTAAAATGGTTGAAGGATTTCAACGTCCACAAGTGTTTGCCAAAGCCACAGAGTTAGGATGACCAATCGGCAGTCACCATCAAAGCATCCACGCTGATCTCTCATATGCTCAGGTGTTACTTCCAAGTGGCTGATCATTCCAGAGCTGCATTGTTTGCATCACCTCAGCCACGACGGCAACACAGCAAACAGACACTAGCACACATCCATTTCACCAGCATGATTTTGAGCAACTTCCCTAAGATGAGCATGACAGCACAAGGCTTAAGTGCATCCCTCTTACTCAAATGGATATGTCCTAGCCAAACCATTTTGTTCATGATTAATCCTGAAACCAACTTTTTGCAGACCTTAAAGAGGATAGTATGCAATTGTCAGATTTTCAAACTCCATACCAAAACATATAGAATGGGGAGGCTTGCATTAGAACATATAACAAAAGGAGACGTAAGAGGAAAGTACGACGCATGCAGATCACGTACAAAGAAATAAACGAAAAGCAATATCATCTCTTCACAATCCCACGTCCAAAAACCATCATAAGGAATTCAATTTTTCTTTTAATTTCTTTTTCTTTTATTGTTTATTGTTTTTTTTTTTTTCCAGATTTTCAACTTCTGACAAATACTCTATAAAACATTCTCAAACTTCTTATTCATGTGGGATGACCAGATGAGATAAACATACATGTTCTAGATGTATCCGAACTCGAGCATTTGTGAACTGCAATTTGCAATTACAGATTGTTGGCCAAGAAGTTTCCCAAAATGACCACTTTTGATGTTTTCAGTCGATAACTCATGAGACTAGAGAGATTAACAAAGATGTTGCCCATAGAATTCAAGGGGGATAGAAGAAATGAAGATGCGCCCCTAGAGTTTTATGTGATCGTTATGTACCACTCAAACTAAAAGGGAAATTTTAAAGGATGCCCATAACACCAGCCATGCTTTATGGGATAGAATGTTCAGCAGTTAAGGAACAACATGTCCATGGGATGTGTAGCTGTAATGAGGATGTTGAGATGGATGAGTAGCAAGACAAGGATAGAATTAGAAATGAATGCATTTGAGGGAATGTAAGCATAGCACCAATAGGTAACAAGATGAGGGAAAGTAGACTTAGATGGATTGGTCATGTGCGACGGAGACCAAGAACTGTGCCAGTTAGGAGTGAGTTCGTTCAAGTTGAAGGCTCTAAAAGGGCAAGGGAAAGGCCCAAAAGGACATGGGTGGAGGTAGTAAGCACTAAGTAGTGTTCCAAATATTGACATTATTATCGACAATATTGTTGATATTATCATTATCGCCAGATCAGCGATAACGAAACTACTAGCATTTTAAAATTTTCCAATTATCATTGATATATCTTCAATAATATGGGCAATATTTGGTGATATTGTCAATACTAGTGATATTTTGAGAAGAATCCCTAACAAAAATTTCCCTGAAATCAGCAATACCATCAATAATAACCTTGATACAATACCAGCAACAATCTCCAATACCAGCAAAAACATCCATGAATAGTTGAAACTCGACATAAAATTGGGAAAATCCTAAAAACCCAAAACACATACATGTATGAACTGTTTTTAGCCAATTACTCAGAAAACTTGGAGTTAGACCTCATTTAGACCTAGTTGATACTTGAGATTGAGTTTTTTAAAAAGTCTTTTTCTTTTCTCTTTTTTGCTTCTTTTTTTTTTTTTGTTTCTGAAAGGTTTGAGTTTCTTAACCATCTCCCTATGCACATGAGAAATGACAATACACACTCTGGATGAAGCACGTATACCGTCATGACTGATTTTCAAGCACGAAAGCACCTTTAAACATACTCATTGACAATCATCATGAGATTGAATAAATGTGCCTATAGAAGCACCCCCATGGCATTCTCATGATAGCTGGAACTTTCTTACCGGTACACAAACTCACATGCAATGGGGCCTTCCCAAGTCCTTTATTTTTGGATGATGTTAGAAAATTGATAAGAAAGTGTCCACGCAAGGAGCTCTATACCATATGTGCATGAGGGGATGCAGTATAGGCCATTATGCATATGCTTAAACATGGACATCTAAAGAAACTAAAAGCAGAAAGATGTATTGTTATCAGAATACGATTGCTGCAAGTAGATCTTCAGAAGTATGAATAGTAAACAAATTTCAGGGGCGAAATTCAAAAAGTAAAAGAGATAAAGTACAGACCCGAAAGATGAGCATACGAAAGAAGATACACCAATGTAAGGCAAACAATAGCGACAACTAATACAGCAATCGCCACATTCCCTAGCCACTCAGGTGTGCCACCAGGATTCCTGCATAATCACGCAAAATGAGGCAAGCTTTCATTTTTCATGCGCACGTCAAGTATAGGCACATCTTAAATTTTAGAACAAAAGGTTGCATAAGAGTGAGAACAATGGTGCTATCGAAACAACTTGATGCAACAAAAATTTGTAGGTTGTGACTAATATGGGTTCAAAGAGAGGGCCATCACCTACTGATAACATCATCATGCGGTTATGTCATCACTCCTTATGGCAGTTCTATTCCTAAAAAGGGCCTTTTTGTTTGTAGAAAAATTCAGTCATATGGACACTTTTTACTTGTTTTGGAGTCTCTCTCTAATGGGGACATCACACACGCACGCCGCCCCCCCTACGCACGTACGTGAGAAGAGCGCCCCACCGTCAATCCGGATCGATGATGACATCCACAGAGGGCCTCCTAGTTAAAAGACGGAGTTTTTGCTCATTGGAGTGGGCCCGATAATCAAGTAAAGCCCATCATGAGATCTTATGATCGGGGTCCACTAGTCGAATTGATTTCATATTTTAGGTTTTGATTATCAATGTTATTTAGAACATCATGAACACTTTATATTTCTTTGATTAATTTTTATTTTGGTTTACTTCATCGCCAAGTAATAGGTTGCGCACATGGCGCGAGTTTTGGGGTATATGTTTTTCTTATAAAAGGGCACCCCTTGTAGCTTTTTTCAGTCATGGAAGATTAATAAAAATTCTATGTTTTCCTACTTTCTAAGTTGTGAAGCCTAATTGGGTGCGAAGCCCTCCCTTCATCGAAGGGCTAACTACCATGGCGCAAAGCCACATCTATCCCGATTCGCCCCCACCTTCTTCCATCTATATTTCTCTTTTCCTATAAGCATTCCATCTACAAATCCATCGATAGTTGCAGCCATTTTTCTTTCTACAGCAGATTTTTAGAATCTGGCCCTGCAGAAGGGCTGAAACTTTGGCAGAGCACCACGCACAAACCGTGCATCGGATCGAGCTGAGATTTGGGGGTTTTGAAGTCCATCCCTGCCCGACCAGGGCCAAGGTGGCCTTTTACTGAATAATGGGTCCTACACAAGTGCAGTCGTGATCACACGCACGTGCGTTTGGGCCATTGTTGCTATCCGCACACGGGAACTATCTTCCGGTTCAAATTTACTTCTTATTTTACCCTCTCATACCAGTTTTTCATAAACCCTAACCCTATATTGCATTATCCTTATTTTATTTGCCCCTTTTCTCACCCTAGGGTTCCTTGAATTGAAATTGGTGAATCCCTTGGATTAGGGACTGATTGCTGCTATGCATGTGTGGATGATTACTGCTTATCTTTGAGCATCGATTAGTTTATAATTTTAACAAATCCAGCCCTAACATGTGTAGGCCTGAACCCGCATAGATTCCCCTTAATTGAATGATTTGGACTTTCATGTGGGATATGGAATTTGTGTAATTGTTTCTGAACTAACGTGATCTTAAGCCTGAAATCTCGCACATCATGTTTGAATTGCATGTCCTACATCAAATTTGGTATCAAAGCCTAGGGTTCTTATATGTGAATGAATTACATGTTTAGGGTTTAGTTGTTTATGTCCATTACTCATCAATTTTCATCATATATGGTTGTTTAGAGGTCCATAAACCCTGACATAAGCTGCTGAAATTTTCTGTTATCCCCCTTATTAGAATTATTTTAGAAATTAACGTAGCTTTCTATTTCTAGGTTTAGAAACTTTCCTTTTCTGTTTTTAGAAACTAATTTTTTAGAAACTTTCTTAACTTGTTTTTAGAAACTAATTTCCTTTCCTTTTCTTTTTCTTTTTTAGAAACTAACTTACTTTATAATTTTTAAAACTTTCTTTTTTTTTTTTTTAGAAATTTTCCTAATTTGTTTTTAGAAACTTTCCTTTTTCGGTTTTAGAAACTAGGTTGTTTTTTTTTTAGAAACTTTCTTAATTTTTTTTTTTAGAAACTTTCCTAATTTGTTTTTAGAAACTTTCTTTTTTTCGTTTTTAAAAACTAGGTTGCTTTTTAGAAACTTTCCTAATTTGTTTTTAGATCTTTCCTTTTTTTGTTTTTAGAAACTAGGTTGTGTTTTTAGAAACTTTCCTAATTTGTTTTCAGAAACTTTCCTTTTCGTTTTTTTGAAACTAGGTTGTTTCTTTAAAAAAAAAATTATATATATATTAAAAAAAAAAAAAAAAGCTTTCTTATATTTTGACAACTATATTGTTGAATTTTGGCTAGCATGGCTAGCACCCTACACTAAACATGGAACAACTTCAAGAGTCACTAAACAAGTTGTCTAAGCAGATTGAGTCTTTGAGTAAGCGCTTGGAAATGGACCAATGCTTTGAACAGCTTGATGCGCGCATTACCCAACTACAGACTACCGCCAGGGAAAACCCCACCATCGGGAAAGATGTCCAATCTCAGGCAGGTGGCCTGGAGGATAGACCAATGAACGACGTTGGTCAAGGAATCAGTTATGGACGTGCACCCGTGCGCCCACCCGACGTGGGACATCAAGACCACTATTTTGAGGGGTATAACATGTGTGGTCTTATGGCTGGAGAGAATACACAAGAGGCTAGTATAGAGTTACCCACTGAGGCTATTCCGGTGGAGGATGAGTTACGTGATGTTTTTCATGATGATCTACCAGAAGAGTCTTCCCCTAGGAGGTATATAGAGCACACCAGAACATAGGACACCATAATTCCTACAGCCGAGTTTGCGTTTAAGAGTTCTGTCGATAGGTCCACAGGTCTTAGTCCTTATGAAGTCATTGCTGGTTATAAACTTGAGAAACATATTGATCTTATCCCTATGTCACTGTCCCATAGGCCGACAGAGCCTATAGAGTCTTTTGCGCATCACATTCATTCATGGCATCAAGAAATCAGGCGAAAGATCACTACTAGTAATGAACATTACAAATTTTCTGCAGACCAGCATAAACGTTTCAAAGAATTCAATATTGGGAACTTTGTGATGGTCCACATCAGGCCCGAGCGGTATCCTTCGGGGGCCGTTCGTAAGTTACACACGCGTAGCACTGGACCCCTCAAAATTATAAAACGAAACGGTCTCAATGTGTATGAGGTAGATCTTGCACCTTCCATGGGAATTAGTTCCCCATTTGTTGTGGAAGATCTAGTTACTTTTCAGGAGACCACTGATACTTTGTCCAGCCCTTCGCCCACCCATTCTGATTTTCCAAATTTATCCCTTAATCCATGGCCCTCTCCCGACCCATTTTTCCAGCGTCAACCTCTCATACCTACCCCTCCCGACCCATTTTCCTAGCCTCTACCTCGCATACCTACCCGTCCTGACCCATTTTCCAGCCTCTACCTCCCATACCTACCTGTCCCAACCCATTTTCTCAGCCTCTACCTCTCATACCTACTTTTTCTAACCTTTCTTCCCAGCATTTGCCTCCCATACCTAACTCTCACACACCCAGAAAGGAAATAGAAGATATCCTAGACTATCAGATAGTTTCAACATCGGATGGCGGGTTTCAGAAGTACCTGGTTAAATGGAAGTCATGCCTAGCTTCAGACAGTACATGGTTCACTGAGGAGGAGTTTCAAAGACTTAAGCCTGACATCTTGGAGAGGTTCAGGAGTCTTATTTCGCTAGTGGCGAAATCTTCATAGTCGGGAAGAATTGATGGGGACATCACACGCATGCCACCCTCCTACGCACGTACATGAGAGGAGGGTCTCACCGTCGATCTGGATCAATAACGACATCGACAGAGGGCCTCATAGTTAGAAGACGGAGTTTTGGTTCATTGGAGTTGGCCCGATAATCAAATAAACCCAACATGGGATCTCATGATCGGGGCCCACTAGTCGGATTAATTTCATATTTTAGGTTTTGATTATCAATGTTATTTAGAATATCGTAGACACTTAAGATTTCTTTGATTAGTTTTTATTTTGGTTCACTTCATCGCCAAGTAATAAGTTGCACACGTGGCGCGAGTTTTGGGGTATAGATTTCTCTTAAAAATAGGCACCCCTTGTAGCTTTTTTCATTTATTGAAGCTTAATAAAAATTTTACATTTTCCTACTCTCTAAGTTGTAAAGCCTAATTAGATGCGAAGCCCTCCCTTCATCGAAGGGCTAACTACCGTGGTGCGAAACTACATCTATCCCGATTCGCCCCCACCTTCTTCCATCCATATTTCTCTTCTCATACAAGCATACCATCTGCAAATCCATTAATAGTTGCAGCCGTTTTTCTTTCTACAATAAATTTTCAGAATTTGGCCCTGCAAGAGGGCTGAAGCTTCGACGAAGCACCATGCACAAATCGTGCATCAAATCAAGCTGAGATTTGGAGATTTTGGAGTTCATCCCTGGCCAACCAGGGGCAAGGTGGCCTGTTTCTGAATAGTGGGCCCCACACACGTGAAGTTGTGATCACACGCACGTGCGTTTGGGCCATTGTTGTTGTCCGCGTGCGGAAATTGTCTCCCGGTTCATGTTTTCTTCTTATTTTACTCTCATATCAGTTTTTCATAAACTCTAACCCTAGATTGCATTATCCTTATTTTATTTGCCCCTTTTTCTCACCCTCGGGTTCCTTGAATTGAAATTGGTAAATTCCTTGGATTAGAGACTGATTGATATGCATGTGTGGATGATTACTGCTTATCTTTGAGCATCGTTTGGTTTATAATTTAAACAAATCCAGCCCTAACATGTGTAGGTCTGGACCCACATAGATTCCCCTTAATTGAATGGTTTGGACTTTCAAGTGGGATATGGAATTTATGTAATTGTTTCTGAACTAACTTGATCTTAAGCCTGAAATCTCACACATCATGTTTGAATTTCATGTCCTGCATCTCTCTCTTTTGTGAGCATCTTACAAGAACTTGGAATCCAATGGATGGTTTACATATTTCCCTCCTTCCCTCCCCCTGTCTAGAAAAGGGGGGGGGGGGAACTGAATGATTGTGCTTACTGCTAGAATTTTGCGACATTTTATTAAGATTCTATGATATTGATATTGGGTATTTTATGTAATTCCTACCTTCAGGCTACATCAATTGGCATCAGAGCATTGTAATTCATGGTGAACATGAAGTGAAAGACATTACAAGATTATTATTTTTTTTTTTGGAAGAGTTATAAGAAATTTTATTGAGATGCCACCAAGATGAGCAACAAGCTACAAGCTAAGCCAAAAAAGGCTAAATTACAATCTTTTAAGGACAGTATACAAGAGGTCCATCCAATACAAAAGACTTTGCCAGCGAGAATGCCTCCGCCTCATTACAAGAAACATTGTGAAAACACCTCCCACTTCTTTCCCCCCGAAACACCCACCAAATGGCTAGCATAGCCAATCTCCAAAGTGCTGTCTTTTGCCTCGAAAGACATTAGATGTTACAGGTCTGATCATACAATTGGTTGAAGAGATCCAGTAGATTAGATTCCAAAACCAGTAGAAAGCAATGGTTCCAACAATTGACAAGTAAGAATGCATGACCAACCCCAATAATCAAAAATATGGCATGGAAAGATGGGGGCTTAGATTATGGGGTTTTCAATGCCCTGGAACATGGTCAAAAGCAGCGGATTAAGAGATACAAAAATTGAATTGTTCAAGTAAGGGTTGTTGCTACAAAATGGGTGGCTTGATGCCAGAAAGAAAGATTCAAACATGGGAAGATGGAACAACTAAAGCCGAAGTTCTTTTTTAAGGGGTAACTAAAGCAAAGTTCTTCCATCTGATTTAATGCAAGTGCTGATTTACTAGTTACTTCACCTCCATCAGAAGGGGAAAAAATCAATAGTATATGAAAAACTAGCCACCAACGTATTAATTCACATCAGGCATCACAAGGATGGAGATTGAACTAAAACGAGAAATGTAAATATACTGAACTTCATAATGATGACGAAATCAGTATAGTATGATAAGTGTAGATGAGGTCTATTCACTTGCTTTGAAGGCTGAGGAGGATTATGATGAAGAATGTGAGTAGCGGTAGCAATGTAGTGGAGCATGGTTTTTTCCTCACAGAAAACAATGAAATAACTCAAGAATAATTGCTAAGGAGGTGTTTTGTTTGCAACAAGTTTTATGAAATATCATGAAATTTTGCACCAAATTAGACTAATTAATCATGAAACTTAATGAAATTTCATGATATTTGGTGCAAACCCACCTAATACAAATACACCTAACCATCCAGCAGGGAGGAGATTGAGGAAACTCAATTGCTCACAAGAATCCAAATTGGCCTCATGAGTCTATGATAGAACAACTGTTGCAATTGAAGCCAAGAAGTCTTTTGATCATTTGAGAATGAATTAGATCCCATGTTAACTTGACCGAGGAAAAAAGATGAATCTGATGAAGAGGAGAATAATATGAGAACAAAAGTAAGCATGAAGGATAAGAGGTGACAATTAGAGAAGATTTTGTGGTGATTCAAAGAACCTTAATCGCACCTCAAAAAGAGGAATGGGAGAGGAAGATTTGGCATGGACATTTTCCAAACTCAATTCAACTTGAATGAAAAGTGTGTGAGGGGAGAGATGATGGAGAATTTGAGGTAGGATAATGAAAAAGCAGTTGCATCCACACAACATCGCCTGGTTTTAAGAACAATACAAAATGAAATCTATGCAACATCCTTTTTTATTAGAGAAGTTCACAAGGATGAATGAGGTGCGACCTATCAATGCGATGTCTGGGCTTTCATCAACTTTTCAGAGATTCTCCCGCTCTTACTACTGGTAAGGACTAAATCTTGAATGCTCTCCAGATGGACAAGGGAGGACCAAGGGAATTGTAATTAGAAGAAATTCGGAGGATCATTTACTTAAGCCGATTAGATTAGGAATTTCTGGGGTGTGCTTTATTCAATTGTAGAGAGTCAAGGATGGTTTAGAAAAATTGAATTGTGTAAAAATTTTTGGGATAATATCAAACTAATATTGATTATGGTGACTGATAAAGATCTTTGTGGATTATGAGGTCATTTTAGGATTTAGAAGCCTGTTTTTGGAGCTACTTCTCAAGGGATGGGTTTCCGCTCCCTTTTGCTCACTGAGACATTCAATCCAACTTCTCTCTTTACTTTTTTTTTGTTCTCTCCTTTCAGGGTTTGGTTTAGACCATGCTTACATAATAAAACTCAGACGTGACTTAAAGCAATCTAGATTGCCAGTAATGAGTTCGAGTGACCTAGCTTATTGCTTGTCGCATTGCATGAAGTAAACTAGCCACTATCTTAACTGTGAATTGCAATCAAGCTCTATAAATCCACATTGTAGACGTGAAAGGTAGCACAATTTAGAAAACCTTGCCAAACAACAGGTTTGCACCAAAAGCTATGTCAGTGATACCTAACACGCACACAACATGTGCCTCAGTGGCAATTCAAAAAGAAAGTAAAAAAATTAAAAGGAACTTCCCTTGCCATATAGCTGGATAGATTGGTGATAAAAACTACTAGTCAGATCCAGAATTTAACATATCCAGTCTACATGAACATGTCAGACCCAGACCAAGATCACAGTCAAAGCCTGTGTAATATTGCTTGAGTCTGTTATTTGCATTAGCATCTAGTAGACAATGTTGCCGTCACTGAAATGACAATGGATATACGAAGCTGCAATGCAGAACTAAGACTGCAATTCCAGTATCGGCTTCTGAAGTGGATTTGATAGGACTCGCAGACTAACAGCTTTGAGGGTATTTTTTCAACAAAATCATTAAAAATTATATATTTTTCTGAAGAACTCGCAGGCAGCGACAATCACAGCCTCCATTTTCAGCCCAAAATGCCATATGCAACAAGGTTCTGAGTTAGTAACTAGGTGAAAACCTCCATCTCAAGCACAATAAATTAGAATTAGAAAAGGTACGCTCTGGAATCTGCTAGCGGTTAATTACTATCATTTGCACCCCTCTTTTATGGTGCATTCAGATTGTAATAGTTTGGTAATCAGCAAGGTTCACTGAAAGCTTTTCTTGCATACAGGGTCAAAGAATTCCCATTTATACAAAGCTCAGGCTGACAGAATCTATGTAACAATGAACTATTACAAATTGATAATGATTATGTCATCATCGCCATCATCAAAGCCTTATCCCAACTAATTGCAGCCAGCTACATGAATCTTGTTATGAATTTTCATTCCTTAATATAAGTAGGTAGCCCAGAAGTAGACTGAATAAGTGATAAAATGACAGGGAAATGAAGGCCTGTTCCAATAAGTCAATTGAGATGGTTCGGTCAGGTGCAACAAAGAATGGAGACAGCTCCAATAAGGAGGGGAACCTTGAATAGGATAGAAGTGACCTAAAAGAGGAAGAGAGGAAGACCTAAAAGAACGTGGATCGATCTGATCACAAGGGAAATGAAGGCCTGTTCACTTACCAAGAATAGGAGCTTAGATAGGAATGATAGTGAAATAGGGTTGATAAAAAGGCAACCCAAATAGCTATGGCTATGATGACGATCATGATGAGTACATGTAAACTAACCAATGGATTCGTTTACACGACCAGATGTATAAATTCAAGAAGCATTAATAAAATACAGCAGAAATTATTATTCTACTCCAATGGAGTACAACAATCCTTAGATTACTTTTCTTATATGAAAAATCCAACCTTAATTTTGCAAGCTTTTCTCAGACAACCCTGAAATTTGCAGAAACATGGACACTCTGATCGGTGAATTTATTATATGACTGGTTTTGTTAATAAGTAAATTATTAGACTTCATTCAGATGATATTGAGCTATAAACAGAAACTATAATACTCCATTCCAGGCAATGTATGATATCACAAATATGGAATAGTTAAGAATTGATGTTAAACATGCTATTGAAGGGATCTATTCCAGCGCATACACTACACATGTGAATGGGTTCAGTTGATGACAAAGTAGAAGCATGTAAAACTGCAAACACCTGCATATTAGGTTCCAGTCTTATCTCATCTATGAAAATCAAAAGCTGGACTTTACCTATCATATCGAACTACAATCCCAGTTACCGCTCCCATCAGACGAACAAATAAGCCAGCAGAAATTAAGATGGGCACTGACAAACCCAGAACTAAGGTTACAATCTTGAGCTGCTTGGGTGATCTCATTGGTGATAAGGTTGCTTCAATCAGGCCATCTAACGCAGTAACCAGAACAAATCAGTGCGTGTAATAAGTTATCCACATGCTAAGTCTGAAACTTGTGAGTGGCAAAAAATCTGAGAATGTGAACTTACAAGCAAAAGCAGGTGAAACTAGCCACACAAGAGCTAAATAGGAAGATCCAACCTTGTAAAAATTCCCCACAATTAAAACAATAAGCCATTGAAACAAACCAGCTTTAAAAAGCCACCTTTCAGCCTCCCACTTGATTAAATCAACTCGAATATGCTTGGGATCACGTCTGAAAGCAACAGCCCGCAAATATTTTTGAAGAATGAGGTAACCAATATGCTGACCTATTAGTGCCCCAAGTACTGCAGGTGCACCAAATAACCCGAGAACTAACCAAGGGTTTGCAATATATGGCACAGGAGACGAACAAATTATTGGTAGAAGGAAGGCAACAGGAAGAGCTAAGCTAAGTGAAAATATCCACATGAGGAAAACACTTAGAACTGATAAGCACAATGATATTGTGGCTGGATAACCACCAACAAACAATGATGTTGTCCATATTAGAAGCCCCTGTAATATCACTGAGTTGTGAAGAATGTTTGCAAGATGTTGACGGTACACAACCATGTAAGTCCCCTGCAAAATCACCAATATGTATTCACGGTAAGAAGACCTAATGCAAACTTTGACTTAAAGAAGAATCATTCTTCAAGCAGAGGAAGATTTTGCAGTACGAACTCCATCAGCTATAGCAAGAAGCTTCTGCAAATTTTTTTCGGCTACATTTTTTGTTTTTTTGAAAGGCAATGAGATTTTACTCAAAAAGGCCCTAGGGCAAAAGAATACAAGGACCACAGCCGGGCAAAAAGCCCAGCACCCAACAAACCAAGACACCCCTCAAGAAGCCAAAGCCAAGCGGCCCACTAGGAGACCGCTAGCTTCGCCCTTCTAAAAACCTCTGAAACCGCCCTGCAAGAATTTCTTAAACACTGGTTATTTTGGTCACCTCAAATAGTCCAAAGACCAGCCAGCAAGACCAATCTCCACTTCTTAAGGGGACCTCCTGGACCTCCCTCGTACCAAGCAAGGAAGAAGGCCTTGATGGACACCAACACAACCCACAAGACATTCAAGAGGGCAAAAAAAACATCCCAAACTGATCTGGTAAACGGGCAATGGATGAACAAGTGGTTGACCAATTTGACTCCTTGTAAGCACAAGCTACAAGCATTCACAATAGTCATTAACTGCTTCCTTAGATTGTTGATAATGAGCACTCTATTCCTTCACTGACCACACGAAAGCCACAACCTTGGAAGGAGCTCTGTAGTGCCCCATGAAGGCAATGGCTACACCGCATTTCCCCAGGGAATGAGATTGTAAACCATAGAAAGATTGGACTAAGAATTTTCCGGATTTGTCTTTATAAAAAATCCGCTCGTCCTTCACACCACTAGAAGGGAGAATTCCTTGAAGTCAAGCCAAGAGATGGATGAAATCAACCAACTCCTCGTCTGATAGATTTCCTCTGCAAGGGGGAGGGGGGGTTCCATACACCTTCTGTATCAACATAAAAAAGCAATGGCCAACAGAAATATCTGCTTCAGGAGATAAACAGGCAAGCCCCAAGAACACTTCACAAAGCAGAGCCTCTATTATCCACACATCATCCCAAAAGTGCGCTCTTTCCCCATCCCGCACCAAAACAAAAAATTCAAGGTATGTCATAATGTTAACAGTGGGCATCATAGTCCCCATCATTAACAATACACGTAACGGTAGTTTTTTTAATGAAAAAGTCCCAAAAAAGTCAGAAAAATCTAGAATATTGAAAGGATTCCAAATATGTATTCTTTTGTGGTTTTGAACATGTTTATGGTGTAATGGTCCACCCTTTGGTAAGAATGTTGTCTCAGCTGTTGATGATTTTATTAACCCGACATGCTTATATATACCCCAAATTGGCTCCAAATTCATGCAAGTTATAGCACTCATTTCACAATTAACATCCCTAAGCATTAGACATATTCCCCCCCAGTAATTTTAAGAGAAAATTAGAAATAAATTCGAATCAATAGTGTCACTGATGTGGGGGACCACTTGAACGCTCCCAAACCAACCCCAAACCCATGCAATCTATGGCATTCAATCCACTAATGTACATCCCTAAGCATTTGACATCATTTCTCCCAAGAAATTATAAGCAAAAAAAATGAAATTAAATTCAAATGAATAATGTCGCCGATTTGGGAGACCATTCGAATGTCGGGATAGGCCCAAATTCATGCAATCTATGACACTCATCCCATTAATGCAATTGGCCTCAAATTATGCTTATTCCATCATCACTATCAAATTGGTGAACATTTATTGGACAACGAAGAATTAAAAATATCCAATGGTCCTATTTCAACAAACAAGTGTCCACAAATCAACGGTTAGGATCATTCAGACATCTGATTTGGGATTGTGACTTAGTAACAGGGGCGCCTATTTTAATTAGTTTAGTTTGATTTAATTCATGTCACTTGTACAATTTTTTTAGTCCGAGTGTATCAAGATTCGTAAGCCACCAGAGTATCATATAAAGGAAAAAAGAGATGGTCTCAAATCAAAGTGGTTGGACCACAAGCTATGGGCCACCCAACAGATAACTTCCAACTAGTTAAGTGTATGTCAAATCCAACATTTCCAATAGATTGGCCAAAATGAGGGTCACCTAGTGCAGAAACCATCCATATCTAATCATCAAGTGGGCCACACCATAGACAAAAATTTCTAGCCATCGATAAATAGCAAAATACAAGTGTGGTCCACTAGATGAGTATGGCTGAGTTTTGCAAAAGGTTATCCTTGTGATGGGGCCAAACACATAAAAGGTCAGAAGTTATCCATTGATGGACCAACTTATAGTCCAACCAGTTGGTCCTTTTATTTTAAAAGCTTGGATATAAAGAAGCCAAGTCGTAGCATGCTTTTAAAAAGACAGAGAATGAGAGAGATGCACTTGCATACGAGAAGAAGAGGAGAGAGAGAGAGAGAGAGAGAGGCATTGTTGGCAAAGGAGAGAAGAAGAAGAAGAAGAGACCCAAGAACTTTTTTACCTTGAAGAAAGAAGATGAGGAAGAGGAGACCCCATCTTAAACAAGGAGGTTTTTTTTTTTTTTTTTTTTTTGTGGGGGGGGGGGGAAGCGCTTACTGTTATGGTGCCATTTTTTCAAGGGTGCCCGATTCGACCCCGAATCATGTAATGGGGTGTGCCATTATGGACATTATGTAACCGTTTTGGCACACCTTGGAGAAATCCCCTCCCTTGAATTTACCCGCCATACATGACACTGCCTTTCAAAGAGTAAAGGCCCAGTAGAGAGAGGAATGCTTGGCCCACCAGCCCCTGTCAGTGACCCTGTATTTGCACGCCACCGCCTCTTGCCATAACTTGCATTCTTCCATTCCAAAACACAAAATCCACTTGTCAAGCAAGGCAAGGTTAACAACCTCCAGTATCCTATAACCGTCCCCAACATCTGCATAAGACCTACAATCTTCACCCTAATCTCTTGTTTTTTTTAAGACAACTTCGCCCCAATCGCCCCAATCCAACGGGTAAAACTTGTTGATATCAATAACGACTTGCCATAAAAAGTGCCTCCTCAACTTCTCCAATCGAGTCAGCACCGACTTCAAACATCTAAACAATGACATGAAGTATTACGGACAACGGGACAAGTTTGACAAAGCCAAGTTGATGGGTATGAGTCTTCTTCCCAAGGAGAGATGTTTGCTCTTTCATCTTGACAACTTCCTCTCCATTCTTTTGATGACCTTATCCCACAACCGCTTAGGCGGTTTTCCCACACAAAGAGGAAGGCCAAGGTACATGGTCGAAAGGATCCAACTCTACACCTGAAAATTGTCATATATCTTGCCACCTCCTCATCTGACATGTGGATTCCAAGAAGCTCACTCTTAAGAATATTGATCTTCAATCTGGAAACCACCTCAAATTTTTCACAATTTTTTTTAGGTTATCCCCCATAACCTCTTTGCCCTTGCAAAAGATTCAGGTATCATATGCAAATTAGAGGTGGGAGATCCGAATCAGGATTTCCACCATGAACCCCGAAATAAGGCCCATCTCATGACCATTGTCCGGCATTTTACTAAGGGCTTCCACAACCGCAAGAAACAAAAAGGAGAGAGGGGATCCCCCTACCATCGTGAAGCCTTAAAAAGGCCTTTGTGAGACCCATTAATGAGAACAAAGAATTCAGCTAAACAAACACAGGCTTGGACCCAACGCCTCCACTTGTGACCGCATCCTAAAGAACCCAACATGTTGTCCAAAAAGTCTCAATCTATAGTGTCATAGCTTTTTCCATATTGAGCTTGCAAACAACCCCTTCATAGCCACCCATATGCCACGAATCAAGGCATTCATTAGTGAACAAAGCGCTATCCAGAATCTGTTGTCCATAAATGGAGGCACCTTGGCCTTGGGATTCAAAAATGACCTTTGGAAGAACTGCACGGAACCTTGAGGCCAAGATCTTCATCAAATTTTTATAAGGGCTCCTAATGAGATTGATGGGCCTCTAGCCTTTTAAACTTTCAGCTCCTTCAATTTTAGGTGGCTATGAATGACTTGCCCAATTCCAATGATAGTCGACCATTCTCAAAGAAATCAACAATAATCAACAATAAAACTAACCTAATGAGGACATCACTTTTGCTTACGTATCAGAAGAGGCAGGCCGCACCAATTTCTCTGTGGGTGGACGAGTACCCATGATCAGGTTGAAGACCCTATGTGCATCTACGAGCATCTGGAAGACCCCACACTGGGAAGATGCACATGGGTTGCTTTAGAGAGTGGGTTGGACCGTCGAATTCGAGGGACATGACAATCTGGTCGTTGGATCGCATGGATCACATGATCGGGCCATTGATTGTGGATCGCCTTCATCAGCTTTTAGATTTTATCATTTTCTAGGATTTAGTTTATGATTACTTTATGTTTTGACACATTACGAGTGATTTAGTTGATTTTTCTTTAGACTATAGTCATTTTCATCAAATTTCATAAGCCATGGTTGAATTTGTAATTTTTGAAATTTATTTAAGCGATAAAAGAGGGGTGGGCGTGTGACCTCTCTTCATCGAGTTTTTTGAAGGGTAAAAAAAAAAAAAAAGTCCCTTACTTCTTCTTCTTCCATCTTCATGTGATTTGAAGGTGTCTTCCATGTGATTTGGAAGGAAGATTGGTGCGAAGCTAATTTTCATCAACAAAGGTGTGAAGTCTCCATCTATCACTCTCATTATCATTCCTTCATCAACCATCGAGGTATTCTTTAAGTTCTTCAATTTTCTCCATCCTAAACATTCCCCATTCTTCCAATCCTTCATCCTTCCACACTTATCAATGAACCAAACCATAAAGACCCAAACCCTCACAGCTTAGCCCGCATGTGTGACCGTACGGCCATACGTGTGAACCCATAAGGTTGGTTGTACGACCACACTAGTCTCTTTGGCTTTCCATTACCCTTACATCAAAACCCTACTCTCCCTTTTCCCAACCCGAACCTTAAACCTATAAATCCCTAAGTTTACAAGTTTTCCCCAAATTCCCTAAACCCTCATTTCACCCTGGGTAGTATTCGATCTTCTCCTTTGAAATAGGTTTTACCATATGTTATTTGGATGTCCCTATGTCTATTAAATCCTAGTTTCCTTTATTCAATGATCTTGTAGGATGATGTTTGATAACCTACGCTAAAATTATGCATGATCTTCTCTTGGGATTTTGATAATTGTGATGATGGTAGCAAGTTTTGTGCTTTTTTTTAATTAATTTAATTTTTCTTATTGATCTCACCAATATTTGAGTTCATGCATCGGTCCTACATCATAACCACATCTGCATTTACCATTTCTCAGATGCTTGCAAAAAAGCTACGAAAAGTCATCCGACCACGAGGCCTTATCTCTACCCAAGGAAAAAACTACAACTTTAACTTCTTCCACCGTCACTGGCCCTTCACGAGACTTGACATCTTCCACCAATAGGGATTCAAACTAAAGATTGCTTAGATGCAGCCAACTAAGGTTCTTGAAGAACTAGAGAGTCGTGTTGAAAACTTGTTCTCTTCCTTCCATGGTGTGTTGTCATGGCTGTTATGTAAAGGTAATGGTGGCAACCGTTACACGTTACAGGGTCATAATGGCCATTACGGGAAAAATGACCGTGATGGCCTGTTATGCATGTCATAAAGGCTGAAACAACCCTGTAACGGTCCATTACGAGGCCAATACATGTTTTTCGGGTTTTCTCTTTTCAAGTAAGAGAGAGAGAGAGAGAGAGATCGCCATGGCCGTTATGGGGACTATAATGGCCGTTATAACCCGTAATGTAAAGGTAACAGTGGTGGTTGTTATGGCCACCGTTACCGTTACGGAATACCTTGCTTCCTTCTGTGGAAATTGTGTAATTCAGTCCATATAATTGGGACTGTGTTCCATCTTACTATAAATTTGATATCATCACAAGCTGTCGAGAATGGCTACTAAGATGCATGCACTTCATGAAGTTCCATGAAGTGCACACAGAAACACATCTACCATACAAGTTGGCACTCATGTAGGGTGATCAGGACCGTTTAATTGACAGGCCAAGATGTGGATGAGCCATAATGGCAGGGTTCTCAACTGAACTAAGGTAATCATCCACATTGACATTAAAATCTTGCATTTTATAATTGAATCTTACTATTCACATCAAATCTTATGGAAAACAATTTGAATCTGATGATTTATGGATGAGTCCTAGAATCTCGTATTTACACCTTACTCTTTGAAGTCAAACCTTACAATTCAATAAATGAAACGAGACACCCCTCCACAAAGTGCATTCTGATCGAGTTACAACCATATTTAATGAGTCAAAGACAACCATAGTGGTTTCGTTCTGCGAGTCACAATCTATAACTGAGTTTTGATTCCTAGCATGCCATTGAAAATGACAAGCGTACTAATGAAATGTCAAGAAGACCCATCACAAGGTGGTTGGCAATTCATGTAGTTGCAGGAAAGGTCAGAAATTTTAGGATAATTTCCAATAGCAGCTAAAAGCCTAAAATAAAAATTAAGAATTTACATTACCAGAATATCAAAATAAACGATGCGATTGTGGCCTTCGTCTTCTTTTGTTTCCATTGCCTTTACTTTTGGAATATAAGAGGAAGTAGCAGTTTGAAGCAGGAAGGCAAGCATGTTGTCTCCAAGATGCTGAAGAGAGCCCGGCTTCAAAAGACTCAATTTGTCATTCTGTATTCAGCAAGCATCCTAAGATTAGTTGTTCAATCAAACACACATGAAAGGACAATTGAATTGACTAACATATGAACATAAATAAAGTAAGATATATTTTGGAATCTATGAAGCCCCTTCTGAAGAATTAGCATTTAAGGTCCCCTCACACGAGAAAGACTGTCCAATGATCAGGCACAAAATCAAGGTTTGGGAAATAAAAAAGCTACATCCGTTTTTATCTGAAAGGTGACTAAATTTTATTAAACACAAAAACAGCCATAAAGACACAGGTAAAGACCATAAACAACCAGCAGCCACAGGCACAATAGCCTGTGACCTCCTATCAACCTATCACAAAATACAAATAAGACTAAGAGTCCAAGACTACTGTGAGCACATACAGAAACACAATGGAAACAAAAACCCAAAAAGATATTTAGAAGAACAATCTCGCCGATACCCAATCATTTCCCCGATAGCGTATAAAATTGATAAACCCTTTGAATTCAGCCTAACCATGGCCCTCCCCAACACAATGAACATGATTATGCACTTGACCAAAGTCAATCTGCACCCACTTATCCAAAATATTCTTCCATTTCTTTCCTTCTGAAGGCCCTGCAAATAGCATAAGGGAGCATCTTCCAAAGCACTCTTCCCCAAGCATGAGGACCAAGTGACCATCCCACAATCAACTCTGACCTGTTTAAGGTCCATGCAAAACCCAGAGTAGTAGAAGAAATGACCCGAAATGGCAGTAGCAACGCCTACAATGAATTAAACATATGATACATTGTCTCCTCTCCCTCCAGGCATAGGACGCACATGTTGGGAACTGCAATGTTCCATTTCTTGAGATCCTCGGTAGTGAGGATTTTGTTAGCAGTGGCTAGCCAAGCAAAGGCTTGCACTCTAGGCGGCATGGGGTCTTCCACCATTTTGGACACGGATCCAACATCCCCGAATTAGAGATGACCTTTAAGACTTGGCAGTAAGTTCCCATTCAATATTCATTTTCACAACTTCCTTGGCATAAATTGAAACCTTGTCTAGCTTTCCAAGAGACTCCTGAGGATACATGCCTCATTATTAAGATTCCTCTGAAGATTAAGACAGTTTAATACTCCACACAGAAGTTCTCCCCACTACTTCAGAGAAATCCCTGACCTTTCTCATCTTCACTGAGAGAACATAAACTAAGAATAAAATGACTCAGCCAATGGCATGTCACT
Organism: Magnolia kwangsiensis; assembly: GCA_037074715.1. Taxonomy (NCBI): domain Eukaryota; kingdom Viridiplantae; phylum Streptophyta; class Magnoliopsida; order Magnoliales; family Magnoliaceae; genus Magnolia; species Magnolia kwangsiensis. The sequence goes on from CM073574.1 coordinate 41,398,314, forward strand.
GATCAATATATCTTTACAAAATTGAATCGTCTTTAACAATCTGGAAATGAATACCACAAGCAAAAGAATGGCCCACTTTGTTCGCAATGTTCCTGCTCTACCCTCCCTGATTTCTACTGAACATGCTGATTCCTTTTCCACACTTCCAACCCCACTCCTGAATCATCCCTCCCAGCTACTCACCATGCTTCCTTCAAATCATGTCCCTCCCCAAAGTGTCTATTTCTTCACCATATCTCCACTACTACTCAAGAAGTACCCACTTTATCCCCAACTATTCCTGCACTAGTGCCCCTTTCTTCAATTTATGCACATTGTTCCACCTCATGAGATACAACTTATCCTTTTCTCCTCATCCCCCCCATAAAAAGTTCCTTCGCAACCACTCCACCCTTCAAATACGACATTATAAAATTTTCATCCAATTAGTGTTCGAAATATCGGTATCGCACTATATATCGCACCCTTGGGATACAGATACGTATCGGTTATCGCACGGGATATATCGTTTGTATCGCAAAATTTATCGCACTTTTTGGGAAACATGGGGAAACATCGAGAAAATGGTTGAATTTTTTAATGAAACTCTAGGGATTGTTAAAAAAAGCCCTTAATACACACTTTTAAATCATAACATCTAAAAAAAAATAGCACATAATATGTTTCCTTTGTATAGGGTCCTAAGCTATAAGATGTTTAACTGAACTAATGCAACTATATTTAAATTGGATGCATGATAGTTATAAATATATCATAGTCATATATGAAAAAACAACTAATTCATTGAAAAGCAAAAGAAGAACTGAAGAAGTAAAATTTGATAAATATACATATCAATGATGGGAACTAGTTGTAGTCTAGACCCACATAGAGTTGCGTGGTGGCTCGTAATCATCATCTCCATCTCGACGGTGTTGGGCATAGTACTGCTACTCCACAAATCGACACATACATCATGGTGGGCCCCACAGAACTTGGTGACGCCAATTCAATAGCCAGTCTGGCTACGCAACATGTCAGTATCTAATCTGCATCCTACGTGGGAGAACTCCCCCGACACCAGCCACGGTCGGTGCTCTGTGGGCCCCACCATAATGTATTTGTTTCATCCATTTTTACAGATCATTTTAGGATTTAATAAAAATAATTATAGGGATATAAATCTCAGGTGGACCACACCATAGGAAAACAATAATGATTGGATATCCACCATTTAAATCCCCTTAAAGCCCACTGCACTGTTTATTTGACATCCAATCTATTGATTGGATCATAAAGACCCAGATGAAGGGAAAAAATAAATATCAGCTTGATCCAAAGCTTTTATGGCTCCCAAAACATTTTTAATGGTCAACGTTCATTCAATACTGTTTCTGTAATGTGGTCCACTTTGTATTTCGATATACCTCATTTTTTCTCTCATAACATAAAACGATCTATAGAAATAGGTGGACAAAATGGATGAAACACGTACATCATGGTGGGGCCCACAGAGCACCAACCACCAGCCATTGGCTGGTGCCCGTGGGAGTAGCCAATCCGTTTCGGACGCGGATTTCCTGCGAAGCCTTTCGCAGGAAGTTCCTGCGCTGGGAACCTAGGTGGGGTCCACTGTGATGTTTGTGAGAAATCCTCTCCGTCCATCCATTTTGTGAGTGCATTTTAGGATATGAGGCCAAAAATGAACCGTAACCAATACTCAAGTGGGCCGAAAACGGGATAATTGAACGTCCACAGTTGAAATATTCGTGGGCCAATAGAAGTTTTGAATCATGCTAATATTTGTGTTTTCAGTTCATCCCAGTAAGAATGACGTTACTAACAGTATGGATGGCATGTAAACATCACTGTCGAACCCTGGGAGGTTTCAATGGTAGGAATTTCCCTAACCACCTTTTCCTTTAGTACGGCCCACTTCAGTCTTGGATCCTTCCCAATTTTGGTCTACTCTCCTAAAATGACTCACAAAACAGATGGACGAAGCGAATTCCTAAAAAACATCACTGTGGGCCCCACCTGAGTTCCCAGCGCAGGACTTCCTATGAAAGGCTTTCGCAGGAAACCCGCGTCCATCTGTTTCCTTCGCGCGTGGGTCAGTCAGTACCCCACGTATAAATTTTGTGGGGTCCACCATGATTTATGTATTTTATCCACTCCATTCATCCATTTTACCAGATAATTTTAGGGCTTTAATAGAAAAATGAAGTATATATAAACCTCAAGTGGACCACACCACAGGAAACAGTGTGAATTGAACAACTACTGTTGAAAATTTCTCGGGAGCCACATAAGTGTTGGATCAAGCTTGTATTTGTTTTTTTCCCTTCATCCATGTTTGTGTGATCGTATGAACAGGTTTGATAAGAAATAAACATGACAGTGGGCCCTAAAAAGGTTTCAACGGTGAACATCATTATTCCAACTATTTCCTATAGTATGGTCCACTCAATCTTTGGGTATGATTAAATTTTGGGCTCAACCATTAAAATAAGATGGAAAAACTGATGGCCGGCGTGGATAGACCACATACATTCACGGTGGGCCCAACAGAGTTTACTCGGTACAATAATAGGTACTGAGTAACTCAGTACGCAATCCGATTTCCTCCTTCACCGGGTGCAAGCAACGACACCAAGTTTTGTGGGTCCCACTATGATGTATTTTTTATATCCACACCATCCATACATTTGAAGAGATTATTTTATGGCATGAGCCAAAAAATAGGACAGATCTAGAGCTCGAGTGGACCCCACCACAGAAAACAGTGGAGAGAGTGACTCCCACCATTATAAACTTATTGAGGGCCACGAGAGTTTTTGATCAAGATGATATTTTATCCGATCCGATCATCCATTTTACCAGATAATTTCAGGGCTTTAGCCCAAAAATAAAGCATATACAATGTTCAAATGGGCCACACCGTAGAAAACAGTTGAATTGAACATCTACCATTGAAAATTTCTTGGGGCCACAGAAGTCTTGGATGAATGGAAACTTCGCTTATATTTGTATTTTCCCTTCATCCACGTCCGTATGATCTTATTAACAGTTTGGATGACCAATAAACATCACTGTAGGGCTAAGAAAGGTTTCAACAGTGAAAATCAGTATCACCACTGTTTCCTATGGTATGATCTTAGATTTTTCTAAAGTTTGGGATCAACTCCTTAAATTATATGGGAAAACAGATGGATGGTGTGGATGGACCACATAAATTAAAGGTGGGCCCAAGTGAGTTTACTGAGTACGATAAGAGCATACTGAGTAATGCACCACTCAATCCAATCCCTTTTTCACCCTCATCCGCGCCCCTCTTTCACTTTCCCTCTCCTTCACGCACGCCGTCCCCTCAAATCTCGTTCTGGAAGGAAGGGTTCATCGATCCAGCCTGATTCCTCGCCAGAATCTCCAAGAAATCAGCGAAGAAAGAGGAAAGTTGAAGAAAATGGCGAGAAAAATGATCGAAGAAAATATAAATCGTACTTACCTGTCAAATGGCCCACCTCCGATCACCGTTACAGCCAGGTGCTCTCCGATTTCTCTTCTTTTTTTTTTCTAATTCAATTTTTTTTTGTTCTCCACAACCCGGATCAGATTTTTATGGTCTTTGTGGTGGTTAGCTACAGTGGGGCTCGTGAGTCCCCTGCAATCCCACCTGTGAGTGTCCGACTGTCCACGTTTGTCGATGTCCGACAATAATGGAGACGAAATCGCGCGATATCGACGATATATCGGCCGATATCTAAATTTTGGATTTTTTGGTAACTTCCAGTGGTTATCGCGAGGGTATCGTCTCGCAGGGGTGCAATAACGATAATATCGGCCGATATATCAGCCGATAGTATCGATATTTTGAACACTGCATCCAATTAGAGACTGGTTCGCTTGGTTTTTTTGTTTTATTATTATTATTATTTTTTATTTTTTTATTTATTTTTTTTTAAAGGATGACTAATTCCCTTGATTAAATCTCATATGCACAATAGCATAAGATATTAGAGGAATTATTTGATTTTTTTTCTATTTGAGAGTTGAATTAGAGGAATTATTTGGTCCTTTGATTTTGAGCTTCTATGTGCAGGCCCACCGTGTTGTGCATATGATCTCTAACTGGTGGTCTGGGATTTTGGTGCGGCCCATAGGGATGAATGGACACCAAAAATCAGACCATTCAAAATTCAGGGCGGCTACACCATGTGAATTTAGAAGTTATAAGCATGATTTTAACATTTGTTTCGTTTGGTGTGAACTACCTGAGTTTGGAATCAATGTGAATTTGGGCTCAAGGGTGAAACTGTGGTGCCACACATGATGGACAGAGAGGATATCAGGCACTGATCATGGTGGCCCCTACAGAAATCCTCATTACCACAAATCATGGTGGTGCTGACACTGATTAGTCCCCATATGTGTGTGTGAACCAAGCCATACAAGTACATGCTTAGCATAGATACCGAGTTATCAAAGAACTACAATGCATTCTAAATGTGCCAATTCATCAACATGTGACCCCGATGTTATGTTGCAACACTGTGTTCCCATAGAAACACATAACAAACCAATATCCACATTCATTTTTGTTGTAAGTCTGCCATAAACATTTTTAAGACATATTACATGAACTCTAAGACAAACCTTAGTGTGATAAACGGCACCAACATCCGTATATGCAAAATCGAGCCCAGAAAGACCAGCAACTTCATTGTATACTTGAAAATCTGTTGCAGACTTTATCAATCCAGAATGAAAGAGATCCTGCAGTAGTGTGGTAATCAGATTTTGTATTCTCAAGAAAGAGTTGCAAAAGGACAATAGAATAAAAGTGAAGACAATGAAATGCTTTGAGATTCATGCCGAGGAGATTTAGGGGGATTTTTGTGTTGCAAATGCCACATGGCATACTTGACATCCATGCCTTCCTCAGGCTGGGCCCACTGTAAACTTGAGCTGGCCAAAAGTCAGGCTGGTCCACCTATCAAGTAGGTAGTGGGCTGCACGTCTGAGAAAAATGGATGGCTAAAATAAAAGAAAAATGCCCAAAAATCCTATGCAACATAAATGAGTTGCTCACCTGATGAGTAGACCAACCTAATATCTGGACCAAAGCATGTCCATTGAATTGAGGGTCTCATCTTCTCAAGAGCACAAATATTGCACACATGTGCCACATTGGCAAAAGAACTTCCTCAATCTCCATTTGTAAAACAAAGATCGTATGTTGCATGTCACATGACAAAATATTAATTAAAGCATATGTTATTTTATAATCAGATGTATCATACAAGGTCTTTGTACAGTACATTAGGGTTTTCATTTAGTACGAGTCTCATGGTTCGGTTATCCAAAATGTTGATATTGTGGGCTTCACTCTAGATGGCCCTTGCACCAAAGGAATCTCCAGATAGAAAAAACCTAACCCTTCAGTTGGTGGCCAGAAAATAGCTGGCCAAGAAAGAAAATAAGGAAACAATCCACAATATACCAAGAAAACTCAGAACATTCAATGGCTAGGATCTTCCAATGTGGGGGAACTTTGGTATAAGAGCATCCATGAAAAAGTCCAATATATCAACAGTTTGGATCATTGAACCATGGGCCCACTTCTAAAACCCCAGATGATGTACAAACGCTCAGCCAAGCATTATATTATAACTCTTATTATGAACAAACAAAATTGTATGAGAATCGTGAGGTGAAGTAATATGTCATTTTCAAGGGGCACCCTGCCATAGTACATGATATTGTAAAAAAAAATTTGTGATTTGATCAAGAAATTATTTGGTTAACCAGTGATGTTGCTCATTTTGAGGCACATTTGCAAGGTCAAAAAACTATACGATGTTATTTGTTTCTAAATTTCCAGGAATCGTTCATACCATTGCTAAGGGCGCTTCCTTTCAGATATTAGCTACTCAATTAGGCTCCTGTCATACCAACTTTAGCACATCCAGTTTGACTTAACTCCAATGATCATTTCAAATTTAACCTTCTCATGTCTGTTTCTCTAAGCTAGTACTAGTTCTAAGGTGCTGATGCATCAAGGCATGTAGTGTCCTGACCCCTGGTGCTGGTGGGGCCCATGGTTGGGCGATCTATAGGATTAATCTGAAGAACAAAGCATGGATCAGTGATGCTCATGTAACCTAATATCTTCGAGAATGGTAGATTCAAGCCATTCAATCATAGGCCATATTCCAGAATGTTGATGTAGTTTCTTTCAACTGCATATTCACAAGCCAATGATCTAAGACCTTCAAATCTGGAAAACTTTTGGGGCATCCTGCACGCTGCACCCATGGTGCAGCCAATCAGATCAATGGTCTGGATCATCCAACCATGGCTCCCACTTGCACTGACTAGCACATCAGGAAACTAGAATTCCTGATGAATCAAGACAACATATTTACTCTCCACTAGAACTGTTTATCAACCAGCATGAAAATATGCTCAGCTTTGCAGGCCTTGATAAAGACGTCATTTCATGCATTTCTTAACAGAGAGCATAACCATAAGGAATATCATGAAAAGGTTATACACTTATAAGAATACAATCAGTTCATTGTAACAGTAAATTAATCTCAGCCAACAGCAAGAAAGTGCAAACTGGGTTTGAAGCTGTATGCATGTGTATACAGCCAAATACATACATACATATATAAACAGTAAAATTGCACAGTAGACAAGGCATAAAAGAAAGAAGTACTGGCCTGTGAAATGATTTGGGCAGATGGATACTTCGCAACCCTCGCAAAACTTTCAATAGCCCATGGATCTGAACCACTCTGTCTCCATGCATGCAAGTTAGTTTCAGAATGAAGTTCAAAACAAAAATCAAGATGCAAGAAAAGAAAATTGGAAGTTAACATGATTAATTTGAAGGACTGAAGGGAATATATCTTTAGAGTATGACCTTTCAGCTTCAAAACAGTGTCTAGTCAATGCTTAATCAATTATAACTTAAGAAAAAGTAAAGCCAAATGTCAAGTGCTCTTAGAGTGCTATAAGTTATAGTGTTCCAAGTTGGGTTGGGTCACTTGAACTGTTCAATCGATCAATCTGAACAGTGTCCAGAACACATTTCATGGACAAGCAAATCTCTATGATTGGATGATCCAATCCATCCTTGATTGGACCTTCTTTTTTTTCCAGCCATCTTTTTTCCAAGTCATGGATGGGATGGGATGGGATGGCTAGGATTGCCTAATAAAAGTGACTCTTTAGAATCAGAAGCAATCCCTGATAGGTCCTAAAAAACAGGTAGATGGAATGATTGTTTGGACCTATTTTTCTGTAAACGATCCTGACCATCCATATTAAAGACTATTCATTAGATGTTTAGCACTGTTTGATTAGTGTTATGTTTGCACCGACACCGTAGCTCATAAAATGTGCATTGGACATAATGAACAATCAAGATCAATGGATTGGACTGTCAAAATGTCCCATTGCAACTAGGAGCTCTATAACTTATAGTGCTCTAAGAGCAATTGAGCATTTCTCAAAAGTATATTGGAACTTATGGTACCTGAAATATGCCTGATTTTCCTCCTATACCCATGGCCTCCAAATCAACAGCAAGACAAACTGCACTCCTCCACGGATGCTGCACGAGTAAATAATTGTTGAGGCTAAGATATGAAAGCACCATTCTAAAACAACCAATAAGAATCTTTCACATATTAGAATTCATGAGAAGGTTGATATTTCAGAATGCTTCCTAGAAGGCTAGAACCATGCAATTAATATGTGACAATATTAAGCAATTGATGATCACTATAAATTAAAGCTGTAATTTACTAACCAAGGAAAAGAGAACAAGATGGGCATGAATCAGTGTAGGACAAGAATGTGTTGAATGCTTCAAACCTGTGTTATGAAGCTATGGGCACCATTAAGACCCTCCTCTTCACCAGTATTGAACAAAAAGATAACAGATTTCTTGAATCCATGAGCCCAATGAGAAATGCCTCGAGCAAGCTCCAACATAACAGCTATGCATGAACTGCAATCACCAGCTCCTTCCCTGGAAGTAATAGAAGATATGTCATACTTGTACAATATACAAGAAATTAAATGGTAAAAGCACGTTAAAGTGATGCATTGGAATTAGTACATTCCAAGTTAGCTGTAAAACCACCAGATCAGATGGAAGAGAAAAGATATTAGAAACATCTGGAGGAAACCTTGCAGAAAGAAGCTGATTTATTATCATAAGTATGTTTTAAATATCGACGACATCGGCCAATATATCCTGCAAGATATCTTGTATCCCACCTGTGCGATACGAATGCACTGGTAGTGCCGATATATCCCACATGTTCGATCTGATGAGCATTTTCAATTTCCAATCCCTTTTTTTTGTTGAAATCATGTTAAATCAGTGTCAAATGGTTAAAAATCCACTGGTTCTTCATGTTTTGCATGAAAAATCATAGAGTTGGTCTTTGATTTTGATATCTATTGGTTTTTCATGTTCTCCATTTTTTTTTCGAAATTTCCCTTCAGCCATCTATCAATTGAGACTAATTTCAAAGTATTTAGGAGTATTTGATGAAATGATCATCAAATACACTCTAATTTTGAAATTTGAGTGTATGTGGTCCGATTTGGCAAAATTTCAAATTTTTCCCAATTTCTCCCAAATTACTTGCAATGTTGCACTCCAAACATGAAATCAGGCATGTATGAGGGCTGATCTACTGATTTGTTAAGTCCTTGTCAATTTTCAAAAAATAAAAATCACTTTTAATTAAAATATTATTTTTTTTTTTTGAAATTTCCCTTCAACCAGCTGTCAATTGAGACAAATTTTGAAGTATTTAGGAGTGTTTGATGAAATGATCATCACATACACTCTAAATATTATGCATTCAATTTGAATATTGTTGCATTAGTTCAGTCACACAGCACATAGCTTAGGACCCTATACAAAGGAAACCTATTATGTGCACTTTGTTTTTGAGATTTATGATTTAAAAGTGTGTTAAGGTCTTTTTTATCAATCCCTAAAGTTTCATTGAAAAATTCAACCGTTTTCTTAATGTTTCCCAAAAAGTGCGATAATTACCCGATATAAACGATATATCCTGTGCGATAACCGATACGTATCTGTATCCAAAGGATGCGATACATAACGCGATACCGATATTTTGTACAAAGGCCTGTTTGGGACAGTGGCAAATCCCCAGTTTTTCAGATTCTTTCCACAACAAGATCTGAATCCAAAAAAGTTGGACATGGCACACAATGTACTGATGTACCAATGTCAATATAATACAATTTCAATAGCAAAACTCAAAGCATAAAGTTTAGAATTGTTTTATATATTTAAGAATTGATGCTGAAAACAGATCCTTTGTCAAGAAACATGAAAGCTTGAAGTCGATTTTGGAGACAAATTTAGTTATAACGTCCTACAAAAAACGGTATTAAAAAAAAAAAACGGTAAAACACCTTTGACAAATTGTTGAGCCTCGAATATTTGAGTTGAGCTAAACTATATAACAACAGCACCCTACTACATTACTATTAGTATGTAGTGTACTTTTCCATGTCATGCATTTCAACATCCATTCCAATCACAATATCTTCGTATTAATGTTGCATCAGCAACAATTTCTTGATTATCTTTGGTTCACATCGGAAGATCGAAAAGGCAAGCAGAGACGAGAAGAAAAAAGAATAACCACTAATATACTTTTTCCTCAGAAAGTACACCACATGCAATTGAAAGAAGAAACTAGAAGAAACCATTCTAATTTTCTCTTTTATGAATGATTGTCATTCTAATATCAATCTCAGATCACTGTCATTGACATTTTGGTTGCTGTTTTTCTTGTTTTCTATCTTTTTTTCTGTTTTACTTTCCTTTTTCTCTTCATGCAATTGAAAGAAGAAACTGAATGAAGCAATCATTCTTATTTTCCTGTTTAATGAATAATCACCATTCTAATATCAATGTTGAATCCTACCCATTCAAATCTTGGAAACTTCTTCTCCTTTACTCTTTTCTTTATTTCTTTTTTCTTTTCTTTTCTTTTTATCTCCTGTAAAGCTTGATAGTTTTTACAGCCCAATTAGTGACAATAACAACAAATAAAACAAAAATCAGTTTCTGAGCAGACAAAGATGAAGGAAGCATACGTTGAAAAAACAGTATCAATGTGAGAAGAAACTAGAATCGCATTTTCTTCTGCTTCAGGCAGATACTTTGGCAAGATTCTCAAGACCACATGTTTCAGATCTGAGTATACGAGCGTTTTCCCCTTAAAAAGACCACTGAAGAGACGATTCGCACCAGATTTTGCATGGAAGAAATCCAATTGAACATCAACCTCCCAGTGAGCCATTTTCTTAATGTTTTCCGATGCTGTCAACACATACTGTGGCAAAAACATGTTAAAAGAAAAATAAGTCCACAGATGATTCACCATTGGTAGTATCAAAGAAACTACTTATAATTAGACTTGGCAATACTATTCATGAAGTGTTTAGATTAGAAATAGAAAATAGATTAAATGCATTTTTGTTCCTATTTCCAGGTATCCCTGACAGGGCAAGCAAGAGTACCTACCAAATTTGAAAATCAAATCACACCTAAAACGCTCTAACTTAGAATTCTTCAATTTGCATCAGAGATTAGAGGAAATAGGGGAATAGGGGATCAATTGGATAGATATGTGGTCACACCAGAAGAAACTAGAAGAATCACTCTCCTAGGTTTTGAAACCCATCACAGGAAACAAAAAAAAGGCTAACTTTATTCAACCAAAGTATCATAATGTCCATACAGCCATACATATGGTTTTATATAGCCATAATACAGATCCCATTAAGAATAAACTCCAACTTAAACTTCGAGAAGAAAATACTTATATCTTGGCCATTATTTTCATGAACTGTGCCCAACCTGCAATGAAAAAACGTGTAAACTCAATTATAACAAATAAACTAATGGTATTTATATACCAACCATATTGATCCCTATATGCAGCTGTACAGTTCGTATACAGAGTACAATGTTCAAGAACTGATTGATAAATAGAAGTCTTTAAGATTTCTGATTGGTACTGTTGGTCCAACAAGTCTAACAGGATCAATATATAGGCCATCCAATTGGATTTGCAGGCCCCACAGTCCAATTGGATGGGATTTTGGGAAATAAACTCTAGTTGGCCAGCAAGTGAGGGTCCATCACTGGGCCCTAGTTGATGATCCAGCCGCCTTGCATCAATTCCCTACCATGAAATATGGAAAAGTGGCAGCCAACAAACATTCACAAACAATAACAAGAAGGCCAATCAACAAGAAGCTCTCTTTTTTTTAAAATGGAAAGTATCCAACATTGAATTTATTAAAGCAAAAGGAAAGCAAGTTGGCTAACGCGGTCATACAAAAAGCACAGATGATGAGGGATCATCTGGCAACAAGAAGGCCGATGCCACCCCGCCACCATTCATCAATCGAATCCCAGCTACATTCATAAGATTCATTTAGCCCCAAAGCCCAAATATCCTATTGCTAGTCTTTTGAAACACCAAATCATACAAATTAGCTTTGTGACAAGTTCTGTTATGTGTTCCTTCCATATCAACCATCAACCCCACAAGCAAAGAGAGAGACCTTAGGTTCCTTCTCCTTCATCCCTTTGGGCCTACCCGCCAAGCAAGGAAAAGGCCTTGAATCCTCCCTGGCATTACCCAATCCTAATCAACACGAAGTTTTAAATGGTAAAAACCAAAATTACTAGCTTCATCCTTGTCCACCTACATGACTAGGATAGGGACACATGTTGGTGTCATACAAGGATGGATCATGGAGGGTGTTGGAAATGAGGACTTTTAGAAGTCAGGTTTTCAAAAATGTCTATAAAAATATTTAAAACCAATAAATTATTATATTTTATAATAACAATACCTTGTTATTATTTATAGGTAAAAGGTCCGAAATCAAAAGGAAAGAACATAAATTCAATCTTTTATATGTTTAAAGGTCCCAAAACAAGTAATAATTACAACTAAACACAAATGAATAAGTTTTTTTTTTTTAACTACAGACCATTCCTGGAGAACGGAGTGACAGACGCATGTAAACACAGCACAATTTCAAAAGAAAAAAAGCTCTTGTCATTGCTACATATCTTGTCACTGATTTATTTTTACAAAGAGAATGGAGGAAATTCAAGAACCATCAATGTTTGTAGAGATGGAGAGACCAGCCAGTAGTTGACTTTCATCATTTATATATAGGGAGCATAGAATGGATACATACGTGTCAGTGTCTAGCATGGACACAAGGTTTCAGAACATTGCAGCCAAGGAAACCCAAGATTGAAACTTCCATACACTTAAATTTTGATATTATATATGCATTATTATGTGGAATGGCAGAACAGGATTCATGTAGCCTACTGCCTAACCCAATTAGTTGGGATAAGGCTTAAACGAGACAATGATGATTATATGTGTTATTATGTAACTAATACATAAATTACTATTATCTTCAAAAAAAAAATTTACCATGCAAAAATGTAACAACTATGAAGCAAATCCAGATTTCAAAGAGAAGGAAATTTATTTAAAACATAGAAATAGTATATAAATTGTACTAGAAGTTTTTCCTTAATGGTTTTATTGACAACGAAATATCATCCGTTTATTTGGAACCAGGTGAGGAGGTCCTTCGAGGTTCAGTGGACATGCTGGGTTCTATCACAGCATTCTTCAAGTCTGGGAGGGTGTCAGCTGGGTAAGAAAAAGAAGGCGCTGTGGCAGCTTTCGTTGCTAGTCGACCTTCAGTTAATTTGGGAAGAGCCTAATAACCAAACCTTTGCTAATGCTATAGCACAAAAGGAGGATGTAATCCATGAGGTGCAGAAGAAAGTTATTGAATGGGCCTGCACGTCGTAAGTCTTGAGGCATTGTAATGGCAAAAAGATACTCTTCTAATGTTACTTGGGTGATCCCATGGCATCTACTTGCTAAAAAAATAAAACAGACGCCATCCATCATCCCAACTAATTGGCTTTTATCAACAACAAGACAGGATGAACTCAAATCAATAAACAATAATTCTATCAACAATGACATTATCATCACCAAATGCACGGCAATTCTAATTCCATGGAGTCCTTCATGGACATTGTATTGGGTCTTGTGCATATGGTTAGCTAATGACATAGGAGAGAGAACATCCTCTGTTCCTTGTCCATTTAGATTGTGTTTGCAGCAGTTATGTGCTTGGGTGATGCATGTGTAAGGTTGTTATGTGACTCGATGACTGCTAAAGCAGTGTTGGCCTTGTCTTGAGTCACATCAATACATAAGCATACACAACATTAATAGCTAGCACACTGAGCATGGGATGATGAAAGGAATGCTCCCAGATCCAATTATGAGAGCATACATGATGGGGACATCTCGCGCACATGCACGCCCCCTCTTATGCACATACGCAAGGAGGAGGGCCCCACCATCGATCTGAAGCGATGACGACGTCCAGGGAAGGCCTCCTAGTTAGAGGACTGTGTTTTGGTTCCTTGGAGTGGACCCGATCGTCAAGTGGATCTCACCATTAGATCTCATGATCGTGGCTCACTACTCTAGATGATCTAATACTTTGAGTTTTGCTTATTATTATTATTAGGAATATCATGGACGGTTTAGATTACTTTGATTAGTTATTATTTTTGTTACTTCGTCTCTAAGTAATAGGGTACGCACATGGCCCGGCTTTTGGGGTATAGGTTTTTCTTATAAATAGGCAACCCCTTGTAGGTTTTTTTCATTTAAGATTATTAAAAAAAATTTACATTTTTTTGCTTCTCTAATTCTCTGAGTTATGGAAACCTAATTGGGTGCGAAACCCTCCCTTCTTCAAAGGGTTAACTACCGTGGTTCGAAGCCACACCCATCTCAAATCGCCCCCATCTCCTACCCTCTATGTTCATCATCTCCCACAGTCATCTCATCATCAAATCCACCCACATTTGCAGCTAATCCTTCCCCGACAGCAGATTTGCAGAATCAAGCCCTGCAAGAGGGCTGAAACTTTGACGGAGAACCGTGCACAAGCCAGACATCCAATCGGCCTGAAACTTGGAGGGAAGGTGAACCTCCCGTGGCTGACCAGACCCAAGTTGGCCGATTTCATATTCGTGGGCCTCACACATGTGCGGGTAGGATCCCACGCACGTGCGTCTAGACTTGGCGGCTGTCCACACATGTGGAAAATCTCGAGTTTGTCTCTCTCCTCTATTTCACTCCTCTCTCACCTTATTTCCCTAACTCTAACCCTAGATCATCCTAAATCTCAAGTTCTATTCCACTTTTGCAAACCCTAGGCTTTCCCGATTTGAAACATGTGAATCCCTTGGATTGGGAAGTAATCCTTTGCATGTGTGGATGAATCTACTCTCCTTTGAGCATTGTTTGCTCCATAATTTTTAATTGATCCAGCCCTAACATGTGTAGGCTTGGACCCCCGTAGATTCCCCTTGTTGAATGTTTGATCGTATGTAGGACATGGAATTTTGTGATTGTTTAAAATTAGTATGATATAAAGCTTGAAATCTTGCATGTCATGTTTAATTTGATGTCCTGCATCAATACACTTCCAAGCACCTTGTCTATACATCCTCAAACTTGGGGACTAGTCATTGAGACTTTATTATCTCCTTGAGTAGCTTTGATATATGTTGTGATTCTCTAACAGGGGATGACATACACGTGGTTGGGTCACTTAAGTGGAAATGTGTAAGTTCTGTGATAGTTCAACAAGGAATCCACAATACAAAGTCTTCTCATATAAACTTGTTCACCATAAAAGATCACTTTGATTGACAGGACCAATTAGCCATGAACTCACACAATCATTTGTGTTCAAAGGACTTTCACAAAAATAGTTCTTACAAAAGAAAACAATGTGTTTTTATGTTTTTCAAGACGTATGTTCTCTTTTGGTAGTGACTTTTAAAAATCCAGTGGTGGATATTCAAGATCATCAATTGGGTCGATGCGTGGGGCCTGGGCCCACATGATCATAGGGTGATGATGAAGTGAAAGGATGTACAAACGAATGTATGTATCAAGGGATGGCATTCATGTGGGTGAATACCTCTTCATATGCAAGTGGCAGGTTATCAGGTTATCGTCCACATGCATCTAAATGAGGAGGCCCATGGGCTAAAGCCCATCAGAAACTCTATATATACCCCCACGGAATCCCACACCTAGGGCTAAAGGACATCCCCTCTCTCTTTTTCCTCCCTCGCTCTCTTTACTATAGTTTCATCACCCAGAGGTGTGGAGACTTGGGAACTTAGGGTGATTTTTACTTGGCAACCAAAGCTGCTAAAAAGGGATGCAGCTTGAAGTCTCTTGGATTTTCATCTTCTTCTGAACGTATGCTCCTAACTTGACGTTTTGCTTTACGAATCCAAAATTGTATATGATTATGTCATTTTTCTTGTTTGAATTGACTGCATCCAATCCTTCACGCATGTGGGACAATTGGTGCATGGGGTTAAAAACCCAACACAGTCTATATCCATGGACAGACCTTTTTTATCATAATTGACAAAGACTATCCATTTTGTTGGCCATTGAATGGATGGCTAGGATCATTGAATCAAAATGATTCTTGAGAAACAGTATGAGTCAAAAGTGGACCAACATAATGGACAGTCTAGATCTACGATTGGAAATTTTTTGTCATTAATTAATTGAACCATCCATTCTGTTGAACCTTGATCAGATGGTTAGGATGATCCCATCAAAATGATTGTTGAGAGACATGATTAACCAATGAAGTGTCACATGAGATGCATGGTCCAGTTCGAGAATTGGACATTTTTATCACGATCAATTTGGAAGCAAGCCAAGAATCAGAACTCTCAAACATGGGGGGAAAGCAAGCCTAGAATCGATTGATCAAGATGATCACTTAGACAATGATCAACTCCTCCAACTTCAACACGCGGTACCCAAACCACATCACTTAGACAATGATTCACCATAAGGATGGGCATCTCCAATGACGACGACAACCATGTTTACAACGACGACAACAATGGGCTTCTACCTATAGCAGCGACTTAATGATTAATCAAAATGAGAATATAAGGTGCAAAAGTGAAAATATGGACATCAAGGAGGTGGTTGATCACGAAGTAATTTCCAGTGGCTACACAAATGGATAAAGAAGAAGAAATTAGAACGATAAAATTAATGGGATCTAACCCACACTAATACCATCTTAAACAAACTATATAAAAAGAGGAAAAAAAAAAAAAAAACCCATGAGATCTATGTTAAAAGAAGGGCCAGGGCACTCTTACTATATTAACAAATGTGATATAGGCCTACATAGGCCCACTTAGATGGGTTATTTTAATCTAGGACATAAAGGGAATTTTTGCTTTTGTAATTAATGGCATTTCTATATATAATATAAAAGGAGAGGGAGGGTGTGAACCTTAATTCACCCCATTCTCCTCTCTCTACATTCTCTGCTCTTCTCTCTCTTTCTTCTACTCTATTCCATCTTTCTTTCCACTATTTTATATGATTTCAAAGCTTCGCTGTTTCTGATCCTTCTTCTTCTTCTTCTCCAAATCTTCTTCTTTCTTCTTTTATTTTATCCTTTGGTGTCCTTTTTCTTGCTTGTGCTGGAAATTTCTTAAGAAACCTAGGGTTTATTTTTTGTTTCTTTTATGCATCGGGCCTTTTCTAATGACCCATGTGTGCATAGGGGAATGAAATCATCAGCTTCTTGAATAATATTACCCCACATGTGATGGTTTGTGACTATTTTCTTCGTGGTCGGTTGGAAGTAGCGGACGTGTGAGTTGATTCTTCTATCTGAGGCAATGCGTGTATTGTGTGCAGTGTTCAAGTGTGATGATCATCAATTGTTTAGGTCAACCCACGTTTGTGCTTGTGAGGTACTCTTCTTTTATTATTATGGAGATAAATGTGACCCAAAATCTGAATTCATGAGCCCATCTAAATTTTTAGGGGTTCATATAACCTCTATTAAATTAAATGAGACATTATTCATAGTGCTCTAAGTCAATTCAAGTTTTTCTAGCGGCCAAGGAAAAATTGAGATATCTGACCACAGAAAAATATTATGAAGAATCCAGTACTTATGACCAATGGATCCAAGAAAACACCCAAATTATGACTTAGTTACATAATAGCATGAAACCCTCCAAAAGTCCAAATGTCATGTTTCTGGATATGTATAAGGAAGTGTGATGCTCTATGAGAGATGCATTCATATGATAAAAACATATCCCGTACTTATCAATTATATGAAGAAATATTCGAGCTCTAACAAGGAAATAAATCCTTGGGTGAATACTATTCCACTTAAAGGAATGTGAGAAGAGTTGCATATGTATCAGCCCCTGACTACCAATTTATAGAAACTACGTCAGCAACATGAAGAGTTCCGAGGGGCCAAGTTTTTATTTGGGTTGAAACATGAGTATAAACCGGTTCATGCACAGATTTTGGGTTGCAAAAATGGTTTCATCTCTTGATGAGGTGCATACACAACTCCAGCGTGTATCTTTGGGCTCTACAACTGGAATCAATAATAGCTCAGCTCCAGCATCGTTCTTTGTCGACGCCGCAGTGGTGGCCTTGGTGGAAGAGGTGGTCGTGGCAGAGGTTGCGGACCTAAGAAGTGCAGGCATTGTGGCTTCTTCAATCATTCTACTGAAAAATGTTGGGATCTCCATGGGAAACCTACATGGGCTACTCAAGCTGTCCTAATTCCCACACTAGAGAAAGCAACGTGCCTCCTTCGACTAATTCTACATCTGCTGCTCAACAAACACGTATGACTAGTAAGATAGTTACTTTGACTTAAGAAGAATATTCCAAGTTGCTAAACAATCTATAGAATCAATCTGTTCTTACTACTTGTCCAACTACTTCCACCCTAAAGGCTACATTCGTGACCTCATGTATAGCTTGTTTAGGATCCAAGTTTCATACTTCATGAGTATTTGACTCTGGAGCATCCGACCATATGACAGGTCGGTCTAGCGTGTTTTTATCTATTGATGGCTCATTAACAACCACTTTTGTCACTCTAGTAGACGGTACCGAATCCAAAGTATGTGGAATGGGTACTGTTCATACAAGTCCCTCCCTTTAATTATCCTTTGTTGTATTTATTTATTCCAAAATTTCCTTTAAGCCTTCAGTCCGTTAGCGAACTTACAGAATCCTTAATTGTTGTGTCACTTTCTATCTTGCTTGCATATCCATCATTTAAGTCTCCACACAGTGTTTTCCAATACCTAAAAACAAAAAGAATTGGTTGGGGACACAAGCATGACAAGATGTACAATCTTGATCATGACATTGTGGGAGCAATAGCAAAAAAAAGACATCTCAACTAATCGATGGCACTACCATCTCGATCATCCATCAATGAATATGTCATTCCTTCCTTGTCATTGATGTCATGTCTAGACTTTAGAGTGTGATATTGTTAGTTGAGTAAGCATCACCGTACTACTTTTCCATCATGTGTTGATAAGCGCCGTTTAGTTCCTTGCTCTTTAGATCATTCAGATGTTTGGGGTCAAGTTAAAATTGAGTTTAAATATTTTGTTACATTTGTCGATGATTGTTCGAGAATGACATGGCTTAATTTAGTGAAAGATAGGTCAGAATTATTTTCTATTTTTACGACTTTCCACAAGAAAGTGTAAAACCAGTTTAATTCAAAAGTGTCTGTGTTTCGTCTGATAATGCCCAGGAGTATGTATCCCAAGATTTTAGTTAGTTTTTTTCTAAAACAGGAATCTCACATCAGACATCGTGTGCACACACCCTACAACAAAATGAGGTTGAGGGACAGAAAAATAGTCACCTCCTTGAGGTAACTCATGTTATCTTAACTTACATGAATGTTCCTAAGAATTTTTTTAATGATGTAGTACTCACGGAATATTTTGTGATAAATTGAATGCCCTTGTCTGTTTTAAAGGCTCAATCACCTCATCAAGTTTTATTCTCAAATACTCTGTTGTTTTCTCTGCCTCTTAGGTTTTTATATGTGTTTAGTTTGGCCATGATAAGTTTGATCCTCGAGCATTTAGATGTATTTTTCTTAGATATTCTCACACACAGAGGGGTTATCTGTCACACCCCGAATCCAACACTCAGGTATGCTCAACCCTGATCTCATACCCAAGGACATGACTCAAATATATTACACACTCACAAAAAATAATCTACAAACCAATACATAATACCAATCCATAAAACACACTTTCCTAAAATAATCAAATAATAAAATATCCAGTCACCACTATAATCCAAATTCTGATAAAACTTTTACTATAATTTCTTAATAATAACTTTGAAACTTCTAAAAGAAACTAAGTCTAAATAAACATAATTAAAATGGCTAGAACTCTGCTCATCACACTCCCTGACCAGACCCTACTCCTGAAATTCAATATCCACAATAAAGAATGAGCTCGATAACCAAGTGAGTAAATTTGCACAAGTTTTGAAAGAAAAATGTGTTCAAAATCTGAATAAAACATATTTATCAAAACATTGTAAATCCCAATGCATTGGTTGAAATCAAAGACTGAATAACGAAATTCTAAAACATATTCATTCCGAGTAAAACAGGATTATCAAAACATTGAAAATTCATATGCAACATTTGAAATTCAAAGATTAAATAACCAAAGATTTCAATGAAAAATCATATGAGATAAAACATGAATGAATAGATGCAGGCTACTCATGAAGTAATCCACCACAATAATTCAATACAGCTCATCCTTTTGAACACTGGGGCCATTTCACACCAGTCGCTAACACTCTCCCCAAAATAACATTATAATGCAATCCCAACATGCTCACCCGCCTAGAATAGACAATGGGCAAACCAGTTGTATAACATAGGTTGATCAAACATCTACTCTATCCAGCACGTATTGATAGGAACCTAATGCAATCCTGACATGCTCACCTACTCGGCCTAGACAATGGAGATTCTAAGTTGGATGGTATCAACTCGGGCTTTTGGGACTTTCAACCCAAGGGTCTCGATCACCCCATCTATTTACGCTCTGGGGATTTTTAACCCAAAGGATTCAATCACCCCACCTATTTTTTGGTGTTCCAAATCCAATCCAATAATGATATGCATGATATAGGAATTTCCCTTCCAAACATCATAAACACTTGTGAGGTTCATAAACCTTTCCCTACATGAATTCAAATATCACAAACCATTTTTCCATCATCAAAAGATTCCAATAAACCATGAATATGCAATGTGAATAATTAAATCTGAAATTCTCCCTAAAACCCTGTAATTTTACAAAGTGCTGAATAGTGCATGAAAACTGTGCAGAAAACCCAATAACTGTAAATCTGAATAGAAAAGCCCCTGCAGAAATTACACGGAGGTCCCTAGAAATTTACACAATAAGTGCTGAAATTATGTGGGTAGTGTAGGATTGTACTATAATTCCAAAAAATTACACCAGAACCCAAAATTCTTCAAGAGTACTGTTACTAGTATGGTAATTACAAAATATTCGAGTAAAACAACCCTAGGATCTCATCAAGAATCTTGAATTTTAAGAAAATAAAGAAAATAACAAGAAAGCAAATCTTAATTTTCAAGAATTAGAAGAAGAGAACAAGAAAATAAATCTTTATTTTCAAGAAAATAAAGAAAATGTTGCAGGGAATCAAACATTTGGGTATGCAAGTTAGAAGAAAATAATTTTAAGATATATGAAACACATCTCAAAGAAAAGGGAAAAAAGAAATAAGCACCTCATGCAGAAAAGAAAAGGAAAAGCAATCTACCAAAAGAAAAGGGAAAAAAGCATGTGACAGATCACTCATCCAACACAAAAGGGCTTCAAAATTCTTGATGAAGGAAGAGAATAGAGATCACTCAAAATGAATTATTCAAAAGGAAAAACTAGTTGGAAAACTCTTGTGAGAGACTACTCACCTTGAGAAAGCCTCAAAAATCCCTCGCCCCTCCCTACTCACGCCACAACACCCGACCTACCCTAGGTGACGTCATCCTCAAGAGAGACATCCCTTGCTCTCCTTATTCTCTTAGGTCATAAACAACAAACACGACTCTATATCTCTTAAACCATGGACGTGTCCATTGTGATGCATGTGAAGAGGGTGGATGTTAATGGACATTTTGGTGGATTGACTGGGTGGATGGATGAATGGCGGGGATGCATTGATGGACGGTTGGATGGTTTGAATAGACAGTTGTAAAGATGGATTGATGGATGGATGAATGATTAGATAGCTAAACCAAAATGAAAATAGATGGTTTAGGTTGATTGATGGGCTGGTCTTGATGAGTGATTAGAATGGACAGTTAGAAAGATAAATTGGTTGTTGAACAGTTGGGCTTTGTTTTATGTAAATCAAGGGGTGAACTTGTACGATCAATGGCTAATTTTGGAGGTTTTATATACGGGAATTGCTGGATGAATCTGGACATTGCTGGTCACTAAACCAATGGTCAAGATTGATTGATTTCAGGGCAAAATTCAATAGTTACCGATGGACAGGTTTGATTTACTTTAACAGCCATGAACAAACAAGTTTGGGAGGTAATTTGACAGCCACAGGTGGCATATTTAAGGTGCTGATTGACGATCCATATTGGGCAGATTTGATATGTGGATCAATGGTCCAAATTGGGTGCATTGGATGCACAAATCAACATTCTAGGGTGGATAGATTTAACAAGCACGTTAACGGTCCAAATTGGACAGGTTTTACACACAATCTAATGGTCATATTTGGGCTAATTTAGCACATGGATCAAAGGTCAAAATTGGATGGATTCAACACAATTTAATGGACCAAGTTGGGCAAAAAAAAATTTTGAAACGATGATAATTTATTTCAAAAGAGCCAAGGCTCAAGCTATGCAAAAGAAAATTAAAAAACCACAAATTTACAGCCCCACCCCAAAACCAGAAGATCATCTATGATCTTCAAATATAAAGCCCATTCTATTACAAGAGATTTTCCTCTGCTAAAAACCTGGGAAAACTGCCTAGAGACGCTCCTGAAGCATTGATTATTCATTTCTAACCATATGATCCATAAACTAGCGAGCAAACAGAGGGGCCAAAATTTTCTCCCAGGCTTCTTTGAAACCCCTTCCTACACATTAGGAAAAAAATAAAAAATATATATATAAAAAAAAATGTCTATTGATTGAGGCACTACCCATAAGACTCCAAAGAAAGGCAAAAATTGATCCCATAATCTTTTTGCAAAAGGACAATGAAGGAAAGGATGATCCACCAACTACTCGCCCTGCATACACATCAAACAAATATTTGGAAGAATGAAGCTTCATTTCCAAAGGTTATCAATTGTCAGCACTTTCTTCATTCCCACTAACCACGCAAACACTGCAACCTTTGGAGGAGCGCCATTCTCCAAATGAATGCTATCAGGCAAACTTCGCAGATAGAATCAACCCCACATTTAACATACAATTTAACTGTTGTAAATGGACTAAGTTGATACATGAATCAACGGTTGAAATTGGGTTGATTTTAAGATACAATTTAAGAGTCATACGTGGACAGATTTTTTACACAATGAATGGCTAAGATTGGGGTGATCTTTGGTTGGTCAAAATTGGACAGGTTGAACGCACAATCAACAGTTGAAACTTGACGGGTTGATGAATGGAGAGTTGGTCGTGTGTGTGTGCAATGTGTTCCAAATATAATATAGGTCATTACATTATCGTTGTTATAATCCATCACTTCGAAGACAATATGTATGTGCACATGTGACCTTTTCTTAGTATCCCTGTTCTTCTCAAAAGATAACAATCTATTTAAAAGGAAATTGTCCCATACCTGTTGCAGTCAACGAAGGCATTTAACCTCCAAACAAATCTCTTTAAACAGAAATTCTCCAATAATTGTTGCAGTCAACGAAGGCATCCAACCTCAATCATCTACTGCCTCTTCCATTCCCATTGTGCCTTAGTTGAAGGTCTACTCATGACGAAAAGAGATGGTATAGCCGAGCATGACTTAATGTCTAACATATCTTCTTCAAAGACGCGTGATCTGGTCAGTTCTCTAGATACATATGATATTTGTATTGACCTAAGAAAAGGTAAACCTATGTGTATCGATCATCCCATCTCTAAATATGTTTCCTTTAATTACTTATCACCAAATTTCTGCAATTTTATCATTCCTTGTCTTCTCACTTTGTTCCCAAGTTATATGAGGAAGCTCTATTATATAAGGGGTGAAAGCAAGCTATGAAGGAAGAAATGGATGCACTTCATCGGAATGATACTTGGGAACTTACCACTCTTCCGACTAGTATACATGTTGCGGATGGGTCTGCACAATCAAGTTTCATCCTGACAGTATAGTTGAACAGTTGAAGGCTCACCCAGTTACTAAGGGGTATACTCAAACACTTAGTGTTGATTACAGTAGAAGCTTCTTTCATGTGGCCGAGTTGAATTTCATTCGGGTCAGCTAGCCCCTCTTCCAACTTGATGTCAAAATGTCTTCCTACATGGTGATCTTACAGAGGAAGTTTACATAGAGCAACCTCTTGAATTAGTTACTCAAGCAAAGTCTAACAAAAGTATGTAAACTGTCAGAGGCAATTTATGAGTTAAAACAGTCTCCATGTGCATGATTTAACAAGTTCTGCAAGGTTGCATTAAACTACGGCTTTTTGGGAAGCCATGTTGTTCATTCCATTTTTTTACAAAATGGTATCATCGGTCTCAGTGTGCTTGTAGTATATGTGGATGATACGATTTTTACTGGAAGTGACAACAAGGAGATTGAAGAACTAAAGAAGTATCTTCAACGGCATGTTCTCACAAAAGATGTGTCATCCTTAATACTTCCTTAGTATAGAAGTAGCCAGATCCAGAGTTAATCTATCTCAATGGAAATATGTTTTGGATTTACTCATAGAGACGGGTCTTCTTGAAAGTAAGCCAATTGAAACTCTAATGGATCTTATTCACAAGCTTATAGGTGACCCAGGAGATGTAGTAGAGGATCCAGTAGGTATAGAAGATTGGCTGGAAAACTTATTTACTTAACTAGTACTCAACTAGACATGTCATATGCAGTAAGTGTGGTAAACCAATTCATGAGTTTTCTAAAAGTGCCTCACATGGAAGCAGTTATTTGAAATTAGCGTTGCCTCAAATGGGCGGTATTTTGTATCAATGGAATGGTCATCTTTGGGTCACAAGATATTCAGATGCAGACTGGGCAGATTCCTTAGCAAACAGACAATCCAATACTAGATATTGTGCATTTGTTGGAGGAAATCTAGTCACATGAAAGAGCAAGAAGCAGCATGTGGTGGCCCAATCGAGTACTAAAGCAGAGTACAGAGCAATGGCTCATACTTCTTGTGAGCTGATGTGGATCAAAAAATTGTTGCAAAAAATGGAATTTACAATGCACCTAAGCAGTTATTTTGTGATAATCAAGCTGCTTCACACATAGCAAACAATCTAATCTATCATGAAAAAACTAAAATACATTTTAGTCAACTATCACTTCATACGTGATGAAGTTTCCAACAGCGAAATCTCTACTCCATATGTTTAATCTCAAGACTAACTTATTGATGTATTCATTGAGGCTTTTTGTTCCACTCAGGCTACACATATATATAATCCAAGCTTGGCATAGATAACATCTATGCTCCGGCTTGAAGGAGAGTGTTTAATGAATGTGATGTGGGCCTACATAGGCCCACTTAGACGGGTTATTTTAGTCTATACATATAGGAAAAATTTTCTTTTGTTATTGATAGTATAGTATTTTGTAATAAGAGGAGGGGAGGGGGGGGACTTCATCCCATTCTCCTCTCTCAATATTATCCTCTTCTCTCTCTTTCTTCTTCTTTATTCCATCTCTCTTCCCACTATTTTGCATACTATATTTGAGCTCACAGGTACACAAGGTGCTACATTTCTTACGCACTCCACCCCCAAGACAAGATGATTGGAGCCCGTTCATATATATAGAAGTTACAACCCACTCACACACATGTATCCAATGTGGGACTAAACTCACAAGACGATAAACATAAACCACAGCACAACGAAATGTTGAGTTTTTACTCCAACGGAAACAAAAGAGCTATTCATAGCTCAAAGGTAACGTAGTATAGGGTGTTTTCCTTTAAGCAAAGAGGTTTTGCTTTAAGCTCCTAGCAGGGCTCAAACTTTAAGCTCTTGGCAGGGCTCGAAATATTGTCCAACACTAATGATATGGTACACGTACTCGACTTCCAACCCTAACAATGCGGTATTACATTCTTTGGTTATGCCCAAATAGTCAATTTGTTTTGAAAAAAGCTTTCGTCCATCAAACATCACAAAAATTCCAACACAGCATATCTTGGTATATTCAGCCCATACCACAATAATGGTTTAGTCATAGCTGCAAAATGTGGATTCACAATAACCAAAATCACAAATCTATTAGTAGCCAAGAGTGCTGAACAATTATAAACGCTTAGGACCCGTTTGGCGGGTCGGATTGGAAGGGATTGGATGGTACTGGAAGGGATTGGAAGTTGAATCCCGGGAATGGCCGCGCGACCCAAACAGAGTCGGTGATCGGATCCCAATCCCATGGATCTCGAGACAATCCACTGACAACACCATCATTACCTTTAAATCCCATCCCATCCACCCTAATCCGTTCAAAGTTGCCCGGGACGTGTTTGGTTCGTGGGATTGGAAGGGATCCCCGGATTGGCCAGGCATGCCAAACGGTCTGGATATTGCAATCCAGGGATATAGCAATCCCATGGATCTAAAGACAATCCACTGACAACACCATTATTACCTAGAAATCCACGCCATCCACCCTACTACCATTCAATCCCTTCCAATCCACCCGGCCAAACGGGCCCTTAGGGACATTGTACATGCAACCCCATAATGAGATTGATGTGGACTGATGCCCAAACCAGCTGCATATTGCAGAGCCAAGTGTTTGGCACATCCCTAAGAATGTGGCTAGAGGGATGCACCCTACAGTCCAACCAGCAAAAAGAAACTTAAAAGTGGGAGTTCAATAGGAATCAGTCTCAGTGCATCATTCCAACTCAAGCGTTGGACAATAGGTCAGCCACATTCCTAGACCATTCAAAACAATACCAGAATGCCTTAACGTATACAGTATACTACAAAAGAAATTGCAGTTGAAAATAAAAGAAAATATACTACAATTTTCTTGACTGTCAAAATAATTGAACTTAAAATGAAGTGGCATTCAACTGGACCAGAAAATGAGAGGTAGCATGTTTTCTTATAATAAAGAGTTGAAACACTAGAAACTACGAAACCTTAAAATGTAAAATAGATGATCAGATAGAAGAACTGATCAGCATCATCCAAAAACAAATTTCTCATGAACCAAAATCCAAACCTGCACTGCAAGATCGAGAGCATCTGAACCAACAGGATGAGGACCCAATCTGGTCAAGTTCTTGACATGCTCCATCGCCAAGTGCTCTGAAAAGCCCCGTTTGCCCGCCTGATCGGCCTTGAGAGGGATAGGCAGACTCTCATACTGAAAATGATAAACAGCCCAGGTGCAATTGAGGAGGACAACAAACAATGCCAGCCATACAAATGCTGACCTTTTAGGGATCTCTTCGCGTCCGTTTGAATCGGGTTGATCGCCAACATTAGATGATTGAACCATGGATGAAGAGCCGCCAGACCTCCGTGGCATTTTATTTATTTATGTACAAATAAGTTAAGCTGTGAAGTTGAAGTCACTGTGGACATTGAAAACATTCAAGAAAACATAGATAAAAAAGGAGATTCATAACAAGAAAAAAAAAATAGCAATGATGATCATATAGAGAAAATTTTGATCATATAGAGAAAATTTTCTAAAAAAGCATAGCAGCTCTAGAAAGAATAGTAGATAAGCCAATTTCCTAATTAGCTTTATAACTTGCGAAACAAATTTAGGCCATGTTTGGATGCATGTATTCCAAGAGAAAAGAAAATAAAAGGAGATGATTTGGCAATGATTATTTCTATGAGCACTATTGCAACATGGATTCCATTTTGGGGGGTCTTGTTTGGATAACAAGTGGAAATCTCATACCGGTCAAACAACTGCCACCTAGTTTCTTATGCCAAAGAATCCAAACCACAGGGAAGTGCAATGATTGCTTTGTGGAATCCTCCCTTTTCTTTACTATCCAAACATCTCAAACTATCACACCAATGGAAAACCTTTTTCCACTTCCATTTATTTCCATGGAATTGGTACATACATGCTATTAAAGATCATCTTAGACAGAAGCATCGATTAGATGCTTCAAGCAATTCTAGAAGATAGAATCATTCACCGGAAATATCAAACCCAATTAATAAAAGCCACTAATAAGAAAAGAGGCTTATGAAACTCATATCAGTAAAGGTTAACAGTGAAGAAAGAAACTACATCTGAGCAGTTCTGTACTCAGACAGTGGAATCCAATTATCCTAGATATATGTATATGGAGAATATGGATGTTACAAACTCAATAATTTATGTGATTTTCATTTAGAGTTTAAAATAAGATTCACCAACCTGCGCGTCTACCACCTAATGGATCGAAATAATGCTCAAAAACTCATCAATCGAGTCAGCTCAGTCATTCTGGCCTCCTGTTACCTTATCCATGCCTCGGTTAGAGCTGGCTAGTTTTCAATGAATTGGACATTTCACTAGTCGAATCCAAATCTTTTAACAGCAATTGTTGTGAAAACTCGAGATTAAAGACAACAAAGATGATGGTGATGATAATGTAATTCTTGACGATACATTAACAAGATTTAAAAAATAAAAAAATTTAAGGCAATTAAGAGCAGCTCGAACAAAAACATAGTGGAGATAATTTAGTCGATGAAAATCTTCTAATTTAGGATGGAATTTTTATGCAACAGATTTTAGTGACTTCTTTCTATAACAATCATTGAAATTCTTATATCGATCAACGACTTCATTGCCAATTAGAGAAACACCAGCTTTCAAACTATGACTTGGGATCAACACTGTTTTTCCTCAATGCCGAGACTCAGGTGAGTCAAATCACTCACAAGGTGTCCAGAAAAAGGAATAAGGATTCGTTTTACCTCTGTTGCAATTCAGAGCAACTCAGAATCCAGTATGTGCCAACACCCACTGGGGCCCACATGCTGATCGTTCCGATGATCCGAAGTGTCCATTTTGTGAACTCTGTGATATACAGGCCACGTAAGAAACTTATGCTGAATGAATTATTGTGACCATCACTGTCTGTGGTTGAATATACAACAACCAAAAGAAAATTTTCAATGGCTCGCATTCAACTCCAAAAGACAAAGGTCTGGATCATCACTGAAGCGTGAAATGCGATACTGGTTTTTTGTTTGACGGTAAGTAGAAATTAGAATATGGACGGTTCAAATCATTTGACCATCTTAGAATGTGGACCCCAGTGAATAGCAGCACGCGCTCGATCCTGAGTCGAAACAAAGCAAGATGATCTCACTCGTGAAGGCCACATACAGAAGCAAGAAAAAAAAAAAAAGTAGGAAATTACAAAAAGTCGCCGTAAACCCTAGAATTCAAATCCAAGGAAGCATTGAAGAAAAGGAAGGAAATAGAAATGAAATCCAAAGAGAAGGAATAGAAGAGGAAGAATAACCTGAGACCCGTCTTCTTATTTCTAGAAGAATAGCGAACAGAAAAAACACGAGACGAGTGCCGAGATCGGAGACTTTAAAGCTGATGGCACTCGTCTCACACGTGTACATTACGCACATATGTGTGATATCTGATCCGCTCGTCACGTTGTCACATATGATCTATACTGTATGGCGTGTGAACAATAAAAATGGACAGTTGAGAGGAATATCACAACTATCCGAATTTAATGTGGGCACGTGGCCCACCTGTAAGTTAGAGGATGTACTGATTCTAAGACATGGAGTCTATACGGTTGGGATTGTCCGTAAATTAACTCTCGCCGGGTGGACCCGGTACGGCGGAGGCGATAAGGTGTTATCCGGGTAATACCTTATCGGGTGTTTCCTTGATCGTGGGGCCCACCTTGATGTATGTATTATATATCCATGCCGTCCATCAGGTTTTTAAAGATCATTTTAGTAATGATACTAAAAATTAAGCAGATCAAAATTTCAAATAAACCACACCACATAAAATTTTGAAAAAAAAAAGTCATTAAACTCCTATCATTAAAAAATTCGTAGGCAGTCCGTAATATTTAATTTCCATACAACCTGTTGATAATGTCACACGAACTTGGATGAAGTGAAACCACAGATATCATATTGATTCAAAACTCTTGTGTCGCATGAGAAGTTTTTAATGGTCAATCACCACTTCTTCCTGTGGTGTGGTTCACTTGAGATCTTTATCTATTTAATTTTTAGGTTCGTCTCCTAAATTAAGATGAAAAAACAGATGGACGGAGTGGATATACAAAATATACATCACTGTAGCCCCATGATCAAGGAAACACCAACTCTGACGGTACGGGGCAAAAATAATTAGAGGTCTAAATTAGTAAGATAGGTTTTGTTTTGCGATTAAAGAAAACTGGATGGAAGGTTACGCCTACAGGAGAAAATTATTCCGTCGACTGCAACTGCATAAGAGGAATCATACACTGTCCGCATCTATATACCAACATGCACGCGTTGCCCAATTTTGTAAGTGGGGCCTATAATTCCGTAATCCACACCATTGGTATGTTATGTCTCCCGTGGATGAAGAGTTCATCAACATTCACAAAGGCTAGCATTAAGCTCCCTTGTCCGTTGAATGTGGACTATTGGTGTTTATCTCTTTCCATTTTAAAAGGTCTTGTCCATGGACGGTTGAAATCAAATGACCAATCGTCTGGATTATAAAAGAACGTCACGACTAGCAATTCTTGTAAAAATCAGCTACATCTATAAGCTGTGTTGCATAGGAGTTCATTAGAGACGGCTCCATTGAAATTTTTGTCTTGGGTAAAAACTTCGTACTCGGCCGTCATCGGTCCGGCCCCGGGTCTGTCTCCGCCCGGATTTTGAACTATTCTACTTTTGCAGGCCCGTTCCCGGCCGATTTCCACCGGCACGCGCAGCCGATAATATGTAAGTTAGGGCTGAAAGCCGGGCGCATTGGGCCGGGTTGGTGCTCAACCGTAACCCAACCCAAGGTTCCTATACCTCAACCCTAATCCAGCCCAACCCAATCTCAGATTGGGAATTCTCAACCAAGCGGGCTCGGTCGGGTTGTTTAGGTTGGTCGGATATATATGCTAATATTTGACTTATTTTTTGTATCTATAATTTTATTAAGTATATATGTGATTATTCATTATAAATAACTTAATTTTTTCTTTAAAAAACAAGCTAAAATATAAGACAACTACTCCTTGAAAAACATGAAGTCTATTTGGGAGACAAATTGGGCATATCTTTATTAGTTTGAGTCCTTGGAAATGACGTGGACAAATGAGACTCGACATCACTAGTGTGCCTTCAACACAAACCATCCATAATCAATTATAATTTATAAGTAACTTATATATTGATCGGATTTGAGTTGGGTCGGGCAACTCGAGACCTCAACTCGAGTTTTATCGAGTTGGTATTTGTATAGCTCAAGCTTAAGATCGGACTCGAAATATCTTGCCCAAGCCCAACCCAATGTCAGGTCGATCACGGGTCAGTTAGGTCGAACTCACCCAACTTTCAACCTTTATGTAGGTACCTGGAAATGATAATTAAATGCCCGTCCGTACTATCAGTGGACGTATGAAACACACCATGGTGTTTTCCATGACATATCACTCGTCCATCTAAGATGTACCATGATGAAAATTGGATGTCCAAAAAATCAAGCGGGTCCAACCATGAAAATAAAATGCCTACTAGTTAGGCATACAACTAGTGGCCCACTTAATGGTTGGACTGAATTGACTTTTTAGGCATCCCATTCTTATGATGAGACAAACTTAATGAACTAGATGTCGTAAACATCATGGTGGGACTACATGCCAACTAGTTAGGTATACAACTGGCTATGCATGCGCACTTCTCCTTACAAAGTACCTGAAGATGCTTTCGTGGCTTTTAAGCAATTTAAAGTAGAAAGTTCCTAACTAGGGGTGTACACCGAGGCCAACCAAGTCGAGCTGATCTCAGCTTAAACTTGGCTCGACTCGGTATTTAAGCCTATCTGACCAGCTCACCTCGGTTCAGTCAGCAATTTGAGCCAGCTTGAGCCGAGTTCGAGTCAAGATCAAGTCAAGTTTGCCTTTGAGGTATTTCTACAAACACTTGAAATGCAACTTCAAAATTCCACTATTTTACAAATAAAGGCAGTGGTTTTATAGATATTTTCTCAAACGCCTTCTAAGTAACATGAAAAATAAATAAATAAAAATAAAGAGAAAAAATATATTTATTTCATTAACATACCTTCTTTGCTACCTTGCCACCAGCCAAACCTTCTTTACCACCAACCAAACCTTCCTTGCCACCAACCATATTTCATTGAGTCATTTTATCAAACAGTTGGTGAGCAACACCAATGGCAAAGTAATCGAGTCACCAAACTACTTTGATCCAAGTTCGATATAAGCTGGATTCGATCCGAGTCGAGTTGAGTCGAGTTGGGGCCTACTCAAACTCGGCTCAAACTCATTTTTGAGATCAAAAAGTCAGCTCAACTCGGCTCGAACTCAACTTCGAACCAAGTCGAATCGAGCTTTTTTGAGTCGAGTCGAGTTGAGCAAGCTACCTGAGCTAGCTTGGTTCATGTACACCCATACCAATAATGTACTAATTTAGATATACTAACGAAAAATACACTACCCTAATCATTTATAAGGATACATGTGTTCTACTAATAAGTTTTTCATGGATCAAACGATACGAAGTGTTAGATTAGGGAGCTGACTAATGCCTGTTTGTTAAATTTGAAGTCTAAAGACCGAAGTTGAAATTTGAAGCCTGAATCTAAAGTAAAAAAACTTGTTACATAATTACAGATGAAGTCTAAAAATTAAGTACTCGATTTGAAACAACTTGTTAGTTAAAAAATATCTTAAATGTCTTAAATATGTTAATTTGACACATTTGCCCCTATCTCCCGTTTGTAAATGTTTTACACTCCAAAGAAATTATATTTTATCAAATGAAAATGAAATCATATATTTAATTTAAATAAACTAAAATATCATTATTCACAAGCCCTCAATTCCTCTTAACAGGAAGATTGTCACTATGTGTGTCGTGTAGGGTTGAGCACCAGTCACAACAAAACCTTCAAATATTTTTGCAAAAAGGGTTTCAATGGTAGGCATTCCATCTCTGCTGCTTTTTGCAATGTGGTCTACTTGATAGTTCAATATGTCATATTCTTTGTCTCGAGCCTTATAAGCTCGCTAAATGGATGCACGGTTTGGATATAATACATACCCAATGATGGGACCCACAAAAGAACTTGCTAACGCAAATTAAGCAGCTATATAGTTAGTGTGAGATACACCAGCCAGTCCACATCTTAGCCAGTCTGTTTCCGCAGACACGGATTGCATACTGTCACGTGGAGCAGCTAGACTCGCAACTGAAGTGAGGTCACCAAGTTATGTAGCCCCATCATAATGTATGCTTTGTATCCACGCCATCCATCCATTTGGAAATACAATTTTAGGTAAAGATTCAAAGAATGAGTCAAATCTAAAGCTCTAATGGACCTCACCATAGAAAGCAGTGAGAAGAATGACGCCCACCATTAAAAACTTAAATAGGCCAAAGAAGTTTTGATCAAGCTGATATTCGTTTGTTTCCTTCTTTCATGTCTGTGTTAACTTGTGAACAGGTTGGATTTCAAATAAAAATCATGATGAGCCTTGGGGAGGTTTCAATGGTAGGTATCAATCTCCCCACTGCTTTTTGTTGTGGTGTTAACTACAGATGGAGGGTGTAGATAAAGCACATACATCATAATAGGGCCCACATACATCATAATGGGTCCACATAACTTGGTGATGCCACTTCGGTAGCGAATCTCGTTATAACCTGTCCGATTTGCTACTCCACTGCCACCAGCCAACTGCTAGTTGTTGGTGCTACGTGGGCCCCACCATGATGTATGTGTTTCGTCCATGGCATCCATCTATGTTTGTAGATCATTTTACCAAAAATGAGGTATATCCCAATCTCAAGTGGATCACATTACAGGAAAACAGTGTTGAATGGTGGATGTCCAATCACTATTGTTTTCCTGTGGTGTAGTCCACCTGAGATTTATATTCCTCTCATTTTTGGTATTAAGCCTAAAATAATCTTTAAAAATGGATGAATGGAATGGATGAAACACGCACATCATGGTGGGTTCAAAGAAGTCCCTCATGTTAAGAGTTGGGATGTGTATAATGCAACAGAGGAAATCTCTCTCACATAGGATAATTTGTTCTCCATTAAGCTAGACTCCCATCACCAAAAACTTTCAACATAAAGGACTCCTGTCATGAAAAATTTTCAACATAAAATTGTGGAGCGCTTTCCTTCTTATGGATTAACAAACACCACTAAATCATTTGGTGCCCTAATTTTTTTGAAGCTTGAGATAATCTTAACCATTGGATTTAAAAGGCCCATTTTATTATGAATAAATACTATTGATTTATGTGAAATAAATAATGAACCATGCTAGGTGTAAGCCAATCATAATAAACACTTCACTGATGGACATTTTAGCTTTTTAGGTTTTTCAAACCTTGTTCCATCCTTTAGGTTTTATAACATATGAGAGCTTGCAACCCTGGTATAGGGAGAGAAAGCCCATTCATGGTTTTGTTGCCTGAAATATCTTCACATGTAATATACAACATGAGAAAAGCTAAAAGATGTAATTTGATTACATCATCTAATATGTTTACATGCAAAATATCCATTCAAACACAACCTACAATCTTATTACTGGTAAAGATTTCCACTTACAAACTTTACAAGCATCCCAACAACCCCTTAATGGGTGTTTCCCCTACGGTGGGGTGATAGTGGCACACCTTGATGATGTGCTGTATATTTATATTGTTCATCTGTTTCTTCAGCTCAATAGGATACCAAAAATTATGCAAATCCAAATCTCAAGTGGACCACACCACAAAGACAGTGGTGATTAAGTGTCTCACCATTAAAAATTCAAGAGGGCCCATCATAAATTTTTCATAATGTTTATTTGCAGTTCAACTTGATGATAATGTCAAGAAGATCTAGATGAAGGGAAAATAAAATAATCACATTGATTAAAATCTTTGAAAAAAAAAAAAAAAAAAACGCACCTTTTGTGACTTATAAAGAGTTTTTAACAGTTATTCATCACTCTTTCTATTGGTATTGTCCACTTGATATTTGAATCTTTTTATGATTTGGGATCACATCTTAAACTGAAATAAAAACAGGTGGGCAATACAGATGTACAACAAATACATTAAGGTAGGCCCTACACAGTTAGGGTAACAGCTAATCCACTGCCATCGGACAGATCTAATTTTGGGACTATGAGCACGGAGCAGATCAGTAGATTATTTGTTACCTGGGTAGAACCTTAGTGGGTGGAAATCGGATTGCGTACTGCGTTATTCAGTACACTTTTATCATACTGAGTAAACTCAGTTGGGCCCACTGCGAATGTATGTGGTTTATCCACACCGTCCATCCATTTTTACTGCCAATTTTAGAGGAAGATTCCAAATTTGAAGTAAATCCACAGCTCAAGTGGACCATGCCATAGGAAACAGTGTGGAATAATGATTTCCACCGTTGAAACCTTCCTAGGGCTCACAGTAATGCTTATTTGTCATCCAACCTGTTCGTAAGATAAAAAAGACATAGATGAAGAGAAAAAACAAACATCAGCCTGATCCAAAACTTCTGTGGCCTTCGATAACTTTTCAATGGTAGAGGTGCAATCACACTGTTTCCTGTGGTGTGGTCTACTCAATCTTCGGATACGCTTCAATTTTGGACTTAGTTACTAAAATTATAACATGGATAAACGGAGTGGATAAAATAAATAAATAATGGTGGACCCCACAAATTTACTCAGTACTCTTAAGGGTACTGACTTACTCAGCACGTAATCCGGTTCCTAGCGGGTGTTACCCTAACCGTGGGGCCCACCTTGACATATTTGTTATATATTCATGTCATTCATTTGTTTTCCCACCTCATTTTAGGTTGGGATTCCAAAACTTAAGAAGATCAGGATGTCAGGTGAATCACACCACTATAAACAATGACGAGTGATTGTTAGGATTTTTTTGTGAGCCACCAAAGTAATCGATCAAGCTTATCTTTGTATTTCTCCTTCATCAGGGTCTTCTTGACATGATCTACAGGTTGAATGGCAAATAAACATTGCAAAAACCTTAAGATGGGTCCTTTGGAAATTTTAATGGTAAGGCACTCAAACAACTTTATTTCTTGTGGTGTGGTTCACCCAAGAATTGAATTTACTAAATTTTTAAACCGTGTTCTAAAATGGGTGGGAGAAACGGATGGACGGCATGGATGCACAACACATAATCAAGGTGAACCCACTGTAAGTTAGCACACACTAAGGGCATGTTTGATTTTCCAAACCCGGGTAATAATTACTTCCTTGTGTAATTACGGCAGCAATACAACGACGCCTACTTTTGTTAGCGCTAAAACCAGGACACGGTTGAATGTATGTGGGGCCTACTATGATGTATGTGGGTTATTCACACTGTACTTATGTAATCCCAGCTAAACTCAGGGCATGACAAAAAAGATGAGGTTATACTTACCTTTAAAAACTTCTGTGGGGCCTACATTGATGATGTGTTGTATATCCATGCCGTACATCCATTTCTCCACCTTATTTTAGGTGGTAATCCCAAAAATTAAGCAGATCCAAACATCAGGTGAACCACACCACAAGAAAGAGTGGTGATTGAGTGTTTCACCATTAAAAATTCCAAAGGGCACATTGTAAGGTTTTGGTAATATTTATTTTCCATCCAACCTGTTGATAATGTCAATCAGCCTTGGATGAAGGGAAAATACAAATATTGGCTTGATACAAAACTTTCGTGGCCCACAAAAAAAAACCTTATCCCTCACTATTTCTAGTGGTGTGGTCCACTTGAGATTTTGATCTTCCTAAGGTTTGGGATCTCGTACTAAAATGAGATAAAAAAAACAGATGGACAGCTCAGATATACAAAAACTACATCAAGGTGGACCCCGCATGGTTAGGGTTACACCCACTAAGGCGTTACCCTGGTAACAGTTTATCCGCTCCATGGTTGATGATAAAAATGTTATTGTGGGCCCACCCTAATGCATGAGCCTTATCCATGCCATCCATCCCCTCAGCCAGTTCATGGCATGAGCCAAAAACCGAGGTAGATCCAAAGCTCAAGTGGACCACACCACACAAAACTGTGGGAATTGAACACCTGCCATTGAAAGCTCATAGGGGCCTAAAAGTTTTGATGAAGATTATATTTTTTTTGTTTTCTCCTTACCCATGACAGTGCGACCTTATAAACAGGTTGAATGACAAGTAAACATCAACGCGTGCCCAGGGAAGAACAACTTTCAATGGTTGATGTCTCTATAACCATTGTTTCCGAGGTGTGGTTGACCTCAGCTTTGGATCCGTCTCATATCGGGTTCAAGCCCTAAAATATATTGTTAAATGGGATGGACCATGGACAAGGCACATGCATAACTGTGTTGTCTATTAATTTAAATCAGTATTACGATATATTTTTAATTGCTTTTCGAGCTAATTTTCATCTCTTGCAAACAGGTGGAGGAAGTCATTATCGCTTGGGGGTGTTTGATTTATATATATATATGAAAAATGTACTATGAGCTTGAGCTCACGGCTCGTTCCCATGCGATCAAGCTGTGTAGCCCCATCATGATGTGTTTTGAACATTTATCCCATCAGTCAAATGCATCGTTACATCATAGAGCTAGGTCTCAAAAATTAGGTCAATCAGTGACTTTTGTGAGCCACACCAAATTCAAAAGTGAAAAAAGGGCCGTGTACCTGTAAAATATTCATAATCATTTTTGGGGCCCACAAAAGATGTGGTTTGCAAATCCAGCCCATCCATTATGTGTGTCCCACTTGTAGGAGGGTTCAGAACAAGTTTCAGAAGCATTCAAAACACATTTGGGCCCCACCGAGTACTTTTATATGTTTTAACGGTGTTTCACATGATTTTAGATGGTATGGCCCACGTTAGTTCCGTATACGGTTGATTTTTGGGATATCCTATAATTTAAAGGGGAGTCATCAAATACACGGTTTTGATGGTCGACACGTATCACAGTGGGGTCCACACAGCTTGACCTCACGTTTGCTTATCGTGACGTACAGCGCACAATACCTTCTTCCCTATATATATATACATATATATATATATATATATATATATATATATATATATATATATATATATATATATATATATATATATATATATAATCATTACTTACGTGTGTAATTGCAGCAACAAGGTCAAAGTTGACATTGACTATTGAGGAGTCTCTTTGGATGGAAACTGACTCTAAAACCGTAGAAAATGGATTGTGAATAAAATTTGTGGGGCGAACTATTATGTCCAGACATTCAAATTACATGCTTATATTAGGGCATGAGCAAAGAAAAATAGAGGTGGATCCAAAACAAAAGTGGATCATATCATATGAAACAGAGAGAAACGAATGCCTGCCGTGAGAAATTTCTCCACATGAGCTTTGTATGGAATTTATATTTGTGTATTTCCTTTATCCATGTATGCGTGACCTTATGAGCAGATTGGATGATTGATATACATCCCTGTAGACTTAAATATAATTTCATAGGCAAATGTCATTTTGAGATTTGTTTCCGGTTATGTGGCCCACTTGAGCTTAGAATTTACTTTATGGGCTCATGCCCTAAATGAGTTGGTAAAATGGATGGATGGTGTGAACCAAATACATATATCACGATGGTTCCCGTATAGATGATGTGTACCCAATCCCCTTGAATTTGTGGCATGAGATCGCATTTCCTGATGTGTATTTTAACTGGTATATCACTTTATACCAAACGTAGATATGTTAACGTAATTTTCTACATACCACCATTTACAGGCGGAAATAAAATAATCAAACACTCTTATTTGCATGTACTTAACCAAGGTAAAATAAAAATCAAATGACCCATTATAATTTCTAACTAGTGCCATTTTTATAATTCCCAAGCAACAATATATTAATCCTCATGCTCTGCGATGTTTATACCAAACACTCTTGCTTTCCATTATTCATTTAAGGCGTGTCGGATCCTCATATTACGAGGTAGCATTCTGCATTAACACTATCATCGCAGCTAGGAGCCATTGGTGAATTAAACTCTGTATTTGAATTAAACTCTTGGAGCCAGGCACAACGCCACTCCCTCTTGATTTTCACATCTAACAAAATCTAATGCATTATTTTCATACTCATATATAAAGGTGCACATCCAACCGGTAAAACCATGGAACCGGACTGGAACCAACCAAACAATTCAGTTTGGTTCGGTTCTAGAGTGCACCGGTTTCGGTTCTGATTCTAAAAATTAAAGAACCATTTAGTTCTAGTTCGGTTCCGATTTGGAGGTATGTAGAATAAAACTGAACTGAACCGTGATTCGAACTGTAGATCTGATCTGTGAAATCGAACGTGGAACCGTGATTTTACAATATATTTAGTTGTATATTCGACTCATGATTTATGGTTTACAATGCACATTTTGTTTGTTTTCATAAATATATTTTTTCACACCATATACAATATCTAAACCATTCATCAAATGGATCACAACACGAATGGACATGGGCTAAATTATAAAATAAAACATGCAATTGGGCTTATAAAAAGTCAACAACCGTGAAACTGATCCTGAACTGAATTAGTTTTCATGGTCCGGTTCTGGTTCGGTTCTAGGGTGCTAACGGTCTGGTTCCGATTCTAAAAATCTTGTAACCGTAAGAAACAGTTCAGTTCCGATTTCACACCAAAATCGGACCGAAGCGAACCATGTACACCCCTACTCATATATGGGATCACCTGCTTTGGCTTTTGCAATCCTATGAAATGTAGTACAAGCCCTATCAGTCCATTGATAGAAACTAAGCAAAGACCGTACTTTGGGTGAATAGTAGCTAGAGACACCAAATCAAAGACCTAAAAAACATTAACTTTCTCCATTTGATTCCATCTTTCTGAAAACCCTTCTCCAAGATTCTAGATATTATCTTCTCCAGTCTCGCAATCTCAAGATATCTCTACACACCACTTCGATCTACCACATCTTCTTTCTATTTCTAGTTTTCACACTGTCCATCATAGCTTAAGGTCTCCAGGTCAATTAGTTCCAAGAATTTCAAATCCATATTATTGTCTTGGTAGTTGAATTTTATTGAGTTTGCAACAATCTTTTCGATTATTAATTTCCATTCCATCTCATTTTAACTAGAGGTGGGTATCGAGTCGAGTTGGATCGGATTGGGTCCAACTCAACTTGATCTAAATTTTTAAGTAACTGATCCGAACTTGATCCGATCCGAGACTGAGTCCAGGTCAGTTGACTCGATCCGATCCGATGCATGGCTAGCCTGACTCGAACCGAGTCCGACTCGATCAAGGAAACCGAATCAGATTGGGTTGGGTATCGTTCGGATCAGAAGAGAGAAGTGGGTAATACCAAACCAGAAGCGGATTGACTGGTGGTGTATTGACTTTAGCAAGTTCTTTGGGTCAAACTATGAGTATGTGTTATATCCAAACTGTCCATCCATTTGGAGAGTTTGTCTTAAGGCTTGAGTTGAAAAATAAGACAGATCTAAAGATTGGTTGGACCACACTGCAAAAAACAATGGGGGATTGAACGTTTACCATTGAAACTCTTTTTAAGATCATAGAAGTTTCGGATCAATATGAAATTTGTTTTTCCACTTCATCCATGTATTTTTAACATTATTAACAAATTAGATGGAAAATAAACGTTATGGTGGGGCCCATGTAACTTTGATCTCATTTGAGTTGTTTGTACAACTCAGAGCTCGAGGAATGTATGCACTCGTCTTCACACGACACGTATCTACAAAAGCCGTATAGCTTGCATGGGATGCGGATTAGCTATTGACAGGTTGAGTAGCTAGACTCCCTACTGAAGTGACATGACCAAGTTCTTTGGGACCCGCCATGATGTATGTGTTGTATCCACACCGTCCATTCATTTGGAGATATCAATTTAGGGCAGGAGCTAAAGAATGAGTTGGATCCAAAACTCAAATGGACCTCATCACATAAAACAGTGGAGAGAGTGACGCCCACCATTAAATTTTTCTAAGGCCCACAAAAGTTTTCGATCAAATTAAAATTTGTGTTTTCCATTATTTCAGGTCCGTCTTAACTTGTGAACACGTTGGATCTCAGATAAACATCACAGTGGACCTTAAGAAGGTTTCAACGGTAGGAGTCACTCTTCTCACTATTTCCTGTGGTGGGGTCCACTTCAAATATAGATTTGACTCATTCTTTGTCTCATGGCCTAAAATGATCTCTAAAAATTGATGAACAGTGTGGATACAACACATACATCATGGTGGGTCTCATAAAACCCTATGACATTACTTCAGTAAGGAATCTCGCGAGCTACTCAACTTGTCATTGTCAGTATCTAATCTGCATCTGCTTATGTGTGATACAAGAAATTAAATTGAAGTTTATCCACAGGGCACACACAGTTGTATAGTTGGCGTGTGATATAGCGTGAATGCATGTGGGCCCACCGTGAATGCATGTGGTTAATCCACACCATCTATTCATTTTTCCATATCATTTTATGGGTTGAACCCAAAATTTATGCATATCCAAAGCTCAAGTGGACCATACCATCAGAAAGTATAAAAGTATCGATTTCCACCATTGAAAACTTTATAAGTCCCTAGTGATGTTTATTTGTCATCCAAATTGTTCATGAGATAAATATATGTGATAAATATCTGTAAGAATCACTCTGGATCGAATCAGATCCATTCGGTTCAGATAGGTCCGGATTGACCACGGTCCGAACTTGATCAGAAAAACTGTCGGATCTGAATGACCGTTGGTTCGGTTCGGATCAGGTTGGATCAATTCAAATCTACCAGATCGGATCAGACATGCCCAGCTCTAATTTTAACATTAAGTCTCATTGACTTCAACTGAATCATACCGTCCTTAATAAATTATGTTTATTTAAAATATCTGTAGATTATGAATTCTACCACGTGTATTGTATGTAAGTATGTTCATAGTACTCGAGGTGTAATTATGAAATTCTATAATTAGCTCAAACCTAATACACTATCTACGTTTAGGGTATTGACCTAGAGTTTAGATTATTTAGCTTAGGATTTTATCCTATAGTTTAGGTCTAGGCTAGATCTTTAGGGTTTGAACGCTAATTGATGTACAATTAATTTTAGTGTTAATTTAATAATTATAAAGTATTTATAAATATTGGTGTTATAATTAATATTAGTTAATAATCATAATGATGATAAATAATATTATGATCCACTATTCATGATAAAACAATACACTAGTATTTAATAATGATATTATTTTAATTTATTGTATATAATAACTATTATTAGAATAGATAATTTACTAATGTCTATGCATTTTTAATATTGACAATCCTAGTATTTAGCCTTTAGAGAATCCTACATTCTGTTATAATTTAAGTTGATTAGATCTATTTTTATTAATTAGAGGATAGGTAATGCTTACACTCTGATTTGGAATAGGGTGGTTGGTTTGAATTGACCCCGAGTGAGGGCTTCCCGTTGTTTCAGGATCGACACATTTCGGCTGTAAGACCCGTATCCTAATCCGTACTGTTCCATCGCTTCTCGCGATCCTTCTCATCAAATTTGGGCAACCCGCGGCCTATAGTCGACGTTGCGCACGACTGTGAGACGTATCCTATACATTTGAGTCGGCTTAATCCGAGACTTGTATCGTTGCGACCGCACCGTCGCCGCGGTTCCAACGCCGCAACTCACGCACCGATCCGATACTCAGACGATGAGATGCGGACCCGCGTTCAGTTCGAGGAAAAACACTGCGTGTTGCAAATCTCAAGAAAATTTCTACAAAGTGTCAAATCAATCCCATCAATCAATCACTCATCAATCACTTTATGTCAAGTACAAGCACCCATGCTTCCTTTCTCCACAAGTCAAGCAACCACCCAAGTCAACTAACACATCACCTCACCCATCACTCACATCCATCAACCATCACCCCATCACTCACCTCACATCTCCCTACATCTCTCTCTCTCTCTCTCTCTCTCTCTCTCTCTCTCTCTCTCTCTCTTTTCTCACACCAAACCCAAGCAACCAAGAGAGCATCCCACGTCCAAATTTTTTCCAAGAGAAAGTATGATTTTGGTGGCCCACTTCCCATCCCAAATCTCTCATCTTAGCCATCTATTTTCCATCTCCACCATCAAAGTGAAGCTCTAGGAGTTTAGCTTTCCAACGGACCAAGAAGAGCAAGTGGTGGGTGTTTCTTTATACTAATTTTTTATGTTTTTAAGATGGGTCAAGTGAGGCCAACCGATCAATAGTTTGGATCTCACTTGGGACCCTAAGATGTGGCCAATGACTCATCTTGATCATCAAATCATTCCATGATGGGGCCATTCTCCATATACCCCATCATGATGTTTACTTTCCTTGTATTAAAGAGGTCATCTAGACCGTCCATTTCTAGTGGAGCGGGATCTCCACCGTTGATCTTTTGATTGATGGTCCATGTGCAACGGGACCCTTTGATGTATGATTGGATGATTGAAACGGAGGGCCCATAGTGTCGGGGTCCCTCCATCACGCGTGTCCCACTCCATATCTCTTTCTCCCCCTCTTTTCATTATTTACCCTTTTTGTGTGTGATGTAATGGCCCTATGGCCCACTTGGATGGACCCCACCACTGGGTATGTATTGACCCAAGCCATCTAAAAGTGGGGCCCATCTTATATGTGTTATACACACACCACCTACCATTTGGTGGCCCACCTAAAATAGGGCCCACCTTGTACGTGTGCTAGGCTACACTGTCCAGCGTCCAGGGACGCTGGACGTGATTTGGAAAACACAAATACTATCTTGATTCCAAAGCTAATGGGATGGCCCTCTCGTGTAGGCCCCATCTTGATGAACGTATTCAATCCACGCCGTCTATCATGTTTACCAACTCATTTTAGGTGTTGAGCCGAAGAATGAGCTTGATCAGAGTATCTGGTGGGCCATAGCGTCAAAAACTGTACCATCACCATTGAAATCTATCTAGATCCTTTTTACACGTTGAAAATGGGCTGATATTAGTCTTGATGGGTTTGTTTTATGCTTGGGAATACAATGGACGAAGTGGATACACTTCGAGCGGGCCCCGTATATGAAAAACCGCAGGAAAAGGTTTTTCCAAAAAAATAAATAAATAAGCAAGCAGCAGCAGAGCTGCTGCCGTCAGAGCTGCAGGCGTTGCCTGCGGCCTTGCAGCGGGCGGCCGGACAGCAGCCCACGGCCCCTGCCGTGGGCCCCACATGATGTATATTCTGTATCCACGCCGTCCATAAGGTGGCCCACCCTCTGAGGTGGGCCCTCTCCAAAAACAAGGCACATCCAAAG
The DNA here is from genome assembly GCA_037074715.1 of Magnolia kwangsiensis. Lineage (NCBI taxonomy): Eukaryota > Viridiplantae > Streptophyta > Magnoliopsida > Magnoliales > Magnoliaceae > Magnolia > Magnolia kwangsiensis. Next base: position 41,442,153 of record CM073574.1, read on the forward strand.
CTCAGGTGGCCCACACCATGAGAAATAGTGTGAATTGAATTCCACCATTGAAACTTTTTGGGGTCCATAAAAATTTTGGATTAAGTTGAAATTTATTTTTTTCATCCTCACCCAGGTCCCTGTGACCTAATAAACGGGTTGGATGGATTATAAACATTATAGTGGGCCCCACATGGGAAGCCCACAGTGATGAACGTGTTACATTGCCACCGTCCGTCTGGACGGTGGACTCCACTGTGATGTATGTGACTATCCACACTGTCCACCGTTTGGACAGTGGGACCCACCATGATTTATGGGTCCTATCCACTCTATCCACCATGGTGCATATGATGCATCCAAACCGTTCATTTATTTGGTAAAAATCATTTCATGACATGGACAAAAAAAAAATAATAATAATAAAATAAAAAAAATGAGGTAGATCTATGTTTCAAATGGGCCCACCTTGGTGTGTGTTTAGGGCCCACAATTTACTTAATTTTGGCCATTCATTGAAGGCTACTTTGATACATATCTAAAGCCTATGCGACTAAGCCCATTTGACATATGCAAAGTCCAGGGGACTAAGCCCATTTGATACATAAAGAGCCCATGGGTTCAAGCCCATTTGATGTGCATGGGACGCAAATGGAGTGGCCCATTTGATATATTTAAATCTCGTGTATGTAGGCCTATCTGACATATTTAAGGCCCAAGTTGTGAGGCCACTTTGATGTATTTCAAGGCCCATGGATCATGGACCATTGCAATGTACGTAAGGCTCATTAGTGAGGCCCATTAATGCAACCCATTTGATGAATGTGAGGCCCATGTAATATGACCCATTGGATATATCTAAGGCCCATGGATCTAGGCCCAACGGATGTCCTTAGGGTCCATTGCAATGTACGTTTCTCATGGTTCATGAAATGATATTTATGGCAGGTCGTGCCTAGAGAACAATGATGGTTTGACGTCCATATCGTATGTATAATGTTGCTTAAATGTCCTCATTGTAACTCTCCTTAGGGCCCATTGATAGGCCCACACTCGTTACTATTCATTGCTTTATGACATGTTTAGTATAATCCCATGACTCATGCCCATACGCATCATATGTATGCTTGATTTGAGTAGTGACTAATCATAGCATATGCCATTGGGCAGACCACCTATGGGACCCGTTATGAGACGGAGTGCCCCACATGATCGCGCAGTACGCGCTGGATTTCTGCATGATTTGACCGCGTGATTCATGCACCTCGCATATGTGTGACTTGATCACTGCACGCCCTAGCGACATCAGGGCCGTGGCTCCACAGGTATATCGTGGATGGCCGTATTGAATACCGAAAATACTTATTCTAGCACCGTGGACACTTAAGATGTCCTTGGGTGAAAGTTTCAGAATCTTTTTTGGTACCAGGAGATGCTCCAACGTCTAGACCGAGTGGATACACGAGCGCCCGAGTGTTGAATACCAGTAGGCCGCGTCTCCCACTGTGTCGTGATCGGTTGGAAGGGGGTGTGGCCTTATCCGCCTGAGTGAGGGGGCTATAAGCTAGGCTGAGTTTGACCAGCTCGCAAATGAGTCCGCTATCGACGAGTCGGGTAGGTATTGGCATACTACTGGTCAGGCGGATAGCGAGGTTTTTTCCGCTTGCTTGACTGTGCAGCTAGGGAGGTGGCAGTCACTGCGAAGTGTATTAGACCCTGGTGATATCCAGAGAGGAACTATTCTGATATACGTACTTGAGGAGTACCGACTTGCTTGGATTGTATTTCGCATATGACATTCGGCTATATAGGCCTTGCATTGTATCGGTGTGGCCGATGACATTCATATTTCATCGCATAGCTTTGGTATGGTTGATTCTATGGACTTACCATATACTTCCGCATTGTTCTGATACTGTACACTTGGCGTTTGCCTTACGCACACACTTACACCACCCTCTAAGCTTTTGTAAGCTTCTGCACGATAGTTGCGTGCAGGTAGCGTTGGACAGCAGCAGCGCTGAGACAGGAGCGCGTATCAGGACCTTTTGGAGATTTTTTATCACCTTGTATTTCCCCTTTCCGCATTGTACTTAAAATTTTTGATATAGTGGATATGTGGTGATGTTGTTTTGTGACTTGGTTATACTTGTGGTTATGCTCCATTACAAAAAAAAATTCATTCTGAAAATCCTCCTTGTAGGATCCCAGGATCGGAATCTGGCATTTGATTACCAGGAGCCGAGAATGGGGTACTACGGAGGCTGTCGGCACCGGATTCGGCAATCGGGATTCATGTGAATCCATTTTTCGAATTTGGGGCGTGACATCGGTGGTCAAACTTGATCCTATATTACACTTGATTAGGGTCTGCCTCACCTAATTTCTTTAGATGTTACAGTGCAACAACATAAGCTTGGTTAATCTTATATTAGCCTTAAAATCACCGAGTCAATGACCGAGATTTGCCAATTTGGGGTAGTAGCCATATGAAAGGCTTACCTGAGGGTCTGACTCATCTATGGTGTAGAGGAATCAGTTCACTCTGAGGAGAAGCCACTGAGTCAGGGCTAAGTTGGTGCCAGTTGAGTGGCGGCTGGGTCAACACGGCTGGACCAGGCTAAGTTCAGTGCAACTCTCTCTCTAATTCCCTTTGGTCTTCTTCTTCTTTGATTCATGACAATCCAGATGTAGCTGGACTAGACCTAGACACACCCCAAACTCACCAGACCTCCGACTGGGTGCACGACTCGAGCAGTGTCTTGGTGCAGCTCGAGTTCGGGTCTTGCACCCGACCTCCTTCACTCTGTTTTCTCTCACACTCTTTCTCTCTGATGTTGGACGTTCAACAGCAGACACCCAATGCAACCTGACTCAGTCCAGTCTCAACTCGGTTCGGTTGAGCCAGTCAACTGCGACCCCTCCTAGTACTTACAGGAGTATCAATTTATATGGTTCTATCTTCCAACACGTGGCAGTTTGTGAATATGTGAGATCCCGACCGTACATTAGGTTGTTCCACTTGCTATGATGTGGACGAAAAATCAGAATGATTACGTAATAGTCACTGGGAAACGTCTTTCAATGTGGACTACATATCAACTTCCAACCGTACACCTTTTTTTTTTCTCTTTTTCTTCGTACACCTGCAGCACACAAGATGGGCAGTCGTGCCATATTTTTGGGCCACACCCACACGCGTACCCTTGGGGGGTCCGGTGAATTAAATAATAATAATAATAATCTCGCTGTTGCTTGTTGTCACGTGTGGGAAAAGTAGGATACTAGGATTTGGACGGTTACCCTGAAAACAGGCCTTCTCATTTATCATCAACTCAAAGGGTATTGCAGCGGCCTTTATGTGATGTAGGCCGTTCATTTGGTTGAAACATGTTGATGGATTCATTTAGACTACACCAACCTAAGCCATCGATTAGACCTCGAGTTCAATGGGAAATTTTTGAAGTATGGTCATTCGATGGAAGTCAGTGCGCCCCACCGCTGGATTTGTTAGGCAAAAACCAAAAATGGAAGTCTTCACTCTGGCCACTCATTCCATACAGGTTCCCAACTTTCAACGATCCAAGTCGTTTATTTAGTTGCATGCAGTAAACAAGCCCCTTCTCTTTTGGCTTTGAGGTTATGCTGTCGATCATGCCCCTACCAAATGAAACTGCAGCCGCTTGTCCTCGTAACAGGAGTGGCTTCGGTGGATAAAGGTGAGTGGGACCAGTGTTCGAAATATTGATATCACGCAATGTATTGTATCCTTAGGATATAGATACATATCGGTTATCACACGAGATGTATAGTTTGTAATGCCTAATTTATCATGCTTTATAGGAAACATGGGGAAATATTGAGAAAATTATTGAATTTTTCATTGAAACTTCATAAATTATTAAAAAAATATCTCAATACACACTTTTAAATTACAAAATCTCAAAAAAAAAGAAGTGCACATATTATGTTTCATTTGTATAGGGTCCTAAATCATGCGTTGTCTAATGGAACTAAGACAACTATATTCAAATATGATGCATAGTGGACAACTGACATGCCATGAAAAAAAATAAAATGATGGACATGATAGATTTCTCACAAACATCATGATGGGCCCCACCATGAGCCTGATAGGACCATGAGGCACATTCAAATCTCATGTAGACCACACCACCGGAAACAATGATGCTTGAATGACCACTATTAAAAACTCTTTAGGGCCGCATTGAGGGTGAACCTTGAGTATGGGCCCACAATGATGTATGGATTATATTCATACCATCCATCCATTTTAAGAGATCATTTTAGAAAATGAGCCAGAACGTTGTGCATGGAACCCTTATCGTGGCCCCACCCATTATGTATGTGTTGTATCCACACCGTCGATCCATTTTGAGAAACCATTTTAGAGCCTGAGCCAAAGAACGAGGCCGATCTAATACTCAAGTGGACCCTACCACAGAAAATAGCGGGGACAATGACACCTATCGTTGAAACTTTAAACCACTTATATGGGGCCCACTATGATGTTTATTTGAGATCTAACCTGTTCATAAGTTCACGTAGATATAGGCTAAGGGAACACACAAATATTAAGTTGATCGAAAACTTCTATGGCCTCACAAAGTTTTTAATGGTAGGTGTTCAATCCCCATTGTTTTGTGGTGGGGTCCACTTAGATTTGACACATTATTTGTATCGTGATATAAAATAATTCATTCTAATGAATCGATGGAATAGATAGACAATACATACATAAATCTGAGCCCCACCCTTAAGGGTTGGGCAATCTTAAGTGCAGAATCCAATTTCCTTAAGAGAGCAGATTAGGTGCTTTTGTAGGGCCCACCATGATGATATATTGTATATCCACACCTTCTATTCAAAATTTCAACTCAATTTTAGATGTTGTCCCAAACATTAAGTACATTCAAATTTTAGGTAGACCACACTACGTGAAATAATGATGATTAAACGTTCACCATTAAAAACATATGAAGGCCCCCTTTAAGTAGATCTATCATGTTTGTTTGTCTTCCAGCCCATTGATAAGGTCAACCAAAAGTGAATAAAGGAAATATACAATGATGAGCTTTACTGTAAACTTCTGTAGTTATTCACCACTTTCTATGTACTAGTTCACTTAAGATTGAAATCTGTTAAAGTTTCAGCCTACTCAAAGATATGAAAAATTGGACAGCTGATATGAATAAAATATATACATTAAGGTGGATCTCACGATCCGTTTATAAAGTAAGCAAAGTAGCTGTACCACATACCAGCGGCCTCGCTGGCATGTGCATGAACGTATTAACCATGGAAAGAAGATTAAAGTCCTGTGAGCACCATCATAATGTATTTATTAAATCTATAATGACCATCCATTTGACGAGATCATTTTAAGACAAGTAATCAAAAATCAGTCATATTCAAGTGTAAGTTTGTACCACATCACAAATAGCAGTGGGACAATGATTCCACCAGCAAAGCATTCGTAGGGCCCACTGTGATGTTTCTTCTCCATCCCATCTATTTATAAGGCCACACAAACATGGATCCTGGGAAAAAAACAAATATCAGATTGATTGAAAACTTCTGTGACCCGAGAAGGTTTCAATTGGTAGACGTTGAATCTCCCACTACTTTTTGTGGTGTGGTGCATTTGATCCTTAGATTTGTCCCTATTTTTTGTCCAATTGAACGATCTCACGAAGTGGACGAACATTTTGGATATAACGTTTACTTCATGGTAAGCCCACGCGTCTCGTCAACTCACTGGCCAGGTCGCTGGTGTGCGGTACACCACTCGATCCGCTTTCATAAATGGCATCAAAAGCCATTTTTGCAGCAAGAAACCGGAACCCTAAATCTCAAATCCTGAAACCCTACGATTTTGTTAAATTTTTGGCCGAAATCTCTCCCCTATCCAACGAAAATCTCTCCCCTATCCAACGACAAAACGAGGAAAATCGGGGTTTTTTTGGCACTTACGGCGCGCCACTACCTCTCGATCGAGTGGCCCACCAGATTCAGCTTCCATTCACGCTCACATCTTCTGCAGGTACCGAAATCCCATCTTACATGGATTTTCCTCTTTTTGTTTGGATTTTTTTTCAATTTTTTTGAGAATATTGCAAACCCAACATTCCCGACCTTTTATCATCGGAATTCTCTCCGCAAATGGTTGTTGGCTCCGTAATGTGCGATAGTATCGTTAATATTGGGGATTTCACAAAAAAATTGTGCGATATATCGCATGATACAAAATTTTTTTATTTTTTAATTCTATTTTTTTTAAAAAATTTCTAGAACTTTTGATGGGTTTGGCCAGCGATATCGGCCGATTTTATCGATATTGTGATGGGTGGGACCCCTGTGGGGCCCACCTTGATGTATATGACTACATCCACGCTGCCCATCGGCATTGAAATCCCATTTTAGGGCATGATAAAAAAATAAGCAGATCCAAATTTCAGTTGGACCATAGTACAGGAAACAATAGTAATTGGCCATTAAAAACTTCTTGTTGGCCACAAGAGCTTTGGATTAAGATGATATTTGTGTGGTTTCTTCATTTACATCTTCCTGAGCTTATCAACAGGTTAGATGGAAAATAAACATATTCGGATGGACTATATGAAGTTTTTAATGGTGGGGATCCACCGTAGCTAGCCGCCCCCCTAATAACAACTCTAATAGGCGAGGCCCACTTTGCCGTGATCTAAACCATTCATCTGGTTGCCCCATGATAGATTGGCAATCACCAAAATTCTCATCCTAAAAATTTCCTAGAAAGAAAGCTCACAACGTATTTTCCAAATCTACTTTATAAATTCCACAAATCCAAAAAAGATAATCCCCAATCTCAGAGTCCCTACTTCATTAAAGGGCCTGTTTGGCTAGGCGGATTAAGAGGGATTAGGAGGGATGGGATGGATTTTAAGGTAATGATGGTGGTGTCAGTGGATTGGTTTAAGATCCACGGGATTGCTATATCCTGGGACAAGTTCACCGAGTCTGTTTGGCACGCCCGACTTATCCCAGGATTTTGCCTTCCAATACCTTCCAATCCGTCCAACCAAACACGCCCCAGGCACGATTGAACGGGATTAAGTCCAACTGGTTGGACCACAAGGTACGGTCCACCCAACAGTTAACATCCAACCTACAATCCAACCCTTCCAATAGGTTGGCCCCACCATGAGCATCACCTATTGCAAAAATCAACCTTATCTTCTCATCATGTGGGCTGCACCATGAAAACAATCTGTAGCCATTGATAGATAGCAAAATACAAGAGTGGGCTACTTGATGAGTGGATATGGAAGATTTTTGCAAAAGGTGATCTTCATGAGTGGATATGGAAGATTTTTGCAGAAGGTGCTCCTCATGAAGTGGCCAACCTATTGAAAGGGTTGGATGTCTCACACGCATGAAAGGTTGGAAGTTGTCCACTGGGTCGATTGTAACTTATTAGTCCAACCAGTTGGACTTGAGACCTCTCTCTCTCTCTCTCTCACACACACACACACACAGAGAGAAAGAGAGACACACACACACAACAAGAAGAACAAGAACAAGAACATCAAGAGAGGTCATCATAACTTGTTTTGTAAATAGGACTTGAAAACTGATCACCAACAGGTTCCTGCATCATAACTTGGCAAGCCATCCCATCTGTCTTGCCAACATGCCACTTGTGTAGGACTACCATACCCATAAAGAACATGACCCATCTTGAAAAATCAAGTTGATCCAGACATTCGGTGGACCATGCCTATATGTTATCTGAGCCCATTGGTTTTCCATTTGATTTCAAAGCTACAGCCCACCTGATGAGCAGATTAGCTGACTTTTGTGCCAGACCATCTTCATGGTGAGGCCTAAATGCCTACATTGAACAAATGTCCTACACAAGTGGCATGTTGGCAGAAAAGAATGGATGGCATGACAAGTTACTAAGTAGGCAGCTATAGGAGAGAGTCTTATAGGTCTTTCGATGGAGCAAGTACGAAAATCATAGACATAGGAGGCAACCCATCCACTCTTATTTGTTTTAATAAATTTATTGTTGCCAGTCCAAAGAAGAAGAAGAAGAAGAAGAAGAAGAAGAAGAAGAAGTGGCAACCATCCATTACACACTCCATACATGTACATAAGTTCACACCATCCAAATCATCGTCCCACAACAATTGAGGGGCGATAGGAGATAGTCTTATTAGACTTTAGATGGAGCAAGTTACCAGGCAGACAGCTATAGGAGATAGTCTTATAGGACTTTAGATGTAGCAAGTACGAAAATCACAGTGGTAGGAAGCAACCCATCCACTCTTTTCTGTTTTAATAAATTTATTGTTGCCAAAAACCAAAAAAGTGGGAACCATCCATTACACACGCCATACATGTACATAAGTTCACACCATCCAAATCATCGTCCCACAACACATAGGTGGTAGGATCAATCCAAATACATATACATGTAGATCAAGCTATCACCATTCTTGTCATTCCCCTCAATATCTTCCTATGGATGTTTCTTGCTTTACTTACCTTTTATGTTGTTTTTAATCTGCTAGATATAATATTTACCTTGTTCCGGTTTTGTCGAATTCTTTATTATATGATGATTGCTTCATAACATATGTTTATATTGTGGAGGTAGTATGAATACTGGTAAGTATATTTGTTATTTTTATTGTTTTTTTTTTTTTTTTGAGAATGAAGCTACCTTCCTTTCGTTTGACTCATTTGGATGGATTATGATTCTCCATGGCTGTTGATGACGGAGTTTGTCATTATTTCAAGAAACTGTTATACTTTCACTTAATGATGCTTAATATGTATTACATTTTTTTCTTAAATTATTATTTTAACTTGTTAGTTTATAGTTGTGACTTGTGATTGTGATTTGTAAGTTAGATAATTAGTTTCCTGTTTGAGAATTTCTATGTGGCCATGCTTAGATATGATGTGTTTTTGGTGGCATAGAAATTGCTCAAATTGTCCCATTTTGGACAGTTTAAAGTTAGATGGATAGTATGCTTTCATATAATCTATTTAAATGTTCATGCCTGATTCGCGGTCCATCTCCTCGTTTCTCTCTGGATATGTTTCTTCCGTTCCGTATCCAATGCCAAATATCTTTACATTGCTTTAGATATTTGACATCGGAATGTAATGTAATATCAACTTATCTGGAGAGGCATGGGGAGATGTTGCCGGATTTTCGACGTGGACGTTTAAATGAAAATATGAAAGTATTACTATCTATCCAACCTTGCATGAGTAACTAATTTATAATTTAATCGAGCGGTGGTCCTGGAAAGTGAGAACCGTTATGACCATGCGAAGCTGTCCATTTTCTATGGACAACAATATGGGTGGCCTGGCCATTTGGACTGGCCCGTGTTTCTGTATTAGCCCGAAATTGATGGAGCAGACCTGGATGTGTGTCGGAGCTATCCGGATGTTGAGCGGGGGTCTCTGGAAGGTGGGAATCGCTGTTATGACCATGATGAAGTTGTCCATTTCCTATGGATAGCAATATGGGTGGCCTGACCCTTTGAACAGGCCCGTGTTTATGTATTAGCTCGAAATTGATGGAGCAGACCCGAATGTGTGTCGGAGTTATCCGGATGTTGAGCAAGGGTTCCTGGAAGGAGGGAACCGCTGTTATGACAATGATAAAGTTGTCCATTTCCTATGGATAGCAATATGGGTGGCCTGACTATTTGGACATGCTCGTGTTTATGCATTAGCTCGAAATTGATGGAACAGACCCGGATGTGTGTCGTAGCTATCCGGATGTTGAGCGGGGTCCCTGGAAGGTGGGAACCGCTGAATAGGTTGGATGATAAATAAACATCACTACAGGCCCTAGAAAGGTTTCAATGATGGAAATCATTATACCCATTGTTTCTTGTGGTATGGTCCACCTGAGTTTTGGATATGATTCAATTTTGGTTTTAACCCCTTGAATGATCTAAAAAAGTAGATGAACGGTGTAGATAAACTACATATATTTACAGTGGGTAAGATGATTTCCTAACCCTAAACCTAAACTTGAAAACTGAAACCTAAACCTGAACCCGAATTCCTAAACCTATAACCTATAACCTATAACCTTAACCTAAACCTAAACCTAAACTTACAACCTATAACCTATAACCTTAACCTAAACCTAAACTTGAAAACCTAAACCTAAACCCGAACCCAAATTCCTAAACCCAAACCCAAACCTAAACTTATAACCTAAACCTATAACCTATAACCTAAACATAAACGTAAACCTAAACCTATAACATAAACCTAAAACCTATAACCTATAACCTAAACTGAAACCTAAACCTATAACCTTAACTTGAACCTAAACTTGAAAACCTAAACCTAGACCCGAACCCGAACCCGAATTCCTGAACCTAAACTTGAACCTGAACCTGAACCTAAACCTAAACCTATACCTAAACCTAAACCTAAACCTACAACCTACAACCTAAACCTACAACCTACAACCTAAACCTAAACCTATAACCTTAACCTAAACCTAAACCTAAACTTGAAAACCTAAACCTACCTAAACCTAAACCTATAACTTGAACCTATAACCTAAACTTAAACCTATAACATATAACCTAAACCTAAACCTAAAACCTTAAACCTTAAACCTTAAACCTAAAACTTAAAACCTAAAACCTAAACCATAACCCATAACCTAAACCTATAACCCGAACCCGAACCCGAATTCCTAAACCTAAACCTAAACCTACAACTAAACCTAAACTTGAAAACCTAAGCCTAAACCTGAACCCGAACCCGAATTCCTAAACATATAACCTAAACGTAAACGTAAACGTAAACCTATAACCTAAACCTAAACCTAAACCTAAACCTATAACCTATAACCTATAACCTAAACCTATTCTCAAATCCCTAAACCTAAACCTAAACTTACACCTAATCCTAAACCTATAACCATAAACTAACTCTAATCTTTTCATTGTAGAGATGGATAAGAGTTGGATGCGAGCTAAGAACAAGTTTGGCCCATAGTATAAACAAGGGGTTAAATAGTTCATGGAATTTGCGCGAAATCGGGTGGATTTAGGCAATAGGATTAGGTGTCCATGTCGAAAATGCAAGAACATGGTTCATAAGACTTTATACAAAGTAGAAGACGATTTGTTCATATTTGGGATTGACTAGAGTTACACTTGGTGGATCCATCATGATGAAGAGTTCCACCAAAAAGTTGAGGCCACGGAAGTCTTTATTGACCTAATTATGTCGGATGACGATGATGAAGACGTTAATGAAATGCAAGATATTATAGGGGATGTGTTCAGGGGAAAAATTGCAGATACTGATTTTGTAGCGATAAGTAGTAGCCAAGATATTCCTTCTATGGGTGATGTCGAATCAGAAATGTTTAGTAGGTTGTTGAGGGATGTACAACGTCCATTTTATCCGAGGTGTGAGAACTTCTCCAAGTTGAATTTTCTTATACGGTTACTTCATTTGAAAACAATAAATCGTTGGAGTAACAAATCATTTGACATGTTGCTTGACTTGTTGAAAGAAGCATTACCGGATGGTGAGACATTGCCTAAGTCTCATTACGAGGCAAAATCCTTGATGCGATACTTGAGCCTTGGTTACATCCCCATTCATGCATGTATAAATGATTGTGTATTGTATTAGAAAGAGCATGAAAATGTTGAAGAGTGTCTAGAATGTGGAGAATCTAGGTGGAAGTATGATAAAGCCAAGCATAAGAAAATCCCGCAAAAGGTGTTAATGTACTTCCCATTGAAACCCAGATTGCAAAGATTGTTTACGTCTCGCAAGACGGCTGAAGATATGAAGAAGCATAAGGAGAAACGCGTTCATGATGATAGTACACTGAGATCATAATTTATACAAATTTTAGGTTATGTTTTTAAACCCTGCCAAATAAAGAAAAAAGAAGATCTCTAATAGATAATAAGGATTAAATAAAATGAAGAATTCAATTTTAAGTGCCACCCAAACAGGCCCTAACAACATTAAATTTTGGCTAATTCCAGCTCATTAAATTAATAAGTGCAATTTGATTGGATAGTGCATTCAAATACACCTAATAGAAGATTAAAGTGATTACATCGTACCTTACCAAAGACATCTACAGATGTGAAGGTTATGTTGTATCAAAGAAACCTACAAAAAAGGGAGTGAGGAGCTACTACTTCTTCTTCTTCTTTTACGTTATAGGGCAGAGACATATTTCTTGAGTTTTTTCTTTCAATTAAAAAAATAAAAGAAAAAAAGAAGAAGAAGAAAATGAAAAAGAGAGAGAGACCATAATGGCCGTTATGGGGACTGTTACAGTCGTTACGACCCATATCGTAAAGTTAATGGTGGTGGCCGTTATGGCCATCGTTACTGTTATGGAATACCTTGCATGCAACCCATCCAACCATCACATGGGCCACCATGCTTCAGTGCAAGTGTTTGGGTGGCTGTGCATTGTTTTCTATGGCGTGGCCCATGTGATGGTTGGATAGGATCGAATTTCTTGGGTGAATCACAATTGGCTATTGTTTTCTATGGTGTGGCCCAATGCCCAATTTATTAGGGTGGATCTAACCATCACGTGGCCCCTATTCACTATTTATAACACTGATTAGAGTAGTGGTACATCATGAAGGCTAAGCCCAACTAAGTGATCTCATCAACATGATATTTGGTGCAACCAAACACATCTTAAAATAATAGGAAAAACTAGGCAAAGATTAAGTATAACTATAAAGAAATAGCAAGGAACCGATTTAATATTATTTTTTTAAAACATACTGTTACTTATATTATTTACTAAAATCATTGAAAACATTAACTAATTTTATTAAAAAATAGAAAAACATAACAAATCATTTATGGCTTTAATTAATTTTAATGTTTAGTGAAAAATAACTTTTAGTGTAAGCTACGTAGTTTGTAATGTAGGTTGTAGCATGTAGAGCATGATAATTAGTGTGTAGCATAGGCTACATGTGACTTAAGCTATTTTCATGAGCTACGTGAAAGCTATACTAACTATGTAGCATAAGCTATTTAAAACACTAATTTTAATGGAATAAAATTATCATTTTTCAAAGAAAAAGTATTTCGAGGGAGAAATGGCATGGGTATGGAAATTGTTATACTGAATTTTGGTAGAGAATGCCATGAACGACAATACAATGACATAAATCTTAATTTGCTCATAGTGCAATTAGTGAGAAATGGCCTAAAAACAAATTTGTTCAAGTTAGATCATACAGGTTCTCCAAATGTTTAGCTATTCTGTGAACATTGATTGAACCTTTAGGGCCTGTTTGGATTTGTGGAAAGTATGAGAAAGGAAATAATATTTCTTAGGAAACTTAATTTCCAAGAAATTATGGGAAAGAAAATATCATTTCCCATGCGTTTTTTTTTTTTTTTCAATATTCTCAAAAAAAAGGGCCTGTTACAAGATGTGTTGTTACTTGTTTGGCAAAACAAAACTTTACCAAGCAAAATTTCTTGGGCATGTAGGCCCTTAAAGCTAGGTGACAACACATACGCACATTAGCACACAAGCACATATGTCACATATCGAGTGAAGATGGATGATGGTATATCTGGAATACTTTGTAGAAATGGGTGCAAAAAAGCATGGTTAGTTGACTATTCCCACATCCATTGATGTGTGAGGAATCCATGTTTTCCACTCTTAATATAAATTAGTGTCCACTCCGTAGCGCCTCTCAGGGTGTGTGATCCAAGCCTTTCATCAAGTAGACACTGGCATGTGTGTGCCTCGACTCAAAACTATGTTTTTCCATGCTGCCCATTTATTTTTAAAATCATGGGCCACATGATAAGCAAACATGCATGTTTTTCATAAGGGCATTAGTGCAAGGGCATTTTCACACCGAGCTCGAGCGGGTTAGCCTGTGGGATGCAGGGACACACTCGGGGTGGGTGGCCCGTGTGAGGCGGTACCCATGTGATTTGGGGCCCATAAGGCGGTTCGACTGAGGTCCTAACCCATGCGATGTGGGACCTGGGCTATGAGATAAAGGGATTAATTTGCCATGCTCTAACAATTCGAGCTTTTAGAGCAAGTGGTTAATTGTCCTGCATCAAATTTGTATTAGAGCGGGAGGTCTCGGGTTTGAGACTCCTCACTGGCGGTGATTAATGCAGGGACATTTTCACACTGGGCTCGAGTGGGGTAGCCTGTAAGATGCAGGGACACTCGGGGTGGGTGACCCATGTGAGGCGGATGGCTTGTGAGAGGCGGGCCCCGCCCGTGTGAGGCGGTACCCATGTGATTTGGGGCCCATGAGGGGGGTTCGACCGAGGTCCTAACCTATTCGATATGGGGCCTAGGCTATGAGGTAAAGGGATTAATTCGCCATGCTTTAGCAGTTCGAGCTTTTAGAGCAAGTGGTTGATAGTGAATCCACACAATGGATGGCTGAGATCTTTCATTGACATACCAAGGAATATAAGGTGCAGAGGATTTGCTTTATACACGTGTGGGCTATATTCGATTGATGCAAGTTGCGGCATATGAATGTAGAGAATTGAGCAACGGGCCTTGGTGTGCATAACTGTACCTGCCTTCAAATACACAAACCATGTTTTGGATGGGCCATAGTCTAGAAATCGCATCCAACTATTTTTCGGCTCAAAATTAGTACAAGGATGACCCACTTGCTGGAGATACAAATTGCTCATTTTGCAGTCTTGATCATAGATGGTCCATGCTACAAGTATGATCATGTTCATCTATTTGAAGGACAATTTTTTCAACTAATTATAGACATTTAGTCCTATCCCTTGTTTGCCGTCCATTTGCAAGTAATTACATGGACAGTTGGAGATATCTAATGAAGAAGATTTTGTTGCATGACCTGTCTTATGATGGGCCCACCATATCAGCATTCTAGATCATTTTATTCAATACAAGTGCCCCCAACTTTTGAAGAAGATTAGCAATCGCTGCCTTTGAAATAGTATGGGTATAACTAGTGACGAGTTGGAAAATGTGGAAGAGGAAATACAGTTCCTGAGGGCAGAGGGTGGGAAAATATTTTGGAGATTTTGTTAGAAAATTAGCTACATTGGAAATACAATTTCTTGCTATTTCCTGTCGTTTCAATTATCCAAACAGCTTGAAAGTGGGCATAACTGAGAAACCCTCTTTCCTTAGCTACAATTTATCTCAATCCAAACAGTCCTATAGAAAAGAAGTCTACAATCTCCCACAGGAAAATTTATTGCTGGAATTAAAAGAAAAATTTGCAAATATTGTGAATCGATCATATTCATTTGGACCAATTCTTTTGGTTTATGAGGGCTTCCTTTTTTTTTTTCCAGTTGGGATAGCAATTTCATGGACAGCATGCAGACTAGTTTATGGAAGTAATGTGGTCAATATGACTAATGATGATTTGTTAATTGTTATGTGAATAACTATGTTACTTTTTTTTCCCTTTCATATAAGATCCACATAAGGATATTTTTGATCATTATCTTCCCATCATCGATCGACTATATTAATATTTGGACATTGAATTCAGGTTCACATGATCTACCATGAATATGTCTGAAGTGATGAGGGAGTCTGCTAAGAAGGTTGATCCAGCAGTTTCCCGCGCTACAATTCAGCATTCTGCTTCTCGATTCAAAAGATGGGGCAGGAAGTATCCATTTATCAGATACGGGCTTCCATTCATTTCACTCACCGTGCTAGGGACAGTTGGCCTAGGTCATCTCTTACATGGGAGGCGAGCTATCACTGTCCATGAGTCATCTTAAACTTGTATCATTTACTATATGATTTGGATTTCATGAAAAATTGTTTGTGATTCAATTTGAACGTTATTTCACAAATCCGTACATGAATTGGACTTAATTCATTCATGAATTCTGTGACTCAGAATGATTGTTTAAAGCTAGTTGTTGTTCTGTAGACTAAAGGGATATGAAATTGAATTGCTAGCGATATACTATGTTTTGATGACATGGATGCTCTGTGTAGTTTCCGTTACTGTGTAGAGATGTTATGGACTGTCATGAATCGATAAAAACTTAGTGATAGAATATGGTTGCTTTGAATGTATTGCATTTTTCTTCACTTCTAAATACTTTTTAATCTTTTCATCATTTTTCTTCATCGTTGTTTAGATTCACATTGGAAGTTATGGCATAAGTTTGACGCCGGCTGCCAACCTAACCATCCTCCTTTATTGGGGCAGGGGACCGGCTATGAGAGCATAAAACTCCCACAGGTCCCATGTAATAGTCTGTTACATAGGCTGATTACAATCAAGCACTATCTAATAGTCTATTACATAGGTTGATTACAATTAACAAGTAGGTTGCAATCAATGGGTTCTTTTCATCATTTTTCTTAAAAATTTGAAAGGGAACTGATATCCGCATCCTCTCTTTTTAATCCCATTCTTTCGACTTTCGGTTTTAGGATAGGAACGTGTTACTATCCTGAAACCAAAATTAGAAAGAAAGGGCGTGTAGCTTCAGAACATGTTCTAGGAATTTTTTTTTATTACATATACCGGCTCATTTCATTCAGGTGCTTAGTCCATTATGGACCATAATGTCATTTGTTATGGCCGATTTAATAGAAACAACAGTCCGAGGTGACATTTTTCTTAGTTTTTTTTTTTTTTTTTTAAATTTTTTAATGGCCACTCTAATGTCTGATACATTGCCCTTGTTATTTTATACAATAAACATCGCAGCTATGATCATCAATACACTATAGGTAACTTTCCATTTGATAGTGCCATTGAATGGACAGATGATAGCCCGAGTAGTGCAAGATGTGGGCCTTGCAACTCATGCCCACCCATAATGGGGCCCATGATTTGGATTAGGGCTGTCAACGGGTTGAGCCTATGGTTGGTCTCGGCCCGGATTTTGAACTGTTTCAGATATTCAAAATTCTGATTTTGGCAGGCCTGAGCCCGGCCCATTAACACCACTAATTTGGATAGCTTGGACTGACATGCATTAAGCCATATGCTATGGATCAGTAAAGAACACGGTTCTAAGCATTCTGACACATCTAGCTTAATTGTGTTTCTTCTTAAATGCAATTTATCTTTGTGGATCAGTAAAGAAGTGGCCAAGGTAAAGGATGATCATGAGTGGGAAATCATAGAGACTACAAAAGCACTTTCAAGAACAGGACCTGTAGACGGTTATAAGCCAAAGAAGATTTCATTGGAGGAAGAGCTGAAGGTAAGGAGTATGCTGCCTATAGATTTGATGCAAGTAGAGCCTTTGTGTAGCTTTTGCTGATCGCGGGTGGTTGTTTTATTTTTAGGCTTTGCAGCAGAAAGTAGACATAAACAGCTATGAGTACAAGAGAATTCCCAGGCCAGATGAAGGGAAATCAAGCAAGAAGTAGCTCACTCTGATCCATAGCTCAAGTGGTAGACTAGGTGAAAGATACCTCGTTTCAACACTGAGGTCTTGATATTGATTCCCTAGTAGGGGTGGCTAACAGTGAAGTGTGAACTGACAGTGGGTGTACTAACAAGCTAACTGAAAAAGAAAAGAAAAGAAGAAACAAAAGTAGCTCCTCACTCCCTTTTTGCAGGTTTCTTTGATACAACATAACCTTCACATCTGTAGACAACTGTCTTTGGTAAGGTATGGTGTAATCACTTTAATCTACTATTGGGTGTGTTTGAATGCACTATCCAATCAAATTGCACTTTAATTTAATGAGCTGGAATTAGCCAAAATTTAATACTGTTAGGGCCTGTTTGGGTGCCACTTAAAACTGAATTCTTCATTTTATTTAATCCTAATTATCTATTAGAGATATTCTTCTTTTTCTTTCTTTGGCAGGGTTTAAAAACATAACCTAAAATTTATATAAATTATGATATCTAGTACATGGTTGATGCCAACCAAAATGAGATGATCACTTTTAAGTGGCACCCAAACATGCCCTTAGCATTCTCGTTGGGTTCTGGCAGCAAAATTGTAATTTCAATACTTTCAAGTTGGCACATCATTAATGTTTGCCATTTCCTCTCTTGGTTAAACTAAATGTTCTCAATGCAATTCACTTCGGTATCCAAATGCTATGTGAAATTGTCATTCCCCGTTACCCATGCCATCCATAGTTTTTCATCCACTTATGTCCATATTGTAATAACTATCTTTAACTGATGATGTGGTCCTTGATAGAGTGGAATGGCAGAACAGGACTCATGTAGCCGATCCCAGATAGTTGGGACAAGGATTAGATGATGATAATTATGATTGTAATAACTATTTTTGAACCCTACCTTCAATACGATGCTTGCAATTCTATAACATCCACAAGATTTTCAGACCATTCCTCTGTGGGCCCCATCGTGGGTTGGTTTGAATGGCAAAATTTACACTCATCCATATGATCTAACATCTGACTTCTGAGGATTATAACGGTTAGAAGAAAAAGAAGTAAGTCCCCATTGTATGGGCACAAGTCATCTAATTGGACAGGTAGGATATATTGAGAAGGATGTAATTTTTTGGCAGTAGCATGAGCTCCTTTTCTGTGTTCTTGCCTTAGTTGTGCAATCCTTCTAAGCAGGTACTGCTACCACTCCAAATTGCGCTCCTGAGTTCCCGCCCCGGCTTCTTAGGTGTTTATGCTTGCTAAGATTTGAAACTGATGCTTACCCACTCCAACACCCGCATCTGTTCCTGCTTTGCTATGTGTGTCATGCAACCAGTGTTTTAAATATCGACGATATTTGCCGATATATCCCACGATATATCTTGTATTCCACTCGCGCGATATGAAACTCGCAAGTAGTGCGATATTTCTCACATGTTCGATCCAATGAGTATATTTGATTTTTGATCTATTTTTTTTTTTTTTTTCCGTAAATCATGTTAAACTAGTGTCAAATTGTTACAAATTCATGGTTTTTCATGGAAAAAACATAGATTGGGAGCTTCAATTTCAAGATTTGGAGGAGATGAGCTGAGTTGCGGAAAATTGAAAAAAAAATAAAAATTTCTCACTTCCTAGCAAATTAGTTGCAATCTTTGTGTCCAAACATAAAATCAAACATGTATGCAGTGTTCGAATTATCTTTGATATTATCGAAATATCTTTGATATTATCTTTATCTCTAGCTCAACGATACCAATAACACTGGTAGCGATGCCTATAATGCTGGTAATATCAAAAATTTCAAGTATTAACAATGTATCGCTAAGTATCGCCAATGTCTCAATATCACTAATATAATCGCCAATATTTTCAACTATGTAAATTCTAGGCGTCGCTTGTATTGCCAATGCATCAATATTGCCAATTTATTGCCCATATTTTCGACTATGTAAGTTTTAGGTAAGCCTTGTATCTTTTTCAGTAAGTGTATTAGACGATATTTCAATAATATTGTCAACGTATCAATATCATCAAAATTTTATTTATTAGGAATTTTTTTTTTTTTCAATTTTTTTCATGGGCACGTGGTTGTATTGTGTTCAATTTGTCATTTATAATATTTGGATCTTATCGATATCGCAACATGCCCGATATTGAGACCACAATATTTCATTTTCTTTCCAATTGTTGATGGATTTTTGGGTGAAATATCTTATGTTATTAATATTTTGTAACATTGATGTATGTTTGGATGAAAGGTTGAATGGTTAAATAGGTAGGATGAGATGGTTGGATTGATTTCTTACAAGTGTGCATGCTTTTAAGGCCCCATTAAATGGAAACTTGTTGTGTATGTATTCTTTTTGTTTTTGTTTTTTTGATTTCTAAATATACGAATATGTACATTTTAACATATTCTGAAGTTTCATTGAAAATTCCACCGTTTTTCTCATGTTTTTCCGCATTTTCGATTATCAGCGATAATATCGGCGATATCGATATTGTTTCCTTATCCCTGGCCAGCGAAACTTGTAGCAATACCAATGTTTTGAACACTGCATCTATATAACCTAATCTAGGGATTCTTCTTTTGCTTTTAAATGTATTTATTATGATTCCATATGTCTTCTTACATTTATGAATTATACGTATAGACTTTAAATGTACTTGCATTAATTCAGTTAGACAATGCATAGATTAGGACCCCATACAAAAAAAAAAAAAACCTATTATATGCATTTATTTTCGTGTAATGTTTTGATTTATAAGTGTATGTTGATGTGTTTTTTAACAATCACTGAAGTTTCATTGAAAAAATCAACTAATTTTCCCATGTTTTCAACAACAACGATACATTATGCAATACAATTGATATATCTTATGCGATAACCGATATGTATCTGTATCCCAAAGATGCGACAAGTAACACAATATCGATATTTCAAACACTGCATGCAACTATATTTCTTGTTGGATAATGATCATGTTCCCCAATCTCTCTCCATCCATTTATGGTGGGTACGAGTCCTAGGTGCATTCAAACATGTCTTCCTCTCCAAATATCCTACTGTGAATGTGCATGGGGATTTCCACCCACCATGATTTGGATATGGGAGAGTAGGTAGCACATGTGTAATGCAGTCTTTTCCTTCAATACTTGATCCCAAAATGCCCAACCTTGTTCAATTATTTATCCCATTTCTTCCCAGATTGCACAAACCATTAAAAATTAAAATTTATACCCTATTTTCAACATTTATATATTAGAGTCGGGTGGATGGAGAGGATATTTGTCTATGGAGTTTCATATGCAGTGGATACAATGGAAGTGAATGGGAAATTTTATGGGATAGCTCTAACATAAACCATGTTGTAGTTAAAATGAGTGTAGCTAAAATGAGGAATTGAGGATGTTGAGGTGGATGAGTGGCAAGACAAGAAAAAGGTAGAATTAGAAAATAGAAGTGAATTCATCAGAGGGAACTTCTAAGTAGCACCAATAGGTAATAAGATGAGGGAAATCAAATTTAGTTGATTTGGCCACGTGCAACGAAGATTAAGAACTGCACCAGTTAGGGATGAGTTGGTTCAATTGAAGGCTCTAAAAGGGCAAGAAGGAGGCATAAAGCAAGTGGTTGGAGGTATTAAGAAAAGGCTTGTCTACCCACAGTTTAACCAAGGGTATGATGGTCCATGATAGAGTGGAATGGTGGAACGGGATGTGTAGCTGAACCTAATTAGTTGGGGTGAGGCTTTGATTATGCTGATGAACGGGAAACACAAATATGAACTCGATCAAAACTTCTTCGGCTCCTAAGAAGTCTTTAACGGTAGGTGTCCAATTCCCTGCTATGTAGTCCACTTGAGCCTTGAATTTGTCTTCTGAAAAATGATGTCTAAATGGATGCACGACATGGATAAAACAATACATCACGGTGGGCCCCACAGAGCCCCTACCCGAATAGAGACGGTCTAGGCAAGGTAGAACGCAATTCCATCGTAGCTATCGTGCTCAGTTGGACCGTCTAATCATCGATCCGTGACCATGGACCAAAGTCATCATAAAAATCATGTGTTATAATGTAGAAACCGAAAATCACATGGACTGTATGGTCCAATGCATCCGTAAGTGGGGGTTTTCTTTTTAGTGGAGCAGATTAGGTGAGACCCAACCTCACCCAAGACGGTGTGGCCCTTACCATGGGGCCCACCTTGATGTTGTATTTTGTATCCACCCCTTCCATCCATTTTTCCAAATCATTTTAGGTCATGATAAAAAAAATGAAGAATGCCCAAACATTAGGTGGACTATATTATAGGAAACAATGGCGTTTGTAGGCTCTATTATTAAAAGCTTTTTAGGGTGTACTTTGATGTTTTTATATTGTTTATTTACCATCTAATCTACCGATAATGTCACGTAAGCCTAGATGAAGGGAAAAAGCAAATACCAGCTCGATCCAAAACTTCTATAACCCATTAATGGCCGATCACTACTGTTTCTTACCATATGGTCCACTTAATAGTTGGATCTGATTCAATTTTTGGATAACTCACTAAAATGTCTGAAAAAAACGGATGGACAAGATGGTTACAGAATACCCACATCAAAGTGGGCCCCACAGTAAGGGCCGTGTCACCTTCGATGCCGATCTCACCTAATCCACTCCCCTCTTCCATAACCATCCCTTTTCCTAGGGATGGTAAGAATTTTCCCAGAAGATCCACGAGTAATCTGGAAGTGGATAACGTACCGAGTAACCAAGTACTCAATACTCGCCATACTGAGTAAACTCTTTCTGCCCTACTGTGAGTTTATGTTATCCACTCTGTCCATCCTTACTAGCGTATTTAATTTCATGAACTCCAAGTTGATGCATATCTAACCACTAAGTGGACCACGCCATAAGAAACAATGTGAATTGAATGCTTACCGTTGAAATATAATTAGGGACCATTTAAGTTTTGGATAAAGTTGATATTTGTGTTTTTCTTTCATTATATTTATCTGACCTTATATAAATAGAAAAAATTAGTGCAATAGGCACTCACTTTTTATATGTTTTTTTTTTAAATGGCTGAAAATTTATATTACTAAAGCAGATTTTTTAAGTATGGAGAGAAGTTTTTAGACAAAAATATTCCTGATTTTTCAGGTAAATTTAGCTGAAAATGTAAGATTAATTTTGTTTTTATTGAGTTGACATACCTGTGAAGGTCTAAGTTGGTAAAGTCGATTTTATTCGACTCAAAAAAATGAAGATGGATGGAAAGTTACGTCTACAGCCAAAAATTACCCATATAAATAGGTTGGCCGTTAAATCAGCATAACTGTAAGTTATTACCCTTTCGTGATGTGGTCCACTTGAACTTTGGGATATGCTTCAATTTTGGATAGTATCTTAAAATGAGCTTTCAAAATGGATGGACGGTGTGGATAAGACACATACATCCACGGTGGGGCCCAAGGAGTTTACTCAGTAAGCATTACTCGGTACTGAATCCGCTTCCAAGTAATCCAGAATAGGGGGCAGAAATTGTTCCTTGGACCTGTTTTCAGTAACTGATCTTGAACCTCCATTTTATAGTCTATTAAGCGGATGGTTAGGATTGTCTTTAGCTTGGATTTTTACATGGTGGCCCATGAGATGTATCGTTCAAAGAGTGGTAATGGATTAAATTGTGCAAGTGTCCCGATGCACGCCTACCCGTGACCATCTCTCCCTTTTACAATTTACATCGTTCTTTTGGAGAGTGATTTGATACTCCGGTTGCATGCTACGCTTGACACTCAGACACTCATAAAGTCTCACGTGAAATACATTTAGCTCAAACTAAACCGTCGAACCCACTGTCGTTCAGTTACCATTTATAAATCAAATTGGTTAAATAGTAGTATTCTCCGATTCGTGAACACATGTTTGTTGAAACAGGACCGTTCGATAATTTTCATTTATTACCGTTACTTAAATGCCCGCGAATCCGACGGTCATATAATCAAATAATCTTAAAGTTTCGTTCATGATATATACACGTATCTTGGACAGTTTCGCTTGAATCACTCTTATGGCACATATGCAATTTTAAGCAATCTAAGTGCGTGCGTATCATTCATCACGCTGTGCCAGAGTATCAAAGTCTTTCTCCTTTTTTTACGTCATCTCCTCTACTGGCTTTGGTGGCCAGCCAGTGCTTTTCTGTCATTCCATTCAACTGAATTGAAATCCATCTCAGATAAGGCCGAAATTTCACTGATTCACGTCTCATAATCGTCAATAGTTGATGTATTTCGATCTCGGAACGAGCGATCTCATGCATTTCCTCTCCGAAAATCAATGCGGTTAGAATTCTAAGTCAAAGATCTCGCTTTTCTTTTCTAAAATTAGGGCTCCAATCGCCTATTTTCGTGTCTTTTCTTTGAAAATCTGTGGGATTAGGGTTTTCAGAGACTGCTTGCTTTCTCCGGATTGAAGCTCTTGATTTGGATTTGTGATTGGTTACATGTAGGAATCGGTGAATCTGGGGGTATGATTTGCAGTCGCTGAAGCGATGAACGTGAGCCATCCATCAGTTCATCCAGTGGAAGCTCCTCCTCTCACCAACATCGGCGAGGATGCTCTTAGAGTGAGGATGAAGGACATCCAAGGCATGCCCGGAACCCACGGTGGCCTTGTGTTGCGATTCTTCCAGTTTGCATTTGCGGCTGCAGCTCTCTGCGTCATGGCTTCCACCAGCGATTTCACATCTGTCACCGCCTTCTGGTATCGAACAAAGTCATATGATGTTCTTTTCTTTTATAAGTTATTAGAATTTGATTTTCTTTCTATATGGGTGTAGGTATTGTTCTGAATTTGCTTTGGTTCCTTTTGTGCCATTCCGCACGCATTCTATGTTTAGGAACACACTACACTACTGTCACTTCTGGTGTTGTAAGTTGATGGCATATGCACCCAGGTTCCATACTGATACTGGAGCATGTATCGGCGGCAATCCAAACTGATCCTTGATGCATACAAAAGTAGAATCGTATTGTTCTTCTCTAGATACTGAGATATATTATCTGATGCAGTATTTTCAGCTGATATTTTCAACCATTATCCACATACATCTTATGTTGTATCATGATATTTTGATTTTAGTGGTAAATGAGTTGCAGGTGTAAATCATTTACAGCCTTTCCTGTTTGGTTGTAAGATGTAAATGATTTACAGGTAAATGATTGCCTGTGTTTGGATAGGCTGTAAATTGTTTAAGTCCTGTAAATGGAGAGCCTGTAAATGAAATCACAACTTTTTGCCTGTAAATCAAATGGGGCTGAAAGCTGTAAATGATTTATAGGCATTTTTCAGCATCCAAACACAGACCGTAAACCATTTACCTGTAAATCATTTACAATTAGCCCCATTTACAAGCATCGAAACGGTTAGAGATAAGTTTTTCTTTTTCGAAAAAGAAAAAGAATAAAGGAAAAGTGAAGTTTGAGAAGACAGTGGAGTAAGTCCACTTGGTTCATGGCCATTTCAGGTGCAGAGAAAGTTAAATTTTTATTTTGGAGTTTATACTCGTCATCATCATTGCTGTTGTAATAACCTTGTCCTAGCTATTTTGGAAATATCTACAGTCTACTCTTATGCTGCAAATATCTACCCTTAGTGGAGTTTCTAATAGTTTGTGAAAGGGATCTCTTTATGCTGCATTGGATAGAGCTCGTTGTATCCTATTGAGTATAGTTTGTGCTTTTTGGAAATTCTATGTAGAGTGGAAATCTGAGAAATTGTGAACTATTTTTCTTGCGGTTGGGGCAAACATGCCCTTAATCTTTTTTAGTAGGAATGTGTTGAATCCAACACTGATTCCTGCACTGTAACTTGACCCTTTGGCTTACAATACCGCCAAAATAGGTTTTTCACAAACGGGCGGATTGGATAATTTTGTTGTGGATGGATCTCATTCCTCACAGGAATGCACTAACTTTCTGTTTGACATGACAAATGCAATACACATATGTAGAGAGAGAGGAAGTCATTTACATGGCATGGGAAGAGGGGAGGAAAGCGTTTGTAAGATGTAGGCTTCTTTGATGGAGAGCTTCTCTTATCACGAGCTTCACCCTATAAATTACCTAAATGCCTTATTTTGGTCTAAAGCCCTTTCCATTCCTTTAATAATGCACAGTTTTAGCAATTTGAAGAACTAATTGCGTGCAAATTTTTTCCCTCTTGGATATCTTTTTTTATATATAGTGTTGAACTGTTGATGCATTCAGATTATTAGATGGAGATTGAGATATTGATGTAAATGTGTTATAGCTTCAGCATATCATGTTGTTCACTAACACCAATTTTGTCAACCAAATTTGTAAACTCTTTAAGATGTATATAGTGTTCCAAGTATTGGTATCGCTACAAGTTTTGTTGGTTGGGGAATACAGAAACAATATTGATATCATTGATAAACGAAAATGTGGGGAAAGTGGAAACATGGGGAAAACAATGGAATTTTCCTGTGAAACTTCAAGATATGCTAAAATAAACATATTTACATATTTATGAATTAAAAATTACAAAAAGAATACATACATAATAAAATTTCATTTAATGGGGGCCTAAAAGTATGTGTTTTGTAAGAAATCAGTTCAACCATCACATCTTTCCTATCTATCCATCCAACCATCCCATTTGTCCATCCAACCATCCATTCAACCATTCAACCTTTCATCCAAACATCCTTCGATGTTTCATAATATTGACAACACGGTATTTTATCGAGAAATTGTCAACAATTGGAAAGGAAATGAAAAACTGTGGCCTCGATATCGCCCATGTTGTGGCAATGATAATATCATGATATGATTGATATTATCGTCGACAATTTGAATACTACATACTACCATGTGCCCATAAAAAAACTAGAATGGTAATTTTTTTAGTAAATAGATTTTTGGCGATATTGATACATTGGAGATATTATCAAAATATTGCGATTGGTGATACAAGCAACTCCTGGAATTTACACAGTCGAAAATATTGGCGATATTGATACATCGGCGATACTTAGCAATACATCGCCAATGCCTGAAATTTCCTAGTGATGCAGGACAATTAACCACTTGCTCTAAAAGCTTGAACCGTTAGAGTATGACGAATTAATCCCTTTATCTCATAGCCCAGGCTCCACATCGCATGAATTAGGACCTCGGCCGAACTCCCCTCATGCGCCCTAAATCACATGGGTACCGCCTCACACGTGCCGCCCACCCCGAGTATGTCCCCGCATCCCACAGGCTACCTCACTCGAGCTCGGTGTGAAATGCGCATTAATCACCCCCAATGAGGAGTCTCGAACACGAGACCTCCCCCAGGGGCCCTAAATCGCATGAGTCACCTACCTAGAGTGTGTCCTCGCATCCCACGGGTTACCCGCTCAAGCCCGGTGTGAAAATGCCCCTGCATTAATCACCCCGGGTGAGAAGTCTTGAACATGAGACCTCCCGCCCTTATACCAATTTGATACAGGACAATTAACCACTTGATCTAAAAGCTCGAACTGTTAGAGTATGACGAATTAATCCATTTATTTCATAGCCCAGGCTCCACATCGCATGGGTTAGGACCTCGGCCGAACCCCCCTTGTGGGCCTCAAATCACATGGGTACCGCCTTACACGGGCCGCCCATCTCGAGTGTGTCCCCGCATCCCACAGGCTACCCCACTCGAGCCCGGTGTGAAATGTGCATTAATCACCCCCAATGAGGAGTCTTGAACACGAGACCTCCTCCGTGGGCCCCAAATCACATGAGTCACCCACCTCGAGTGTTTCCCCACATCTCACGGGCTACCTTACTCGAGCCCGGTGTGAAAATGCCCTTGCATTACCTAGGCTACTAGTGTTATTGGTATCGCCGAGCTGGAGGTATGTTTAATATCAGGGATATTTCGATAATATTGGAGATAATCGGAACAATGGATGTATTATGTTATTTTGTAGGGGACATTGCTTTTAAAAACTGAAGAGTTTATTTAGTGGATGTTTTAGAGTTATAAGAGTCGTGTACACATATATACATATCTATAGTGTAATCATCTTACGGTGCAAGTGTCCTCTGGAGTTTGGACTTGCTTTACTCCGGTGAACTTGGTGCTTGACCAGTCGACACTTCTATTGAGCGGAATCACCGGCTTCAATTGGATGGTGAGAACTTGCTACGTGATGTTGGGATGTATCAGCAATTGGTTGGGAAGCTCATATACTTGATCATCGACATCACTTATGTGGTTAGAGTTGTCAATCATTTTGTGCATGGTCCACGTTTTGGTCACCTAGAGGCTGCCTACCGTATTTGGAAAAAATCCCATGTTATAGGTATGTTGTATATGAAGCGTGGCCATTTAAATGATGAGTCATACAATAGATAGGGTCTCACACCGATCAGTGCTCTACCATTGGCCACTGTATGCTTGTGGATGGTAATGTGGTAACATGGAAGAGTAAGAAGCACCCAATTCTGGTTTGTTCTAGTGCTGAGGTGAAGTGTCGTGCTATGGCTCTTTGGTTTTGTGAACTCCTCTAATTGAAGAGATTTTTGACAGAGTTGGGGATTCCTATTGCTCTTCTGATGAAACTATATTATGAGAACTTGGTTGCAATTCATCTCTCTTACAAATTGGTTTATCATGGACGTACCAAGCACGTTCAAGTTGATTGTTATTTTTTTAGTAACTTAAAAGGAAGTGATGTCATATCAGAAGTCTCAAGATCAACTTGCCAATTTTCTAACTAGAGGAGTTGGTCATCATCATCTTGATTTGGTTTACCACAAGCTGGGCATGATTGATATTCGTGTTCCGTCTTGATGGGGGGTAGAGAGATATAAGTCATATACGTATCGATAGTGTAGCCATACAGAGTACCATACTTTTTTCCTTCTCTTATATTAACAATATAGTGCTAGTCTCTTGACACTAACAATAGATTATGCTCCTCTCTCTCTTCCTGTTTTTCTTTCTTGCCTTCTGCCTTTCCTCCTCTTTCTCTCCCTTCACCTTTCTCATGTTGGGATACTGATCAAGCGAAAAGGAGGAACACCAAAGCCAAAATAGTAAATGGATTAAACTTTGAAGCTTATGTGGCATATCATCTTAGGCCTTCTTGGATACAACTTTAGTCTATCTTTTTTTTTTTTTTTGAAGACACGGGGTGTCCCCACCTCTTTTTTGAAGTGAGACTAATCCCCGTGGATACATGCAATCACCCACAACCATGTGTATTGCGTAAAGCCAAGGAGGGGAATCGAACCCTCACCTATAGGGAGCAAATCTACAGTAAAGACCATTTGCCCAAACCTTGTTGGGTAGTCTATCAAAGGATTCTATTTGTTCGTTTGCCTCTGTGGGAATTTATGGTGGGACTATTGATACATTTAACATTTCGATGGGAGCAGACTACTTGCATTTGAAGAGCCTTTAGATCCACCTCATCAAAATACTACTACTTGCAACAGTCACCATTTACAAAATCAGCCAGATATTGTCATAAGCTCCCTTTTGGGGTGCGGAAGCTGTAGTAGAGTATAGCTCATTGAAGGGGACCAAAAGTTTGCAGGCACTGGGCTTGGGCACTCAATACATATCAGTGTCATTATGTTGAGGAAAATTCTCTTCTCCGGGAATTTGGAATGTGTTAGCGTATTATGGAAAACGTGTGATAATGTTGAAGTCCATGTATCGCATTGCTAGAGTTCTCCATCAATTTGGTCCAGCGTCTTTTATTTTTATGAATATGATCACGATGGTGTTGTCATGTGCTTAGAGAACAGGAGTGAGCTCCGAGGAGGAAAGGAACTTTGATTAGAGTTGACGGGCTGAAAAGAAGACAAGGGGAAACCTAAAAGGACTTGGCTTGAGGTGGTGGGTAGGGATGTGATGGCTTGTTCACTGACCAAGGATAAGGCTGTAGATAGGAATGAATTTGAAGCCCTCCAATTTGACTTCTACTAAGTACTGCCCCATTCGTCACCATGGTGAAAGTTTATGCCTGCATGAAATACATGGGATTGTTGGATTTCCTGCAAGAAATTCCTGTAAAAAACACCTTAACTGGCCTTAGACAGTTATACACATGCTTCTCCCAGATGAATGGTGCCTGTGCTCAAATTGAGCACCTTTCTTCTTTCTGATCACCATCACCTGGGATAATTCACACAGTGAGCCAGGTTTCTCCTGTTTTCTGTAGATGGTAAACTTTGTTTGATCATAACTGCATATGTTATTAGCCAGCCATATATGGTGTATGACTTCGTTAGTGTGATTTGATGGACAATGAGAATGTGCAATCATGGAAGCTTGCTTGGAAGAATGGTGGATCTCTGATGACATTTGGTCCTTTTCCTAGGTCAGATTCTACATGTCATTGTGGCTATAGGGAGGCTGATGATATGGTTGATATGGTGCCCATCCTTGTGCTGTATTTTTACTAATCTTATTTAGAATCGACTTTCCTTATATAGGCTTCTTTGTCTTGAATTGTTAAAATGATCCTGCTTTGCACATGCTTTGCATGCACTAATTCATGCTTATTGTAAATCATTGAAAATTATGGCGTGACTGTGTGATTGAGAGGGGGCAGATGACTTTGTTAGGAGGCTGAGCCTCATATGGTGGAAATTAACAGCTGAACTTGAAGCTAGGCACAAAGGTATTTTAAGAAGCGATGCTAATTTACCCCTACCTTTCCTGAATCCGCAAGTTCAATAGAGTATTAATCATATTGTACCATTATCATAATCCACCAATGGGATTGAATAGTGACAAGCTGTCAAGTGATTGTTTTTTAACTTAAAAGCCGAAGACAAGCTAACGACTTTTAGTTGAAAAGCTATCACGGTGAAAGGCTTAAATCTTACATCTGAACATTTCTTCCCTTTTGCTAGTTTGTCTTATGCCTTCAAGCCATTCAAGTTGATTTGGCTCCTATGAAAGTACAAAATGATGACATTTTAGAAGTTTAACCTTTTGGGACAGTCCTTCACTCTCTTCAATTTCCAATGGGTTATACAATTGGCCTCAATGTTCAAGATTTTTGCAGAATTTGAGTTGAAATGAAGAGTTTGGCGGTGAAAGCCTTAGGTCTTGTATCTAACAATACTTCGGTTCTGCCAAACCCAGAGGCATATCCCTCTTGAACTGATAACTACACATAAAACTGCTTGAATATGTATGGTTGAAGTTTGAAACTTAGTAATGATTCGTAATATTCACTGCCTCTAATGGTTCTCTTTGCAGCCTATGATACTCAGATATGCCAAGAATACACCACAGATGTAGAGATATTGCGGGAGTACATATTTTACACAAAATTGAAGTATTGAACACAATACAATATGGACATGTCATGCATTTTGAAGCATCTGGGTATCATAGTCTGCAACTTGTCTATTGGATCACTCTCTCCACTTATGACCGACATGCCTGCTTCTCAGTCCTATCAGCTGTTGGGAATGGTCAAAACACTACCAATGCTATTTGTAAAAATTTCACCATCGGTCCATGTATTCCACTTATAACCCATATATCATATAGATCTTCCTCACGATGCTGGGCAAATTCATGTACTTTCTTGAGAGGTACAAAATCATGCATTCAGGGAAAAAAAAGACTTACAAAATCATGTATTTATGTAATTCTATTCTACATAAATCTGGGAGCAATCAAAGCCCTCATAGAAGAAAGTTGAATCATAGAATTGCATTTTTGAATTGTCTCAAGAACGAGTTTTTATATTTGGTGTGTCAGCTACCTTGTCGCGGCTGTCATCTTGCAATGCTTGTGGAGCCTATCGTTAGCCTTGGTGGATATCTATGCCCTTCTAGTGAAGCGCTGCTTGCGGAATTCTCGGGTTGTGAGCTTGTTTGCCATTGGTGATGGGGTAAGTAAACTGATTTTGTTAGTATGTAGTAAAGGAAAAGAAGAGCACATATGCAACTATGTAGTTGACTACTGTTCATGTTAGAAGTGAGGTTACTTGTCACTGTCAGGTTGTTTTGAAGAATTAGCCATAATTGAAGACTGACTGGACAATGCCTAGGACTGATAAAGCAACCAAAATGGGATTGAGTCTACTAGGATAGATAGAATAGATACCAGTTTTGAAGATCAAATACCACTCAAGATTCTTCAGTCTAGCACTTCTTCAATTTTGCAGAAACGAATAGGAAAATACAGAATAAAAATTGGATAGATATATGGAGCTCACAAAAGGGTTCCTAGAAGAGTCATACTCCTAGGGCTAGAGTTCCACCTCAAGAAACTAGGGCTAGAGTTCCACCTCAAGAAACTAAACAAAAAGGAAATTTCATTCATTTGAATTGTTTAGTAGCCCTCCGTAAAATTCACAAGGATGGCTTTATGTAGCCATGTCACGAGATTCCAGTTAAGAATAAACTACTACTTCAAGCCAAAACAAGCCAAGCCCAATACTAAAGTTCGAATAAAAATCAGATGGATATGTGGGGCTCACCAAAGGGGTTCCCAGAAGAGTCACACTCCTAGGAATAGAATTCCACCTCAAGAAACTAAACCAAAAAGGAAGTTTCATTCATTCTAATTGTTTAGTAGCCTCCCTTAAAATTCACAAGCATGTCTTTATATAGTTATGTCACAAGATTCTGGTTAAGAATATACTACTACTTCAAACCAAAAGAAGCCAATCCCAATACTGATGTCCGAATAAAAATCAGATAGATATGTGGGGCTCACCAAAGAGGTTCCCAGAAGAGTCACGCTAAGAATAGAATTCCATTTCGAGAAACCAAAACAAAAAAGAAGTTTCATTCATTCGAATTGTTTAGTAGCCTCCCTTAAAATTCACAAGCATGGCTTTATATGGCCATGTCACAAGATTCTAGTTAAGAATAAACTACTACATTAAACCAAAAGAAGTCAATATTTAAATCTTATTGCCCCACAGATAAACATATCCCAAGTTGTCTCAAACTTGTACTTGAAAAAGCAAGATCTACGAAATGGGAACCAAACAAAGGGTTCTAATATCCCACAGTTCTCTATTTACCAACCCATGGTGTTTATAGTCCATGTGATTGTACAAAACCTTGTGAAACTCCTCAGGGGTTTTGTGTAAAGTCATAGATGGTATCTAGTTGGACCTGTGGATCCCACATTCCAGTTGGTGGGTTCTTTTAGCCATCCAGTTGGCTCTATAAGCACCACAGGTTGATCGGACCATTGATCTTATGCTGATCATTCATTAGGACTGGTGATAGGGTCCTGGTCTTTCACCTGATCAATCTGGACCTTGTGTTGTGCAAATATCTGGATGATTTTGATGGTCCAGATCTTCAATATGGATGGTTGGCTATGCTAAATCTTTAATCAGGACCCTTGGATGGCTCTGATCTTCTACTAGACGGGCCTGGTCTTCCATCAACTAGCAATACGACCACTCATGCTCTCCCTCCGGGTGATTGAATGGTCCCATGTCAAGGACAAGCTTCAGTAGAAAAACACAGTCATGGTTGTATTGCTTTACGCGCCTTCAGGGCTGGCGACCTTAGGCTTGGTTTGAGTTTATCGGGTTTTGATTCACAGTCGGTCTTAAAATGTGGCCCATTTAAGTGAATGGGTTGGGCTCAAGTTGTACGTGGCCTAAAACAAACCTGCCTATTCTCAGTATTTATATATCGTTCAAGCTCTCCCAATCTAAGGGACCGTTTGGTATCTCTATTAATAAGAGCTTATTTGCTTATTTTTAAAAACGACATGTCTTTTTTCGAACATAGATTGTTTAGTGTCTAATTTTATATCTACAAAATTCAGAAACAAGAGATTTACCTCTTAGTTCTTTGGGAAAGGAAAGTTTACATTTTTTTTGGCTAAAGTGGGCAGGCATTTTTGGTCTAATTTTGGGACAAGTTTGTCCCTAAACCTTTTTGGTAATTCTGATCTTGCCCTCCTCTTTACAATCTCTTATGTGGGCCCACATGATGTATGACCCATGTTAAAGGTGGGGCTACGTGATGAATGGTTCACATCAAGGCGAGCCCACATAATGTGCAGTTCACATCAAAGTGGGCCCCACATGATGGCTAGCCCACATCGAAGTGTGGCCCCACATGATGGATGGTCCACATCAGGGGTGGGACCCACATGATTGGATGGTGGGCATTGAAGGTGGGCCCACATGATGGAAGGTTGACATCAAAGGTGGTTCCACATGATGGATAGCACATATTGAAGGTGGGGCCCACATGATGTATGGTTCACATCAAGGTGGGCTCACATAATGGACGAAGTGGGTCTCACATGATGCATGGCGAACATCAAAGTGTGGCCTTGCGTGGTAGTGGTCCACATCCAAGGTCTCGCATGATGGATGGTCCATATCCAAAGTTGCCCAACATGATGGATGATCCACATAGAAGGTGCGCCCCACACGATGGGCAATGGACATTAACAGTGGGCCCCACATGGTGGATGGTCCACATCAATGGTGGGCCTCACATGATGGATGGCCCACATCAAAGTATGGCCTTGTATGATGGACAACCCACATCAAGTGGGCCACCCCTGATGGATGGCTTGCATCAAGGTGGACCCCACATAATGGAGGCCCACATCAAAGGTCTATACCTAATGATGAATTGCCTACATCCAAAGCAGACCCCGCGTGATGAATAACCCACTTCGAAGGTGGGCCTCACACTATGTGCACATCAACTGTTGTTATGGGCAATGGACATTGAAGGGCCCCACATGAAGGACAATTAACATTGATAGTGGGCCCCACTTAATGGCCGGTAAACATCAAAGGTTGGCCCCACATAATGGACAGTCCACATCAAAGGTTGGCCCCTAATGATGAATGGTCCACATTCAAGGTGGGCCCCACCTGATGGATGGCCCACTTCGAAGGTGAGGCCTACACTATGGACGGTCCACATAAAAGGTGGGCTCCACATGATGGACAATCCGCATCCAATGTCTGAGCCTACATCCAAGGTGAGAGGCGTGAAGGGGCATGCTTGTTTGAGATGGAGTTCTTGCAATTTTTAAAAATGACAACTACCCTAAGAAAAACTCTTATTTGAGTGTTTTACAAAATATGCTTATTTCGAATAAGAGCTTTTTTCGGTTAAGAAAAAGTGATTTTCCCAAACGAGCTTATTGGTAAAACAAGTTCTAGAACAAAAAGTGTTAATTCTCAAGCTTTTATTAGAGTAGCTCTTATTGGATTAGATAAGAGATGCCAAACAGGCCCTAATTTTTTACAAGTGGGTTGGATTGGGGCCAGACCAGGCCTTGGCATGGGAATATGCTCATGGATTGGACCTAGTCATCTTGAGTATTGGATTAGGCTTGGGATCCTTTTACTATATGGCTCGGGCTGACCCTGACCTGATATGAACTGGATCCACTGCCACCTGTACCCACATTTACATGCTTGTGCACACACCCCTATCCACACAGACAATGAATGTATGTGAGCATGTATGCATCTGTTCAAAATCGAAGTCCCATTGCTGATGTCTAGGATAGTGTCTTTAGTGAAGAGTCATGGTTCCCCAACCACCCGTTAACCGATACTACACACATGCACACACGTGCAAATGATGAATGTACATGAACAGGTATGCACTTTTTCCTGCAGGTAAATATAACAACCATGGTTGATGATAGACTGTCCTATACAGGAATGCATTTACGTCCATATGCATGCATGCTGAAATTTATACTTTACCATGTTCATTAATTCCATAAAATGATTTTTCTCACCTTAGCATCGTCTTGTTTTCCCATGCAGATCACTTCCACCCTCACATTTGCAGCTGCTTGTGCATCTGCGGGCATCACAGTCCTCGTTGGCAATGACCTCGGCCAATGTGCAAAGAACCACTGTGCAAGGTTTGAGACTGCAACGGCGATGGCCTTTCTCAGCTGGTTCACCGTTTCCCCTTCTTTTCTCTTGAACTTCTGGTCCTTGGCATCTCGTTGAGAAAGCAAACAAAAGCCATTCTCCCAAATTGGTCAGTACTGTTGCTGTGATTTGTTTGTTCCTTTTACCGTTTGTTATCTAGAGTTTAGCCTCAATGGTTTCCGCCTGTATATTGCATGACTATGGTTGAGTAAATAGAAAGCATCTGTGTATGATATGGAATTATATTGCTTACATGTTGGTTTTTTAATTTTACTGTTGCATTTCTGTGCACAAATCCATGGATTGAATGTTTAAAGGATAACCTGACAACCATCACAAGATGAGTATCACAGGCTCACGTGGGATCTCTCTCAGGTCGCCATTAATGTAACTGTCTTAAAAAAGGTAAAAGAAACAGCTAGGCCATGCTCCTTAGGCTTTTGTTTCCTCTATGCCATATGTGCCAATGTGCAAAGTCTTGAAAACTGGGAGGTGGTGGCAATGGGCTGGGTCAGGCGAGGCCTGGGCTGCCCAGCCGCTTAAGACCCTAGTCCTGAACCTGACCCAAGCCTGACATGAACTTAGCATAGCAGATCCAAGCCCGAGCCAAATTTTTTGGTTGGGTCCGGGCCTGAACCGACTGGTCCTGAAAATTGATAAAATCCCTATTTCCCCCTTCGATTTTCCTAATATATCCATTTAGCAAGTGGGCCACTCATGCACAAAGAAATAAACATATTAGAGGAATGGAGCCAATGGTCTGCATTCAATATAGATAGGTGACTAAGGATTAGAATGACATATTTGTAGGATATGATACGTGTGTATGAATTAGGGTTGGGTTGGGTCAGGCAAAAATGACTTGAGCTTAAGCTCGATTAGAAAATTGATTGGGCAATGCAAGCAAGGCCCAAGTCTGCCCACAGGCCAAGCTAGCAGGTGCCCATCCCAAAGCCAGGGGCTTGTTGGGTCGGGGAGGCTTGCTCTTGGCTTTTCTGGCACAGCTCAGAAAACCATAACCATGTTAGTCCAGTCTCACTGTCTACCCACTTTCTCTGCCCCACAAATCTTTAGTCAGATGAGAACAGGTGGGATCTGTCTCTTATTCATTGATTTGGGAAGAACTCACCAAGGTACCCTAACATCCTGTTTGACACCTTGGGTTTGGTGGTAAATGGGTGTATTTCAAATCCAAATAGCTGTTTTTACATTTGGCAGCCTTGGATTTGGAGGTAAATGGAATTGGAGGTATTTTAAATCTATCTTTTTGGCATGTTTTAAAATCTCCTCAAAATGTTGAGATTCCGGTGTAATATAAAGGAAATGCATTTTTTTGCCTGCTTTTTAAGAGCAGGAGAGTCGGACATGTAACAAAGGTGTCTCTATGTTACTGATCCATTGGACATATGGCATGCTGATGATACCCCAAAATAATCAAATTATCGGCTGCAACACTAAAATCACAGCAATAGAAAGATAGAACCATCCAAACATTGGACACCTAAAGGATGGTTATAAAATGTCGTTGAGTCTCTTGTTTGTGATCCTTGCATTTGTAGGCCCCCCAAGGCTTAGAATTTTTCCTCTTTTTTGGCCAAAGTATATATTTTAATGGGCTTATTACAATCATTCTATCAAATATCACTCGCACACATCACACACACACACACACAAAAATTTGGTATATGAAAGCTGATTTAGTTAATCAAATCTAAGTCTGGTGAATATATCTAAGAATTCCAATGCCCTCCAAATACAAGCTGCCAAATGAGAGACTTGGATTCCAGTGCATTTCAATTAAACACAAATGAGGATTTGGAATCATTAATTCCAATGGAATGACAATTTGGATTCCAATGCATTCCAAATCCAAGCTTCCGAATGGGAATGGGAAACTTTCATCTGGCGCTTTTGTTTCCTTCTAAAATCATGGTGCTGATTTGCTTTTAAGGAGATTCAAGTCTCTCTAAAATATAATTTGTCATTTTAAAAGCTAGAGATTTCTTAGTTATTTTTCAAGAGAATACACTGCCAAGGTATGCTGAGTCTGCTGCATCAGAAGGGATCATCAGACCTTTATCCACGAAAACTACTTCATATACTGCCCTAGAGGTTCTTTGTCTCTCCTTTTAGGTTCTCTTCACTCTACAGAAGGTTTTTTTTTTTCTCCTTCACACTCGCACTTAACATGAGGATGCAGCATGTAGTGGTTTAAGGTAGTATAAGCAAGCCACATCAGGTAGTTATGTTTGGACACGGCGGGCCTCGCGTCGCTACAGTGTAACTGTCTAATTCCAAATGTGAGTCTTTTGCATTAGAATAGGAAGTGCTAGCTACAATTGACAGTTATCTTGGAGGGAGTATACCCAAATAAAGACCAATCATAGAAATCCCCATCCATCAATTCATCTAACGAATCAAGTAAATGGCCCTTGATTTCTGCAGTTGATCTTCATTAAGAACAGGTTACATATTAAAACAAGGAAGAATATTCAAACATGACCCACCAACACGCGCCCTGCTTACCATGCGACTCTCTGAATAGATGGCAGGATCCTTACGGAGGATGGATGCTGCAGATCAATCCGTCGGTTGGCAGAATACTACCAGGAAATGGAGAAAAGCTACGCAAGATGTTGAGAGGACCATTGTAGGTATCCTCGATGGGCTGTTTGGATTGGGGGCATTTGAGTGGCCTGGACAACCAATTACCAGTTATTATAATACCCGTAATTGCTGGGAATTATAATCCCTGTGTTTGGGTAACGTTTTGGAGCAGGTGATTATGATTTCAAAACTTTTTGAGTACCTATGTTTGCTTACAGGTCGTAATTATAGGTGGCGTTGATCATTCTACAAAATGATCTGATCATTGATGCAGAACATCCATCATGTGCTGGTTGCCCATCCCTCTTAAAAGATAACCTTTGTCAGATGATTCTCATTGGCTAGGGAAATGGACGGTCAATATTGATCATACAAACAATCTGAACTATTCATTATACCTGTCCACCCTTGATAGAATGATAGCCAATCACTATAACACCACTTTTGTCGGATTACTTTAACCAACCATCCCTTCGAAATGGATGGCTCATATTGATCGTACGACTAATGGTCACATCATTGATCTAGACCATCCAACATGTGGGTGTTGCCCTGGATTGCTCGTCCCTCCTTTTATTATTATTATTATTATTATTATTATTATTATTATTATTATTATTAAAAAATAATTAAAAAGCCTTTGCCAGATGATCCTAATCGTCCGTTCAATGTCCAGGGAAATGGATGGCACATAAAAATAAACTTTGTTGGCTGATCTTCATCTTACAATCATGCCTAAGTTCATATTAATCATACTACAAATGTTCCAATCATAGATCTGGACCATCCATTACACAGGCCCCCACCTTTGACTCCCCATCCCTCTCAAAAACTCAACTTTGGTTGGATGATGCTAATCCTCCAATCAACGCCCAAGGAAATGGATGATCCATGTTGATAATATTACGAACGGTCTAATCATGAATCTAGATCATCCGTCATGCGGGTCTCACTCTTGATTGCCAATTGCTAAACAAAGACAATAGTCAGATAATCCTAACCATCCAATAAATACCTAGGGAAGTGAAAGATCCAGATTGATCCTCCTACAAATGGTCCAATCATTGATCTAAACTATCTATCATTTGGGTTTGACTTTGATTCCTCACCCCTTTAAAAATCACTTGGGTCGGGGGATTCCAACCTATAATCATTGCCTATAAAATGGACGTTCCATATTGGCCTTTCTCGCCATTTTTTATTTAGACCCTCCATCATGTTTAGTCCCATCTTTGATTGCTCATTCCTCTTAAAAAGTCACTTGAAGTGGAAATTGAGATTCCGGAAACCCAAAGGCCTCCAATTCTACCCGTAGCATTCCACTGTCATCTCTTCGGATATATAATTATACCATGAAAAGGTCTTGGGACATTGCTAAATCATGCATTGAAAACTTTATACGTCATATGCAGTGACCCATCATCAATATCAACCATTCATTCATTCATGCAACTGAGAGCAAAGATTGGTGTAAAAGTCGTGCCAATGGTAAGATTCCTCTGATCAATATCATGGAAAACCAATGGCTAAGATTATGCAGAGAAATAAAATAGCTTTAATCATCATCTTGAAACATCTACTGGATAGATTCCACTCCGTATTACTTACCATTCCAAAATAGTAATTTACTTTGATGATTCTAATCATGTGATTCATGACTTATAAACAGTGGGTGAATCCGTCCAACCAAACACGCCCAGGCACAATTGAATGGGATCACGAGGGATGGGATCAATTTAAGGTAATGATGGCGATGTCAGTGGATTGGTTTAAGATACATGAGTTTGCTATTTACCGGGACAAGGTCATTGGTTCCGTTTGGCTCGTTCGGCATATCCCGGGATTTTACCATCCCATCCCTCCTAATTCCTCTTAATCCGGCCTGCCAAACAGACTCTAAAACAACTAGGAATGGGACCTTGAGTACAGGTAACACCCTTGTAATTCAGTACACCAATCATACATTTTAACTAGCTTAAACCAAATAGAATTCGGACTTTAAAATGAGAAACAAAGAAAAGCATGTATCATCTAGGCCGATGGATTAGTGGGCCATGAGCTCCACGGCTACCAATTCATGTTCACTATAGCCAAGCTTAGCCAATCAACACCGGTGATCTAATAATCTTGAGGCCTATGTGATGTCCGTGTTACATATCATCCGTCCATCTATTTTGCTACTTCATTTTTAGGACAATAAGCTCAAACAAGCTGCAGATACAGAACACAAGTGGGCCACCCCACAAACAGTAGGGATGGAAACAGGTACCATTGAATCCTTCACAGGGCCTGCCTTGGTGCCATACAAGACAAAGGGAAAGGGAGCGGATTAGGTGTTACCCGAGTAACACCTCACTGTAGGGGCCACCTTAATGATAATCTAGGCCGTTCATCTGTTTCGCCAGTCCATTTTAGGATTTTGTAACAAAAACTAAATAGATCTAAATCTCAGGTTGACTACACCGCAGGAAATAGTGGTGATTGAGTGTCTCACCGTTAAAAATTTCAAAGGGCCCATCGTAAGGTTCTGGTAATGTTTATTTCCCATCCAACCTGTTGATTATGTCAAGAAGACATGGATGAAGGAAAAACACAGAGAACAGCTCGATTCAAAACTTTTGTGGCCCACAAAAAGTTTCTAGTGGTCATTCATTATCGTTTTTAGTGGTATGGTCCACCTGAGATTTGGATTTTTTTAAGGTTTGGGATCACCGATGCGGTGTACGGACATCATCGTGGGCCCACTAGAACAGGGAATTCGACCAAAGTCTGGTCGGATACCAAACCAACAATCCACCCACCCTGTATTGTATACCTTTGTCAACTTTGCACACGTGCCACGGATGGACAGGATAAAAACATTCCATTTGTTATTTGCTAATAGCGAACGGGTCATGTTCTGGAAATCCAGATGGGTTGCAGGTAATACGCGTGGCCCACCTTGGTGTATTATTCTATATCCACGCCGTCCATCCGTTTTGCCAGATCAAAATAAAATAAATCCAAATCTCAGGTGGATCACACCACAGGAAATAGTACGGATCATCATGCGGCGGGAGCAAGCTGATTGGGGCAAGCCTTCCCAAAAATAATCGAATGAAACTGAAAAAGGAGGTATTACAGGGATCTGATAATAGTCGAGCGAGTATCCTCTCCATCTTCGGTGTAGCAAAACCCGCGAAGGAAAATAAAAATCCGGGAACTGATTTGGGTCTGGAGGGAGGAGAAAGAGAAGGAGAAGAGAAGAGGAGATGGGAATGGAGAGAAGCCCTTTCTTCCTCGGATTGGTTTTGGTTTTGTTTCTTGGAGTAGCTGTTTATCTGAGGCTGTGGGCTATCGATTTATCCTTCTCTAAGGACGATAACGATCTCCTCAGGTCTCTCTCTCTCTCTCTCTCTCTCTCTCTCTCTCTCTCTATATATATATATATATATATATATATATATATATATAAAATTTTAAAAAAAAAACAAGAAAAGAAGTTTATTTCATGGAAAATCAAGATTAACAATATATATATCTAATAAACTTCTTTTCTTGTTTATTTATTTATTTTTATAAAATTATATATATATATATATATATATATATATATATATATATATATATATATCTATTATCTATGGTTTTCTTGTGCGGTGCATTTTTATTAGAGGTGTTATTATGCAATACTCGGGGCAGATTTCGTACAAGTGGAGCCCATGGTTGGATCATCTAAGCCGTTCATGGTGGGCCTCACCATGGATGGCGCTCGTGCGGAAATTCCCCCAGATTGAATGGCCATGCTGTATAATATCTTTCCTTTTTCCTTGGTTGAATGTGGACCGTTGCTGTATTTTCTTCTTACATGTTGGCCGCCAATTGAAGGGTTGCAATTCTTCCAGTTAGAGGGAATTTTGGTGGTAGTAGGACATCCTAAGCGGGGCCCATAATATCAACTGTTTGGATCACTGAATCATGGGCCTCACTTGCATCTAATCATACAAACTTGAAATCTAAACAGCACTGTCCAACCTTTCGCCCGAGCATTGTGTTGTGAATGAATGGTGGGCCACGAATTGAAAGGGGGGTGCTATGGCATAAAAGTCACTGTGATTCGACTATCCTAGCCGTTACATTAGTTGATTGAACACGGATGGTTAAGCAAAATTGAGCAAGAAACAAAATAAAAAAGAAAAGAAGAAGAAAAAGAAACAATCTCAGTGGTCTACATATGAAAGAAGAGTTTTTAATGCAACTAGTTCAAGGAAGAAACCAATTGTAATAAGATTCAATGTATTGGATTAAAGTTTGAATCACAAAAAGAGAAAAGAATGCAATTACTGTGAGCAAGCTTATCAGTCCTATTGTCTTATACTTGATACCACTTTCCCCCCTTTAACAACTACTGTAGAGAAACACGAGAATTTGCTCAAAGAGAAAACATTCAACCATGTTTTATTCCATAAGCCTAAGCCTTATTTATAATAAGTGCTTACAATCTTCAACATAATCTATGGAATAAAAAAATAGGATTCCTAGCTAGCCAAGATCTCAAAAATAGGAAAAATTTTTAAACAAGAAAACCTAATAATGCTTATTTCTTGGCGTAGAATCTTTAAAATAAGAAATCACTTAAGCAAGAAAGATCTAAGATTACTTAATCAAACCCTGATAACTAACTAAAACAAATAAATTCTAGAAATATAATTACCATCCATTGATCCTATCAACTCCACAATGTAATCTAACCGTTGATCTCTTCAGATTGATCACCAAACCTTGGGTCTAGTCTAGATCATCAATCAACACAATTTGAACAGTTGGATCATAAAATCTTGATGAATCAGCCTGTGTGGCCATTTAGTTGTATTAATTCCACCCGGCTTCAAAAAACTCGTCCTCAAGTTTAAATCAGTAGTTTTAATCTCCTGCAAAGATCCTCATTTGTAGTGCATATTCTTCAGCTTACTTGACAGTTGATGATGGAGACCTACATGCCCAACGGGGTAGCTTATGCATAATATGATGTTGAAATGCACACCATCTTTTCGTTCGCTTCTTGTTGGCCCTCCATGTTTTAGATGTCGACTATGGCTTCTTTGTCATAGTTGGCTTTCGATCTGTGGGCCTTGATTGACATTGAGATGGCACGCGCCATGGTGATCGTGAAACTATCCATCTCTTCAACCATCAAGTCATGCATACTTGTTAATCCTTCAGTCTTTT
Organism: Magnolia kwangsiensis; assembly: GCA_037074715.1. Classification (NCBI taxonomy): domain Eukaryota; kingdom Viridiplantae; phylum Streptophyta; class Magnoliopsida; order Magnoliales; family Magnoliaceae; genus Magnolia; species Magnolia kwangsiensis. The sequence goes on from CM073574.1 coordinate 41,485,312, forward strand.
CAATTGGATCATCCATCATCTAATCTTTTGGTTTGACTTGAACTTCCTCCAATCTGCCTATTGATCTATCTCCATCTATGAACCCATCAAGCAATTCAAGGGTCGCCACACAATCTACAACCACCTCATCCCTAGGAACTCTAGATAAAGTAGATTGAAGCCTGTAGTGCTTTTCCTGTTCGGTCAAGGGCTCAACACTGCCTCCTTTAGTTCTTTAAATTCTTTTGTAATTTCTTCCTTTAATGCTCCAACATACTTCTTATGTTCCTGCACCGTAGGTTTGCTCCCTATAGGTGAGGGTTCAATTCCCCTCCTTGGCTTTACGTGATACACGTGGTTGTGGGTGATTGCGTGTATCCGCAGGGATTAGTCTCACTTCAAAAAAGAGGTGGGGACACCCTGTGTCTTCAATATATATATATATACACTTCTTACCTTCCTACAAAATTTCCACCCTAGTCTCTTGAACATTCTTGGCCGTTGCTGACATTTCCATGTAAGAAGATGTTTTGGAGTAGCTGACATATGGCTATCGTCGTTCATAATATCGGAAGGGTTGTTTAAAAAAATTGCCATGGGAACATATGAAGATGGGTAAGACTCTAGGCAATATGAGGGATGATTGTGGAAGCCAAGGTAACTCGGATAAGAATAAGATGAGAGGTATGTAGAGGGAAATGGGAGTCCAAAAGGGGATAATCATATGATGCGTATGAACATCTTCCTATCCCAAGACATCTCTAAGGAAAAACATGTGCTGGACTTTAAGCTTGGACTGTAGATCTAAGTAATTTATTATTATTATTATTATTATTAATTTTTTTTTTTTAAAGGTGGGTACAATTAGGTTTCGAAGCATTTTGGGTAGGATTTGGTAAGGGAGGGAAAAGGGAAAGGGTATGGTTTAGGGTTTGGGGTGTGTGTGCGTGTGTGTATTGTAATATAGGGAATGGAAAAAAAGGTTTTAGGAAGGTTGGGTGTATGATAGGGTATGGGTTGTTTACCAATGGAATTTGGGATGGAGATAGGGACATAGGGTGATGGTTTAAGTAAGATGGAGATTATATATGGTTTGTGGTGGAAGGGCTAAATTAATAGACTGGTTTAGGTAATTGAGGGTAGGTTTGGATGAATATCGGGACAAAAATTGTGGAAAGAAGATGGGGAAAAGGAGAAAAGTGAAAGAAAAGATCCCAAGAGCAGAAATTGCTTTGATATAAATCTAATGCAACTAGATTAAGGAAGAAACTAATTGTAATAAGATTCAAAGTCCCAGATTGAAGTTCGAATTACAAAAGAGAAATGAATGGAATGACTTTAAGCAAGCTAATCAGTCCTCTAGTCTTATGCTAGAGGTCACTTCCCCCCATTCAACAACTACCATATAGAAACAAGAAAATTTGCTCAAAGAGAATACCATTCAATTGTCTTATTGCATGGCCTAAGCCTTATTTATAATGAGTGCTTGCAATATTCACATAATGTATGGAATCTAAAAATAGGATTCCTAGCTAGCCTATATCTCCAAAATAGGAAAAAGATTTAAACCAGGAAACCTAATAATGCTTATTTCATGATATAAAATCTCTAAAATAAGAAAGTGCTTAAGCAAGAAAAAAAATCTATGATTACTTAATCAAACCCTAATAACTAACTAAAACAAAGAAATCCTAGAAATATAATTACCATTCATTGATCCTCTCAGCCCCATAATGTAATCTAACCACTGATCCCATTAGATTGATCGTCAAACCTCGGATCTAGTCCTGATCATCAATCAACACAGTTTGAATGGTTGGATTCTTAAAATCTTAATGAATCAGCTTGTGTGGCCATTTGGTTGCATCAATATTGCATTGATTGAATATTTGAATGGTCAGGTTTCTTACATTCCAGTGTTTTTTCAGCATTCGATAACTAGATTTCTACTAGATTCACCTGAACTACATTTGAAGGGAGAGTATTGCTCTAAATATGAAGCTAAAATGAATGAATTTTGAGATAATTCCTCCCCTAGAACATGGCTCATCCTTTAGTAGAAATCAGTGGACTACTGCGTCTTCATGTAAATTGGTCACCCGAATCTGAATTTCTAACTGCCCAGTTGTAGCATGTACCTAAATAGCACATGTCAGACAGATGGGAAACCCCAAAATCTTCTTCTTTTTCTTCTTCTTCTTCCTCTCTCTCTCTCTCATATAAATATATATATATATATATATATATATATATATATATATATAATATATATATATATATATATATATATATATATATATATATATATATATATATATATATATTCGGGTGCATTTCATGGCACCAAATATCATGAAATTTCATGGTATTTTTGCATCAAATTCAAAATATCATGATATATGGTGCAACTAAGGCAGCCTTAATAATTATGAGATGTCATCATTCTCATAAATATCTTTTATGCAAATTTTCCTAGTTGCTTTTCAGGATAAATGCTTTGCTTGTTATGTGTAGGGTGCATTTGGATACTCAATTGAAAAGAACTGCAATGTTTTAGAACGGTAAAAATAAATAAACAACATGAGCTAGTTCCACTACATTCATAATGAAGGATTAGCCCAAAGATAGCTATTCAGATAATTGCTAGTCCAACTCAAAACATGCTGAGTTGAGATTAGGGGTCCATCTTCATTATGAGTTAAAATGGCTCCTCTGCTGTTTTGTTCTTTTCCTTTATTCAGTTGCATTGTTGCAATTCTATCCAATCAAGTATCTAAACTGACCTGAGAATGGTTTTAGCGGGGAAGATATTGAACAATGGTTTTCCCTTATGCAGTGTATTTTTATTGGATTTTGTCTGGTTGATTCAAATGGAGGCCCTTGATCCAGCAGATGGAGCCTCGGATTTCGTGTGGTTTTCCCTTGTACAGTGTATTTTTCTTGGATTTCGTGTGGTAGATCTCACCAGCCCTTGATGCAGCAGATGCATTTAAATTTGAGTTGATTGGCTTTAATACCCTTTTCAAATGCATTTTCCCTGCTCAAATTCCATTTCTATTAAATATGGATACTGTTAAAGTAAATTTCAGAACTCAGAAAGAAAAATAGCTGATCAGAACAAAGTGGATTTTCCTTGACTTTCATCTGCTGATGCCTTTTTCCTATATTTACTTAAGACCCAAAAAGAAAGGTTCATGAGACTGGTGAGACAGGCCTGAGCGGAGTTATTTGGGTTCAGTTTCTCGTCTTATTATGTGCTATGCAATTTTGTATGATTTTCTTGACAAGATGCTAGAGTCTCGTGGGCAATGTTTTTCTTAGAATAAATTCAATTAGTCCAATTCCTCTTACAAGTGCATTATACCATGGTTTGGTAAGTACTGGGTGCCATGATCGTGAATCTGGATAAATCATAGTGTCAGTTGAGCTTAGTATCCCTTTCAGAAGGCATTTCTCTTGTTTTCTTCTGAGTTAGATCACAGACCTAATTCCATGAAAGTAACTGTAAATACAAGAAAATATTATCAGAATGAGTTTGATATGGTTCACTCAGCGAATGCATTTTGTTTTGTTATTATGTGTAGAGTTCGTGATGGATACAAGCTAAACAGATTTGTGTAGTTACAAATTTTGGTTCTTGATGTAGGACAATTAACCACTTGCTCTAAAAGCTCGAACTGTTAGAGTATGGAGAATTAATCCCTTTATCTCATTGCCCAGGCCCCACGTTTCATGGGTTAGGCCCTCGGTCAAACCCCCCTCGTGGGCCCCAAATCACATGGGTACCGCCTCACACGAGCCACCCGAGTCACACGGGTGGGGCCCGCATCTCACGAGCCACCTGCATCACACAGGCCGCCCACCCCGAGTGTGCCCCTGCATCTCACAGGCCGCCCCACTTGAGCCCGGTGTGAAAATGTCCCTGCATTAATCACCCCCGGTGAGGAGTCTCGAACACGAGACCTCCCACTCTGATACCAATTTGATGTAGGACAATTAACCACTTGCTCTAAAAGCTCGAACTGTTAGAGTATGGAGAATTAATCCCTTTATCTCATTGCTCAGGCCCCATGTCTCATGGGTTAGGCCCTCGGTCGAACCCCCCTCGTGGGCCCCAAATCACATGGGTACCGCCTCACACGAGCCACCCGAGTCACACGGGTGGGGCCTGTATCTCACGAGCCACCTGCATCACACAGGCCGCCCACCCCGAGTGTGCCCCTGCATCCCACTCGAGCCCGGTGTGAAAATGCCATTGCATTAGTTCTACCTCTTGATTTCATTAATTGATGCCCTACCCCTCTGACACTGGATCTTCTTTAGGTTTTGTAGAAAGATAACCTAGGTATTAAAAAACAGTTACATAACGGCCATAAAATAATGGTAATGGTGCAAAGAAATTACTTGCATCTCCATATATATGCATGATTTTCATGCATTGAAATGGACTTGAGACAAGTTTGTTCCGAATTTAAAGGTGGAAAATGGAATAAATTGGGGAAATGCAAAATTCTTCCGCTTTCTTGCTTTTATAATGCAAGTAGAGTGGAGAAATTACATGTTGCTTCTTGTAGGCTGATCTACAGATTGGTCATGCTTTTTTTTTTTTTAAAAAAAAAATGAAAAATTAAAAAATTTATATGTATCAAAAGAAATATTATTTTTAATTAAAAATCACAATTTAAAAGAATATGCTGATCAACCGAAATTGGTTGATCTACAGATATTGATAAGCGTGGTCCGATTTACAGATTGGCCACACTTTGTGTTTTTTGAAAAAAAAAAAACAAAAAAACAAAAAAAAATGAAGGATGAGTGTTGGAGACATGTTAGGGAGTACACTCATATGGGTATGGAGGTGCGGAGCCATTGTCGCAGCAAATATTTACAGTTATGGAGTCCACGCAGTATCCATCAATGGACATACTGGTGTAGTTTGGAGAGGATGAGTATTTGAGATATGTTAGAGAGTACACAGCCTGATATCATCATCTCATGAGTGGGAACATCATTGTCGTTATGTGGAGCAGCAATTATGGTTGCTTTAGTGGGGACAGGAATGGTGACTTCCAGCTGCCTCGTAATTCCGTGTGATACGAGTCCAAGTTGTATTTTTTGCTTCTTTTGATTTTTGGACATAATTGTTTTGTTTTCTTACTTGTATTCTATGATATTTGAAACTTTAACATATAAACTCAATTTGTATATAATTGCATCAATTTTGTTTGAAAGTTTGGGTCAATATTTTCCGTATTGTTTTTCCACAATGTATCACACCGTTGGGATACGGATACATATCGGTTATCACATGGGATATATCAGTTGTATTGCGTAATGTATCGTTGTTGTTGGGAAACATGGGGAAACAGTTGGAAATTGGTTGATTTTTTCAATGAAACTTTATGGATTGTTAAATAGGACATCAATACACACTTAGAAATCAAAACACTATAAAAAAAAACAAGTGCACATAATATGTTTCCTTTGTACGGGTCCTAATCTATGCATTGTCTAACGGAACTGATGCAACTATATTCAAAGTTAATCCATATAATTTATAAATGTAAGAAGATATGTATGGAAACATGAGCCATACATTCAAAAGCAAAAGACAAAGTATAAAACTTAAAATATACCTATGAATAATGTTTGTGGCTATGACTCAGACCTACATAAATGTGTGGTGGCTCAAAATTATCATCTCCATCTTGATGGGGCTGGGCATAGTATTGCTTCTCTACAAATCAACAATGCTATGCCTAGGTTGTAGTAGAATGATACTGGTGAAGATAATCTCTAACATAACGCTGTTACTCATCATCTTCAATTTGAGAAAATTTGGATTTTTTTTTTGAATTTTCCATAATTTTCTGCATATCGGCCCATCATTTCATCAAACACTCCTAAATACTCTGAAATAGGGGCCAATTGACTGCTGATCAAAGTGGAATTTCGAAAAAAAGAAAAGATATTTTAACATTTTTTAATATATATATATATATATATATATATATATATATATATTGAAAAATCCCCAAATTACCAAGAATCACTAGATTAGGTAATATACATATTTGATTTTGTGTTTGGACACAAAGATTGCAATCGATTTGAGAGAAATTGGGAAATTTTTGAGTTTTTTCAAAATTTGCTAACTTGGCCTGTCTCTCACAAATCTCAAATCAAAGCTCCAAATCAATTATTATTCAAAATATGAAGAATCATGGGTTTGTAACCATTTGACATTGATTTAACATGATTTACAAAAAAAAGGTTTGGGCGAATGGTCTTCACCATAGGTTTGCTCCCTATAGGTGAGGGTTTGATTCCCCTCCTTGGCTTTACCCGATGCACATGGTTGTGGGTGATTGCGTGTATCTGCAGGGATTAGTCTCACTTCAAAAAAAAAGAGGTGGGGACACCCTGTGTCTTCCAAAAAAAAAAAAAAGGATTGAAAATTGAAAATACTCACTGATAGTGTTTTCAAAACCGTATGATTTAGGATTTTAGTTTAATCTTAAGCAAAATGATTGGAATCCCACCTTTGAATCCTTTTTATATGAATCCTATGATTTTATGATTTGAATCCTACGATTAACGATTTAAATCCCTAATTTGCAGTTCAAAATATATTTGTTTTCTTCTATTTTAAGTTTTACTTAGCTTTTATTTTATTTATGCTTTTAAATTGGTGGGGGCTTTAAGAATCATTTAGAAAAAAAAGAATTGTTTAGAAAAGGTAAATTATTTTATTTTGTTATTTATAAGAGATTAAATGATACATCTTCTCTTCAACGTTAAATCATAGAGCTTTTTAAATTTTTTTTTTTTAATGTAAATTTAAATTATTAATATAATTTCTTACTTCTTAACTGGTTGAAATACCAAAGTGATGTATGACTTCTCTAGAATGTTTTTATGGATGGTTACGATAATGTTGACATGTATATGTTGTGGAATAATGGTTAGAAATCAAAAAATATATATATTTTTTGGTCGGTCTATAGAATCAAATGCTGTTTTTCCAATGTGATTCTGCATTCAAGAAATGTAACAAGAATATAAATAATTAAAGGATCATTATATGTTTTTTAAGAAAAATTTCTTGAAAGACAAAAAAAAGGTAAAAAAAGAAAAGAAAAGAAAAGATAAGAATCCTTTAACACTATCATAACAAGGTATTACTTGGCGCATATTGATGGTAAAAGCATGATTGCTCATTTTTATTTATTTATTTATTTATTATTATTATTATTATTTTTGATTTATTATATTTTTCATATTTTTAAGAAAATAATAAAAAATCTTACGATTTATGATACGGTAATGATTTTTCCAACATTGCTCACTGGATCGAAAACGGCCTTAAATTAGCTTGGATATTGATTTTGGCTTGACATTGGTGTTTTTTTTAAAAGGGATTCACAAGGATCGGTTGAAATGCATAACAAATCTATGTAGAATTGGAGAGAAATCAAGAAGAAAATGGGTTTGGACCTTTTTTTTGTTCTTTCGATTTTTCTGCCCTTAGACCTAGACTTCCCAATTCATGCGATATTTGTCAATATTGATAGATATTGATGATATGAAGTATTTTTTTCTGTAAAAGATTGGTTGCGATATCTCGCAATATTTCATGATATCTGTGATACTATGCAATATATTGTGATAAATCCTATGATACAAAAAATTTCATACACTACTTGTGTGTTTTGTATTGCACAGGTGGGATATAAGATATATCGGCCGATATCGTCGATATACTGAAAACATTGGTTTGGGCCCTTATCCCATGGGAACCTATTATGCATAGTTGCCTATTTAGGCAATGGCTTGAGCTTTAAGTGTGTTAGCATATCTCTTTTAACATCTCCTAAAGTTTCATTGGAAAATTTCATCTTTTTCCCAATATTTCCCTCAAGCTACGAGCCTACAATACATTCCGCTCTACGTGCGATATTTCTTATGCAATGCTGTTATGTTTTTGGAATTGAAGTAGTCGGATAGTGGATGTATTCAAGTGGGCTAAAATGCATGTAAAGGAACTCCCCCCTCACCCCCCTTTCTCCCTTCTTTCTTTATGTATTCTTTCAAGCGTTGGCCTCTTATGATAAAATCATACCCTTTCAAAAAAAAGAAAAAAAGAGATATCGATGTGTTTTTGTATTCTAAGGTTGCGATATCAATACAAAATCCAATATCGTAAATGGCCATTCTAGTGGGGAGAGGGACAATGACTTCTAATCACCTCATAACTCCACGTGGATATGAGTTTGAGGTGTGTCTTTGCTTCGTTTTAGTTTTTGGATGTATTGTTTCTATTGTATTGTAAGAGGTGTGAATGATATGAACTCATTCTGGATATACTTGCATACTTTTGTTTGACAATGTATAGTTTGAGTCCCTATATAAGGGAACCTAATATGCATGGTTGTTTTCATAATCTTTTGAGTTCTAAGTGCTTAATCATGTTCCTTTTAACATCTCTTAAATTTATAGTGAAAAAAGTCCATCAAATTTTCAATGTTTCCCTCAAGACCGTGAATGTAATGGATTCCCGATACAAGCTATATTTCTCATGTAGCAATATGTTTTTGTATCCCATGCAATACATTGTGCGATATTGATACATAAGCTGTTGCTTCCTACTACCTCTGGTAATTATTTTCTGGGGTTAATGGAAATACATTGATGAAAATCAAAAGTTAAATCAACAGAGGAACAAGGATTCTTTGGCCACAAGATGACAATAGAAGAGTTGTCTTAAACAAGAAGCAATCTTGAGAGAGAATTAGAGAAGATCCTAAGGTCTTCCTTGAGGGCTCTTACCTCTGTTTAGAATACTACCTTTGATAACTTGTGCATTGTCTTATGTTTCTACTTGGCAACAATTCCTTCAATTTCCTCATGCCCAAGTAAAACTGATACGAATTTCTCCATAATCAATTTGGCTTGCTAGATCCTTCTCCTCCTCCTTCAAGGTAGACTTATCATTAAACTCCAACAAAAAGACACAATGCAAAAAAAGGTAGACAATTGCAAGGGATCCCTCTTGTTACCTTGCAATGCTCACTATGGCCAACCACCCTACTTTGCTCACTATGGCCAAGGGAAAACATCACCATCACCCCGCAATGCTCACTACAACCAGGGAAAAAACATCAAATGCATCTAAAAAGAAAAAAGAACTACCTCGTCCAAACCACAACTAGCTAACAATTGCAAGGGACATCACCCTACAATGCTTACTGCAATCAAGGAAAATACATCATCATCACCCTACAATGCTCCCTACGGCCAAGGAAAAAAAATCATAGTCACCGCACAATACTTTCTATGACCAAGGAAAAAACATCAAATACATTTAAAAAGCAACAAACAATGTTGTCAAAGTCGTTATCATATCGCAAATCGTAATAAGGGTTGAATCGTATCGAATCGCAGATCATATCCTAAATCGTAAGATTTTTTGTGTTTTTCTTTAAAAAATTGGAAAAAATATGCAAAATATAAATAAATAAGAAAAAACTCATCAATCATCAATTTCCCATCAATATGCATCAAGTAATATGACCATATCCTCTCTTTTGTTGTTTAAGAAATTTACCTTAAAAACATAAAAGAATCCTTTAATAATTTTTTTTAGCTCTCTTAAGAGCAGAATCACATTGGAAAACTGGCATTTTGATGCATTGTGTGTTTCTATTGTAAGGTCATGGGTTCGAGAACCCATGTGGTGTGTGTGTGGGTGTAAGAGTGTGTGTATTCACTTTTCAAAAAAAGTGGTATTTTGATGTAGGTTGATCTGGTCCCACGATCCATGGGTCAGCCCAGGCCCAGGCCTATTTAGTCCAAGCTTAACAGTCGACTCATAAATAAGGAGACGCAAACTCCTATTTATGTAGCTAGCTTATTTAGGTAATTAGCTAGCAGAATCGATCAACTAGCTATGAATAATCCATTAGTCAAATACTTTTAACTGTATTCTTATCCTTTTAATTTTTTTTTCCATATTTGTAACAAGTCATTGGTTGTCAATGACATTATAAGTTTTCCTTGTACGCACATTTCAAAAGCTTATATAAGTGCCTGGGATGAGTAATATTAAGGCACCTTTGAATTTAATACCAATTATAGATAGTTTCTTTCTACTTTGTATGATTCTTATGCTTAGCTTAGAGTTGCCTACACTTGGCGGATCCTCCCCATCAACTGGTTGCTCCAGTTTTAGTATCAGAGCAGGTCCTAACAGATAGGTTGAAGTCCTGGAGCAATAACAATCTTGAGATTTGCTTCTAGGTTCTTTAATCATGCATTTCTTCATATTCTCTTTCACTGCATCCGTCATTCCTACCCCCCCATTCACCATTTTTTTTCTTTTCTTTTATAAAGCCCAAAAGTCCAATTGATAAGGGGAGACCGCCAAAAATTTGGCAGCCATCTTCCCTCCATTCCAGCCCATTAAAACCGTAAAAAATCAGCCCCTTAAACAAACCCCCACCCCCCAAAAAAATAAAAAAAATAAAAAATTTAGCCTTATTCCAGCCTATTAAAACCCCCTAAATTTTAGCCTTATTCCAGCCCATTAAAAACCCCAAAATCGGCCATTCTAGCCCATTAAACCCCCCTCAAAACAAAAAAAAAGAAGAAAGCCTCATTCCAGCCCATTAACCCCCCAAAATTTAGCCTTATTCCAGCCCATTAAAACCCCCAAAATCAACCATATTTTAGCCTATTAAACCCTCCAAAATGAGCCCTATTCTAGCACATTAGAAGCCCATAAAATCAGCCACATTCCAGTCCAAATCCAACCCCCATTACAATCCATTAAAGTCCAAAATTACAAACCATTAACAACCCTAATCCACTAAACTCTAGAATCTCAGCCTGTTAGCAATCTTCTATTGTCAACCAGAAACTGCCATATATTCTATCCATTACCGGCATCATAATGTTTACTCATAGTAGTAACATCTATCGAGGGAGGCTTACCGATCAATAGCGAGACAATTGCATCACCAAGCTATTCACAAGGGTAGTAGGCTTGGAAACCGCTGTTAACCAAGTACGTGGAGAACGGCATGGAGAGCAACCTGACCCCATTGAAGATCCTGATGGTGACCTAAATCCACAACAAGGGTTCTAATTAGAACCTTGTGAATCAAAATGGTACAGGTCCTTGACAGTCAGTTTATGACCTTATGTAATGGCTCTTTGCAGAGGGAGCCCATGACACCACGATAGAGACGCCTAAGAAAGACGATATCACCAAGAAGGTACGGGTTGAAGTTTCAGACTTCATGGGTTGCCTTGATGCAAAAGCTTTTGTTGATTGGATTACAACACTTGAAGATTATTTTGCATGATACGACATGGATGTAAGGTCCAACGAGTGGCCTTTGTCAAGGTCAAGTTAAAGGGCCCAACAAGAATCTGTCGGCAAAGCACCAACGACAACAATCTCATCGTGGGTCGTGTTGCTATCACCAGTGGTCTAATATGAGGAAGAAGTTTGAAAGCAAGTATTTGCCTTCAAATTACATGGATACTCTTATCCAAGAGCTTCTTGTGTTCAAACGGGAAACTTTATTGGTGGATGAATACACTGAAAAGTTCAATGAGCTTTCTGTCCATTGTAAGCTTGTCGAGACAGACTACATAACAACTAACCACTATCGAGTAGGGTTACGCCAAGAAATCCGGCACGAAATAGTCATGTATGATTTCGAGTTAGTTGATGATGTTCATCGAAAGATTCAATGAGTTGAACAACAACTACGACAACATACTCTCTAACGTTTTAGCTCTTCAGTCGGGGAATCTTCCATGAGAAAAAGGTATGGATTCACATTTTAACCGGATTTCACCACAGGGCTACTGACCACCTCCAAGCTAAGCCAAAGAATCACATAAAGTAGAAAGAAACAATCTCGAATTTTTATTCAATTCAAAGGTGCCTTGATATTACTCATCCCAGACCCTTATATAAGCTTTTAAAATGTATATAAAAGGAAAACTCATAATGTCATTGATAATCAATGACTTATTACGAATATGGAAAAAAAATAAAATAAATAGAATGCATTTAAAAGTATTCGACTAATGGATTATTCATAGCTAGTTGATTGATTTTGCTAGCTAATTACCTAAATAAGTTGGCTACCTAAATAGGAAGCTAGGGCCTCCTTATTGATGGGCTAGTTGTTGGGCTTGAGCTTGATGGGCACGGGCACATGGATCATGGGTCAACTTGTATCACATTTGATTCTATAGATCGGGGAAAAAGGAGATTGTGATTTCTAACCACCATTACCACAATACATATAGGTCAACATGATAGCTATTGTTTATAAAAAAAAAATCCAAATAAGTCTTGCACATGGTATTAAAAAGCAATTACGTTTTGACCACAATAGTTGTTATGTAATGGTAGCAGTGACAATTGTTATGCGATACAGGGTTGTAATGCCCAATTTGAAAAAGATTAGCTCACAAGGTCGATACGAGCTGGTGCAGTTTTTCCTAAACAAAAAAAAAATCAACCATTACAGGGCCGTAATGGCCATTATGAGGGTGTAAAAACTGTATGGTCTGCATCATAACAGCCATAAGGCTAACTGTTATAGCCACCATTATTGCTATTGCATACTATATCAAATTGGCTTTGTAAAAAATCACCCCCTCTTCTCTTTCTTATCGTCGGCGAGGTGCTTTCTAAAATGTTGATCAAAGGGCAGGATCAAGGATCCCTGCGTGGTATTGCAATGCCTGGGTTGTCTGATCCCCTAACTCATATCAAGTTCGCTGACGACACCCTTATCTTCTCTGACTCCTTAGCAGAATGCATCGAGAATCTCCACACTGCCCTGCGCTGTTTTGAAGCGGTCTCTGGCCTCAGGATTAATATGAGTAAATCGAAGATGCTTGGAATTAACGTTCCTTTTTAGACTCTCCAGTCTTTTGCAGGCACGCTTGGATGCCATATAGATACGTTTCCAACTTCTTTTGTTGGTCTCCCCTTCTCTGTGGGACCTAGCCGAAATCTATGTGGGATAAGGTCATCAGCAAGTTCCAAAAGTATCTGGCCACTTGGAAACGCCGATACTCATCTATGGGAGATTGCCTTACTCTTATTAAAGCAGCCCTTTCTAATCTTCCCCTGTACTTCATGTTGCTGTTCAGATGCCTAGGACAGGTTCTAAAGTCCATCGACAAAATTAGGAGAGATTTCTTGTGGTTCGGTAAGGAAAACCAGAGGAAAATTCATCTGTTAGAATGGAAGGATGTAAATTGTTCAGGGAAGGTGGTGCCAATGTTAAAATTTTTAAAGTCATGAACATGGCGCTGCTAGGTAAATGGTCTTGAAGACTTGACTCTGACGAGGAAGCCCTCTGGGCCTTGATTATCAAAGGCAGGTATGACTCTTCCCAAGGTGGATGGTGGCCTAAAGATTCTTTGTACTATAAAGCTTCTCATATCTGGAAAGCTATTCTTACAGCTAAGAATCCAATGATCGAGAATAGTAGCTATGTTTTGGGTAACAGCTCTTCTATTCGGTCCTGGGAAGACCTATGGGTAGGGGAAGAACCACTTAAATTTCAATTTCCTCATATCTATTAGCTTTCTCCTGATAAAGATATCCTCATCAACAGATGCTTCTCTCTCACGCCTGCTCAAATTGTTTAGGATATCAGATGTTCCAGAAATCTCAATGATAGCGAATTCAGGGAGTTCACAGCTCTTTAGGACTGCATATCTAAGACAATGCCTCATAGCAGCCAGCCCGACAGCCTCGTTTGGAAGTTAGAGAAGTCAGGATCCTTTTCCATCAAATCTCTTTACTCCTATATCAATCTTGCGTCCTCCCCTTCGCATGACATTACCCCGTTCATCTGGAAGTACCCAGTCCCTCCTAAGTTCATTTGTTTCGGCTGGCTAGGGGGTCGCAATGGAATCCTTACTATTGACAACCTTTTTAAGAGAGGCATGCAGATTGTTAACATCTGTCTCTGTTGCATGCGTGAGGCAGAGTCTGTGAATCACCTGCTGGTCCATTGTTCTTTCATTTCTCAAATATGAGCAGATTTTTGTCAGAGTTTTTCGGTCAGTTGGTGCGTTACAGATTCGGCCGCCAATCTCGTCTTCTTGGAATGGTCTCAAGCTTGGGAAAGACAAATCTATCATCTGGTGCATGGCTATTCTAGCTATCTGGTGGGCCGTTTGGGAAGAAAGAAATGAAAGATGTTTCAATGATAATTCTTCTTCTGTTAAGGCATTGGGATCCAGGGCTAAAAAGATGGTGATCGAATGGGCTACAAATGTCAAGGATTTGTATAATTTTAATCTTAGTTTTTTAGGTTGTTAGGGGCTTTTTGCTATCTCAACAGATTTGCTTCTCTCCTCTCCTGTTTCCTCCTTTTTTTTCTTTTTTTTTTTTTATAAAAAAAAAACTTTTAGTTTAATGAATTTCAGTTTGTTGCCTTAAAAAAAAAATCATAAGCAAATGCGACACGATTTAACATCGAAGAGAATATCTATCATGCAATCTCTTGCAAAGAATATAATAAAATAATTGACCTCTTCTAAACGATTCTTAAAGCTCCCACCAATTTAAAAATGTAAAATGAAAGCCAAGTAAAATGTAAAACAGAAAAGAACAAGTATAATTTGAATCGTAATTCGTAGGATTCAAATCATAGAATCATAGGATTTATCTAAAAAGGGATTCAAAGGTGGGATTCAAATTGTTTTGCTTAAGATTTGACTCAAATCGTAAATCATAAATCGTAGGATTTTGACAACATTGAAACAAAGAATCATCTGGGCTAAACCACAACTAGCTAACAAGTACAATTGAAACCCATTCTCTCCTCAGCGGATCAATCGGTAACCTTGCAAATTTCGGCAACAGAGGAGCCCACTTAAGGTCGATGAAACAATGCTCCCTCGAGGGAAGAGAGAGGAACGATTGTATCTTCAAGAATTCTATCATTCCTCTCCTTCCAAACTTCCCACAAAATAGTGAAGGGGAACATCTTCCATAGTAACTTTCCCTATGAAGAAAAAGGGCCAATTGACATGGTGTGCTGTAAAGGCCGTTGCAGGGCTGTAAAGGCTATCACGTAAAGGTAACGGTGGCAAGTTACACGTTACGAGGTAGTAATGGCCGTAACAGCCGTTATGGAAAAAAAATGATCTGTAATTGCTGTTAACGGCATGTTACATCCCCTATTAAGGCCATAACAACTCCTGTTATGGGGCAGATACAGGTTTTCCATACTTACTAATCAACATTACGAGGCAGATATAGGTTTTTTTTTTTTTTTTTTCAATAAAAAAAGAGACTGTTATAGCCATTACAGGGGCTGTAACAGCCGTTACAACCCGTATCGTAAAGGTAACGGTGGTGGCCGTTACGGTTACTGTTACAGAACACCTTGCCAACTGACCATCCAATGGTAATATCAAACACTGATTGCCCAATCACTCACTTAATTGTGAACAAATTGAAGAATTGATCCTAAGTCACACATGTTGCCTTGCAGTGAAGGAAGAGATGATCAACCAACTCTTCATCACTTTTACCATAAGACAAATGTTTGGGATCACCATTTTCCTTTTGTTCAAATTGTTGACAGTCAGAAATTTTTTCATCATGCGATCCAGCTTGAACCTGGGGGCGGATTGGGACATTCCACACACATGCACATGGGTGGTGTGAATGACTGGCATCACATATCTTTGAAAATAGACACTTGGACAAAAAACGTGCCATTTGCCTACCACTTCCAAACCTTTATCACTTGAAATATTGATGCTCGTCTCGTTGAGGGTACATGTGAGAGTTGTGAATCCCTTGATTCATCATCGTTCAAATTTCTTCGAAGGGCCACATTACAAACAAAGGAGCTGCCCACCATGTCATGACATTCCATCACCTTTGCCTCTTTATTTATTGCTAATGATAATAACAAGGGGAAAGGGTTAGCCAATTTAGAATCGCCAAGCCAAAAGCAGATCCTGTTGCCACTTCCTGCAACAAAACATGTCTTCTCAAGTAGCCTCCCACCTTTCTAGGGATATATTCTCCTGTCCGGTCAGATTCTCTACCAATCAAATTGATGCATCCCCCCCCCCCCCCCCCCCCCCCTCCCTCTCCTTAAATAAATAAATGCTATTTGAAGATCCGGGGAACCGTCCACCCCTCTTGACTCTTTATACGTCCCAGCAATGTCATCCCTCCACAAAGCTCCCAGTTCTCCTAATCTCCACCACCATTTACCAAGGCGGGCCCACATTTTCTCCCTTAACCTACCCAGACCACGACCTCTTTCCTTTCAACTTATGCAAAATGTTGAGTTTTTTCGACTTTTTTGGCCACTATAACTGGCATTTTAAAGAGGGATAAGAAATACACCGGGAGATTGGAAATAGTAGCTTTGATAAAGGTAATCCTTCCCCACAAAGATGAACAAGATTTATCTTTTTTTTATCGCATTTTACTATCTCAATCCTGTCCACTGTAGGGTCCCCAAAAGAGGCAGCATTTACATTACCACTAATAGGAATCCCAAGGTATCTCATTGGAAGATTGTCAACCTTGTGCCCCAACACCTCCTTGCACAATGAAATTCATTAAATCACCCTCCATCCCCACCCTTGTCACAACACTTTTCCTCAGGTTAACCCTGAGGATTGACACTCTTCAAAAAAACCTTGACAGCCCTTTTAAAACACCATGACAACCCTTTTATAATCCCTGATCGCCTTCTCGAAGCTTCATAAAAAATAAGTGTGTCATATGTGAATTGAAGATGAGTGAGCTAACCTCCATGCTCCCAACCCCAAAATAATGCACCAACTCCAACTATAATGACCTGACCATAAGCATACACCAAGGCTTTCCACCCCATTGTGAAAAGCAGAAGGGAGAGCTCCCATTGATGGAAGCCTCCAGAGCTAGAAAAGAAGTCTGTGGGGGAACAATTAACCAGAATGGAGGAGGCCGTGCTAATCATTCTTTGTCTATCTCATCCACAATGAGCTGAAACCGATCCTGTCGAAGGAGTTAAGGAGGGATCCCAATTGACAAGGTCATAACCAATCCTGTCGAAGGAGTTAAGGAGGGATCCCATTCGACAAGGTCATGGGCTTTCTCCGTATCCACCCTGCACAACAATCCAACCTCCCCACATATACTTCTAGAATCAATGGCTTCATTGGCAACAAGGATATTGTCCATAATTTGTCTCTCGATTACGAATGCTCCTTGGAGTGGGGATATGATCAAACCCATAACCTCTGTAAGGCATAAAGATAATGCTTTAGCTAATATCTTATACACACCTCCAACCAAACTAATCGGTATGTGGTCTTAAATATCTCATGCAACCTCAATTTTAGGAATGGGGATGATGAAGGTCGTGTTCAAATGTTTACTTAAAATAGCCCAACCGTGAAATTCTTTCATGAAGCACATAACTTCCCCTTTACCACTATTCCGACACTCCTGGTCGCAAAAGACAAACCATCCAAGCCCAGGGCTTTATCGTATCCATCTCCAAAACAATCATCCTTTTCTCTTCCTCGAAATCTCTAGTGAGCCAATTAACTTTCTCTTCTTGAATGCATCTAAGATTAAGACCATCTAATCTTGGTCTTGAGAAATATTTGTTTGCATAGGGATGCTTATAAAATCCCTCATTTGCCTACTTAATTTGAGCTGGATCCTCCAACAAGGAGTTCTAGACACATCTTTTGAATCATGTTCCTCCTTCCAATACAATCTTATGAAAGAAGGTTGTGTTTTATCACGCTCTTTCAGCCATACTGCACTAGAACTTTGTCTCCACACTATTCCCTTCTCAGATTTCGCAGTACTCAAATTTAAGAGAACCTCTCCCCATTCCCCTCTCTTCATCCAGCACACGTTTTCTTCTTCCCTATCTAAATTACTGGTTTTGGTTAACAACTCATCTTTTCTTAAACCTTCAGACCTGAATGTGAATTTACTCCACTCTTTTAGCTTGGCTTTTAAGAATTGCAATTTCTTTGAGATCTAAATCGAGCACACCCTTCAACTCCAGACTCTTTCCACCAGCTTGTTACCAACTAAACAAAACTCTGGTGCTTGATCCACCAATTCTGAAACTGAAAAAGAGTTGGGCCACCTGAGAATCCAACCGTCTAGAGACAAATGGGGGCATGGTCCAAGGCCGGTCTTGGCAGAATTACACCCCCCCCCCCCCCCCGCCCCCAAAAAAAAAAAAAAAAAAAAAAAAAAAACAAAATGAGCCCTCCAATCTGCCAAAATCAAGAATCTATCGAGTTTGCACATCACAAACCATTAAAACTCCCTCTATTTAGAGGAAATTCTATGAGGTTTTTGAGATCAATTAACTCCACAAATCTCCTCACTGATGCTGTGACTCTACTGCCTCCAGTTTTTCATTGCCAAAGCGAATGGTATTAAAATCCCTGCCAACACACCAAGGGAGATTCCATCTCTTATTTGCAGTTGTAAATTCTTCCCACTTCCCAGAAGTCACTCCTCATCCTTGGGTCATTCGAGCTGTAAACAGAGGATAGAACATAAAGTCCTCTCCAATATTCTGGCACTTAAAGGACAACGAAAAATAGACCTTGCTGATCCTCTTCAACCTTCGGCTGAATCAAAATTCGACATAACAATCATTCCCCATGCTGATCCTCTAGATGGCACAAAGGGCAAGTTGTGGTTCCCCAAATCCAATAGATCATCGATAATTTTCCTTGACACCTCCGTCAGTTTTAATTCTTGAATCATCACAATATCAGCCTTCCTATACCGTAATAGATATCTCCCTGCTATCTTCAAAAAATAGACATCACTGCCCTTCTCTGATCATGAGAGCCCGGGCATCTCACATTACATGAGATGATCTTCAGATCCACCTATTCATGACTTTCCCAACTACCCTTCTGAACCCATCCTGACCTCCCGTGCTTTTTCTGCTTTCCTTTCCCAACTTCTCAAAGTTCACAGAGGATGATAAATTTACAAGTTCCCTTTTCCCTTTGGTCTTCTGGTTAGACCTTGCTGTTTGATCACCACTGTCCCTATGTTCCAGCACTTGAAAGAGGGCATCTTGTTGGCCCTTCAAAAGATAGGCGAAGTTTATGAATACAGCCTCCCAAGTTTCAAGTGTTGTCCTCGTCTTCTGAGTGCAGATGTTTGTTCATTGACTTCTTTAGTTGATGTTCTTTCCCATCTGTCTTTTAATATCTGATCCCAAATTGTTGGGAGATGGCTAAGATGACGATGACGATGCTTTTCCCCCCCTTTTGGAATCTTGCAGAAGACAATTCGATCTTGCTAGCAGGGAGGCAATGGAAGAATCGGCTGAATGGAGACTGAAATACGATGAAGAAGTGGAGAGGGGTACACAGCGTTTGCGGGAGTTGATACAGGTATATTATTTTTATGCTGGTTATAAGATGGAAGGCTTAGATCTATGTAACTTGGACATCTACATGACTATCCATTTTCCATGTCATGCATGGTGGCTGTTAAAGTCAGATTTGCCTACATGTTTGTACTATGTTTTAAACAATAGAATATGGTATTTGAATAGTATGTTGTAATTATTTATCTGTAAAAAAATAAAAAATAAAAAAATCCTGAAAATAGTTCATCACCACCACCTTCATAGCCTTGTCCTGGTTATTTGGGGTCAGCTTAGCCTTTCACAAGATTCAAAATAGGAATTCTCATGATTGCTTGGCAAAAATTCATCAGGTTGCCCACCTGACATCAACCAACCTTTACATGGGCTTAGGACCAGTTGCCACATCACTTCCAGGCAAAGCTAGTTGTAGCAGTACGTAAACCCGAAAATTTTCTTATAATTTCTTATATGTAAATAGTATCCTAGGAATAAAAGATAACAATAATCCACACTATATATAATGCAAGTGGTGTTTGGACATTTTTTTCCCTCAGAATTAGCTTTTGGAGGTCGCTGAACATTGGAAATTCGAGGATGTGAAAGGCCTTTTAACTAAAAATTGAGATTATTTCAGGAACTAATAAAGGTGGCTGGTGTTCCTCAGACGGCTCAGATTTCACCTGCACAAGCCAGCCAATGGGGAGGATTTTACCTGAAAAAAGCATCTTGAACTCCCACTTTTGTGCTCGAGAGATACTTTCATACTAAGTGTGATGGATGATATGCAAGCAGTTGGAAATTGGTGAGAAATTGCATATGTGGCATACAAGTAATTTGTTTTAACTCAAAACAGACTGTCCAAACTATGGCTACCAGCTTAGATGTATCATGATCCAAAACCTACTTTTGTTGGGTTATTAGCTATTAGATTGCTGGACATTTATTGCATGGTCAAAAATGAAAAATATCCAATGGTCTTATGTCTAAAAACAAGCATCCATGAATCAGAGGTTAGGATTTTCCGAACAATATGATTTTCAGACTCTAACTCGGCGACAGTGGGTTCCAGATTTAGTCAGTTTAATTCAAGTTTATATATTCCAGGTGCACCATTTCAAATGTCTGCGCATCAAACATCATACACAGCCAGAGTATCATATAAGTGCTCTTTCCTCTCCTGAAATTTTAGGCCTGCCCCTCTCTATCCCCTATTTTTCTTCTCCATCCTCTCTCCATGTGCATTGCATGTGCCACACACCCTAGTAAACATAAAAAGAATTGGCGTCAATGTGGGCCATGTTGAGGAGTGCCGGACATGGACATGGTGAGTGTCAACACATTGCAATTTTAAAAGAGTCCTGTGTGCTTGATACATTGGCTGATATATCCTTGAAAATGCCACATATCTGACCTGGGTGTCATTGAGTTGTGTTCTCCTTTGCTGGCATTCAGTTTCTATTTTGAGTAGATAGGTGCTTGTGTCATTCATTTTTGTAACTTGATGATTGATTAGTGTTGGGTTCCGTAAACAGAATCATATTGTTACTAGTAAAATATCATTCATACTAAAACAGCATTATCATTTCTCGCGCCTTCAGATTTTCTAAATAAACAATGATCTTAGCCAACTCTAGTTTCGTTCATGATTTATTCATGTTCTTCTTCTTCTTCTTCTTCTTCTTTTGGAGAGAGGTGTGCATGGTCCTTCTATCAAGGCGCTACTCTTCATAGTCAATTCTCCCACTCCCACTTCCACTTCCACTTCCACTTCCACTTCCCAACTATTTTATATTGCTAACATTTTAAAACAAATGCTTCATTGCCCCCACGCCCTAATCTATTGCTTCTTCGCTTCACCCTTTGTCCAACTATATATTAGCCATTATTCTTGCTCTTATGGAACTGGAAAGGCTCTTTGATTCTGTCTACTTTGGTCAATAAGCATGTTTTTCCTTGGCAGGTGAAAGAGGCTCTTGAGCAGAAGATAGACGAAACTGCAAGTATCGACAACAGATTGATTGTGTTGCAAAAGGTGATATCTTAATATCATGATCTCTACTGTATCCCATTTCTACTTCATTCTTCTTTGTTTTATGAAGTTTAGCATATTGTCATCAGGAAAATGATAGCCTACTCAAGCAAGTGGAGTCCTTGACACGGGAACTGGAAACTGTGAAGTCAAGGTGCAACACAAGAAACCAAAATTGAATAAGTTGATATTCCATGAGCTGTTTCTCCATGCAAGCAAAACGGCCTCAGAATCTTTTGTACACCCATATTTCTACCCTTAAACTTTTCAAGGTGCGGTTGAAGGGCCTGTGCTTCTCAATCATTTCATTTAATAGCAGGTTTAAAGAAAGAAACGAAATGAATTGCAATTGTTACTTTTTTTGTACAAATGTATTTTTGAACGAAGATATGTTCTTCCACTATATACGAAGAAATTCTCACGCTAATAAGAATTTTTTTTTATACAAAGCCCGGAGCATGTATGCCATTCTATTTTAACCCTGTCCTTGTTTAGATGCACATTCAGTCATGTTTAGATGCACATTCAGTCATTCACTGAAGAGGAATTATCTGATCCTTGAACCTGAGGAGATATGCAGTGCCTGCAATGTTAATGCATGAGTTATGATCATCAAATGTTATTTACGATTGTACTTCTTTTCAATTCCTTTGACCATGTGTACTTCTTAGGTCTAGAAGGGTATTTTTTTGTATTTGCCTTTTGATCTTGAATGTGAATGTGGGCTGTTATATCACATTCTTAGGCTCATCTATGTTTAGGACGTAATCGGTATTTTTGTTCTTGTTATTAATGGCATTCTTGTAAATATTGACAACTATGTTAATAGACTTAAGAGAGGTGGGGATGTGTGAACCCTAATTCTCATTCTTCATCTCCTCTCTTCTCTTTTCCTCTTTCCTCCTTTCCTAATCCATCCATATGGTATCAGAGCTAAATTGATTTGGGCATTGATCTCTTCCTTCTTCGACGTTTCTTCTGATTTGGGCATTGATCTCTTCCTTCTTCGACGTTTCTTCTCTTTCTTCCTTTTATTATTTTGAGGTGAAAATCTAAGGTTGTTGGAGGCAGATCTACTCGAATATCTCTCAACCACCGTATGGTGGGCTGTGTAATTGTGTCTCATAGGCGTGTGTGAGGCCCACTTTCATATTGATCCATTGTGATGGACAAAAGTGGGGCATCGTGTGTTTATGGCCAGATTTGCAATCAAATTTGAGATCGAAAATACGTGTTGAAGGTGAGCATTGCAAGGGTTAAAGCATCAATGTACATGTGAAGGTGTTGAAAGAAGGAATTCTATCGAGTGATCATGTTCCTTGATATATTTGAGTTTTTGAAATGTGCGGGGTAAGTTAAAATTATTCGTTCCTTGGGTATTTAATTTCGCTTTAATCAATGGATGTTAAGAAGGAAGCCAAGAGTCTTTTGTCTCCACCCTAGTTGATGAACTTCCAGACTATGTTGACTAAGCTTAATGTGGCATATTACTTATAGTGAGCCACATCAATAGAGGTATTGCTTACAGGTAAAAGGAAATTAAAATATTTGACTTCAATAGGAGTAGGGGAGATGTAGTTGATGTCATGTATTAGGGTCATTATATAGCTTGTTCAGTCATTTAGGGAATACAAACAAAATGGCCTCTCTACCATGCTCCACAACAATATAGCTTGGTGGCATATTACTCACATAGTGAGCCACGTTAGTAAAGGTATTCTGTATAGGTAAAAGGAAATTAAAATATTGGACTTCTCATAGACTTGACGAAAGTTCAATAGTGATGCAGGACACGAAATTTAAGTATGAGATGCAAGAATTAAGGCTTAGATCATACTAATTCAGAAACAGTTATACAAATTCCACATCTCACATGATAATACAAATCATTCAATTAAAAGGAGAATCTATGCGGGTCCAGGCCGACATAGGCTAGGACTGAACCAATAAAAATTATAAACCAAATGATGTCAAAGAGAAATACAAATCAACCATACATGCATAAAAATCACTCCCTAATCCAAGGGATTCTCCAATTTCAATTCAAGGAACCATATGATGTTAAAAATGGAAAACAATTAAGGAAAAATGCAATCTAAGTTTAGGGTTTATGAAGAAAACATGTATCAGGAGGCAAAGGGGGATAAAACCTGAACCAAAGACGTTTCCTGCGTGTGGACAGTGGGCCTGGGGCTCTCGCACATGCGCAGGTGCCGAGGGGGTGTCGGTTTTAAGAAAGCCCTCCTTGTCCCTGGTTAGCTGGGGGTAGGCTCCAAAATCCTAAAGTTTCGAGTTGATCCGAGAGGTGGCTTGTGCGTAGTACTCTATCGAAGTTTTTGACCTCCTGCAGGCTCGAAATTTGAAAATATGCTATAATGAAGAAATTGATGCAACAAATGATGAATTGGAAGCACGGATGGTGGTAGAAGATGGAAAAAAAGAGATGATGGAAGATGGGGTGAATCGAGATCGACGTGGCTTCGCACCATGGTAGTTAACCTTTCGAAAAGGGAAGGCTTCGCATTCATTTTTGAATTCTTCCACAACTCACGGAGAGAACAGAAAAAATAAAGTAAGAATTTTTATTAAACGTGAATGAATTAAAAGAATTACAAGGGGTGCCTATTTATAAGGAAAACTTTATACCCATAAACTCGCGCCATGTGCGCAACCTATTACTTGGTGATAAAGTAAACTAAAATAAAAATCAAACAAAGAAATTTAAAACCTTATCGCAGGCTAGGGAAAACCTTATGCCCACAAATATGCACTCTCTTTAGATATGAGGGGACTATGCAATGTTACTCCAGTAATATAGTTAATAAAATAAGGGACTATGGACTCCTAAAAGCTACATGTGATGGATTAGATACATGACAGACAACTAACCCTAAACAAATAATGTATTCCTCCATAAGAACCTTAAACTCTGATACTAAATTTGATGCGAGACATGAAATTTAATTATGAGATACAAGAATTCAGGCTTAGATCATACCAATTTAGAAATAGTTGTGCAAATTCCACATCTCACATGACAGTCTAAATCATTCAATTCAAAGGGAAATCTATGCGGGTCTAGGCCGACACATGGTAGGACTGGACCAATAAAAATTATAAACCAAACGATGTCAAAGGAAAATAGAAATCAGCCACACATGCATAAAAATCAGTCCCTAATCTAAGTGATTCCTCAATTTCAATTTAAGGAACCTTAGGGTGATGAAAACGACAAACAATTTAAGGAATATGCAATCTAGGTTTAGGGTTTATGAAAAAAACATGTATGAGGAGGCAAAGGGGGATAAAACCTAAACCAAAGACGATTCGCGCGTGTGGACAGCGGGCCTGGGGCGCTCGCACGTGCGTAGGTGCCGAGGGGGTGTCGGTTTTGAGAAAGCCCTCCTTAGCCTTGGTCAGCTGGGGGTAGGCTCCAAAACCCTGAAGTTTTGGGTTGATTTGAGCGGCAGCTTGTGCGTAGTACTCTGTCGAAGTTTCTGACCTCCTACAGGGTTGAAATCTGAAAATCTGCTGTGATGAAGAAATTAATGCAACAAATGATAAATTTAAAGCACAGATGGTGGTAAAAGATAAGAAATAAGAGATGATAGAAGATGGGGTGAATTGGGATCGATGTGGCTTCGCACCACGATAGTTAGCCATTCGAAAAGGGAGGGCTTCACACCCACTTTTGAATTCTTCCACAACTCACGAATAGAGCAGAAAAAAATAAAGCAGAAATTTTTATTAAACTTGAATGAATCAAAAGAACTACAAAGGGTGCCTATTTATAGGAAAAATTCTATATGCCTAAACTCACCCCATGTGCGCAACCTATTACTTGGTGATGAAGTAAATTAAAATAAAAACCAAACAAAGAAATCTAAAGCGTTCATGATGTTCTAAGTAATAATAATAAGCAAAACTTAAAATCAATCCGACTAGTGGGCTACGATCATGAGATCTCATAATGGACTTTTATTGACTATCGAGTCCACTCTTTTGATCAAAACTTCGTATTCTAGCTAAGAGGCCTTCCCTGGACGTCGTCATCGAGCTAGATTGACGGTGGGGCCCTCCTACTCAGTGCGTACGTGTGTAGGTGAGGCGACGTGCATGCGCGTGTGCGCGAGATGTCCCCATCAAATAAACTATAAAGATTGGGTGGTAGATGATGTCCAAATTAGGGCTTTGTTATGTCATAGCATGGAACCTTAGATTAGTGTAAATATTATCTTTCTCAAGATAGTGAAGGAACTCTGGGATAATATGAAGGAGATATATTCAGTGAATTTTTTTTTAATTTGGATCAATGAATTGCTTCAGAGTATTTTTGTTCTTCAACAAGGAGATAAGATCGTCCGAGAGTATTATTCTGCTTTGCAAGGCATGTGGGAGGAATTAATCACATACCAACCCCTACCTACAAATTGTAAGACTATGATGATAGAGAGGAATTTCGTGTTGCCAAATTTTTCTCTAGTCTGTCCTGAGTTTGACCTTGTCCGAGCTCAAATTCTTGGAGGTAGTGAGATCATATATACTCTTGAGGCTTTTGCTTGTGTTGAGCGTGCGTTTAGTGTACAGAGTTCATATTCATTAGATTGTTCTTCATTTATATCTGCATTTGATAGAGGAGATGGGGAAGTCATGGTCATGGTTGCCATTTTGATGGTAAAGTAATAAGGAGTCGCGTTGGATGCTGAAATAATTGGATAGGCTGTGGTATAGATTTCAGTGGTAACTACAGTCGTGGCGTGGCAATCAACAATGCACTCATTTTGATCTTAGTAATCACAAAATGGACACATGTTGTAAGTAAGCTTTGCTTAGGCGAATCAAGTCCATTTGTATGATGATGCTGTCACGCTCCAAACCCGAAAATCAGATTCACAGGAATTTCGATTACCGAATCCGGTGCTAACAGCCTCCGTATTACCCTATTCTCGGCTCCTAGCATTCATATGCCAAATTCCGATCCTGGGATCCTATAAGGAGGATTTTTTTTTATGTACATTTAACTCATCATAAGCATAACCACAAGATTAGCTAATTCACAAAGGCAACATCATCATCACATATTCACTAATATAATCATTTGAGTACAATGCTAAAAGGAAAATACATCAATCGAAAATCAAGCTCCAAAAGACCGCTGCACGCTCCAAGCTCAACACTGTTGCAACCTAACATCATCTGCACGCATCTATCGTGCATAAGCTTATAAAAAGCTTAGAGGGTGGTGTAAGTGTGTACATAAGGTAAGTGCCAAGTATTCAATACAATGTCATAATCATACAATACTAGAAAACTAGTAATTCATAAATCGTACAATGTCTAAATAAACAGAAATACTGATAAGATCATGAATTATCAGAGTAAACAGAAATACTGACAAAGTCATAAATCACACGATAACAGAGTAAGCGGAAATACTGATAACTGCGTGAGTCATGCAATATTAGAATACGCAATAGAGATCAACTATGCAAATGAGGAGTCATAGAGAGCCAAATGTTAGACACAGAAGATGCAATGTAATATACATTCATGATGAGTAACACAAACAGTGTCAGTCGTACCATATGCCGCGGATGTAATGCAACATGTAGTATGAATGGAATGACCATGCTGGAGTATGGAGTCGGGATGATAGTACATAGTATCGTAGGCTATGGGGTCCATCACAAGGGACTTCTATCCAAACCAGTCCCATACCTAAATTTGGATAGTCAGACTCAATGTGGTAAACTCCTGATCTCAGGTTAGTCACGCGCCCAACCGAAATCCTTGCCATAATGAAGGTACATAACAATTAGTTGCGCACTACCAATCCGAGTGGATAGTAAATGAATGAATAAATGAGCATGCAACTCCTACTCAATAAGTCCACATATCAGTACGGTTCCTCTCTGAAAAATCACCGGGGTCTATTACACTCCAAACCAGATTGTCGCCCCATTGCGCGCGACAAGGTGAGTGGAAGAGACCTCACTATCCGCCTGCTAATATCAAGCCCGACTCATCGATAACGGACCCATTCCTCGAGCTGGTTAGACTCTGCCTAACATTGCCCCCTCCTCTCTAGCAGGTAAGGCCGCACCCCCTTCTAACCGATCACGACACAATGGGAGACGCGACCTAATGGTATACAGCCCTCATACGCTCATCCATTCACTCGGTCTAGAGGTTTGAGCAACCTCTGGAACCAAGAGGGTTTAAGGACTTTTACCCAGGGATATCTATAGCACTCCATGTAAAATAAGATTTTCGGTGTCCCATCTGGTCATCCATAATGTGCCTGTGGAGGCTACAACCCTAATATCGCTAGGGTGTACAGTAATCACAAAAATAATGTAAGATGCATGAGTCATACAATCCAGTCATGCATCAATCCTGCGCATACCGTATACTCATATGAGACAATCTCTGCCTATCAGGGAGTCTCATAACAACATGCCCAATGATATATGCAATGGTCAACCACATCTCATAACAAACATGCAGATGATGCGTATGGGCATGTATCGTGATGCTATGCTGTCACATACTCATAATCGGTATCAATAACTGACATCGACAATCGGCATCGACAATTGCCCTCGATAATGTGGACATTTAACCAACGTTGCCCCCAAGAAGTGGCCCATATAAAGCTTAACTCATAGTGGTCCCATGGCCTCACACAAGGGCCTAATATACAACACAGCCAGCCTTGCATAAGGACCACAGATACATCACAAATGGCCTCAACTACGGGTCGCATATACATCATATAGGTCTCAGCAATCGACCTTGACAATCGAAATCAGAATCAGATTAAGACTCAGTAATCGAAATCGGTCACGACAATCAGAATCGTCAATCGGCCACGACAATCGGAATTGATCGATAATCGGCCTCAATACTCGGAATCGACAACGGTCACGATAATTGGAATCAATCTGTACTAAGAATCAGCAAATCGGTCACGTCGATCGAAATCGGCAATCGGTCATGATGAACGGCCTCGATCGCTAATCGAAATCGACAAATCTGTCACGACAATTAGCATCGATACTCAGCCTCGATAATCGGCACCGATAATCGGGGTCGATAATCGGCGTTGACCTCGATAATCGGCACCGATAACATTAGATAAACAAAGTGAAGTCCATAGATGATCAGCCGATCAACCATAATATAAAGATCGGCACTCGACCGTGGTTATATCAAATTCGATAGCACGGAGCCATCTGTCTACGGCAAATAGGGCCC
This sequence comes from Magnolia kwangsiensis, assembly GCA_037074715.1. Lineage (NCBI taxonomy): Eukaryota > Viridiplantae > Streptophyta > Magnoliopsida > Magnoliales > Magnoliaceae > Magnolia > Magnolia kwangsiensis. The sequence goes on from CM073574.1 coordinate 41,514,004, forward strand.
ACTTATTTGGGTTAACTTACTAAGAGAATGATGAGATTGGGCCTAACAAGGCTAAAGGGAAGGTCTCAATGTGGACATCCAACCATCATTGCCCATCAATGTGGACATCTAACCAACATTGCTCCCAATGAGTGGCCTACATAGGGCCAAACATATAGTGGGCCCATGGCCTCACATACAACCACAATGGCCTCATTTACGTCACATAGGCCTCGTTATATGGGCCAACATACATCTTATCGGGCCTCGAATACACAATAGATGGGCCTCACACCTGGGCCGCAAATACATCATATAGGCCTCAATGCACGAGCCTCAATATTAGGCCTCATGTATATCAAATTGGGCCGCACCCATGAGCCTCATGTACATTAAATCAAGTCACACCAATGGGCCACATGTATATCAAATTGGGCCGCACCCATGGACCTCATGTACATCAAATCAAGTCGCACCAATGGGCCTCATATATATCAAATTGGGCTGCACCCATGGGCCTCATGTACATCAAATCAGGTCGCACCAATGGGCTACATGTATATCAAATTGGGCCACACCCATGGGCCTCATGTACATCAATTCAAGTTGCACCAATGGGCCTCATGTATATCAAATTGGGCTCCACCCATGGGCCTCATGTACATCAAATCAGGTCGCACCAATGGGCCTCATGTATATCAAATTAGGCCGCACCCATGGGCCTCATGTACATCAAATCAGGTCGCACCAATGAGCCTCATGTATATCAAATTAGGCCCACCCTTATGTGTTTTTTTTTAAGATCCAACCCATTCATAATGTTAACATATAGATAGATGAAATGAAAATAATATCAGCTTAATTGGAAACTACTGTGGCCCCTAGGAGTTTGAACGGTGGGTGTCACAGTCCCATTTAATTTCTAGTGGTGGCGTCCGCTTGAACTTTAAATCAGACCCATTCTTTCTCCCATGCCATAAAATGATATCACAAAATGGTAGGATGGTATGGATATCACACATGCATCATGGTGGGTCCCACCGTCCAAGATCTGGACGGTGGAGATACATACATCACATGGGTCCCACAAGTACATCTCATGGGGCCCATAGCTGGGCAGCATGAATGTCACGCCCCAAACTCGGAAATCGGGCTCACAGAATTTTCGATCGCCGAATCCGGCGCCGACAGCCTCCGTAGAACCCCATTCTCGGCTTCTAGCTCCCATTCGCCAGGTTCCGATCCTGGGATGCTACGAGGAGGATTTTCAATGTCAGTTTGATTCGTAATAAGCATAACCAAAGGCATAACCCACAAACAACAACCAAGAAATCCATTACATTTTCACTATGATAAAAAACTTTACAAGTACAATGAGCATAAAGGGAAATACAGTGGTAAAGTATAAAAACTCCAAAATGCTCAGCAACGTGCTCCTGCCTCAACGCTGCTGTGATCCAACGTCACCTGCACGCAACGGTCGTGCATAAGCTTACAGAAAGCTTAGAGGGTGGTGAAAGTGTGTGCGCAAGGTAGTAATATGAACCTACAAATGACAGAGTGATACGGAATATACAAATGAACCATAACATCATGAGCCGTACCAAGGCTATACAATGCAAGACATGAATGGTATCGGCCACCAAAGGCCATGCTATATGCAATGCAACTCAAGCATACAGATCCTCATCTATGTCCACATATCAGTACAGCTCAAATATGGAATATCACCGGGGTCTAGTACACTCTAAACCAGATTGCCGCCACATCGCGCGCAATAAGGTAAGTGGAAGAGACCTCACTATCCGTCTGCCAATATCGGGCACGACTCGTCGATAGCGGACCCATTCCTCGAGCTGGTCAAACTCAGCCTAGCATTGCCCCCTACCCTCGGGCGGGTAAGGCCGCACCCCCTTCCAACCGACCACGACACAGTGGAGAGCGTAACCGTCTGGTAATCGGCACTCAACGCTCATCTACCCACTCGGTCTAGACGTTGGAGCAACCTCTTGGTACCATAAGGGTTTAGGGACTTTCACCCAGGGATATCTATAGTACCCCATGTAAAACAAGATTTTTGGTATCCAATCTTGCCAACCACGATCTGCTTGTGGAGGCTACGGCCCCGATGTCGCTAGGGCATACAATAACTATGTCATACAAATGCGAAATGCATGAATCACGCTATCCAGTCATGCAACCAATCCTGCGTATACCGTACGCTCATGTAGGGTAGTACCGCCTAACCGAGAGCCCATAATCAACCTGCCCGAAGGCATATGCTATGATCAGTCAATCCTCATATCAAGCATACATATGATGCGTATGATCATGGGTCATGAAACTATACTAAACATGTTATAATAAAATGAATTATCTTACAACGCAGATGGGCTGGGACGGTCTATACACGATAAGTACGGCCCAGTAATGGGCCCTAAGGAGAGTCGTAATGTGGACATCCAACCAATCATTACACTCGCAATGTGGACGTCAAACCAACATTGCTCCCAAGGTACGATCTTTGTAAACATTGGTACTTAGCCTATAAGGGATTTACACATTGCAATGAACCGTAGGTTGTTCCCATTGGGCCTTACATATATATCAAATGGGCCATATCTTATGGGCCTTTTATTCATTATATGGGCCACATAGATGGGTCACACCAATGGGTCTTATGTGCATTGCAATGGGTTAAAGCCCGTGGGCCTTAGATTGCATCAAATGGGCCTAATCCCATGGGTCATATGTATATTAAAGTGGGCCTCAACCATGGGCCACAAATACATCGAATGGGTCATACTGATGGGTCTCATATGGGCCCAACCTTATGTATATCTGAGATCCGACCTATGCATAAGTTAACATATAGATAAATGAAGTGAAAATAATACCAGTTTATTTAGATACCACCACGGCCCTATAAGTTTGAACGGTGGATGTCACTATCCACTATTTAATGGTGGGGTCCACTTGAACTTTAGATATGATTCACCACTATTTTTTCATGCTATAAAATGATCTTACAAACGGTTGGATGGCATGAGTACAACACTTGCATCATGGTAGGCCCCACCATTCAAATAGGGAAGGGTGCAGATAAAGTCTACACATAGGGAGTGGGTTCCACCGTCGGACGGACGGCGTGTGCAAAAACACATACGCCACGCAGGCCTCCACGTGCAGCTTGCTGCCCATTTTATAAGGCAGAGATGGGTCCCACGTAGGGCCCAATTTTCTTAAATAGTATAGTATTATAACATAATATAGTATATTATCTACTTATATGAGGCGTCTTTAGAAGGGGGACCCATAGAACTGGCTGTCGCCAGATGGCAGTGGGCCCCACCATCAATACAAATGGATGGCATTGCCAAAACGGAAATATCATGTGGGGCCTACACTCTACTAGAGTTACAGGGAGAGAGAGAGAGAGAGAGAGAGAGAGAGAGAGAGAGAGAGAGAGAGAGAGAGAGAGAGAGAGAGAGAGAGAGCAGTACGTGGCTGCCTTGCCTTTACAAAGGTGGGTCCCACGTAGGGCCCACCGTGATGTTTATTTGAAATCCAACCCGTTCATAAGGTAACTCAGACCTGTATGAACGGAAAACATAAATTTCAGCTTGATTCGAAACTTCTGTGGGCCCCAGGAAAAGTTTCAATGGTAGATGTTTATTCACACTGTTTCCTACGGTGTGGGCCACCTAAGTTTTGGATCAACTTGAAATTCAGAGGGGGCCCACCTGAGCAGGGGACCCACCCAATGAACAGAGTAGATAAAACATATACATCATGTGGGGCCCACGGCAGCAGCCGTGGGTAGCTGGCCGCTCGCCCGTCCGTGCGTTGGTAGCGCTGGCAGCGCTGTCAGCGTTTCTTCATTGCTTCTCCTTTTTTTTTTTTTTTTTTTTTAAAGCCTGCGAAATCTCACAGGTGGGACCCACTGATCGAAAATCCGAACCGTTCAAAAGATTTTAGGGCCCACAACAGCCATACAAGTAAAATTTTTGGGTTTAAGTTGGCGTGTAGAAACAATAAAATGGGCCTTAAAAGCCTTTGAAAGGTTAGAAATACCATTTTCTATGGTATGGCCCGCCTGATCATCAAATTGATCTCATCCTTTGGTTCAACGCCTAAAATGGCCTGAAAAACGGAATAGACGGCGTGGATGGAACAAATACATCAAGGTGGGGCCTGCATGAGCCGGCCCACCAAAATTTCTTTTTCCTTCTTTCTTTTTTTCCCTTTTTCATATAAGGATGTCCAGCGTCCCCAGACGCTGGACGGTTGGCATTTGGAGAACTGATTATGGTGGGGCCCTGATTAGGTGGGCCACCACTGATGGATGGCATGGGTACGTCGTCTAAGGTGGCCCCACTTGAATAAAGATTTAAATCGAATAAAATCACAAGGTGGGATCCATTCAAGTGGGCCATACAACCCCTTTGCATGAAAATAAAATGAAATAAAATAAAATAAAATAAAAGGAATAAAAGAGAGAGAGAGAGAGACATGGAGAGTGGGACACGGCTTGTGATGGAGGGACCCCGTCATTATGGGCCCTCCCTTACATGAAATCATACATCGAGTGGGCCTTAAAGCATGCGGGACCACCGAAATTTAGAATCAATTGTGGGGATCCTTTCCCCACCAACATGGATGGTCTAGATGACCTTTGAAGAGAAAATAAATATCATAATGGGGTCCATGGAGAATGGCCCCATCATGGGACGATCATGATGATCCAAGTGGTCCATCGGCCACGTATTAGGGTCCCAAGTGAGATCCACACCATTGATCGGCGGGCCTCACTTGGTCTACCATAAAAACACATAAATCTACCCTATAGAAGCACCCACCGTCCGATCTTCTCGCTCCTAGGAGTTCCTTGGCACCTTAGCTTCAACTTCAATGGTTAAGATGAAGAATGGAGGGTTGAGATGAGGGATTTTGGGGTAGGAAGGTGGGCCACTTAGAGCTTAGGAAGGTTGGAAAATTCCATACGTATGGAGCTCTTGAAATTTTTGTTGCTTGGAAATTTTGAAATGAGAAAGAGAGAAAGAGAGAGAGTGATGTAAACGGAGAGAGAGAGAGTGATGGATGGATGGGTGAGTGATGGTTGTGTAAGAAAAGCTTGACTTTTGAGGCTTTTGTGTAAGAGAGGTATGGGATGTGAAGACTTTTGTGGTCTTTTATGTAAGAAAGGTATGGGTTAGGAAGACTTTTATGGTTGCTTGGGAAAATGGGTGAGAGTGATGTGTACTTGACATGTGATGGCTTGATGGGTGATTGATTGATGGGATTGATGTGATTGATGTGACACATCGTTGAGATTTCCTTAGTTTTCTCAACGCGCGGCGTTTTCTCGCACCGAACGTTGGCCCATAACTCTTGACCAGGGTATCGTCTTGGCGCGCGAGTCGCGGTATCGGAACCGCAACGACGGCGCGGTCGCTATGGTATAGGTCTCGGGTTGAGTCGACTCGGGTTGTCGGCACATGAATCCGGGTCGCGCGTCGATATCGGTTAAGGGTCGAAAGTTACCGAAATTCGACCGGTAAGACCGCGGAAGTGTACGGAAAGGTATGGACCAAGATACGGGTCTTACAATGAATGGAATACATATATCATGTTGGTGTCCCACACCACCTGCCTAGATGGACGGTGGATATAACAGATACAACACTGTGATGTCCCACTGTCCAAGTGATGGACGACAAGGATAAAACATACATACCATGATCGGCCTCGAAATGATCTGGAAATAGGGTGGATGGTGTGGATACAATACCTACATCATGTAGGTCCATGCTATCCACAGACACACATACATCGGGCCCCACCATCCCAAACCTCTGGACGGTGTAGATACACAATATATACATCGAGTGAGGGCCACACGTCCAATCCTAATGGATGGTGTGAATACATCATATGCCTCAAGGTGGGTCCTAGTAAAACAGATGGATGACATAGATCAAAACATGCATCAAGGGGGTACCACAGCACCGTCCAGGGTGTGGAAGAAACAAATACATCACGGTCAGGCCCACTGTCCAGATTTGCTGGACGGTGTGGATGAAACACTATATCATGGTGGACCCCACAGGGATGGACGGTGGATATAACACACATATCATGCAGGTCCCACTGATATGGACAGATGGGTGGAGTGGATAAGGAATAAATACATCAAGGTGTGGCCCACCGTTCAAATCTGTTGGACGATGGATGGCGTGAATAAAAAGATATATATATCAATATGGGCCCCACCTCCACACGTGCAACACCTGTGGAGTGGGTCCCACCAGCAGGAAAAACGGACGGACGGTCTTGATATAACCCATACCTCATGAGATGGGGCCATATAAGTTGCTGACGTTCATGCACAGCAGCACTTTGCTGCTCGACCGTCAAATGGACGGTCTGGACAGAACATATACATCATGGTGTGGGTCCCACCATTTGGTGGACGACGCGGATACAACAGATACATCATGACGTGGGTCCCACCGTCCAGCCATTCGGACGGTGGATAGAACACATTGGCCAAGGTGGGGCCCACCGTCCACAGCTGTGGACGGTGTAAATAAAACACATACAACAATGTAGGCCCCACCGTCCACAGCAGTGGACGGTGTGAATAAAACACATAATTTATGGTGGGTTCCACGTGCGACCCACCGCAATGTCTATTTACAATCCAACCCGTTAATAGGATCACACGGCCCTGGATGAAAGGGGAAAACAAATTTTATATTAATCCAAAACTTCTGAAATACCCAAATAGGGTTACAATGGCTGATGTTCAATCCTACTGCTTCCTATGACGTGGGCCACCTGAGCTTCGGATATGGCTGATATTTGGAGGGCCCACTGCCCTAAGGGCCTTTAAGATGGACGATGTGGACATATCAAACATAAATCATGGTGGGGCCCACGGCTAGGCCATCGGACTGTTGTCCGTCCGCCCATGGCGCAGGACGCCTGCGCGTCCTCTGCACTGACAGCAGCAGCAGTAACTGCTGCTGATATTTTATTATTATTATTTTTGAAAAAGAATTTTTCTAGGGTTTTTTGTACGTAGGGCCCACATCAGGAGAATCCAACCCATCTATTAGATTCCAGGGCTCAATACAGACCCATCAAGCCCAATATTAGGTATATTTTTGGCGCATCAAAACAACAGGGTGGATTTCAATGGTAAGCACGCTGTTTGTTATGCTATGGCCCACTAGAAACTCGGATCAGCTTCATTTTTTTGGCTCAACGCCTCAAATGATCTGAGGGACAGAATGGACGGCTTGGATTAACAACATACATCAAGGTGGGGCTTGCATGAGTGGCCCACTCCAAAGCTTGGAATAAAGCTGATACTTTTGTTTTCACATCCAGCGTCCAGGGACGTTGGACGTTCCGGCTCACACGAACGTTCAAAGTGGGCCCTGCTTAGGTGGGCCGCCACATGGTTGGGTGGTGTGGAACAACACATAATAAATGGGCCTCACCTACAAATGACTTGGGTCCAATATATGCTTCATGGTGGGGTCCATCCAAGTGGGCCACATGGCCATATCATCACACAAAAATAAAAGAATAAATAATTACAAAGAGAGAGAGAGAGAGAGAGAGAGAGAGAGAGAGAGAGAGAGAGAGAGAGAGAGAGAGAGAGAGAGAGAGAGAGAAAGAAGCACCCACCTTTTATCTTCTTGGGTTTCTTCTTCCATCAACATATCTTAGAGCTCCAAGGGATACATTTGAACGGTGGAAATTGATTTTTGGAGAGTGGGATTGGGTGGTAGAGAGTGGGCCACACCAAGCTCTTCCATGGAAGCCATAGATGTGGGTTGCTTGGAGGGAGGAGCTTGAAAAATGAGAGAGAGATGAGAGAGAGAGGGAGGTGTAAGAGAAGTGATGGGAGAGAAGATGGTGAGGTGATAGGAAAGTTGACTTTTGGGATTACTTTTTGTACTTGGAAATGGTTGCTTGTACTTGACTTGATTTGATTGATTGATGTGACATTTTGTAGAGATTCTCTCAGAATTGTAACGTGCAGTGTTTTTCTCAAACTAAATGCGGGCCCACATATCCTGACACAGGTATTGCCTCAGCGAGCGATTCGAGGCATCGGAACCCCGGCGAAGGCGCGGTTGCAAGGGTATAAGTCTCGGGTTGAGCCAAATTTGGAATGCAAGACACCACTTCGGATCACGCGCTAACGCCAATAACAGATCGCAGGTAGCCGAAATTCGACCGGGAGGACCGCGAAGGTCTAGAAACGGTACGAGATAGGATGCGGGTCTTACAGATGCCTTTGAGGGTTGTGTGTCCAAGTTTATTTTCACTTCTGAGTCTAGTACTTCAGGTGATACAGTTACATTGCCCAAAGAAGAATATATCAAAGTTTGAAGAATCGCTCCACCCATGCATCATGATCCACCGCTACTCTCACACAAGGCCTGTTTGGATTCGCGTATAAGAGTGCGTTGTATTGTATTATAACTGAATATTCCCGAATATTCTCATTATTCAGCGTTTGGATAGGAGCGTACAAGCGTCGTATCCTATGTGCGTGATTTCATACCGTTTCCAAAAAATCAAAAGTACGGTATAGTGTTGTCAGAATACAGGCTTGCAGTCAATACTTCGTATTCATTGCGCTGTATTTGGCAGTGGATGAAAGTTTGAAATTTGTACGATTACAAGATATCTAGTACCTATGCAGTGTAAGATCAGGACCGTTCTTTTGGTACATTTCAACGTCAAAATCATTTGGGCTAGAAATAAGAAAGTTCCATACGTTAAACAGGCCACCTCACCCAATTAAGATTGTACAATACGCAAACATAATATGTCCTATCCAAACATGGATCTGTATAACATATTGTTTACTATGCCAAACAATACCTCCAATCCAAACATTGATTAGTATCTGATTGATTTGGATGTATTCTGAAAACCATCCAATGTATACATGAATAGTACCCAAACACAATACAATGCAATACTATACGCGAATCCAAACAGGCCCTTAGGTATTCATTTCTGGCATTGCCTGATGGTGTACCTTGGGTCATTGACTCAGGAGTTTCCAATCATATAACTGATAAGCATAGTATGTTATCTCAGTTAGTACAGTCGTCATCCATGTCTTCAGTCACATTAACAAATGGTACTTCAATCTGTCTGGCTTAGGTACAATATACCCTACCCCATCACTTTCATTGTCATAAGTACTTTACATTCTTCAATTTTGTTTGAGTTTGTTATCGGTTAGCAAGTTAACCAAGTCCTTAAATTGGATCCTCACTCTTGCTCAGGTGGTAGACTCTTAAGAGTTTCAACACCTGGTCAAGGGTTCGAGTATCCATGGATGGTGAAATTCCACTAGCGGGTGTGTGTGCGTGTGTTTTAAAAAAAAAAGGAAAAAAAAAGTCCTTAAATTATCATCACATTTTATCTTTTTTATTGTGAATTTCAGGATCTAGAGACTGGGAGGATAATTGGTGGATGGTATGAAGTAAATAAACTCTATTACCTCGATCATGGAATAACTAAAGCTAGATTGCTAACATACATTCTTCTTCATTGGTGGCGCATTCAAGGCTTGGTCATTCCTTCTTTAGTAGTTTGAAGTGTAGTCCCATCATCATCTCTTGTTGTAGGTTAAAGCGTGAGGCTTGTGAGTTGAGTAAACACCATAGAGTATCTTTTCTTTCTCATCTAGATAAGAGAAGTGATTAACTTGTTTATTTAGCATATTCTGATATTTAGGGTGTGATTCATTTTACTGTTTTATCTATTTTCAAGTACTTTGTTATTTTTTGGATGATTATTATAGTATAAAATGACTATACTTGTTGAAAGATCAATTAGAAGTGTTTTTTTTCCCCTTTTAATGAATTTCACATGGAAGCACAATCTCAATTCAATTCTTGGGTTTGTGTTCTATGGTCATATAATGTAGAGAATATTTATCTCATGAATTTAATTCATACTTTTCATCTCATGTTATTATTAACCAAATGTGTACAGGCACCACAACAAAATAAGGTAGCAGAAGGTAAGAATCGTAATTTACTTAAAGGTCCATAGAACTTTATTGTTAAATATGAAGGTTCAAAAAATATTTTGGAGTGATGCAATCGTAACTATCTTTAATGAAAATCTCTCGACTATTAATTTGATTTTAATTAAAGCTTAATTGATTTCAAATTAATCTAATTTATCTAACATGGCAATAAACCTAATAATAATAATAAAAAAAAAATCTAAGAAATAATCTTCAAAAATTTCAATCACATGTATAAATCAGCCCCCATACTTTGACAAATAACAAATTGCAATTCTTGAAATTTAGGCCTTAAATTTATTAGCAAGCAATCCAAAATTAGCATATGCTGGGCCCTATGATAGGCAATGGGCCTACATCAAGAACCAAAGAACCAATAGAACCAATACATCACAAATGGCTGCTTTATGTCGATCTTCTTCTAGAAGGATCTTGGAGGTTCATGAAGACTGAATTATGGTGTGTTATTGGAAATACATCCTCAAATACTAAGGACTGACCTCCAAAGCCTCATGCTTTAAAGTCGCAAACGAGATTTTCTTTCGGCAAAGGTTAAAAAAAGAAGAAGAAACTCTACTTCAATTAAGAATCTAAGAACTGACTTGAGAACAATGCACATTATAGAGGTCAAAATCCAAGATCAACTTGAAGCCACGATGACCGATTGCCTAGAAAAGGTCTTTCAAAAGCATCGCAATTTAGCAATTTAGCGTCGAGGACTTGTTTTTCTCTAATAGAAGCAATATAGTCCATTCGAAGTGATAGGCCTTGTAAAGAATTGGCGTGGGAGCAATGGACATTAGGAAGGGCAAGATCAATGACCAATCAAAGCTGCCAAGAGGGATGAATCGTTGATCCTGTCGGGCTCGAAATAGCGAACATTGAGAAGCATAGCTCTACACTTGGATGTTTGGTTTAGTGATCTTTAGCATTTTAATTCCCTTTGCACAACCTTTTAACTAGGTACCACTTGTTAGGACTTGTGGAAACACACAGAGCATAATCAATTAATTGTAATCGCACAAACAAACCCAATAAGAAGATAATTCGAATTTTATGTGCAAAAATCATGCTGAAAAAAACCACAGCACAAAATGGCAAATAATGCACTATGAAATCAAAATTACAAAAGATAGTAGATCTTACCTATTCTAACCACCCTCGAATCTCCATTAAAACCCTAATTATGCCCTTGAACTCTTTAGAACACCTTAGAAAGCCCTAATCCTCTCTAATCTACACCCTAATCCCGATTACACCTGATATATATACTACCAAACCGGAATAGGTAACAAATCCCGCACTTACGCAACTCTGCGCGAGCACTTGATAGGACCTTCGATGGCATCAACATATATCAAGAAGCCCAGTCGATGACATTGAAGATCCTTCAATGCCATTACGTAGCAACTTCCAAAACTGTCTGGAAATCAAATAGGATTTTTCTGGATTTTCTCGATGGGATCAAGCGATCTGTCAATGCCATTGACATCATCCACATTTGCTCGATGGGATCAAGCGGTTTGTCAATGCCCTCGACAGTCCCTATTACAGACAGATTTAAGACATTGGACAACATTTAAGACATTAGACAACAATTTCTACAATGTCTTTAATCTTTAGCTTTCATTGCTCCTTTGCCACTACCATCTCTAATTGCCTTCCATTATAGCTTCATCATCACTTCTCGTATATACTCTATCCTCCTTATGACTTTACCAAGCCTACAAAAGTTACACAAAACTTAAACTTATCTGTAGGAACTACGTTCGTAAACATGTCAGACGGATTCACGCTTGTGCGTATCTTCTTAAGAGTCATGCCTTCTTCCTCACGCACATGTTGGATAAATGATGACGCACATTAATATGTTTACTGTGTGAGTGATAAACACAAATTTTCTCCAAATTAATCATGCTTTTGCTGTCACAATAATTGGTACGAGTTCCTGCTGAGGCCTTAACTGATTTATCATCCTCCTCAACAAAACATCTTCTTTAAATGCTTTTATCATCACCTCATCACCATATACTCAGCTTTAGTTATAGAAAGAGCTACCACATACTTAAGCTTCGACATCCAACTGATCGCTCTACCCGTTAACACAAATGAGTAACAGGAAGTTGAGCTTTTATTGTCCACACTATCCGCATAATCTGAATCTACGTAACTTATTAACTTGTCCCCTATTTTTTCAAATGCTAAGACATAATCTTTCATATCTCGAATATAATGAAGTAGCTATTTCACTGCCTCCTAGTATTGCCTACTGGGGTTAGACATATATCTGTTAATAACACTCACCGCATATGAAATATCTGGTCTCGTACAAACCATGACATACATTAACCCGCCAATTACACTCGAATAACGTACATAAGATATAACTTTCTTTTCTTCATCTATTTCAGGACAGTTCATAAGAAAGCCTGAAATGAGTCTCGTGGGGAACACTGATTAGTTTTACCTTGTCCATCTCATACTTTACTAATGTTGGGAAGCGCGGAAGATGAGCCCTCAAGATCTGACGGTCTACACGAAGTTTGGGACCCTCACAAAGCAGAATAACGGTGTTCCAATGGCCCGCTTATCTACTACTGGAGCAGATCGAACTATTCACACCTCTGATCCTACGGTATATAGTGGCCCCGAATTGCGATCTATGGATCAGATTGTCCCAAGGACAAGACAAAATAGACAGACTATAGTGCACTCTATTTCTCTCTGTATACTCTCGTGTTTCGTATGATTCGATGCGTTACATGAGAGAAGCGCACTCCTTTTTATAACAGAGGAAGGAGAGTTTAAGTGGAATTGGGATACGGCCACACGAAAGCCGATTACATCCTAACAGAGAAAGGAGAGTTTAAGTGGGATTGGGATAAGGCCACATAATCCGCTCACATTCCTATTTTCAATTAAAAATTAAATTCATATTTGAATTTGAAATCTAATTGAAGGTAATCGTACCCATTAGTGATTGCTCACAAGTGGGCCCCACTGGTCTACGTCCAACATCTCCCACTCAATCACATTGTGGGATAGACACATAAATCTGTCCAACTAACTTGCCTTATAACAATCAAATACCAAACATCGCGATCAAAAGAATCAGAGGCGTGGGACCAGCTGGATCACCGAAATCTTCTCATAGGTATTTAAGTACTAAGTGACCACCTAACTAGTACTCAATAACTCAAGCTTTGCAATGCCTGTCCTAGTCCGCATGACCACGTCAGATGGAGTTAACTCCCGATCTGGAGTACTCGGCCAACATACGCACTTATTCAACTTATCGAGTTATTCTGAAAACTTGATTTTTCACAAACTTCGACTAAAACCAATTCAAAGCAATACTTATATATATGTATGCTTTTTAAGAAAAATATTGTTTGTAAAAATAAAAACAACTCGATACTGCCGGCGGATAAGTCTTTAAGTGCGGAGTTATAGTTTTAGAAACTTGGTGTAGCTGTCACGGGATCTTCCCCACGCAGATGTGTAATTTGGAATTAATCAAGCCACTTTCCTAGTGTAACCGAGTCTGGCCAATCAAGGACCTTTCGTCATTATACACTAAAGTAGCGACACTCAATCTCATCCTCATATACACAAGAGGAGGGTAGCTAAGGACACAAAGAGTCACCTACGGGACTGGCTACTCGCACGTTGCAATGATTAGATTGTATCAAAGCAATCTGTAGGTAATAGGTCCCAGCACGTGGCTACAATCCACGTCATAAAGTAGACAATACTAGGTGAATGTCAGGTCTACAATACGCAGGTTATTCTACATGAGGTACGACTCCTCTCATAACCTCATAACCTGGCTTTCAATTCAGGCCATAACATTGATCGCATGTAAAGGAATGGTGCGATTATGTTATTCGACTTTATCAGTCTCATCTACAATCTTTATAAGTTTGTAGGCGGATACGACTCACTCGTATTCTCATCCTTTATTATTCACAATAAAGGGAAGTTCATACCTCAATGTATAAACATGGCCCCAAATGTACTTCTCTCGTACATTCAAGGTTGGTCAACCCGTGCGAGTGGGTGACCGGCCTGCCGACAAAAATAGAAATCCTACATGATCTCAAGGTAAATGCTGATGATCTTTATACCTAGTAATATTAGTGTTCAATACTGAATAAATGGAATGTATTATTCATTAATGAAATATCAAAGGTACTACAAAACAAGTACATCAATCAAGTTCTCCTCAATCCCGTCTGCCTGACGTGAACCTGAAATAGATCTCTAGCTATGGGTTTCGTCATGGGATCAACCACCATCTCCTTGGTAGGAATGTAGCTAAGGGTGACCTTCTTATCTCTCACTTGATCACTGACGTAATGATACTTGATCTCAATGTGCTTAGATTTCTGGTGGTGTTTAGGGTCCTTGGCCAAGTCAATAACGGAAGTATTGTCTATCTTTAGCGATATAGGCTGACGAACACTTGGTACAACACCCAGACTCAATAGAAATTTATGAGCCTATACACACTCCTGAACTGCAGTACAACATGCAATGTACTCGGCCTTCATAGATGAAAGAGCTGTGGATGTTTGTTTCTTACTCGACCATGAGATAGCACCTCCTCCGAGTAAGAAAATATAGCTTGAAGTAGACTTTCCCTCGTCGGCGTCATTACCCCAAGCAGCATCAGAATATCCTTTAAGCTCGAGGCTTGTGCCTTCATAACAAAACATTAGGTCTTTTGTTCCTCTGAGATAGCGGAATATACGTTTGACGGCTTGCCAATAAGACTGTCCTGGGTTAATCTGATAACGGCTGACTATGCCAACTGTTTAGCTAATATCCGGTCTGGTGCAAAGCATAACATACATTAAGCTTCCTACTACGCTCGTATAAGGTACTGAGGACATAGCCAATTTCTCGACTTCAGTCTGGGGACACGATTTCCTGTCTAGCTTGGTAGCTTTATCCATAGGGGTTTCAATAGCTTTTGAATTTTTCATCCTGAACCGCTCTAAGATCTTTTGTATATAGGTTGCTTGAGACAAGTCTAAAAATTTCTTAGGACGATCCCTGACGATTTTTACCCCAAGAATAAAGTTGGCTTCACCGAGGTCTTTCATCTCAAAGTTCGAAAAAAGCTAATCTTTAGTCAATATTAATAATTGTATGTCATTACCAGCTAATAGGATATCGTCTGCATATAGAGATAGTATCAGAACAGATCTTTCAGACCGTTTCATGTATACACAATGATATTCTTCACTCATCGTGAAACCAAAAGTGGTGATGGCCAAGTGGAACCTCATGTACCACTGTCTTGAAGATTGCTTCAGCCCATAGATAGATTTCAACAATTTACAGACTTTCTTTGGATGTTTTTTGTCCACATAACCCATGGGCTGTTGCATGTATATTTCTTCATCCAAGTCATCATTTAAGAATGCGGTCTTTACATCCATCTGATATAACTCTAAGTCTAAACTTGCGACAATGGACAAGATCATGCGAATTGAAGAGAACTTTGCAACAGGTGAAAAGGTCTCCTCGTAATAATGCCTTCTTGTTGTGTAAAACCTTTAGCAACTAATCGTGCTTTATACTTGTTCACTGTACCATCTGCCTTTCTTTTGATCTTAAGTACCCATTTATTACCTATCGCTCTGCGATTGGAAGGCAGATCAACGAGTTTTTAGACATTATTTTTCTTCATGGAAGCGATCTCTTCGTCCATAGCATTCACCCAATCAGCCGAATTAGAAGATAATAATGCATCCTGATATGAATCAAGTTCATCATCATCAAGCACAACACAAGAGAATGTTTGCCCCTCAATATTGAAGCATTTTCGAGAAATCAATCCTCTTTCGCTTCGACGTAACTCAAGAGCCTTCTGAGATGTCCTCCCACTGTCCTGACGAACTATAGGAGCATCATCATCGTGTAGAGCAGAACTCCTACTCTCTTGAGATATATCGGGTATTTCAAAAAGTTCTATTGGAGCCTTTTGCTGCATTCGGCTTGGGTATCTATGTTCAACGAAGGTCACGTCTCGGGATTCTATCTCAATCCATCGTCCATGGTCCTCATAAACTAGAACGTATCCCTTTGAATGCATAGGGTACCTAATAAACACGCATTCAATGGTTTTACTATCAAGTTTACCTCTATGCGGAGTAGGTAGCAAAACATATCCCAAAGATCCCTAAGGGTGTAGGTTGGTTAAAGAAGGAATTCTCCCAGACCACATCTCATATGGAGTCTTAGGAATGGATTTGGATGAGACTCTATTAAGGACGTAGACAGTTGTTAACAGTGCGTCTCCCCAGAATGTGGTAGAGAGATTGGCTTGTGCCATCATCGATCTAACCATGTCCAAAAGTGTCTTATTCCTTCTCTCTGTAACACCATTTTGTTGTGGAGTGTAAGCCATCGTGTACTGCCGAACAATTTCAACATTTTCACAATATGATTTAAACGTTTCAGATGTATACTCGCCACCTCTATCAGATCGAAGAATTTTAATATTTTTCTCAAGCTGATTTTCCACCTCAGCTTTATATTTAAGAAAACAATCAAAAGCCTCAGATTTGTGTGAGATGAGATACACATATCCATAGCGCGATTAACCGTCAATGAAAGTGACAAAGTACTGACATCCGTTTCTGGCATGTACATTAAAGGGTCCACAGATATCTGAATGGATTATCTCTAGTGTACCCTTTGACCTAGCCACTTTGGAAAATGGTTTTTTCGAAGTCTTCCCGGACATACAATGTTCACAAAATGGCAAATCAACTTTGCATAAGGAGTCTAACAGACCAGAACGTACTAGTCTTGTCATATGATCCTTTCCTATGTGACTTAACCTCGCGTGCCATTTTTGAGATTCAGATAATACAGTTTCATTCAACATAGCAGATAAAGCAAGAGGGGCATTATCACAATCTACGTCTAGAATAAATAAATCTGAAATTAAATTACCCTATGCAAAGATGAGGTTATTCTGTCTCAAAGAAACTCTTGTCCCGAAAAAATGAATATCAAAACCATCATCTAATAACCCAGAAATAGAAATTAAATTTCGACGTATCCCTGGTGCATAAAGAGTATCACGGAGGATTATTGTTCACCCTATGCGCGTACAGAGATGGAAAACGCCAATCCCTAGTACGTCTTCAACAATGTTATTGCCCATGTATAGCTTGTAACTCCCCTTGGCTACAGGCCAAAATTCCTCGAGTCCTCGACGACTACTTGTCACATGCTTTGTTGCGCCTGAATTCAAAATCCACTCGTTAGATATAGTATCAACGGAAAGGATTTCAGGACAAATGCATACATACAAAGTATCTAGTGACTGAGAAATTATCATCTTTTTATGGGTACATTGTCGAGCATAATGGCCAAAATTTTCACAGACAAATCAGACTACATTTATCTTTTTCTACTTCTTCTTTCCATTCCCCTTCTTGAGATTTGGAGCAGGTGCTGTGGACTTCTGTTCTTGGTTATTCTTCTTCGTCTTCTTGCGAACTTTAGACCGTTTATTGTTAGCTTTTCGCTTATGGGTCTCTGCTACAAGGGCCTTGGCCGAACTTGGCTGAATTGCATTCATTTCAACCTCACGTACCAAGTGACCACAAAAGTCTCTGAACATAGTGATTGAATCAGTATGGTTCAGAATTCTTTTGATTTGGGCCCATGATTTAGGCAAGGAACGATGCATGGCTATAATCTTCTGATTTTCAGTCAATTTACAGCCAACATTCCTAAGGGCACCTATCATTTGCTCCATCTTACGAATATGATCTTTGATGGGGCAACCGACAGGCATCCTATACTCCTGAAATTCTAATTCCATTGCCCTAACTCTCGCATCTGACTTCTGTGCATAGGCATCTGTCAGTGCTTCCCAGATTTCTTTAGCGGTTTCATGCACTTCATACGTAGGTATGAGTTCTTTGTGCATAGTGCTAAGAAGAACATTATGGGCTGAACGATTATGTTTTCGCCACTTATTGTAGCGAGTCATCGCAACCCTATATTCTTGTAAATTTTCATTTTCAGTTAAGATGGGTTCCTCTTGAACTACATCGAGTGTGTGAGATATGTCGTCCTCGTCCAGAAGGCATCGCACCGTGTGGGACCAGTCTTCGTAGTTGTTGCCGTCGAAATGTTGTCCCTTGAGCTGTTCAGCGTTTAACGCTTTGGTGGCCATCTCTACATTACATGAGTATCACTACTTAGCTAAGATCTAATGTATTGACACTAATCATCAGTATTTCTACGTGTTATACAAATTTTCATAATATAAAAGTAGTCAACAGATCTTAATGAGATCTGAAAGTCTACATACCCGAATGGGCGGTGTAAAACAATCAAGTTCTCAATTTAAGATGAAATTGATACTTTTATAAAATTATAATTGTATAACATACAACCTTCTATTATTAGTTGCAAGCATCATTTGGTGAAGGAGAATAAACTCCCACTCAGGTTATACACAACCTTTATTTTAGGGAGCATCTAAGCACTAAGTTTTATAATTTCTAATGAAAAATGTAGGGGGCTAAGATCTAAACACATCAAGCCGAATATTCTTATACATATTCACATTATCAAAAGAAAAAAAAAAGTGTTAAGATATGAAGAGAGTTATATCTTCACTTATGATCATGACCATTAGTGATGGATCCGATATTTACCGTTAATGTTCAATATTGATGATTGATCCTATCATCAACATTGATCATCATGGTAAATGATCGTTTCGATCACTAATAATCTTTGGATCAGTAGTGAAGAGAATGATATAAAGGAGATCACATTCACACACATGTATATGTTCATGTCATAAACAAAATACGTGAAATATACATATCACTTGCAAGAAAGCCTTAGAGTTTTGTGTTTCTCTAAGTGAGCAACTGGAACATAGTTCAGTGATCTAACAGTTGATATTATCAACCCCATTTTGTATATCTCATATACTAATAATCATGTTGATGTGATATTAATAGGATTATTCATTGTGAAAAATATTTATTTTAGGGGCAGTCCATAATGAGATTAACAATCTCAACGGTTTAGATCATTGAAAAATAAGACCATTTGGTCAAAACTGAAAAACTGAGCAGTGTGGCAATTCATGGGCACATCATTTCACAAGCATACTTGCATTCATTTCACACAACACTTCACTTGTGCATTATTATGTATTTATCATGTGTGCATCATCATTACCAGGTGAGCGGCCCTTATCCCATGTACACGTGCCACATTGATATTGGCGACATGGAAAGCAGATTGCAGATTTAGTAAACTCCTTTGAGCCAACCTCAAAAGTATGTGGTTTATCCATGCCGTGCATCCATGTGACCCACTTGATAATTATGTTTGACATAAATTCAAGCTCACTAGATGGATGGACGGTTTGGATACAACACATACCTCGTGAGAAGTCCTATATGTGTTGCTGACGTCAATTTAAAAGCTATACATATAGCTATGCGTTGAGAAGACTCCTTATAGCACATGGATACAACACATGAATTTTTTATACCATGTTGAATCTGCTTCCCACGTGTGCAACAACCATGGTAAGGTGTACACTAGCCAATTAGATCTCCACTTGTACAGCAGCTATGGCATGATCCTCTGATCAAATGCACATCAGCCAATCATGTTTCTCACATGTACAACAGCTGATCGTGTACATCACAACACAGTGTACATCTCAACAACGTGCACATCACAACAACGTGGACATCTACCAACACGTTTACAAATGTGGACATCAGCCAACGTGTACATATTGCAGCAATGTGTATAACAATAACGTGTACAGCAACATGTACATCAACATGTACAACAACGTATACAGCAACATGTACAACAAGTAGGCTGACATAAACATGCAGGAAATGTGTGATGAACGACTTGTAGGCTGACGTGTTGTATTTTAACACGTTACTTTAACATACAATTATATGGTGTGGTCCACCAGATTAGTGGATCTGCCTCATCTTTAACACTATATCATAAGATGATACAGAGAAAATAATGATTAGGGCGGATTCCCAAGATGGCATTACAAATGGACCCCACCATTCCATCCCAAATTGGATGGAAACCTTCCACGTACAATCATATGATGTACATATATTAGTTATAGTACAACACGTCCGCCTTCCTCACAGGTTAACATATGGCTTGTTGGTAACGTGATGCACCATATCACGTGTTGTTGGCAACGTGTGAATATCTACTGTATAAACATAAAACGTGTGAATATGCATGAACACATGTGAATATCTACAGCATAAACACAAAACATGTGAATATGCATAAACACAACATCAGATCTAATATGGTGCATCATATCAGACGATGATATTAATGGTGGGCCATTATACCGATCCTTAAAAAAAAAAAAGCCACCTACCTCTTTTAGATGATAGTAATCGGAGATCCGCCGTTAAAGAGCTTTGATACCACTGTTGGAAGCGCGGAAGATGAGCCCTCAAGATCTGACGGTCTACACGAAGTTTGGGACCCTCACAAAGCAGAATAACGGTGTTCCAATGGCCCGCCTATCTACTACTGGAGCAGATCGAACTATTCACACCTCTGATCCTACGATATATAGTGGCCCCGGATTGCGATCTATGGATCAGATCGTCCCAAGGACAAGCCAAAGTAGACAGACTATAGCGCACTCTATTTCTCTCTGTATACTCTCGTGTTTCGTATGATTCGATGCGTTACATGAGAAAAGCGCACTCCTTTTTATAACAGAGGAAGGAGAGTTTAAGTGGAATTGGGATAAGGATACACGTAAGCCGATCACATCCTAACAGAGGAAGGAGAGTTTAAGTGGGATTGGGATAAGGCTACATAATCCGCTCACATCCATATCTTCAATTAAAAATTAAATTTATATTTGAATTTGAAATGTAATTGAAGGTAATCGTACCCACTAGTGATTGCTCACAAGTGGGCCCCACTGGTCTACGTCCAACAACTAATATATTCTCAAGGTATTCTGCCTCAGATATCTATAGCCTGCTCTCATTCTTGTCTACGTGTATATCAATGCCGAGAACTTTCTTTGCAGCCCTTATATATTTCATCTCAAACGTCCCTGATAGTCGATTCTTCAATATGTCGATCTTGGACATGCTATGACTGGCGATAAGCATGTCATCAATGTACAATACCAAGATAATGAACTCCCAATCAATGTTTTGAAATAAACACAATGATCATACTCACTCTCGGTAAACCTCTGACTCACCGTTAAAGAATCAAATTTTTTGTACAACTGCCTAGGCAACTGTTTCAGGCAGTATAACGATCTCTTCAACCTGCAAACCCTGTTCTCTACCCCCTGTATTTTGAAACATTTTGAATGCTTTATATAAATCTACTCTTCTAATTTCCTATGAAGGAAAACAGTCTTTACATTCATCTGTTCCACATCAAGATTGTATTAGGCAACCAACACTAATACAAATATGATAGATACTTCACTACGGGTGCAAATATCTTAATGGAGTCTACAAGTTTTCTTTAAGTGTATCCATTTACTACCAGCCTTGCCTTGTACCTATTATGTTTTTTCTTTAAGATCCACTTGCACCCGATCACTTTACAGCCAACGAGAAGCTCCACCAGTACCCACGTCTCATTCTTGTATAGGAAGTCCATCTCATTATGCATCGCCACTTTTCACTTTTCGACATCAACATCGTCGAGAGCCTCCTAAAAAGTAGACGGACTCTCTCATCCGTAACGAGGGCAAATATGACATTTGAGTCATCCTTGTATTTTACCAGTAACCTACGAACCTTTGACGAATTTCTTCTCACGGGTGGCTGCTCCACCTGCTCCTACACCTCTGTCCGCATCTCAGTATCAGCCTGTGTCTCATCTCCGTCTATCTAAATGTACACAACCGATATTTCATCTTCCTCGTGTTCATCCTTAAGAAACAAGGATCCTTCGTCGAATCTGACGTCATGATTAAGGATGATTTTTTGTAGGACTCGGTTATATAGCCTATAATCCTTCACATCACCACCATAGCTAACAGAGATGTACTTTTTAACCATTTGGTCTAGCTCATCTCTCAACTGACAATATATGATAATAAGCATCGCAATCAAAATACTCATAGCTCTGAGTAATCTACCTGCTGACTACTCTACACTTCCTCAAGAATTTTACAACCTATAGCCATAGAAATGGACTGATTTGCTAAGTAGCAAGTTGTGTTAATGACCTCAGTCCATATTTCCTTACCAAACCCAGCTTTGCTCATCATGCATCGAGCTTTCTCCAAGAGAGTTCGATTCATTCGCTCAGCCACACCATTATACTCAATTGTGTGCCTCACTGTGTTGTGCCTTGTAATCCCTCAATCCTTATAAAATTGATTAAATTCCCTACAAGTAAATTCTCTACCATTATCTGTTATCAACACTTTCATATATCACCCTATATGCTTTTCCACCATCATATTTCACCGCTTGAAGTTGGTGAAAACTTCGGATTTACTTTTCATGAAATAAACTCACACCTTTCTGGAGTAGTCGTCAATGAATGTAACAAATCATTATGATCCTCCACTAGAAACTATGGGCGATGACCCTCATACGTCAGAATGTACATAACGTAAAACCTCGTAACATACATTTTTCTCCAATTTAAAAGACAACATTGACTGTTTAGCATGTATAGAATGCTCACATATATTAAAATCACTACTTTTAAAAATTGAAATTAAATCACTGTCAGAAAGTACCTTCATACCCCGCTCACTTATGTGGCCTAGGGGCGCATGCCACATACATGTAGATGTGAAATCCGCTATAACTACTACAACTCCACTTGATGAAGTACTCCTGATTAACCTGTAAAGGTTATCATTCATTTGTGCCTTCATGATTATGAGTGTCATTTTTGAAACTTTAAGAACACGAACGAAAATGTTGAATTTACACTCAAGTGCCTCGAGTGCTCCTAGAGATATCAGACCCTTCCTCAACTCAGGATCATGTCACATATCAGTCAAGATACGCTCTATGTCATTAAACATCTTAATATGCATAAATCCAACACTAACTACATTACAAGCATTGTCATTGCCCATGAATACATGGCCACCATCGCACTCACTGTAATTGGTGAACCAACTTATATGATGGATTATGTGATACGAAACACTCATATACAAAATCCATTCATTGCTGAAATAGCCAGATTTTAATACGGTCAATACGTCACTACCACCCGCCTCCTCACTGGATTCTGCAGTGTTGGCTTCTTTAAAAGAACTCTTTGATTTCTCATTTCTCAACTCAGGATTCTAACAATCTTTCTTCATGTATTATTTCATGCCACAATTCTAACACTTCAGCTTGCCATTATCATTGCCATTACATTTGGATCTCAGTCATGAAGATTTACTATCCCGCTCAGAATTCCTCTTCCTTGTAACCAATGCATCTATAGAAGCACTTACGTCATCACTTTTCTTTTTCATTGCCTTTGATGGAAGTGCTAAGATAACAGTCTCAACACTAATGGTTGTCCTACCAGTGCACAAAAAGTCTTCAAACTATTCATATGATTCTGAAAGAGAATTCAATATAATACATGCCTGATCTTCATTTTTTATCATCTCATCCACATCCAATAATTTGCAAACAAGCCTATTGAAGTTACTGATATGAGCCTCAATGTTAGCCTCTTCAACCATCTTCAAATTAAACAATTGTAGCTTCAGATACAAATGATTTTCAAGCGACTTCTTTGCATAAATGTTCTCTAACTTCGCTCATGTATAAACGACAATCTTCTCTCTCATAACATTGTAAATGACCTCATCCATTAGGCAACTGGATTGAGATATTAACATTTTTATCTAACTTGTTCCATTATTTTTCTATCATAGATTCATGTTATTTTACAATGAGTGCATCTTCTAATCATTATTGAACTAGGATGTCATTCATCTTAACTTTTCATAATTCAAAGTTATTTTAATCGGAATACTTCTCTACATTGAACTTCATGTTAGTGTCATTGTGTAACACCTTGAAAATCGGGGGTCATGTATAAACCCGACTCCCGAGTTCCAGACCGTCACTTATGCAACAAAAATGTTTATGATTTAATGTTGTCTGAGTTAAAGCATTCACATGAGTAAAATTATACCAAAACTGCAATTCATACTCCAGATTCAGTGATAAAAGCAAGCGGAAGACTAAATGATATACATATCACTGTATGGAAAACAAAATAGATCTCAACTGTCTCCAAAGTATGAATACATCTCTAAGTCTCATATACATGTAAATAAACAGAATCAAAATGTCAAAAATAGTACCACTGAGAAGTCCCGCCAATCCAGGCTACCTAAGCAAAGCCGTCATGGTACTACATATATGAGAACTCGTCCTGGTCTTCATTATAATCCGGCTCTGCCTCCTGAATCGTTGCCTCACCTGCATCTAAGACAGGGTCTGGTGGGTGTTGCAAACACCATCCCATAACGTGGGAGTGAGTAACTAACTCAGTGGAATAATAGAACAAAGATTAGCATGTTCTCAAATCAATCACGCGATAATAGTAAAGCAATAAATCAAACATTTCTAATATTGTTGTTAATGCAATATGACGTGACATGATGGATGCCTTCACCGACGATCTTCCTCATACGGCACCATCTTACGCCCGCGGCATGCTTTCTTCCCATAGTGCTCCACATCTTTCAGGCACATGCAATGTGATGGTGATATGATTACCGAGTTATTATTAGTCTATTCATACAGCAGGATTGAGAAACTAAGGTACTTCCCTTATATCAATCCCAACACAGATCCTGTCTAGGGTCATCACTCCTAGTAATCTCATACGATGTATATTTTGTAGGTCGCTGCAAGGGCTGCTAGGGCTGTTGCTCGCACTCATTGCACCGCTCCCCCATCACCTTATCAATATAAGCCTACTGTACTTTCATTGCTACGGAAGGGTCGTCGCTTCCCGTAGACTCAGAATACGCTCGCGGTCACTACAAAGGGCTCGTCGCCTGATCAGTGTAGGCCGACAGCAAGAATATAGTGTCCCATACCACCATAATCTGCTCACGAGTCATAGGTGCTCACTGGTCACTACGGGGAGGTTTGTGGCCCCAGCGTAGGCCGACAGCTCGACCACGGTGTCCCATACCACTATGCCCGGCTCATGAGTCTTTATGGATTAAGGTACCATGGTTAATAGGGTTTACAATGGTAAGTTCAGTACCCTAGGTTCAAACAGTTATGACTCATACAAGGTGAACATACAATGGCCAGTCGGGTTACTTGACGGGCTCGACTAGTACGAGCGCATCTCAAGCTGAGCGACATGAAGTGCATAAAACACTTCGCGTGGCCTAACCACTGCCGCCAACTCCAAAACACGACTCGCGTTCATCGACGCGTCGTTCGTGGCAAAGATAAGCCAACCATGAATTTACTCGGTTACCGACTGCCTGGACTAGGTATAGTCCCAAACATTTATGAATCCACATCAGCAATCATATAAGAGTAATGAAAATGAAATACAACAATGTGAGCATGTTGACACATGTTATAACATACAACTTAAGTAAATCATCTAACACATGCATTTCATCCATATAATGAAATCATGCATATAGCCAACATGTACGAAATCATTTACATCAGCATATTATTTGAGAATTCAATCTCAAACTAATTCATAACACCATTTAATTCAATACATACTAATACAAACATTTATACAAACACTTAGTCTACACACGTAAGTCTACATATAGTATGTCGACTCAAAGTGCGCATTTGGGCGAATCTCTTCGCCAAACTGATTATGCACGCATTCCTAATATCCTAATGCGACAAAGAGCCATGTCAATCATATCAAAAAAATATGGATGAAAACAGTATTTCCTACAAATGACTAAAATGCCCTAAATCTCATATTTTTCGTCTGCTTACGAAACAGAAAACGGACAGCATGTTGTACATGTCAAACGGCGTTGCTGTCGATAATCTACTATTAAACGACATTGAAAGCGTTGAAATCAGCCAATCAAAGCGTCTAGAATCCGCACCTTTTCCCTAGAGGTGAACCGATTCGAACGAAGCGTATACGCTTCGTCTACGGTGAACAGGCTACCTATTTCACAAGATGTATAAGTTCTTTTGCTAAAAAATCGACGGAACCTCAAATCAGTAAGTATTTAGGGTGTTTCCTTACCTAGAAGTGCAGCGGAATCACCGAAAAAGTGATTGAGGTGCGTTGCTTAAGCATGTGCAACAAGTAGTGCAAGCAGCAAGAAGTTCTCTCTCACTCTCTCTCACATTCTCTCACCTTTTCTCTCACACCAGCTAGGATTTCTGACAAATTTGGATGGGTGAGAGAAGTGAGGGTTTAAGGCCCTTTTATAACCTAAAACATTCCCAAAACAGACTTGGAAACAATGTTTACTTGATGCCTAACCAAATCGGGGCTGTTTTGGTCCAAAAAGACATTTCGGGAGGTCCCTTGGCCGAACGCGATCGGACTTAAGCTCATGCACGTCGGATGTCGTTCACATCCCATTTTCAGACCAGTAGTGTTCGTAGATCGCACGTGGCGGTCCAGTTTCAGTTCAGCGGTCATCGCACGTAAATCAGGTCTTCAAGTCTCATGATATGAAGAAAAAAAAAATTTTGATCCGAGGGTATAATTTGGCTGAATTCTGACGGTTAGAACGCTTAATAATAACGCGCCAAGTCGTGTGCCAGATTTGAATTTTAAAATTCCAAATCTAACCCTATTCTCACTCTCTTCACTCCAGGCTCAATGAAATAGCCTCTGAATGTCGGTTGGACTTGATTTTCAAAATGATTGTCAAGTTCAGCTAGGCGGTTATAACGGTCTAAGATTGTAAGTATCGGACTTTCGACGCACGGTCTAGATCCAATACAAAGTTTCAAAGGGGTCCTGAGAACAAACCGGTTTCGAGTTTGATCCGAGGTTTCAGAGTATTATAGTGTCATTGGTTCTACTCGTTTTGGGTCTTGTACAACGTATTTAAAGCGATCAGGGATGATTTCACAGCTACTCTAGCGTTGCGCTAGCTAACTTACGCTTATTTTCTAAAGGAATTAATCCTACGCAATTTCTGGTCGAGTTAGTACTCGAGTCCAAGTACGAATTTTTTCGGGGCTTTACACATTGACACCTTACTTTCAGATTCTATCTGCTTCTCAACGTTCTCTCTGATACTTGTGGGACTTGCGAAAACACACATAGAAGAATCAAGCAAAGTAATTGCAGTTGTACAAACAAACCTAACAAGAAGACGATTCGAATTTTACATGAAAAAATCCTTGCGGGAAAACACCATGGCATAAAGCAACAAATAATGTACTATGAAAGCAAAATTACTAGAGATAGGTAGAACATACCGATTCGAACAAACCTCGAATCTCCTTTGGAACCCTAGCTATACCCTTGAATCTTTTAGAACACCTTAGAAAGCCCTAATCCTCTCTAATCCACTCCCTAATCCCAATTACACTCGTTATATATACTACCAAATCAGAATAGAAAACAAATTCCGTACTTACACAACTCTGCGCTCCCGTTCAATGGGACCTTTGATGGCATCAACCAACATCGAAGCCCAGTTGATGATATCGAAGATTCTTTGATGCCATCAAGTAGTAACTTCCAAAACCATCTAGCAATCAAATATGATTTTTTTCAGATTTTCTACATGGGATCAAGCGGTCTGTCGGTGGCATCGACATCATCCACATATGCTCGATGGGATTGAGCGGTCTATCGATGGTGTCGACAGACCTTATTATAGACAAATTTAAGAAATTAAACAACACCACTCACTCTTCAAATCATGCTTCATACTTGCACTCCCATTTCCTAGTTAGTTATGCTTCTTAACATTTTAAAATATATACTCGGGGGGTGTTTGGGTGGTAAGGGACTTCAGCTATTTATGTTTTAAATAGCTTATCTTGATTTCTACTTATTAAACTGAAGTAATTAAGTAACTTTAAATAAAAAAAGTTATTTATAATTGATCATAAACCAAGTTCTTATCTCAAATAAGTTATTTATCTATTGCTATAAAGAGAGAAAGTAATTTATTTGGCTGTATCTAAAAGGCCCCTTCCTGACTTGGCACTTGAATCTTTTGTCGCTTTGCTTCACACTTCATGCAATATAGATCTGACTCTGACTGTCCTTGGCATCATAATAAATAAATAATAAAAGGTTTTGTTGAATTAAGAATGACATGAATTTTGGATTTTTAAGGCTATTTTATATTTTTATATAATTAGTCTTTAGGATTACAAATGAGTCGTCTATGGTTGTTTAATGGCTAAAGATGCAAAGTTGGATTAGGATTCTTTTGGTTTTAGCCTATAAAAGATGTCCACAGAATTAAAGAAAAAAAAAAAAACCAAGTTCTGGTAATTAGAGTTTATTTTTCTTTTAAATCTCTTATGCAATCTGGCTTTTATGGCTAACAGCACAGCAGTCTCCCCCTTTACTTTCTCTACTTCCAATTCACCATTTGTAATTGTCATATATTTTCAAGGGCAAGTGGTCACCTTTACTAGAAAACTGGGCTGGGCTGGTCCATTCATCAGATGGGCACAGATACACGAGGACGGATGTTAAAAAGGATAGAACGAAGGTTCACATTCTACAGCGGTAAGGAGCTGATGACTTAATTAGCCTAATTAAGCCGCAGAACATATATGGTGGGGCACACTTGATGAACGGCTTAGATTCTCACACTCAGGTGTCCAATTAGCACACTTGACGAACGGCTTAGATTCTCACACTCAGGTGTCCGATTGGCATATTGAGGGAGCATGGAATTCTATATACCACAAAATATAGCATGAGGATGGTCTTTGGTTAGAGAAAAACTTAGATACTCTGGCAGAGTGTGATCCATAATACGCAGGACTTATAGAACTTGTGTACTGGAATACAAGTAAATCAAAATGGAACTGTTAAATTATGGGACTAGATTAGATGCCTGACATCGAATCATATCAAGAGTTTGGATCGCCCAAAAAACATGGGCTCCACTTTTACAATCAGAAAGTGGAGAATTCACCGCAAGCAACTGTATTTATTTATTTACTTATTTAAGAGACATTGTGCAATGGTACACGTAAGTTTGTACAATACAAGTCTGTTTCTGGTTTGTGCAAGTGGGGCCAACCATTGTGGAATCATCCCCACTGTGGATGGGCCATATAAAGAAGAAACTTCTCCAAATTGTAAGAATTCTAATCCTTAAAATAGATGCCCATCCAATGGACCGTTACTAAAGCTAATTAAGACTAAAACGATTCACATTCAATTCAATTAAAAAAAGAAGAAGAAGCAAAAAGCAAATCGTGGGACCCACTTTGCATTGAGCGATAATCTCAACTGCCCCATTTATGTACATCGTATGAACTAATAAAAACAGGAACCGAGCATGATTCACATTCAATGAAAAAGACGGTGGAGGGTTAGAGTCGTGCAATCAATCTGAAATGGGTACAAGCCTCTCAAAAAAGAAGGGCCCACCATTCGATGGTTTGAATTAAGGTCCATTGATGCTATACGTACATGGTAGTTTGAGTATTATAGGAATTGGATTGGTATTCTGGTTGGGTCTTCTTGGGCTTGGATTAACCGCTGGACCCGACCCGACCCACTGGAGCTTCACCCACGTAGATTGTATATATATATATATATATATATATATATATATATATATATATATATATATATAGTTGTGGTCAGTGACCTGGTGTCAAAGCTGTGGGCCCCACCATGATGTATGTCTTTTATCCGTGCTGTTCATCCATTTTTTCAGCTCATTTTAGTGTATGAGCCCAAAACTGAGGTAGACCCAAATCTTAGGTGGACCACACTACAGGAAACAGTGGAGATTGAACTCTTACCGTTGAAAAATTTATGGGGTCACAGAAGTTTTGAATGAAGCTGATATTTTTGTTTTCCCTTCAGTCAGGCCTGTGTGACCTTATGGACAGGTTAGATATCAAATATACATTACAACGGGACCTAGGAAGTTTTTAATGGTGGATGTTCAATCAACAATGTTTTCCTGTGGTGTGGTCCATCTGAGATTTGGATCTGACTCATTTTTGGGATCATGCCCTGAAATGAGCTGCAAAAATGGATGGATAGCGTGGATAGAAGACATACAACGTGTTGGGTCCCACAGACGTGACGCCAGCTAGCTGGCTGATGTTGGGGTCACCAGCCAAACCGCGTGGGGGACACTTGAACAGACCGTCTACCATATTTAAAGGTAGTACACTCCGCGTGTTCGGTGAGTTTTCAAGCGGCCCAGATTTTTTTTGGTCCAAGCCCAACTTGCCAGATCTAAAATTGATCAAATCGCCGTTTCGTTCACGGTTGGGCCTGATCCATCCATCGATCAGGTGGGCCGCTTCAAAAGTGGGGCCCACGGCGATGCATATATCTTACCTACGCTTCAAAAAGCAGCCCACGTGCATTAGTTCTGCTAGATGAATTTACAACATGAATTTAAATAATAATAATTAAAAAAAAAAGGCAAATCTAAAGACCAAACGACTTACGCTACATGAAGCAATAGGAATTTAACAGCTATCATTAAAATCTTTTTGGATGGCCACAAGTTTTGGATCAAGCTTGTACTTGTGTTTTCCCCTTCTCTATGTGTAAGTGACCTTATAAATAAGTTAAATGGAAAATAAATAATCTTATAAGTTTTAAGAAAAAAAAACCTTTAAATAGTGTAAGTTTTATGCACTATTAATTTTTGTTCAATATCTAAAATGTTTAGATAAAACAAATAAATGATATAAGTATGTTATATACATCACCATCGTGCCCACAAATTTAAATCCATATTTTACTAATAAATTTTGGAGGTTAAAATATTCATCCATATTAAAGCGAGTGCAATGAGTAAAAATGACTTATTTACTAAATATTTATCTTTAAAATGAAAATTAAAACAGTCCCTTATCATAAATGTTCATTAATTTATGATAACGTGGTCCACATAATAATTATATATTAATAAAGTTTTTGAAAATTCACTTATATTGATAGGACAAAATAACTCTTGTACGGTTGACTATATGTGGATGACGTGGTGTGTAAACAGTATTTATAGAATAAGTTCAGTAGCATTAATGGTGCGGTGATTTGCTGTATTACATTGATGCGACACAAATAGTTATGGAGCTTACGGTGATGTTTTATAAAATCTACTTCGTTTATCATTTAAGCAGATCGGTATCAAACTCGATCACAGAAATAAGGTCCATCCAAAAATCGGTGGGCCACACTAAAGAGAACATTGAGATAGGATGGACACCATTGAAATCTTTTTGGGCCCTCTGAAGTTTTGGATAAAACAGATATTCATCCTCCCTGTAATTAGCTTATGAACGAGTGAGTATCAAAGTAGGCTGATGGAAGATTTCAACGGTGGATGTCTCTATTTCTACGTTCGCCCATTGAGTGGCCCATTAGAGTATTGGATCGGTGTAATTTTCGTATTTACTGGCTAAAATGGTGTCGATTAGCTGATGGATGGACTAGATGTCACATTAGGCCCATGGAGATTTATATTATCTGTGGTTGGAGGAGAGGACACGTGTCTGTAACTTTTACAGGCGAATCAGTAGGGAGGCGTGATATTCTCAGTTATTATTATTATTATTATTATTATAAATTTATAACCTCATCATCTGCCACGTTTATTAAGCTTATGCTAGTGGACCACCTTCATTTTTGCACCACATCCAATCAGTCCATACGAAGATACCTTTCATGTTCACCATATATCCAAAAAATCAGGCCCATCCAAAATACAGGTGGGCCACACACATGGAACAATTGGGATATAATGCCCACCATTAAACCTTTTTAGATTATGTGTGGGGCCAAATCCTTCTGTATATCCCATCCGATCCTTTCAGAAGCTACAAACCACCATCATGAATGAACACTGAAAAAATCAAATCATACTAAAACTCATCAGGGCCACACGATGTGAATTTAGAAGTTTTAGTAACTATTTTACAAGATCGGCCCAACTGAGTTTTGGATCACCGGTTATTCTACAAAGGTTGCAGAGGATCCAGGCTTCAATGTAAATAGCAAGAGTTGCAAGGGTAATATTGTGAATGGAAAAAGGAGAGAGAGAGAAGTAATGGGGCAGAGCATGAGATGAAAACGGGAAACAGGTGCTACCGGCCGCGCAAGAACCGAAAGGAAAGGCGAAATGGAGGCGTGAGTTGAAGCACGCGAGCCGACCGCGGCCGCGATTCCGAAGAAGAAAAGCACAGACAAGACAAAATCACGGAAAGAAAGATAAAAACTGCCAGAGTAGCTGTGTACGACTGACAACTCCACTCCTCTACTGCCAAAACCTCTGCCTCACCTCATCCACAAAACAGACCTAGTACCGGCTGACACGTCAACAGCGTGGATAGTTTGCCTAACTAACGGATGGCTGAGATTAATTTGGTACGTGGTCTTTCCATCGGTGAAGATTGTGCGAGGTGTACGGTTTCAACGGTGGATAGATTCCCGCATTTTTACCGGGGTCTGCTGATTGTATTAGGTGGGCGCCACTTTCCTGAGATTGTGGGGCCCACCGTGATGTTGGTACTATGTCCTGACTGTCCATTCACGGCCTGTTGTGTCCTTGGAATTAATGGTATGAAATTGAATTAGATATGATTAACGCACTTATTGGATAATGATTATATGTATATAAACACCATTTTATTTTAAGCATCCATTATCATGTTTGGAATAAAATTCTTGGTACTAAAAAAATTATAAATTAAGTAAAACCTAATTCAGTGGATCAAGAAAACATAATCAACTAACAAAATTCATAACAAAGGTTGGTCACTTGTATACAAATTAACTAAAATATCTAATGTAAAAGACATATATGGATGGATGGTATGGTATGGATAAAACATATTCATTAATGCAGAGGTTAAAATTGACCCAAAATCTTGCATGGACAAAATGTAATTCCATCCGATGTGGTTCCAATCCTTTTTGTACGCACCAAATGCTTGGTAGAATTTGCATGAGCCAAATATAATTTTATCCTACTTAATCCCATCTAAGAAAGTACCAAATAGGTTTTTAGGAAGTGGATTGTGTGGTGTGCCACACATTGTGGACCTTGGTCGGTGTCGACATCACCAAGTTATGTGGGTTCACCATTATGCATGTGTTATGTCAAGTTGTCCGTCCATTTGGAGAGATCATTTTAGGAATTGGGCAAAAAGAAAAATAAGACATTCAACATTCAAGTAGACCACACTGTAGAAAGAAGTGGAACTATCATTGAAAACTCCTCGAGGGTCATAAAAAGTAGTGGGGAAGTTTTGGATTAATCTAGTATTTGTTTTTTTTCTAAAAAAAATTATTAATTTATTTATATCTTTTATCCATGTCCTTGTGACCAATGAACAAATTGGATGACAAATAAAATATGAGCCTTAGGAAGGTCTCAATGGTATAAATCATTGTTCCCACTACTTTATATGAAGTGGTCCATCTGGACTTTGGATATGCTTATTTTTGTGCTTATATCTTAAAATGAACTCATAAGATGAATGATCGGTGTGGATATAACATATACATTATGGTGGGGGCATAGAGAACTTGGTAATCTCATCACACCAAAGAGGTATCACAGACCTAATCCGCTACCATCCAATCAATCCATTTCTGTCCCCGTTTAAGGACATGGTCCCATTCAACTTGAGTGGACTATACCACAAGGAGCAGCTAGGATTGTTGAAGCTTGGTGGTTAGTGCTGCCAATGGGCTAGCTTTAAGGTTGGGTTGGTTGTATAGGCTATGCTCATTTAAAAATTTGATTTTCCCTGCTCGAGTTTAGTCCATTTGCAGCCCTAAATCTTAGGGTTCAAAAAGTTTTGGATTAAGGTAATATTGTGTTTTATATTGGAGAGGCCCATTTTTATAACTTATGTGCACTAAAAACAAGTGGAGCTTGCTTGGAAGCTTATAAATGGAAGTAAATGGAAATTGGAATTGAAGGTAAATGAATTGAAAGTAACTGACTTAATTTTGTTTAAATGAGAGTGAATAAGATACATTTGAAATTCAAATATTGTGGTTGGATGGACTAAATGAGAGGAATTAGAATGGATAGGAAATTTTCAATATATTCACATCAATATATATAATATAAAAATCAGCTTTAATATTTTAAATTATTGTACATATGTGATATTTTACACAATATTTGTAATAAGCCCATTTAAACGTATACTTTAACAAAAATGATAAAATTTCGAGCCTTGAGCAAGCCACAAATGCAAAAAACATAAACAAGCAATTAACGAACATTTTTTAACTGTTCATTTAGATGGTCAACCTTTGGGTGGTTTAGATTATTCTATTAATGTGGTTTTAGTGATGTAGCTAATAGTTAGATTGTTTCAAAGCATCACCACTGTGCCATGTGTATGGTAGACGTGTGTGGCGGCGCATATATTTACTTGTGCAACCCTTCAAGAGAGCTCCGGAGGCATTTCACCCCATTTACTCACAAATCTTTTCTTATGGAGATGATATCATTTAAAGGTGCATTTACTTTCATTTCATTTTCATGCATTTATTCTAATTCAAACACACCTCAAATACCATCTACCTTCATTTCCTCTCAAATTCTTCATTTTTCTCTATTTACTCACATCCAAATGGCTCTTCAAGTGCGATGATAAGCTTCAATGGAAGAAAAGAAATGAAATGAAAGAAAATGAATGCTCTTTGGATAGTAAGAAATGAAGAAGAATAAAATAATATTAATTATTCATGATAAATTTTAAGATTTTTATGAATAATATTGAAATATAAATTCTATGACTTCAAATGAAAAATCTTCATGTGTGAATGTTAGAATTCCTTTTTTGAGTAATGATTATTTTTAAAAATTTAATGAATAAATTTTTAATTCAAAATTTCAACAATAATAAGAACTCATCTTTTATTGTTTTCACCGCCTAACCAAACTTGAAAAGAAAAAAAAAAAAGAGCAACGACTTATCTATTTTGCCAAATACTCTAGTAATATGAAGAAAATGTGTCATCATTATTATTTTATGACCATCAAACCAAACAAAGAACTATTAGTTAAATGTAGATACATTAATGAGGCAGGTAAAGAAATTAATAATTATTATACTTTGTTGTATGATGTGACACAGATACATTCCTACTATGGTTGGCCAAAAGAAAGACAAATAGAAATGGAAGTAATCCTTTAGATTTGAGCTTAATCTTATATAAGGACATGATGTAATTGGACCCAAAGTGTAATCATTTCAAAGAAATTCAATCAAGATATGAAAAAATTGTCATTTGAAGTGTGAACCATAATTTGACAATAAACTTTTAAATCGGGTATTATCAATCTTTACCGTAATGGGCCATCTAAGATCAATCGACCCAAAAATTGGATTTTGTTTGTCCGTTTTGTGAGAAAATGCATGCTTCCAATTTAAAATGAGATTTTTAAATTTTTTTTACTATTTTAGCAATTTCAATTTTTAATCATATTTTCTTATTTAGAATCTTAGATTTCCATTTTTTTTTAAAAAAAAGAAATTATTTGTAATGAACTCATCTAATAAGGTTTATCTAAACTTTTTATTTTTAGCAAATTAAAATTTAAATAACTTTTATTATTTTGGATAACTTTCAATTATGTTAGAAATTTTCTATTTAAGATAATTTTGAATTAGGATTTAAATTTTTCTTTATTAATAGTGTAATTGACAAATGATAAACACTAGACATCATTGAATAATAAACTTGCAAATTTTCCTTTTTATCTTCTAGATTCAAGATTTCGCCTACTTGAGAAAGACAATAATCTTTCTCATTTTCACCCTATTCCCCACCCATGCCAATACCTTTTTTTTTAGTATTATTGTAAAAAAATTACATCCAAACACAAACATCAATATATTTTAATAATAACTCAGTAAAAAATAATATAAAAATGTCATTATCATAATTTTACCATCGATAAATCAAAAGTCAAATACATATCTTGTCTAAAGTCACGTGATTTATGGCCATTATATATCTTTTTCCCTTTTCTTTTTAACATTGAGGATAAATCACCATGATATGGAAGAATCGTGTGCATGCACACATGTGAGTGATCCACTCAGTCCATCTAGTAGTGCACACTCTAAACATGGTGTGGACCAAAATGAAGGTTGGTGAGCTGGACAAAGAGCCAAAAATGCAAAAGAAAGACAGAGTAAGAGACAAAAAGTCCACCCATCTAAATCAAGAAATATGTGTAATTCAACCCACATAGAATGTTAATCGTGCACCCAAATGATGAAATTCGATGAGTGCAGTGGCCTAATCTTTGACATGAAATGTTAAAAGTGCTCCCTACATGATGAATGACTCGGATATCTGACATATCTCTGACATATGTGAAATGTGAACCATGCCACACTCGAGAATCCCATCATTTTACTCGGACGCCTGGACAAAATTACTGTAGTGTATGATTGGCAGGGAGAAGTCCTCTGCAGCTACTGTTTGGGAGAAGATTAGGTGGGGCCCGGACTGTGGGGCCAATGTGTGATATAACTATGCGGTTCATTCATTTTGCCAGCTTTTTAGGGTATGAGTTCAAAATTGAAGAACCATGGATTTGGAGAGATTTGAGGGAATTTTAAATTCTTTTTTGTTTGGCACTATAAGGGCCTGTTTGGCCAAGCAGATCCCATGGTATTAGGAGGGATGGGATCGGCAATATCCTGGGATAGGTATGACGAGCCAAACAGATTCAATAAACTTGTCCTAGGTTATGAGCAATCCCATGGATCTTAAGATAATCCACTGACATCACCATTATTACCTTAAAATTGATCCTATCCGCTGGCTGAATGAATTGGAAGGTAAAATCCCAGGATATGCAGTGCGTGCCAAACAGACCCAGAGAACTGTCCCAGGATATAAGCAATCCCATGGATCTTAAGACAATTCATTGACACCACCATCATTACCTTAAAATTGATCCCATCCCTCCTAATACCATGGGATCTGCCCGGCCAAACGGGCCCTAAAGTAATTGAGGGTTTCAAATCTTTGGGGGTTTAAAATTCATAATAAGAGCTTAGATTACATCTAAAATTCTTCTAAAAGTTGCATGTGTAATATGTATGTCACCGAACTATTATTCTGTTGAGCACATGGGCCATTAATCATGTCCCAAAATAATTAGATTACCAATTGCATCACTATAGTTATTTTAAAATGGTGATCAACACCGTCCAAACACAGTCATGATTTTGTGCTTGTGGCTCATATGAGACTTGTAATTTCATCATTTTTGGGTAAAATATATATTTCAGTGTATTTATTATAACCATTCTGTTAAATATTACATAAATTTACTAATTAAAGATATTAAAATTAATTTGATAATTAAATTCAAGCCCATGTGAATGTATCATACATGACTACCTGGACACAGAAGGATGATTTCAAACGTACGTGGGTTCCAAATCTACACTCCCAATAATGAGAATTTCCTTTTTTCTTGCATTGTATTTGAGTCGTGCTGTTACTGCTGTTGTCAGTACTCGTGAATTAAATGCAATGAAAGTGACTTAATTATATTGTAAAAAACATTAAAATTCTTATTTTTAGCCGACAACTACCTACTCGCAATGTTTATACCGTCACATGGATTTGGATGGATGAAGGGAAAAGACAAATATTACCTGGATTAAAAATTTTTGTAACCAACAAAAAATTTTACTTATCAAAATCAACACCGTTTCCTGTAAGGTGGTCCAATTGAGATTTGCATCTCCCTCGCTTTCGTCTCATGCCCCGGAAATGGTTAGAAAAACGGATACTGGCGTGTATGTACTTTACATGCATCAAGGTAGGCCCCACAGAAGGACTGCACTCTTTGGGCCCACCTTGTTGGGCATATAAAATCCACTCCGTCAATCACGTGCTCTCCAAAATTCTAGACCAGATCAGAGGGAACAAACGACACGGACTGGATTACGCTGTATGCTAGCCATGGGTTTTGTACGTGTTGCGTGAAACGGGGTTTACTGACTATTGCAGGAGTGGATTAGGTGCGGCCCCGGCCTAACCCAATACAGTGCGGCCCTGAC
This sequence comes from Magnolia kwangsiensis, assembly GCA_037074715.1. Lineage (NCBI taxonomy): Eukaryota > Viridiplantae > Streptophyta > Magnoliopsida > Magnoliales > Magnoliaceae > Magnolia > Magnolia kwangsiensis. The sequence continues at coordinate 41,552,332 of CM073574.1, forward strand.
CGTGGGGCCTACCTTGATGTATTTATTGTATATCCACGCCGTCCATCCATTTTTTAAGCTCATTTTAGAGCATTAGAATAGAAAAAAAAAAAAAAACAGATCCAAATCTCGGGTAGACTACACCACTTGAAACATTGGTAATTTACCATTAAAAAATGCTCTTGTACAACAAAGTTTTGGATCGACCTGATTTGTGCCTTTTTCCTTCAGTCATGTCAGTGTGATCTTACCAACAGGTTGGATGGAAAATAAACGTTAATATGGGCCCTACTAAGTTTTTAATGGTGGACGTTCAATCACCACTGTTTTCTATGGTGTGGTCTAAATGAGATATATATATCCTTTATATTTAGTTTGTTCTGAAAAATGATATTTAAAAACCGACGGACGGCGTGGATACAAAATAAATACATCATGCTGGGCCCCACGGTCAGCGCTACACTGTGTTGAATAAGACCAGGGCTGCACCGTATCCGGTTCCTATTAGAGCTGGGCAGAGAAAAGGTGTCGTGTCTTGTCAATATAATGAAGAAGGCAAGTTCTCCGATACTCAGTCTCAGCACTGACGCTGCTTAACTACCATCCTGTCTTTCCTGACAAATGCTCAAGTCAAATCATTCTTGGATTTACTTCCCCGCACTTGTGCCTGTGCATTGCATTACTTGTACGACATTTGGGCCATCCATCGGTGGAGTCCACCCAAAAAGTTTCTGGGCCAACAGCATGTTTGTAGCTGTGAAATGTACAGTGCCACGGTCATGTTTTCTCCTGTTCACTGGGAAAGCTACTTCATACTCTGGCTAACTTGTTCAGTAGCACACGTGCATCGGGCTAATGTTATTTGGGTCTCGCCGAGCCTCGATCATTTCAGGTCTGGGCATGGATTGAATCGGATTCGGATACTTGTTGGGACCCGTCTAGCATTTGGATCTATGTTTAGAATCGGGCCGAATAATAGCACTTTCACGGTTGAGCCTGCATAGTTAATGCACTAAATTAAATTATATGTAAATGGTCTTTCCTAGGAGTATGGCTCAGGAAATTTTAATTAACTATAACAACTGTTGATGCAAAAAATTGAATCTATCTCTTCCTAAGTTTTTTTTCTGAAAGACAGAAAATAAAGAACCTTAACTAGAGTCGGAGAACCTCCGATGCTTAAGTCAATAAGAGTTCAGAAAGAGGAGTTGCAGAATTCTTTCTTGCGTACCTTTGTTTTCTGTAGAATCTCCTTTATATAAGCACGAAGAGTCCAGGCGTACGAGGATTCTCTCCCGTATTTTCAAGAGATTTGATTTGGTTTCCGATTGTATATGGGTAAGTTCCGATTCCGAGTTTTTCGGGGTCGGATTCTCTTACAATACGTAATACGGTATATAATATTACACTGCATCTTTTTTACTTGGCTCGGCCTCAACGTATATTGCTTTCTCAGCTAGCTTACAAAGGGAGAGCTTTGCCTACTTTCGGATGAAACAGAGTTAGATTAGTGCTAACGTCCCTTTTTATTCCGAGGCACACACTAACTTCCCTTTCACGGGTCAGTTTTATGGTCAATCAGGTGGCTTTTAACTTTCAAGACCTCACTCGGTCTCTTCAGACGTTGCTGACTCTTTGGCCGAGTAAACTTCATGCGTCTTTCGTATTATGCATATGGATACTGACTTTTCAGCTTCGGTCGAGAATCGAATTATACTGATCCGAGCTAAGTCTCTCATTCGTCATTCTATTCTCAACTTTTTCTATTGATTCAGACAAAGTAAGCAAACTCGTTTCCTTCAGTATCAAGTTTTCAGACTTGTCATTTTTCCTTCCCAATAACGATCATTGCATCTTTGTATATTTTTAACTAGATTTCATGCTTTTCTGCATTGTGATTGGTCCTAATAATTAGATAATTCAGAATCTCCTCAAAAATAAGTTGAAACAATTTTTCTACTTGTGGCAAGCAAAGGATCTGAATTCACCCAAGAAATGGTACCACCTTTATTCATGAGTCTGGGTACCCATTAAAAGCCCCATGCTTCGGATAAAGGTGCATGAAACGGTGCAATAATGTATAATAACTTAAATCAAGCTAATATATATTAATTACTTTTATTTTATTTTTACACACTTATCATGCACAAATAGTCATGAACTCGACCAAGGTGGCCAAGGCAAATAAACTGCCATATAGAGAGAGATCAGAAATGGTTTGGATTTTCTTTTAACCATAGGCCCAGCTTTCGCTAGCTTAGAGGTTTTTGGGGTGGGATTCATGAGTCCTGGACAGACCCATCAACAGGCCTAACGTTGTTGTAGTGCCAATGGCCCAGCCGTTGGAGGACTTGCATATTTTGGCCTAACCCAATGATTACACACAACCTATGGTTGGTGGCCTCTATGTTGTTTCCTCAGTTGAGGCCCACCTTGTGAATAGGCTGATTTTGTTGGGAATGACCCACAAAAGCTCCATTATTGCACATGCTGGGTGCAACATTGTCTCTTTTTTCAACAAAAAATGTAGCTAACAACATTATGAGTCTGGAACAAGAGAAATCAGATACCATAGACTGAATTAGTGTAAAAACTCCCCAATGTGAACTATGGTGCACCGATGGCTAGAGTTTTTTGCTAGTTTATCAGAATTGTTATGATAATATGTTTTTGAATAGCTATTATTGAGACCTACGACATGCTAACGACAGAGTTGATTATCTTTATACATTTTGTGGAGAGTTTTAATTTAAATTCAAATTTTACTATTTTTGGTAAATTTTAAATTTGTTATTCGTGTTAATTCTTTGAAGGTGACAAGAGTCTTATCTTAATTTAAAGTTGTTGCTTACTATTTAAAAACATTTATCATTTAGCGTCTAATTAAAAATCACTTGCACCAATCATATCAGTTGAGTCTGCTTGTCTCACTCATTATCATGTAATAATAAAAAAAAAAAAAAAGAGCAAGAATTACAAACTATTTATTTATTAATGTTAACTTTATTTGATTGCAATAATTGTAATTTTATATTATTTAATTTATCAATAGTAAAATTATAATGAGAATAATTTTATGTGACTTCAATGTCAAATTATAATCAAAATAATTTGATGCCATTTTTTAGATCGAGATTTTGAAATAATTACATACAATAATTATAAATTACTTCCCCTGCTAGCTTAAAACATAGCATTTAACTCATTGATTATACTAGTATTTGGTTTGACTATGATAAAACAGTAACAGTACACAATTACATCACATTATCATGAAAATTGACAAAGCAAACAGTCTTTTAATGTAGACAATAATTCATTCATCCATTATTAATTTTGTTGGGTTCAAGAGTACTTTTCCATGTATATTCAAGTCTTTAGGTAAGAATGAGAGGGTAAACTTGTCTTTTCCTTTCCCCATGGCCTCCTGCTGCTGAAAATTTGCTACTCCTCTCTGAGGTAGGCCACACTTGATGGACTAACTCCAATCTCACAGGCATTTCCGCCATGGCTCTTGCGGCTTTAAAATACCAGTGTGATATCAGAGCCGTATATGGGGGAAATCCTCCCTCGACGGATTCCAAGACTCGAAAAGAGGTTAACGCCATGCTCGAGTCACAATCACAAACAAATGAACGGTTATCAGGGTTAAGCAACAGTGAGATTATGGGTACATGTTTAGAGTACCAGATGATCAATCAAACGGGCCTGATTTTTAAGACATGGCATCGCTGGATGGAGGGCTACGATCTCGAACGTGTTCCACATTTCCACGAGTGAGGCGGGTGAATTGGAGCCGCCTGCACATGGCATTTATCCGAGAAAATTTATGAGGCTTTTACGCGACCCAATCGTTTCCAGCAAGTTTCTGGATGTTATCGAATCATTTCCTCCCCTTGAGACAGTATCGTACTGCTATCAGTGCCTTGTCAATTCAATACGTGAACGTATTCCAGGGCACAAACATCACGTCGGAAGGAGTCCTGTACAATAGAGGACAATATTAGATGTCAGGCCGCTGTCGGGCATGGCCCAATCGAGTACGAGATCCAACAAATTTCAAAGATGCATCGGCCATCTAAAGAGCCCGTAGTTCAATCAAATCCCACCACGTGGCACAGATAACAGGGGCAGTACCAGTACCCAATCCGAGTTCCAATAGTATTTGCGCTGGTGATCGTCGTACAGAGATGCAGCCGCTGTCCACGTGGCTTACATGTTCCCCCGTGCAAACCGTTCGAATCATGGGCCAAATGATCGTAACTTAAAAAATGAGCAGCTATGAGGGTCTGATGCCGCCCTTTTGTATAAGAGGCACGTTGCATGGTGACCGGAACCGTCGATATGGTGGGCCTTATTGTTTGTGCGCTCCGAACATATCTGAAGAATAGGGACGCGGATTCCGTGGTTACCCAGCACCATGTAGATACGCGGTGTCAGGACGGTGTAGCCCACCACGATGTATTTGTTTTATGCAGACCGTTGGTTTGCCAGCGCATTTTAGGACACGAACCCAAAATCAAAAGCGTATCCAAAGCTCAAGTGGATCACGCCATGGGAAACAGTGGGGCTTGAACGGCTGCCTACTGTTGAAAACTTTTTGGGGGACGCAGAAGTTGTGTATGAAGCTGACCTATGTGCTTTCCCTTCATCCAGGTCTTATGAAAAGATCGGGAGACAAAAAAAAAAACACTGAGCCCTAGGAAGGTTCCTTCCAGATTCCTGTTTGTGGTCCACTTGAGCTTTGGATATGCTTCAATTTGAGGCCCATGACCTAAAATGAACTGCCAAAATGTATGGTCAGAGTGGCAAAAACACATCAGTGGGTCCCAGAGTCCTGAGAATCCTGACACCACGTAGTTAGGTGGTGTTGGGGTCACCGGGCAATCCGCATCCGAAGATTAGATGATTTATACGATCCAGAACTCATTCTGAGATTTATTTTTTATTTGTGTTTTGCTTTAACCATTATTAGTAGGTTGCTGATCCGAGGCCAAAAGCGTCTTGATCTGGGCGCTTCTTGGGTCATCCATCCACAGCGGAATCCTTCAGACAGATCAATGGCCAGGATCGCTAAACCATAGCTCTACATGCACACCCAGGCGCATCCGCGTCCATATTAACAATCCAGACTATCAACGTGGTGGTGGCCATCAAATGGATAGGTCATGTGAAAAAGTCCAAATTCAAGAAGAAAATGCCCCCTTGATCAAAGGTTAGGATCCTGCAATCGATCTGCAGCTATCGCCACATACAGTGAGGACCTACTTGAACACTTTGCGATTCGTCTGCCACGTGTCCAGAAGCATTGTGCATATTTTGCAGGCCATGCTGCGCAACTCGTGCAATGCATGGATCTTGTTTCAGTGAGCAGCCCCTCAAGTGAGGGGCCAAACACGTGCCAGAGATCTGAGGCATTCATCAGGTAGGATATACCGTGAACATGCCATGGGCTAAAAAATAATGTTGGTTCACTGATCAGGTAGGACAAACCCCTTATGGCGAAAAAGGCAATAAAACGAGAATAGGTCTGAGAGTAAAAATTCAAGGCTCGCTTGAAAGCATGCTAAACTGATTTTTGGCATGTGACACATTCACAGCGAGCCTTACCTGATGAACGGCCCAGATCTGTGGCCCATATTCAACGCTCGCTGAATCACGACCCTGTTTAAGTCTTTAAGAATGGCATTTAAATCACTGTTTATGGAACATATGAAATGCTCATTAGATAACAGTTGAGATTCTGTGACAACGGCATTCATAAAGGAAAATGCATTCATCAGAAAATCCTCAATGCTTGATGTTTAGTGACAATGGCTTTCATAACAGAAATGGTCATTTTCAGGACTGTTATGCAACGAGAAACCTGTTTTATTACAGCAAAATAATGCTATTCCGGAGAATATAACTTCCATGAGAGAGAGAGAGATGAGAATAACAGAATAACGGTCAATCTGTATAAAAGCTGAGCAATAAAAGCATTAGGCCCGGTTTTGTAGGTTCCTAACAATTTTCAAACTCATTTTAGTTAACAATTACTGTTAATTAAAATAAGATGGGCACATTTTTAGGCATCTACCAAACAGTAATATAAATCCAACCGTTATTTCCCATGGACCAAATTTTTTCCATTTTCCTATTTTCTTTTCATACAGTCTGTCGTCACCATTATTTACTGGTAACCCTAGGTCGCCGTTTCTAAACCATGCCACCTATTACTTGCTTTTGGGATATACACCATATGGAAGGAAGATTGAGATATCCTGCATCAATTCATTCCCTTCTATTTGGCTTCTTCAATACAGAACGAAGGGGCAAGGTACCTTTTACAATGTGAGGGTGCAGTAGGCACCACTTGCTTCTAGAGATAACAAAAGCCATTTCTCTTCAACCCTAACTTACACCGGAGATGAGAAAACCGAATTGAAAAATAAAAATAAAAAATCCTGGATGAAAAAAGAGTCCCTGGAGTGGTGTCTCAATTTTCTATTCTCTATCCCAAACTCAAATAAAGACATGAGAGTGATTAAATTAATATGTAAATACTGGATTATAAGTACAAAAATGGGTGAATACCTTTATCTTTGCTTGGTTTATAAAGTTTAGACAAAGGACCAGTTGATGAAAGAGAATGCGAGGCAGTACACAGTGCTATCCTCGCCAATGACCTTCCAAGCAACGGCCTGATCATATGATACATGGCGACCCATGGTAGACAGGCAGAGGCCGACGGGTAGATATGTGTAACCCTGCAAATGAGAAGTGAAGCAGAAGACAAAACAATACGAGGGAACTGTCATTGCCTGCCAAAATGGTAATACATTTTCGAACTAGTTTTGACATTGAGTTAGGATGCTTGACCTGAATATCAAATCAATTGAAGAAAGGGTAAGAGAGCAAAGCAAGGCTAGGCCCACTCCATTCATAATGGACAACTTGCACCCAAATTGCTATTACCATTGTTGTGAGTCCAACTTGAAACGCATGCATTTGCATCGGGGATTTGGTTTTTTGGTTTTCATTATGAATGAAGGGCACAAGTTGAATCCACACATGGAGGCATCAAATGCCAATGCGCACATTATCTAGTGACATAGACAGTTGGCAAGATGTTGCATGCATTACAAAAATGTGAATTTTCAAACGCCCATTTCGAAATGCAATTCTCCTTTCTTAGATAAATGCATGTTAAGGTTCTCACACAAAATTATGGAATGTTGGGCATTATGGGTGCACCAATTCTTGGTGCTCACCGTGTGGACACAATCCTTTCCTATGAATTAAAATGATATCCCTCACACAATGTCATGTCTCCTCCATAGTGCTTTGATAGGATAAGGTGCCCACCGTATCGCAACTACCATATGAAACGTTAAGGTTTTCACCCTCGGATTGCATCTTAGTTAATGATCTAAACCATACATATTATGGATTCTATGCTCTGAGGGCCATCCTAAGAAAGATTTGCCGACCAGATGATGATAGTGTGTGAAGATGAGCTTGGAACTAGTGTTTGAAATATCAGCGATATCAATATTATCAGTCTCGCCATGTCAGTGATACCAAAACTATTGGAAGTTTAAAAATTTTCAAATATCACTGATATTTTTAATAATATTGGCAATACTTATCAATATTATAGATAACAACGATATTTTGAGAAGAATCCCATATAAACGTTTCCTAGGAGACACCTGTAAATGTCCATAGGCTAAAACTCTGGATTTGGTGATTTCAATCTCTCTTGGTTTTTATTGAATCAAACTTTGGATTTCGAAAGAAATTTCAACTCGAAAAAAAGATAGGCTAAAACTCAAAAGTGACAAAAATGTCCACAGTAACTCTATCTTTTTCCTCCTTCGAGTGTTTGCATGAATTGCAATGAAAATCCATCTCTCATGCATTGACATGTATTTATGGTGGAAAAAAAAATTAACACCTATGTGAAAAATGGGAGAAATTTGTGAAATCCTAATTTTTCCATTTTATATTGGAAAAATAAATATATTTTGAAAAGTTATATTGGAAAATATGTATTTTTCGCAGTTAACTAATTTGGAATTTTATATATTAATGAGTGTTGGCCGATCTATTGATTGGCTACAAATTTTATATATTTATTTTATGCTAATTGTTTTGACAACGCATGATTAAGCTCCTATAAAATGGAAACTTATTATGTCTATAGTTGTTTTTTAATATATTTTGATTCCCATATGTATAGCCATGCTCATACATGTTTTTGTATCAGCTTGGAACATTGAAAAGTAAATTTTTAATGGCTCACATTTGGATCTAAGAGCCAAAAGGTCAAGATCATCAATGAAATACAATTATAAGATTCATAGCTTTTGAAACCCAGTAATGGGAATATGAACAGTTCAGATCATCATCTAAGATGCAACCGGGGATTAAAACCCACCCATGCATGGTGCTGTGGCACTGGACACCATATCCTAACATATGCATCCTCCATAATGAACTGAATCAATTGCAATTCAGTTCAGTTAAGCATCCGAAAAGCTCCCTACGCTCATCTAACAGAGGAATGAAGATGCAGATATGGAGGGGAATTCCAGAGGAAAAGGGGAGCTTCAAATTACCTGTTGCATTATTTTGGCAAATTCGGAGCATAGAGCTTTCTGTCCAGACTCATCAAATATCTTATCCAGTGCTATGTCCTGTAAAGCCAACAGTGTTGTCTCCAGCATGTCCAGGCCTGCTTGATTGGCAAAGGTGAAGACCGGTGGTGACTGCCAAACAAAAGCAAAAGAAATTCATCTACTAAGATTCCGCTCCCATTTCTTTAGATCAGCAAACACAATACAAAGTACAAACAGAAAAAAAGGGGGTCACTGATGCACTTGGAATAAACCAGATGCCTTTTCTGATCTCTGCAAATCGTTGAATCACTCCAAATATTTGGATCATTGAATAAATTGACCATCTCTAGGCAGGTCACTACCCAAAAATTACACCTGCTTGGAATGCCAAGTGTCCAATTAATCAGCCTTTTAATGGATTTTCCCCATAACCTTGTCCAAAATCAAGTTATTCATATGATTATTGGGAGCATCAAATTGGCCAGTCAGTTGGAAACTAAAAATAGATGGGCATTCGTACAGATGGGACAAAGGTGATTTATACACTGTAATCACAGTCGGTTTTGATCCTAGGTTTTCCCTCTGGCAGGGCCACACACAAAACAGTCCGACACCGACTCTCAAGCCAGAGGCAACTATATCAACTTGCATGAATTGGATGCTCTTTTTTTTTACGTCCACTCATCACAAGATGTCAGCTTGCATAGTATAAGACAGAAAAAAGCAACCACAAAACAAGAAATAAAGTAATAATATATAGTACACTATGCACTCACAAGACATTTGAAATTGGAGAATCAAAATTTATAGGCCATACACCAGTGTCAGTTCCCAGTACTAACCATCACAATGTTTAAATATCAGAGGGTCATTATATATTAATGGGAGAAAGGGTCAGGCGCAGTCATAATTCTGTTCTAGTTATCAAGCAACCTTGTCTCCACAGGTGGGACACACGTGCACACAATGTGGGCTGTTTACATGTTGTCCCCTACCATGGACCAGGGGTACCCCAAAAATCATACCAGTTGAGTAATCCTAGCTGCTGATTGAAGGGCTTTCGAGAATTACAGATAGGCAGGTAGGAATAAGTCCTTTTTAAAAAATTTTAAAGAATGGGACAGGCATAAGTCCACATTCAGACGAAAAAGTCCTGCAGTTGGTCACTAGGATCAAGATACCCAAACACAGTACTTATACCATAGGATCCTTCCAACTTTGAATAATACCACTTGTGACTACTAGCTGCCTCAAATCGACATGCCCAACAGTGCCTAACATGGATATCTGACTGTGGCTTTTTAAAATGGGAGTGATTGTTCAAACTTGTTATCGTACCTTCAAAGAGCAACATAAAATGGCATCCGGATGATGCCACAACAGTTTCAACATGGAGTCACTGGATGGGCACTCAGACCTCAAGAGATCTACTCCTAAATGGTAACTGCAAAAAGGAAAACACAGGCCAAATCAATTTCACAGCAAGAACATAGATAAAATTGGAAAAACTGAAAGCAAGCGAGCGCATGCAAGAGAATGGACAACAAAAATACCTTAAAACTACATATCTTTTCATGTTTTACGGTGGAATACAGTTTTTGTGTGTGATATTTGCTGGATTTATTCACGTAGTTCATATTTATTGGATGCCCCTGTCAGTCTCTCAAGCTTGCTTTGTTTCTTGTGTCACTTGAGTGATATACCTCTGTTCTCACTTATCAATGGAGGGCATAATAAGAGAATCCACTCTCATAATGGTCAAAATTCAAACACAAGATGGCTTTTGGTAATTGATTTTTCGAGCTTGACTAGTCTAGTCAATGAAAAACTCACTGAATCAGAGTTTTAATTTGGTAATCAAGAACCTTGACAAAAACTGAATTGACGAACCTTCAAATTATTACTATTATTATTTTGAGAGGTAACAAAAATTCTATTAAAGAGAAAAAGAAGAACATCAAGGTAAGGGAAATGGGTCCCTAATACAGAGAGAAGGGCAATATACCCCTTTAGACAACATATCTGCCACCACATTCGCATCTCAACCCCATGTATAAACAAATGTTTAGTCCAGTGGTCAAATTCCAAATTATGGGGATAGAAAGTTTCCACATATACAGTATACTTCTTCAATTTTACTGCTAATCAGTTAAAATGACAGTTGTTTCCACAGCTATGGTCGACTTTTTCAAACCTTACCACAAATCAATTAAAATGACAGTCATTTCCACAGGTACAGATGACTTTTTCAAAGGGCACCTATTGTTTTTTAAGATTGCTTTTGTCATTTTACAGAGATTATTTTAATCAAACTCCAAAAAAATTGTAAAAAATAAATAAAAAATGAAGGCCACCTAGTCTTCTTGAAGTTTACTTTTAAGATTCTACAGGGAAGTTTGTCGTCAACAAGAATCCAGCATTTTCCATCAAAAGAATGGAAAACCAGGGATTCACACAATGTGCAAGAGCTTTTGATTACTTAAAAATTGGCTGAATCTATCCGATACATGTTCGCCAAATGCCAAGCGCGAGCGAGTTTTTGATCAACTACAAGTAGGGGGAATTTTAACATCGGGTTTTTGCATATCATTTAAGGTAGAGACACTGAATTAGTACAGTAGAACTTGCCTATAGCTCTGGCAGATCCAACGAGCAAGTGTAAGAGCTTCTGGAGACCCCAGAGGTAGCTTTGGCCCCATATGTGATCCAAGTCGAGAGGGAGATATGGCTGTGGCAACCCGCTGTACAGATGAAATGACACTCCGCAAGTACTGTCGAGCCATGGTCACAACACTGTCCCGGAGGTGGATTTCATAAGGGAACTGGAAGGCGATTGTGAGCACAGAGCGCAGGCTAGAAGTGTTTGTAGAAGCATCTCCACTTGTACGGTTCACGGCAGAGCCTGCTTCAAGACTAGATGCCAAATCCAAGGTCCGATGTGCGCTTAAGCCATCCTGCGCTTCACCCTATACAAATAGCAATTAGAGTAGGAAAAACAATACTGAAAATAGACGGAGAAAAATAATATCATCCAGTTTAACAAGAGATTCAGGAAACAGCCATTCAGTAGATTTAGACTCAACTGTTTTTGAATCCAGTGGAATGACCCGGAAACCAGACGGTAGCAGCGGAGCATCATCAGGGAATAATTCATCAATTGGAGCAAAAACAAGCTCGGAGAAAGCTCCCACTGCATTCTCATCCGCACCACTGCAAAGCTGCAAAACGGAATTGCCCAAAATCATTACAACATCAACATCAACATCAGCAAGTGTTTGCAAAACCACAGAGTGGGACAAAGTAAAGAGTGACTATCAGTGGGTTCCAAGATTCAGCATAGAAGTGACAGAACTACTAATAGTTTTAAGACCTCATCCCAGCTATTTGGAGTCAGCATTCTCATAATTGCCTCGTAAAGGTTTTAAGACCAGCTGCCCACTTGCCATCAGTCCTCCATTACCTGGGCTTGGGACTGGCTGGCGTATCACTTCCTAGCATAAAAAAAGGTAAAAGAAAAACCAGCAAAAACCATAGTTCAATTCAGTGCAAAAAGAAGCAGCAAATACCTGCAGGAGATGGATATCTCTCGACAGAACAGCTTCTTCTTGGGTGATGGCATGTCCTTCGAGTCGAACTACTTCAAGAAACTAGATGTATTTTCCATCAACAAAGAAAACAAATCAATGCAAAAATAGACAAATATAATAAAAATAGGGAAGTCGGATTATGAATACAAACTCAAGAGAATTGTCACATTTCTCCTTAGAGATTCCTAGAAATTTTCTATAACTGAAATTTCAATAAAAAGAAAGATGCACTTTTCGTTTTTTTTTTAAAATCACTAATGGGGTTAACAGGAATGGTTGACTAATTGATATTGAGATATTTGGCTAGACTAAATGTCAATTGTCAATACCTTGAATTTGTTTTGATGAAGGGGAATCCAAACTCTGAAGTTTCTCTCAAACATATGAAGGACTCATCAAGTGCTGACACAAACAGACGTCTTGGCTATGCCGCACAGCTAGATATGGCCGCATAGCTAGATATGGATCTTATTTTTCCAATTATTTCCCGTGTTTGACAGTTCTATCCTTTTTCCTTATTTTATTTGGCTACCTAATCTTAATATCTAGGGATTACATAATTCTAGGTGATACTTGAAGAGTTTGATAGCTTGGGACTTGAACTATCTTGTAAATATCCTAGCATCCTCAATATTGTAAAGGCAATACTAAAGCACCTAAACTTGTTCTTCACTTGGGTAACAAGAGCGTGCTGCTTACAGGTTTTCTATCCATGTTGATACATATTGACATAGAGAAGGTGTTGACACAATGGAAAATGGCTCTTGCTTTTTTATATTTAATATTCTTAATCTTCGGTTTTCTTCTTCATATTATATTGCTCAGGCATTGAAAATTTTAAATATCATATTGCTACATTTTAAGAGCTGGGCAAGGTTACAAAGATGATTTTATGTTTCCACAAGTGTATTGAAATTGCAAACACATGTCAGAGTCCAAGTTAGGCTGACTTAGATGACTAGAATAAAAAGTGCATACAGACCTCTTCGTTTTCCACTGTGTGAGCAAGAGGCATGATGATTTGGCTCCCAGAAAATCTTGTAGGCCTTAATCCTGGAAAGGCATTTGAGCCAGCTTTCAGTGATGCAGCAGAATACGCATCAATGTTGTAATCAGCCCATTCGGAACGATGCTCCCTCAGAAATCGAACCAGCAGTGCAGGAGGAACATTCTAGGAAGGAAGGCATACAATATCTCAGCAATTCTTGCAACAGGTAAAGAAAACTACACAAATGAATTGGTACAACTGTTATTAGAATGTTCAAGAGCTCTTTTCAAAGACCATGTTTATTCCCAAGTTCCACTCATTCAAATAATGAAAACTTGCCAAGTTCGATGACTCAGTTTGGACTTGGTAGTCAGAGCTGCTGAACTGAGTTAACTTGAACTCTGATTTGGTGGATGAGTCAATAAAGAGAATACACAATTATTATGAGGATAAATTACATAACTGCCCTAAGTGCCAAGCAAAATTCTCAAATGTTGCCACTGAAGATTTCAAGAAAGCAATAGAAGTAATGCCGTCAATTTTTACAAGGTCAGAGATTGGACTTGGAATTTAGACCCAGGCCTAACAAATCCGTTTGTAAGTTTCTGACCATTGAGTTCTACATATTCGTTATTTTCTAATGTAGTGCCTCAATTGATTTCTCATCATGCGATGAGAATTGAAAACAACATTAACTGTTAACTGTTTGATGGAATTGATGACGAAGCACTATCATCTGAAAAAGGAGGGCAGAGAGAAAAATGTTGTAATAAGCTTAGAGCTTACCTGGAGTAACATGGAGGCCTTTGCACAGAGAATGCCTTCAGGCAGTGGGAGAGCATTTGCATTAGTGACATGGGTGCCCATATTCTTGGTTGAATTAATTGCAATTATTACATCTTCGACTCCATCTGAATCCAACACTGACCAGCCATCATCATGGAATCCATTGATGGCATCATTGAAACCCCTGCCAAAGTTAAAAAAGAAAAAAGAAACTCAAGGTGTGCACACAATAGAAAATAGAAATATATTGATAACAAGAAAAAACTGAATGTGCAGACAGGCAATATGATACATTTATTTATTTTGAAAGATCAATATAAATACATTTATAAGAAGTATAGAAATTACCTGCTCAATCTTTGGCTAAAAGTTCGCAGAACAGCAGGCTGCCTGCCCAAACCATACACCACCTCGCCACTCATCTCCTGAGCTATTTGTCTGATGTTACGCAGTGCCTTTGCAGGAGATTATTAATTAGTTCTCATTTTGTTTAGGGTGTAAGGATCATTCAGTAAAAACTAAAACCCATTGAAAACTCCAACATTGAGGACAATCTCAGTCCTTCATTCAATGTTAAATTCAAAACCACCGAAGCTAAGTTTAAGACAACAGATGATGAATAGAATATTCATGAAAACCATAGCGTGCACGTTGGCCAAATTACCAATACTATAAACATTTTATACATACCGCAATGGTCATTTTCTGAGCAATGACCTTCGATGACTCATAAAGTGGCCGCAGCACCTCAGGCACACTCCATGCCTGAAGGAATGACAGGAATTAAGTTACCGCCAAGGAAGGCCGAATTAGACAGGTAAAAGTTGGAAATCAAACCTCAAGATTCAGATGGTCAACAATGTGGATGATCGACCCTCCACCATCACATGGCCGAATTAAATAACCACTAGGCAGCATCTCAGCTCTTACGGATTGGGAAGCAGTGGACCCACTCAGTGCAGCACCAGCACCACTTAGTGATCTCTCGCAGACCTTGACAGATTGATATGAAACCAACAACAAATGAATAATTAAATGAAGCATTTGCTGTGCCAACTTACCAACTAATAAATGGGAAAATAAAAAAGGACAGGCCCAGTTTAATGGCCAGCAATAATGTTCAAACTAATCTGGGTTGTCAAACCACCCAAGACACTCAATGGAACTTCTAATTGCTTACTACTTAGCCTCCGGGTTCCAGTCATTTGTTCCCAGGCAACTGCAATCGGTACACATGGAATTGGTTTTCTGGACCCTTTCCAACAGCTCCGGGTAGTAAAGGAAATAATATCCAAAACCACCCTGAATGATTTGCTATTACCCAATTTGCATTTTGGTAATTGAAATAGTAGACTTAAACAATTTATATTGCCAAAATGGGAAATGGGTATTGTATACTAGAATGGTTTCAATTACCTAAATGGAAGATGGGTACTAGCAAATCAAAGGGGTGGGAATGCATAGTGGCTCCCCAAATGAAACACTTACTAATCAGCTATCTACAAAGGTGACAATAAACTAGAATGCCAGAATAGAGGACTTGGTGGCATGACATACCACTAGACTGCCATCTTCTAAACTTGTGGTGTATCTCAAAGTCCAGAAGTCACGTGGAGGAGCTAAAGTTGTTGGAGCATACATCTGAAAACAACTGAGATGTCAGTGATCTGGATAGGGGAGAGAAGTGATGGTTCTGATAATGGACAGAGATGGGCTAAAGTCATACTACTCTTACCAACCTGCATGTATATCAGTTCAATTGTCCCTCTGTTTCCAGCGGGAAACATGTTGAAGACTTCAAGGCTCCGGCAATCCCGGAACCAAGATGGACGATCTTTGAGGATCTCTGCGATCTGCCAAATTTATTCAAATCACTAATAACTAGGAAAAAAATTTATTCAACCCCTGACTTCCAAATGAATTGATGGAAAACCACGAAATGTCTTAACTGGCTGAAAATAATCAAAATGCATTTAACCCAAAACCTTGAAATGTTCAAGTCTAGCAACAAGGGCATAAAAACTCTGTATAGATGATTTCTAATCAATTCAAAATTTTCAAAAGTAGTCATTGCCAATTTTTATTTTTTTCAGAAATAGGATTCCAATTTCCAAAGTTAAGAAAACCAAAACTTACCTTTGTAGGTTCTAAGCTCACTAGACCACAGGCACGTGCTGCCACTCCACTGCAACGGTGTGAAATGGCAACAATCCCAATCGAATCCGGACCAGGCTATTCACCAAAACAAAAACAAAAAACAAAGAAATAAAAAACAAAATGAGAAGGCAATTTTTTTTCTCCAATTAACATGAGGGTAAGGTGCATAAGTCAACAGTAAATTCAAATTCCAAACACAACAAGGCTTCTTACATTGATAGAGGGAATAATAGAAATAACACGGTTACTAAAATACAAAGAAGTAGGGTTAAGCATCAAACACCTTCATCCCAGGCATCTGGACCCAATCGACAGCAGTTCCTGTAGCCTTCGCAAGGAACTCTGCCAAGGTCTCCTCTGCAATTGACAGGAGTCTGGACAAAACACAAAAGAACCAAAGATCAAAAGCAGCAAAAGAAATAATGGCGTCTAAATTGGAGAGGCATGGAGGAAAGAAAAAAAAAAAATTGGTAATTTAGATTACCCAGCGGGATTATTAGCATCCTTTAGAGGATGCTGAGGAGTGGTAACCACAGACTCGCAACTTGTGTCTGTAGTGGCTACAGAAGCCTGCAGAAAAGTGTCTATAATTAGAGAACTCCAAATAAAGAAACCCAATACATACTAAAAGAAAGAGGATCCATAAACTGGCTTCTTATTCTTCCATATACCATAGTCAAGAGAATCATGATAATTTTTCTGCTATAAAGAGAAAAACAAGTCCTTATTTGCCATTATCTATCTTAACAGGAAACCTCTCGATCATGGCATTTAGAAGATCTCACATCTATAAAACGAGAAAAGAAAACCTTCCAATTGATTCTGCTCATAAATTTTCACAAATAATGCTTATGGTAACTTGTAATCGGCCAATATAATTTGCACATATTGAACTCAAAACTAAATTTCTCTGAGAGTGGGGTAAAGTTGCTCTAAATCTCAACACAGATAATATGAATCAGCATGCTTAGATTGAAGAAAGAACTAAAATTTGTCTAATGATGGGTTACAGAAAGTACCCTTGCATGCTTTTTATGAGTAGAATCCTAGATGCTTGAATCAATGAGTTGGTAAAACTATCACTAAAGATGAACTTCCCTATGGAAGAAGATACCTAGGAGGGCATGCACAAATTTTTTGGAAGATATTCTGATGAAGAAAAAAAATGCTTCACTTAAATCCAGTGATAGCAGAACAAGTGAATTAAATGCACTTCAGAGATTGAAGATGCCAATTAATCTTAACCACTTGAATTCTCTTAAATGCATTGATTGAATTGCAAGTCCTCTGGCACTGTAAAGAAGGTCTGGAGAAAAACAGCAAGAAGAAACAAAAAGAAGGTAATAGGTAAAAGCCTGTGATGAGAAAATTTACATTTTGCAGTTGCTGCCGCATGTACCCGTTCTCATAAACCAGCTGTGAGACCTGTTTCTGCAGGCGATCATTTTCCTCCATCAACAGCTTGTTCATAGCTGTCAGTTTCCTGTTAACAGTCTGCAGTCTAGAAGCCTCTTTCCTCTGCTTCTCGCGGCACCTGCAAAAACCAAGACCATCTTCAAAATCCTACCCTCTGCAACACGGAGCAAGTCCTAATGGTAAAAGAAATCCAGATCCAAAAAGGCCAGACCTTTCTCTGTAAAGCACATGGGAGAGAAGGAATGGACAAAGACAACCTAAAAAGGCAGACACAAGCTCATCCTCATAGAGACAGTTCTCAAGGAGAAATGGGACTAATTTCTCCATGTGGCATTTTAGACAAAATACCATCAGATCCGAGGGAAATATTAGATTTCCCCCTTTCTGTTCTTCAATAAAGCACACAGATATTTAAAAAATAATAATAAAATAAAATAAAAAAATTTTAAAAAAGACAATTTTTTTTCCCTTTGTTCTCACGTCCTCTCCTCTTTGCTCTGTTTTTTATCCTCCATTTCAAAAATAAATAAAGAAAGAAAAAATCAAATAAAAGAAATTAAATAGTGATCTCCGTTTTCAACCTCTTTTCTTTTATCTTCCTAAATAAACCATCTTCCCATGAGGAAATCTTGCTGAATCAACCCGGCGAGTATCACCAAAATTTAAAGCAACCGTTTTACATGCATGCAAAGAAAGGTCTCAGAGATGAAGCCCGTCAAGTTCCGAACACAATCATCAAGCCAAAAGAGAGAGAGAGAGAGAGAGAGAGAGAGAGAGAGAGAGAGAGAAGGAAATGAATAAACAAATTCAATATTGCACGACTCTTGCCTGCGATTCTGAAACCAGACTTTGATCTGCTTTGGCTCGATGTTAGACAGGATAGGGCACTCGCGAATCAACTGCTGCCGACGCATCGAGCTTGGCTTAGGACACTCGGCGTACACTCGCTCCAGTGCTTCAACCTGTTCGGCTGTGTACCGGACATACTTCCCGGAATCAAGATGCTTGTTGATGCTGCTGCTGCTGCTGCCACTCTCGCGATGTTGAGCAATCGCCATCGCCATTTCTTCAACAGGATGAAAAAAATCAGATGGAAGAGTGAAAGAAGCAGAAGAAGAAATAAAACTCCTGCGCCCGCTGTTTTGCCCCCTTGGAAACTCCGTCAGCTTTGCAAGGTTTGGACGAAAAAACGAGCTTAAAAAGATTCCCGGCCTTTCAAAGCGCAGATTTCGACCTTATATACAACACTATAGCCAGATGGCAGAAAGTGCACAGAGAAGGTCGCTGGATAGAAAATCCCCGTGTTGTGGCCGATGGAATTGCAGAAAACTGCTTGGAAAAGCTCTTTTTCAGCACAGAAATGCAGAGGCCCAGGGATTCAATCTAAAACCGTCTGATTCTCGTCTCTTTCCTTTGTTCTCAGGAACGAGGCAGAGAGATGTCCTGTATCACGGAAAAGTGCTCATCATCAGCAGATTTGGGCTCGTTTCGCTGAAAAATCACCACTGAGCTAGTCTCTTTCTACAGTTCTGAGCAACTTCCCCGCGATCTCGAACGTAGAATCGCAGAAAGATGATCTGCGAGGGTTATTTGACACGGATATCCTGTCTCTGCCCTGATTTCGAACTGAATCCGAGCTGGATTCAAACAAAATGATCAAACAAGCCCAAAATCCTTCAGCTGATGCGATCTGACCGAAATTCTCCACCTGTTGAGCTAAGATTCCAAGAGAAAATGCTCAAAAAGTTTCCTCAAAGAAAAGAATCTACCAAATCCTCACAATTCGAGTTCGGGTTCGCCAAAATCCTCTGAAATCTCTTTTCTGTCTATGCTCCGAATGAAACCCTCAATTTCAAGCTCGATTTTAAGCGGAAACGCCAGAAAACCTCATTTTACTTCTCAACCTCTATTTCGACCTCGATCTTCGAATTTTTAGCTCCGGTTCTCAGAAGAAGCTCCGGAAATCCTCTCTTCGAGCTAATCAGACCAAAATCACTCCAAATTGCAGCAAAAAGACCACGAAAATGCAAATTTTTTTCCTCCTAAAAACGGCTCTCTCGATGAAGAGAGCCTTTTCTCTACCTCATCAGTAAGCTGCCTTGAATGAGGTGGATATTTCGTAGAGAGGAAAGGAAACCCTAGTCATTTCTAGAGGGAGAGAGGGCGAGAGAGAGAGAGAGAGAGCGAGCACGAATGAGATGAAGGGTCAGTGTTTGCCTTTAAAGGGGGAAGAACAGAAGCTCGTTCTCCGCTCGAACTGTAGAAAAAGGACTTGCTTGCCCGCAAATCGAAAATCCCGAGCTCAATTTATAGCGACCGAGTTTGCGAGAATGCCCCTAATCTTTTAGACATTGACTGATGGATCCTGCAATTTGAACAGGACATGTGAAATTACTGAAAGCTCCCTATGCTGGGGCCGATTGTGGATGAACTATATATAAGGTACTGATTCACTCAGACTGTACCTGTAGGACCTCTAGATTCGAGATCCTAACCGTTGATCCGAAGGAAAATACAATGGATGGATGATGAAGAAAGATATTCTAAATCATATAATTCTAACATTTGGATTAATATTCTAAAAAAGAATGGCCAGAGAAAAACCCACACAACAGTGAAAAGGTACGCGGATTGCGTGCTACCCCGCCTGTTCCGAGCTCGACAATGTGGCTCTGAGGGGCCATCATGACGTATGAGTTTTATCCATACCGTCCATCCATTTTTCCATATCATTTTAGGGCTTATTACCAAAAATGAGGCAGATCCAAGCTCAACTGGGCCACATATTGAGGATTGAATTCTTACCGTTGAAAACTTCTGGGGACAACAGAAGTTTTGGATCAAAGTGATGTTTGTGCTTTCCCTTCATCCAGGTCTACATGACCTTATGAACAGGTTGTCTGGCAAAAAACATCACAGCAGGCCTGGAAAGATTTCAATGGTGGGCGCCATTATCACCGCTTCTTCCTTCCTGTGGTGTGGTCCACTTGAGCCTTGGATCTGTCTCATTTTTAATAATATATACTTAAATGATATGAAAAAATTAATGAACGGTGTAGATTAAACCCATACATGACGGTAGGCCCTCAAAGCCCCCGCCTGTTGCGAGCTCGTGACACGAGCTCGTGACAGGAGGTGAGAGTGCCCAATCCCCTCCAGCGCAAAACGGGTGCTTCAGGATACGGAGAACGGAGATGTCCATTTGGAGAAAATTGAGCCAATAGATCATTACAGAAGGGGAAGGGAAAAGTACCCTTGCTTTATGATTTTCAGGAGGGGCCAACTGAAAGCTATCCAGACCGTTTATCTAAAATCCCATCCAATAAGGACCACACAGCAAAGATATCACTGATTAGGGGGCATTCAACGTGCATTAAAAGGTGAGTCTAAGTTGCTTTTATATGGACAATGACGAGTATTTTTTTTTTCTTTTCATGTAACCTATCTCCGAACAGATGAACGGTCTGGATCATGGTGGAGTGGGGCAGAAGGGGCGAGCAGCACGCCTTCAGGAGCGGGAATTGTTGGCATTTTCCCTGAATACAAGCCCTGAATACGTACAGTCAGTCTCCTCTAGTCTGGGAGCGGATTAAGGGAGACGCAGCCTCACCCAAGAAGGTGCCGCCCTTACCATGATGCCCACCTTTATGAATGTATTCTCTGTATCCGTGCTGGCCATATGTTTTTTCGGACCATTTTAAGTCATTATCCTAAAAATGAAGAAGATCCAATTATCGGTTGGACTATATCATAGGAAGCAGTGGTGATTGAATATCCTACTGTTGAAGACTTCTTAGGGCTCACCTTTATATTTAGGTAGTGTTTATTAGCCATCCAATTTATTTTGAAGGTCACATAAGTTTGGATGAAGGGAAAAAATAAAAATCAGCTGGATACAAAACTTTTACGGCGGTCACATAAGTTTAGATGAAGGGAAAACATAAATATCAGCTGGATACAAAACTTTGATGGCGGTCATAAGTTTGGAAGTTTGGATGAAGGGAAAAAATATATATCAGCTGATACAAAACTTTTATGGCTCATTAGTGGTCAATCACCGCTGTTCCGTCCACCTGATAATTGATTCTGTTTCGGTTTTATTATAATGCCCTAAAATGATTATATGAGAAAACGGATGGACAGTGTGGATACAGGATACATAGATCAAGGTGAGCCCCGCGGTGAGGGCTGCACCGTCTTGGGTGTGCCCGGGGTCTCACCCAATCCGCCCCCGTTTGTTTTAGATCGAAAGATTTTGGCCTATGAATATTTAACCTTTGCTTGGTTGAATATGGACCGTCCATGTTCCATTTATTAGCCACCAACTAACGGGCTAGAGTTTTTTTTGGAGATTTTTAGGTGCAGCCGGCGGCAATTATATTGAAAGTGGTTCGCTAAGCCACACGCGTGTACGAGGATAGCATCTACACGCGGCCACACGTGCCCTTCTGTTGTAATATAGGTGCAATATCCAAGATGTCCCCCGAGTGGATCCCACCTTGAATATGTTATCACCCAAACATCAGGCTGGCCCACTGATCAGGTGACCCATGATCTAGAAATACGTGGACAGTCGACCATTGAAGGTATGACAATTGCCTCAGTCTGTTTTTCTTTTTTTTGCTGACCGTTAATTTGTAGGCAGAAATGTAAGGGTCAAGATTTTCTGAACTGGAAATTTTAAGGCATCATAAATCTGTTGTGGGTTCCTCCAGATCAACGGTGTGGATCCCCTGAACACGGGCCGTACTTGTACAAATTGAAAACCCAAGTAGAAAGCGCACGTCCTCGGGCTCTGGATTCTACTATTCAAGTCTCTCTAATGACTTTAGTTATTTACCGAAAAGCTCATATTTTTAGGAAAAATGAACAAAAAATAAATAAACAGAAAAAGAATAAAAATAACATAGAGGCCATTTTTCACACGTGAGGAGAGGACTACACTGAGGGTAGTTATTTGATAATCTGGCAGGATGATGACCGTACAAACCCTGTGGCCCACTTTAGATGGGTTTTATACCCAAAATCACATTGGCTGAGCCTCTCTGGACACTGATTCTGATTCGCTGAGTGTTTGCTGAACTGAGAAGTTTGGCCATTTTCATCCGACCGTCCACTAAATCTCCAGCAATCGAATGCTTGTAGTATCAGGTGACTGCATATTCTGGCTTGGAAACGGATTGGCTACTCTCCCTGACACCAGCCCTGGGACTAGTGGTCGGTGCTCTGTGGGTCCCACCATGATGTATGTGTTTCATCCATTCCGTTCATTCATTTTAAAAGATCAATCTATGGCTTGATCCAAAAAATGAGAGGTATGTAAGTCTCACGTGGACCACACCACATGAAAACAATAATGGTCGGATATCTATCATTAAATTCCTCCTAAGGCCCACTGTACCGTTTATTTGAAATCTAATATATTGATTCGGTCATACAGGGCCAGATGAAGGGAAAAAACAAAAATCATCTTGATCCGAAACTTTTATGGTCACAAAATGTTTTTTAATGGTCAACCCTCATTCAACATTGTTTCATGTAATGTGGTCCACTTAAGAGTGGGATATACCTCATTTTTTATATCATATTAGAAAATGATCCTTAAAAATAGATGGACGGCATGGATGAAACACATACATTATGGTGGATCCCATGGAGCATCGACCACCAGCTATTGGCCGGTGTCAGGGGGAGTAGCCAATCTGCATCCTTCTGGCTTCAATGAGGCTGTACGCAAAGCGAATTAGCTTCGTTAAATCGGTTCGCTAGATCTATTCAACTCGAAAAAGCTCGATTTTGCTCGGTTCTAGACTAAGTTGGAGCTGAGTCAAGTTGATATTTTAAGCTCGAAAAAATTTAAAACCGAGTTTGAGCTTATCCGAGCTCGACTCAACTCAGATCGAACCCCAACTTGAATTGAGCTTAGATCAAACTAGTTCAAAGATTCAGTTATTTTGATATTAATGTTGATTAGCAAGTATTTGATGAAATGACTCAACGAAGCATTGACTAATGGTGATGAAGGTATGTATATGAAACAAATAACCTTGTATTTTATTTTTTATGTTGCCTACCGAGTGTTTGATGAAATACATGTAAACCAATGCTGCTATTTTACATTCCGTAAGAAATTAAAGGTGTACTGTCATACCCCAAACTCGAAAATCGGGCTCATAAAATTCTCAATCGCCAAATCTGGCACTGTCAGCCTCCATAATACTCCATTCTCGACTCTCAGCACCCATATACCAAGTTCCGATCCTAAGATCCTATAAGGAGAATTTTTCAACATGAATTTATTCCGTAACAATCATAACCATAAGTATAACCCACGAACAATTAAAGGTACAATGCTTATAAAGGAAAATACAATGATAATAATAACGGAAACTCCTGAAGCTCGACTGCATGCTCCTGCTCCTGCTAAGTTACGACTACGTCTTGACGTCACCTGCACACATCAATCGTACATAAGCTTATAAAAAACTTAAAGGGTGGTGAGAGTGTGTGTGCGCAATATAAGCATGCTTATAATGCAATATAAGAGTAATGCGGAATCATGTTAATAAGTCCATGAATACTAACAGTCGTACTAATGATATGTCATGCAAGGCATGAGTACTATCGATCATACCAAGGTCATGCAATGGAAGGTATGAATGTCTTTGGCCATACCGGGGCCATGCGATGCAAGATACAACTCAAGCATGTCAGTTCTCATCTGAATCCACATAATAATTAGCTCATCTCTAGATATCAAGTATCAGTACAGTTCTCACTCTTGATAATCACCGGGGTTTATTACACTCCAAATGACACTACCCCTTTCCCAGGTGTCCAGTCCAAGTGAGCATAAAAAACTTCATTATCTGCCTGACCAATAGTCTATCAATACATATCCGGCATGTTGATAGTGGGCCCATTTACAAGCTGGTCATACTCAGCCTAGCAATTGCCCCTACCCTCGGGCAAGTAAGGCCACACCCCCTTCTAACTGACTACGACACAGTGAGAGACGCGATCTCCTAGTATTCGGCCCTTGTGCGCTCATGTATCCACTCGGTCTTGACGTTTGAGTAATCCTCTAGTACCATCGGGTTTAAAAATTTTCACTCAAGGACATCTAAGGCGCCCCGATGCTAGTAATAGTATTTTCGATATCCAATTCGACTTTTCACGATGTGCCTGTAGAGGCCTCGACCCTGATGTCGATAGGGCGTATAGTAATCATATCACATAATACAAGATGCATGAGTCATACAATTCAGTCATGCATCAATCCTACACGTATCATGTGCTCATGAGGGACAACACCGCCTATTAGGGAGTCTCATAAACAACTTGTCAGAAGGCATTTGCAATGGTCAACCTCATCTCACTACAAGCATGCAGATGATGCGTATGGGCAGATGTCAAATACTCATAATCGGCATCGATAATTGGCCTATATGCAAGGTGGGGTCCATAGATGAACAACAGATCTAAACCATAATATAAAGATCGGCCCTCAGCCGTGGATATATCAAATTCGGTAGCACGGAGTCATCTGTCTATGGCGATGATGGACCATACAATATCAATAGGGCCCAATGATTTAGGTTAACTCACTTAGAGAATGATGAAAATGGGCCTAACAAGGCCTAAGGGAAGGGTCACAACGTGGACATTTAACCATCATTGTCCATCAATGTGAACATTTAACCAACATTGCTCTCAAGGAGTGGCCCCACGTAAAGCTAAAAGTATAATGAGCCCATGGCCTCACACAAGGGTCTAATACCCATAACGATAGGCCTCACTCATGGGCCACATATGCATCACATTGGGCCTCACTCATGGGCCTCATATACATCACATCGGGCATTGTCATATGGGCCTCACATACATCAAATGGGCCGCAATACATGGATCCCATACACATCAAATGGGCCACACTATATGGGCCTCATATACATCAAATGGGTCACGTCCCATGGGCCCGAATACATCACAATAGGCCACAACCCATGAGCCTCAAACACATCACAATGGGCCTCTCATGCGGGCCAATATACATCAAGTGAGCAGCAATACATGGGTCGCGCCAATGGGCCTCATATACATCCTCATATACATCAAGTGGGCCGCATCACATGGGTCGCACTAATGGGCCCATTGACCTAACCGGTCCATCTATACCATTCATCTATTTTAAGACGTTATTTTAGAGCATTACCCAAATAAATTATATCGAAAGATCATCTGAACCATACCACAAATAGCAGTGGTGATAATGATTTCCACCGTTAAAACCCCACAAGGGCCCTCCACAACATTTATTTTCCATCCAATCTGTTCATATGGTCACAAAGACCTGGTTTAAGAGGTAGAACAAATATCGTATTCATCCAGAACTTTTGTGCTCCCAAAAAGAATTTCAATGGTGGACGATCAATCCCTCAATCGTTTTTGCGATGTGGTCCACCTAATAAACGGTTGGATACCACGCATACATCCCGGTGTGGCCCACCGTCCAGCTATTTGGACGGTGTGCACCAAATGTATACATCAAAGCGTGGCCCACGGAACTTGTCGTTGCCTCAAGTACAACAGTTATATAGTTGGTGTGAGGTACATCAGCCAATCCACTCTCACCGTCCAAGATCTAGACGATGTGGATGTACAACGCATGCATCATGGTGGGTCCCACCGTCCAAGGTCTGGACGGTGTGGATCCACACGTACATCATGTAAGGGGGGGATGGAGTGGATATTCACATATATCACAGTGACCCACAGAGCTTACTGCTGCACGTACAACAGCAATTTGCAACAGCTGCTGGTCCACTGTCCATCGGACGGACGGTTTGGATATACAACAGGTGGACAATGAGGGTGTGAAACACATATGGTGAGTCCCATCCAAATGGACGGTCGGCGTGGATGAGATCCACACAATAGATGGATCCCACAGACCTTACTGACTTCAATACAGCAGCTATATAGCTGTTGTATGATACAGCAACTACCTCAATACAACGCACATGGGTCTCACGTGGGGCCCACCACAATATAACATAATATACTATTATTATTATTAAACTATCCACGGCCTGGATAGCATGATTGGTCCATGGATGGACGGTTTGGATGCACCACGCATCAAGGTGGGATCCACATCAGCATGGCCCACCTGAGGAATCAAGTCGATATTTGTGTTTCCCCATCGTCTAGGACCTTCCAAAAGGGGCAGCAAGGTGGCTGCAACGTGGGCCCCAGTTGGGTCCACTTGGTGCTCAATAAGGATGAAATACATACATCATAAGCAGGCTATAAAATCAGGGAGAGAGAGAGAGAGAGAGAGAGAGAGAGAGAGAGAGACGCGTGTAATGGAAGGACCCCGCTACTATGGGCCCCTCTTAGATCACAACACATAAATCAAAGTGGGTCCCATTATAACTGGGCCCTTAAATGGAAATCAACGATAGATTTCCTAAAATCACCCACCTATATCACTCCTTCTTAGTCCCTTGACTTCCTTAGCTCTAATGCTCAACCTTTTGATAGTGGATGATGAAGTTTGGATGGTGGAGATGACAGTTTTTGGGGTAGGGAAGTGGGCCTCTCTTGGCTTCTTTTCTCTCCTTATAATTTTTCTCTCATGGTTGGTTGGGATTGGGTGGAGAATGGGATGAGATGGAGTGATGTATGAGAGAGAGGGATTGTGTTGTAAGAAAGATGGGATGAGAGAGATGGATGTAATAAGAAATGGTTGACTTTAGGGCCTGTTTGTTTTTTCAAAGAAATGGTAAATACACGGTAAATAGTAATTCCCCCCATTTCACTTGTCTAAAAATTCATAGGAGTTCGTGTCTTTGAAATTGATTTAGAAGAGATAATTTTAATTTTTGAACCGCCTGATAATACATATGATATATTCATTCCGTCCATCTGTTTTACTACAATATTTTGAAGCATGAGACAAAAAATAAAGTAAATCCAATACTCAAGTGGCGCACGCCAAAAAAAAATAGTGGCCCCACAAAGTTTTTAACGATCAGTATTCAATTTCTTTTTTCGTACGACATGGTCCACTTGAGCTTTGGATATGCCTCATTTTTTTACTCATGCTATAAATTCAACTAGAATAATGGACAAATGGTGTGGATAAGCAAAATGCATCACAGTGGGAATGTAACATCCTAGAAAAATCCGTACAAAGACCCGAGTACCACATCGGGCAAAAATCACTAAGGACTAAATCTTTTAGAAATTAAACAAGAATTAACTAATGTTAAACTAGATTACCTGTGAAATTTGCACCAATCACTTTAAATACGATCTGAAAGAACCAAAACTTGTAAAATTATTAACGCCACATTACCCTAAAATTTATGATCAATCTCTAAACCCAGTTGCTCTCGGGAGAATTCAGAAACTCTGTATCAGACCTACACCGAACGTCGAAAGTCCGATAGTGACAAACTTAGACGAATATGACCATCTTGTTGGGCTTGACAACCACCTTAAAAATCAAGTCCAGATGATATCCCATAACAATTTACTTAAGTCCGGAGCGAAGTGTGTGAGAAACGTGAATGTTTTTAGAAATTAAATATGAATTTAAGTCATCTGAGTCGTGTCGCTTACGGGCTGATTATAAGCATTCAGACCGTCAGAATCTAACCCAAATACACCCTCAGATCAGGAGAAATGTCCCACACATGCCATTATACTTGTGGCCCTGATCGAGTGTCGGTGACCGTTGAACTGAAACTGGTCCACCACGGTCGACCTGTAAATCTGATCGGACTGAAAACTTAGCTTGACTAAGATCCAATATCAGAAAGCTTAAGTTTAACCGCATTCAGCAAAAGGACCTCCATAAATGCTCCGTTGGATCGGAATAGACCCGATTTGGCTATAACCTAAGTATACCTTGGCCCTGATGTTGTTTCCATCAGTTCTGGGCCTATATAAGGGCCTTAAACCCCCTCTCATTCACTCCATACGAATTTTGGAAAAACCCTTGGAGAGAGAAGAGAGTAAAGAGAGAGAAAATGAGAGAGAAGTTGGTAAAGGTTCTTGGGATTCTATCCTGCCTTTTCACGTGCTTATCCATTGCTACTGAATCGTTATTTCGGAGATTCTAATTTCAATATTGGGTAGGAAATCCTAACCCTATTCCGTTTTAGGGCTTCAAATAGTCTAAGTGATGATGTAGTTAACCTACTTCATGCTCTAGGTTGCTAATCCGCCGTTGACGAAGACTAAATGTTTAAATCAAATCTGTTACACGTTTACCGGCGTAAGGTGTGGACTATTTACGTATAGGTTATAGTTTTCAAGGATTTTAATGTCGGTTAATGGTTTATTACTGACATGATGCTATTTTACATGCCAAATGCGATATCTGTTTCGTTTTACGTATACATATGAACTATGTGGTCTATATGGAAATTCATGTATTTGTTGAAATGTTTGTGTACATTTGGAATCTGACTTTGTGATTGTCATGATTAACTGTCGTAGGTACATGATTGTTATGTATGCGACAACTCCTTGGCAAAAGGATTTGTCCTAATACGTAATATAACCAACATATGTGATGTATGTTGAAAGTGTAGTCTAAGTGTTTGTAAAATGGTCTGAATGAGTTAGTAGTTAGTAAAGTGTGATTTATGAGGGAGTTGAGATATGAATCCCAACTACCTCAACTGTGTGTATGTTTTCCTCCATGTACTGTATAGCTTGCTCATTCATGCTTAACTGTATGTATGATTTTCTCCATGTACGATATATCATATTTATAACATGCTCACATGATTGTAGGATTTGACTTAAGTATGCAATACTACTTGCTTATCTCATATGCTTATTTGTTATGATTGCACGCGATTGGGGCTATTTCTTAGTCTAGACAATCGGTAATAAGCCTTGTTCTGGTGGCTGAGGTTGTTTTCGCCACGCAGGATGTGTTCGATGAACCCAAGCCGTACTTGGGATGTCGTCAGTGGTTAGGCCATATGGAGTACTTATGCACTTCATGTCGATCAACTCAACGTGCGCTCGTCCTAGTCGAGCTCGTCAATTAACCCGATTAACTCAATGTATGTTCATCATATATAGACGCTACTGCTTGAATCTAAGGTACCAAACTCACCAGTGAAACCTTGTTAACCTTGATACCCGATCCGCTAAGACTCATGAGCTGGGCATGGTGGTATGAGACACTATGGTCGAGCTGTCAGCATACATTGGGGCGAAAAGCCTCCTCGTAGTGACCAGTGAGCAACCCAGACTCGTGAGCTGAATATGATGATATGATACACTGTATTCGTGCTGTCGGCCTACTCTGATTGGTGACGAGCCATTTGTAGTGACTTCGAGCATACCCTAAAACTACATTGAGGCGACGAGCCTTATTGTAGCATCTAGGGTATAACTAGGCCTGTATTGATTGGTGACGAACCCTTTACAGCGACCTAGAACCATAATATCGTATGAGATTTACTAGGATTGACGACCCTAAAATGGATCATTGTTTGGAAAATGATATAAGGGAGGTACCTTAGTTTTTCAATCTTGTTGTATGGAAAGGATTAATAAGAACTTGATAATCATGTATATGCACCGCATTGTATGTATTATTTGGCGTTGGGCAGAGCACTGAGGAAGTGACTGACATGCGCGATCGTAAGATGAAGATCGCAGAGGGAGTGCAAGCGAGGGCATGTATCATTTCTTCATACATTCTTGCATTAATCAGAGTACATAAGGATGTTTGATTGTATTGCTTTATCATTACTGCTTGACTGGATTGATAACATGTTAACCTTTGCTGTATAGTTCCACTGAGTTGATCACTCACTCCCACGTTCTGGGACGGTGTTAAACACTAACCAGACTATGTCTTAGTTGCAGATGATGATGCGACCCACGAGGCAAAGCCGGAGTATGAAGATGATAAGGAGGCGTTCTCCTACATGCAGTTCTCAGGTAGGTTCATGTGAGCCGTGTCCTGATTCACGGGGATCCAGGGTTATGTTTGTAGTGGGCTATCACATTCTTTTTGACCTTTTATATTTTGAAACAATACTTGTAGTTATTAACCTGGCAACGCATACATACTTTAGGGGCTTATACTGTTTCATATATTCGTTTCAGTCTTCCGCTTACGTATTACAATTGTCTCTAAATTATGTTTTGCTGATTTAGCTTAATCTAATCTATGTTTTATATACTAATACAGACAACATTCATCAATCATTAAAAAATGTTGCGTAAGTGATGTTTTGGAACTCAGGAGCTGAGTTATGCTCGACCCTCGATTTTCAAGGCGTTGCAAGGATGCATGGATATTTTGCAATATTCTTGATTTTTATGTCAAAAAGTAAGCCGTCAAATCAGGTATGATATAAATGCATAGGGAAATAATCATTACTTTTTCATGGTATTTACCATTTCACCCGAAATAAAACATGCCCAGAGAGGGATGAGTGTGATGGGGGAAGTAATGAGATGTACACTTAACTAGTGATTGATTGATTGATGTGAAGGGTTGTAGAGATTCCCTTGGAATTTGCAACACGAGACGTTTTTTTTGAAATGGACGCGGGTGCATAACTCCTGACCTGGGTATCGCATCGGCCCGTTAGACGCAACGTTGGAACTGCAGCGACGGTGTGGTCAATAGGGTACAAGTTTCGAGTCGAGCCTATTCGGGTTGACAGGATGCAACTCAGGGTTACGCACAAATGTTATCTAAGCGTCGCAGGTTGTTAAAATTCGACTGGGAGGACCGTGAGATCCTAAGGAACGATATGGACTAGGTTACGGGCTTTACAGTTCTCTCCTCCTAATAAAAATTTCATCCACAAAATTTACACAATCATCGCAAGTATACATAATTCATAAGAAAAATAAAACATAGCATCATATATAATCAGAGACAGCATACAAAATACAACACATAGTCAATCATCAAAGAGATGTGGATAACGCTCTTGAATCTCAATCTCGTGCTCCCAAGACGTTTCATCAATAGAATAGTGACCCCACTGCACCTTCACCGAGGGAATGACCTTGGTCCGGGGGACCTGCTCTTTCCGATTAAGGATACGAACTGGCTGCTCAATGTAAGAAGAGTCCTCACGAACATCTAACGGCTACCAATCAATAACATGAACGATGTCTGACCTACACTTCCTCAACATAGAGACATGGAAAATGTTATGGACACCAGACAGTTGAGATGGCAAGGCAAGCCGATAGGTCATGATGCTAATGCGCCTAGTGATCTCGAAAGGTTCTATGAATCTCGGGACAAGCTTACCCTTCGCTCTAAATCGAACCACGCCCTTCATGGGCGAGACTTTGAGATACACTCTGTCCCCAAAAGCGAAACTCCAAGACACGACGCCGGCGATCAACGAAACTCTTCTCCTAGTTCTGAGTTGTGCGCATCCTCTGCCTGATGATATCGATAGCCTCTGACATTTGCTGCAAAAGTTCAGGACCTAGGAGACGCCATTCTCCAATCTCGGTCTAACAACTCGGAGATCTATACAGTCTGTCATATAGTGCCTCAAAAGGAGTCATGCCAATAGTCGTCTGATAGCTGTTATTGTATGCGAACTCAACCATTCGTAGATGCTTATCCCGGCTACCTCCGAAGTCAATCATGCAAGCCCGAAGCATATCCTCAAGGATCTAGTTGACTCTCTCAGTCTATCCATCGGTTTATAGATGATACGTGATGCTGAGCTGTAAAACAGACTCCATCGCTCTTTGAAAGCTCTTCCAAAACTGAGACGTGAACTTCAGGTCTTAGTTAGAAACGATCAAGACTGGAATGTCGTGCAGTCTCACAATTTCCTCGATGAATAATTTGGTAAGCCGGTCCGAAGACTAAGTCACACGAATCGCTAGAAAATGCGCCGACTTCGTCAGACGATCTACGATAGCCCAAATGACGTTATGACCGCGCTGAGTCGTCGAGAAGCCTATAATGAAATCTATCGATATTTGCTCCCACTTCCACGTCGGAACACTCAACGCCTATAAAGGTCCCGGGGGTCTCTAATGATCGGCCTTGACACACTGTCATGTGTCGCACTTGGCTACAAAACTGGTGATCTGACGCTTCATCCCTGCCCAAAAATACTGTCGTCTCATATCACGGTACATCTTCATCGAGCCAGGGTGGATAGAAAACCGCGATCGATGTGCCTCGGTCATAAGATCTCTGTGCAACTTAGGAATATTCGGGACACATAATCGGCCTCTGAAGCAAAGTCCACCATCTGAATCTTCCAATCTGTCTGCTCTTCGGATGCCGCATCTGTTTAGTAACCCTATAACGACTCGTTTATCTGCTGAGCTTCGATCACCCTTGCAACAAGAGAGGGTTGAATCGACAGACTCGATAATCGAACGATAGAAAACTGCAAACCAAACTTGAAGTCATACTTTGTTATATCCTCGAGCATCCTCCACTCTTGAATCATCATGTGTGCCACTGGATCTTGTATCTGACGGCTGATGACATCCGTCACTATGTCCAATTAATACCAACTATAAATTTGTATTGAACTACTAAGAAAATCTATTTATACACTTCCTATAAAAGGGAGCATATAATTAATGAAATAAATGTTATTAGAAGTTTCTCGTAAGGTCCACCTCACACACACACACACATATATATATCACCTGTATCATTTTGATTACATGTGTATGAATCATCACATTATGCGGAAATATATAGGTTATTCGAACGAAAAAAAAACATATTCAAAAGAGTATATTGATAGATACATGCATCCTGACTGAGTAGGTCACCTTTTTTTTTTAAAAAAATAATTTAAATTTAAATTTATTTTCATTGGGGTAGATTAGATGCAGCCCTACCAGCACCCAATGCGGTGCGGCCCTAACTGTGAGGCCTAACTTGATGTACGTATTATAATCCATGCCATCCATCCACTTGTCTAGCTCATTTTACAGATTGAGCCCAAAACTGAAGTATATCCAAATCTCCCCGGTGGACCAAACCATAAGAAACAATGGGGATTGAAGGTTCACCATTAATAACTTCCTAGGGCCCACCTTAATGCCAACCGTAATGTTTATTTTCCATCCAATCCCTTGATAAGGTCACACAGAGCTGGATGACGGTAAAAAATAAATATCATCTTGATCCAAAAATTCTGTGGCCCACAAGAAGTTTTTAGTGGTCAATTATCACTGTTTCATGTGTTGTGGTCCACCTGATATTTGGATTTAATTAATTTTTGGTTTTTTGCTAAAAAATAAGTTGGAAAAACAGATGGATGGCGTGGATATACAATACATATATCAAGGTCGGCCCCACTGTCAGAGCCGCGCACCATGTTGGCTTGACGCTGGGTCGCCCCTAATCCGCTCCTCCTTCCTGTATGCATTTTTGGGGTAAAATAGTACAATTTTCTACTATGATATGGCGAAAGAAGCCGATTCCTCTACCACTGCTTGTAGAAAAACCTTATTTTTCTGCGTGTACGAAGTTGTCCACCTTATACAACTGCTTGTATGGGCCCACTACTTTCTCTGTGGGGCATCCAACCGTCAAATTACATGATCCCCATCATAATGATAACACTCCCTTAATCAAGCCGATCCGATCATTAGGTGGGCCATGCCGAATGAAACAAAGGCTAACAACCCCAAAATCTTCACATTCATGTGGTGGCCCATCTGATGGTTAGATCAGCCTCATTTTTGGACCATCCAACTTTCATGGTGTGATGACACCGTTGAATAGATTAGATGCAATGCACAAACCAAGGTGGGACTGCGCACATCGGATGTAGAATATACTTCTTCTCCACGCACTTACAGAGGAACCGGCCTTATAAACAAGAAAAAAAAATCCTATCGGTTAATAAAGAAGTGAGTGAATAGTGCCCATAAGCAATAATATAATGAGGAATTATTTGATACTCTGGCAGCGCATGATTCTTGATATTCAGGCACGTGGAAATTTTACACGTGGCATACATTAACTCAAATCAACTGCTAATATTGCGGAAACCGTTACAAGTCACAACCCCAAAATCAGATTGGTTGAACAATCTAACTTCTGATTCATGGACACTTGTTTGCTGAAACAAGATGGTTGGATATCTTTCATTTCAACCGTCCAATAAATGTCCACTAATCTGACAGTTGTATAATCAAATAATAGTAATTTTTGGTTTATGGTACATCTAAACTGGGACCTGTATTTTGGCCAGTTCAATTTTAAATAAGCTTGTATGCTATATGTGCAATTTCACAGAACATGTGTATCATCCTTCACACTCTGCCAGAGTATGGTAGTTTCCTCTAATATAATACCTTCTCTATATTAAAAAAAACAAAACAAAAAAAAACAAAAAAGCCATTTTATATCCTCTTTTTTTATATTGCATTTTCATATGCTTTTCGCATGCGAAAAAAGCAGTCTCATGTGCATCCCACCCCCTCAGCCTGAGAGCTCTCAGACACCCAGCTTCAATATTAGATGGACTAGATTGTTGTGTGAGTTTGCCACAAGTTGCTGAATTCTTTCAGTTCATGTGGCATATATGTACGTTGATCCAAGCCGTTCGAATCTTGGGATCCATTTTGGGATGACCATAGCTCAAAATTGACTCTATTTGAACAATGTTAACCATTGGATACGCCCGTTGGATTTGGACCACTGACCACTTTTTACTTAACCATACATTGAATGGCCAGATGTTGGACGGTTAGGATCGCCCGATCATTGTGATATGGAATCGTCTAAATTGAAATACATATGTGCAATGTTTGCAGTGAATGAGTTGCCACTATTTAAGAAAATGCCAGCTACTCACACAATATCGTCGAATTATTTTTATAGTATAAATAATGAATGATTTAGTTATTTATTTGTTTTTTCAAGTGCAAGCAAGATACATAAATAAATAAATAAATAAAAAGGCAATTGGAAGCCGAAAGGTGAGTTTGCGTCGGGGACGAAAAAACAAACAGCGGCGACATGCGATTTATTTAAATACTGTATTTATATTAAAATTGATAGTTGTTTGAATATAGTATTTGTGTAATCTTCATTTTAACGTTTTGTATCAGTCACAAACATACAACATAAATGTAGAATAGTAGATAATTAGAAAAGACAATGTGATTCTTTTGTGCTGATATCAGTATGCTATGTTGGTAACATTGAAGAATCAATGCCCCTTAAAAATAATTTAAAATAAAGCAAAGATGATGTCTTGATGGTTTTAACATTCAGGACGAGTTGACGTGGCTGACTGGGATGAGTGACATGTAACTCATCGAGTCGACTCAGATGAGTCTAATGTGATAATGCAACTCTTCGATGTGACTCTTTCGAGCATTGAGTTGACTCGGACTCACCATGGTTCAATATGGCTGACTCCGGTGAGTCAACCCAAATTGGGTTTGAATGAGTCTGAGTCGAGTCAGACGAAGGCATGAAACTCGGTTGAGTCTTAAAACCATGAATTTCTAAGCTATATTAGTGTGCTAGCTCCTGTTATTGTCCACAGCTAGCAACTTCAACATCTCGGGCATGAAAACAGAGAAGATTGATACATAGCAGCAATTGATCTTAGTACAGATTTGGCCTCTTTATCATTTAGAAGCCAATTGCTAGCCCCGGATTGCTTATATTTAGGCAAAGGTTATGATGATGTTCGTCCCAAAGTTGTTTAGTCTACTTCTTTTCATCAATAAATGAAATAAAATATTTATAATGTATGATTTAAACATCATTTACTGTAATAGGAGTGGTTTTTTTTTTTTTTTTTTTGAGTTAGCTTGTTTGTTAGCACACACCCATGTCAATACGCACACACTCCATGTTAGCCACCCCCACTAGGGATTAGTACCAAGACCTCAAGTGTTGAAACGAGATATGTCCACTCAGTCTACCAGTTGAGCTATGGATTTGGGCGTGGAATATGAGGGCTTTGGGCCAAAGTAACACACTTTTATTGTGATATGACATACACATTGTTAAGCTTTGTGGAGCTTGATTATCAAAGATGTACAATTCATCCAACTAGCGTTGTCATGTGTTGAGTTAATTACATTATTTGAAAAGCTGTTTCGTAATTTCACACTGCTTTATGTGAACCCTAATTCATTTGGAGTTATGTGTGCGTGTGTGTGTGTATGGAGAGAGAGAGAGAGAGAGAGAGAGAGAGAGAGAGAGAGAGAGAGAGAGATTCTGCATTATATTGAGAGTTGCTTAGATAGAGAGAGAGAGAGAGAGAGAGAGAGAGAGAGAGATTCTGCATTATATTGAGAGTTGCTTAGAGAGAGAGAGAGAGAGAGAGAGAGAGAGAGAGAGAGAGAGAGAGAGAGAGAGAGATTCTGCATTATATTGAGAGTTGCTTATTCATTTTTCTAACTTTTCTGCATGGTAAATCTATGAACATACTAAAAGGGAATCATATAAATTTTTATTGTAATTTTTATTTTATTTTATTTAGTTATTTCAATATTATTATGTGTGTGGTTGAGAATGAAAATTTCTTTCACCATACGTTCAACCTTCTCTCTCGTGCCTAAGTGAAAATAATAACGTTCATAGGTTTACTAACCACACATACACATGCACACACAACTCGTGCGAGACATGAATGTTCATCTAAATTATCGTTGTGGCTACTCCATTGAGAGGGATGTGCAATTTCAGGTGGAAAACACGTCATCGTTGAGATTAGTAGGCCAAAGTGAATTTTTGAGAGTGGTAAATAATTAAAGGTGTGGGACCCACATGATTGAGGGTCTAAATAAATGATTATACCATTGTAGTGTGGGCATTCATTTCCTTTGCCATTGATTAAAAGGCTAAGATTGCTTGTCTAAGCTGATTTTTGAGATGGATGGATAATCAAAGGTGTGACCCACATGATGAAGATCTTGATCAATGATGGGATTGCTTTTAGCATGATCAATATGGATTGTCCATTTACTTAAGCATTGAATGGATGAACAGGATTGGATAGAAGTGATTTTTTAAGGGCTTGTTTGGCTGGGCAAATCCCATGGGATTAGGAGGGATGGGATGGATTTTAAGGTAATGATGGTGGTGTCAGTGGATTGGTTTAAGACCTATGGGATTGCTATATCCCGGGACATCTTCATTGGGCCTGTTTGGCACGCCCAGCATATCCCGGCATTTTACCTTCCAATCCGTCCAACCAAGGGATGGGATCAATTTTAAGGTAATGATGGTGATGTCAGTGGATTGTTTTAAGATCTACGAGATTGCTTATATCCCGAGACAAGTTTCCCGAGACAAGTTCATCGGGTCTGTTTGGCTCATCATGCATATCCCAGGATATTGCAATCCCATCCCTCCTAATACTGTGGGATCGGTCTGGCCAAATAGGCCCTAAGAGGAATGACGAACCAAGGATGGGATCCATAAGATGGATGGTTTAGATCATGTTGCAGTATGATCATTGTAAACCATCAATTTTTCTAATTATTGAATAAATAAAAAGTGTGTGTGTGTGTGTGTGTGTGTGTGTGTGTGTGTGTGTGTATATAGTGATGGGCAATTAAGGGTGGGACTGCATGATTAATGACCTGATCAATGACTAAAATGTTTGCAGTATGATTAATATGAACATCTATGTAATATTTGAATGGATGGTTAGGATGGGTGATCAATAGTGAGACCCACATGTATATATGCAATATAAGCCGTCCATTCCCCTAGCATAGAAGATCACACATCCAAATTTTGCTCATGCAAGCAACACACAACCTCACTCATCGATTTAAGCGCACAACTTATAATTTATATTTGAGAGTTGTAGTTAATCCGTTAATAAAAATAGGCCACTTGTTCATTGAATTTAGATGTACGCTTCTTAAAAGACAGTATACCATATGTGATTCACACCCTGTAAGCCAACCAAACAGCAGCATTATAATTTCTAGAAATCACAATACCCAATTAAAATAGATTACAAGGACGAAAAAAAATAAAATAATAAAATCATATTTGCTAACAAACACAATAAAAAACATTACAATATCAAAGAGAAATGCTCTTCTGCACGGCTCAAGTGAGAATTCATGCATACCTTCACACACGTGTCATAAACACAAAATCTGAACGGTCCACGTGCGCGGCACCCCATGAAACCCCATGACCCAGATTTTATCCTGATCTAAAACACTGGTGGCCCATTGCAAAGGAAGGGGAAAATTAAGGGAGGACAATTGTTTCCGTTTGCTGTGGTCCACTAGAGTTTTGGTTTCATGCTAAAATTTGAAATCTGGAGGTTTCATGGGTGCCGCATCACATGGACCGTGCGGATTTTATGATCATGTCACGTGTGCAAAGGGCACGGGCCATCATGTTTCCAATATCAGATAACTGAATTATCCATGGTCCAAACGAGCACTTTATGTCTTGGGAGCTTTTGATTTTCAATTTTATTTTCAAGGACAGTGATTGTAAATCACAGGTTGAGAAAACCTACAGCCAGTTGTAGGTGATCGGTTATGTGATTTTTTCGAACAAAATTCAAAAACGTTTGGCTATTGTGGACCGACCTTGCCTGCCCTAGATCTACCCTTGTGAAGCGTGCTTAAATCAGATAGAACTTATGGAATTTTCATAAAGAAAAAATAAAAATAAAAAAGCAAAAGCAATGGACTTTTTTAGAGAGTGAAAAGGCTTTCATGCACCACAGATAGTGCTGTCGGCATTATTGTATCTAAGCACCTCGGACATAATCCTTTGAGACCCTTCTATACCCGGGAAATCTTGCGTGTCCTGCGTAGGTACGCAGGAAGCGTGCCTGACGATTTTATGAGGGGAATGGATTTATTTTCATGAGATCCAGCCGTCCATCTGTTAGGAAATCCATTGTTTTCTCTTATCCCGGAACTTGGGATGATTCAATACTCTTCTTGGCTAGTCTATTAGGGAATTGTTGCTTAAACCTCTAAACTCACCTGTTTTGGCCCATATGAATTTCGAAATACTGTGATTCTTGGAGAATTATCTTATCCTGATCATG
Organism: Magnolia kwangsiensis; assembly: GCA_037074715.1. Taxonomy (NCBI): domain Eukaryota; kingdom Viridiplantae; phylum Streptophyta; class Magnoliopsida; order Magnoliales; family Magnoliaceae; genus Magnolia; species Magnolia kwangsiensis. The sequence goes on from CM073574.1 coordinate 41,591,909, forward strand.
TAAGTTTTATGAATGGATTGGATGAAATATATACATTACGATGGGCCCTACAAAAAACTAACGGTGATCATTGCATCCCAACTCTTTCCTATGGTGTGGCTTAGATGAGTTTTTTACCTCATGATTTATGAGTCCTCCATTGATCGAGAGACAAAGTTCCTGATTAACGGATTAGATTTTATGAAAGTTACACCCACGTGGGTAGGCACGCTCTCCTGGTCCACACGCGAGAGATGCCAGCGGGGTTCTTCCGTCTCTATCGAGGAATGCTATGTACAATCGTGAATCTCCACGCGCTAAACACAAGCGCCCCAACATGTGCCGGCATGGTACTCATTCGGGAGTTCCAGAGCATTCAACTTGTGGGCTGCTAAAATCGAGAGTGGGCCACACATGTACGTTGAAGGTGTACAGTTGTCTGTCCTTCCCTAGGGATTCGGTGGTTCCCTGACTGTGGGGCCCACCTCGATGTATTTTCTTCATATCCACGCCGTCCATCATTCTTTTTTTTTTTTTTTTTTCTGATCGCTTTAGGGCATGAACCCAAAAGAGTAGCAGATCCAAATCTTAAATGGACCACGCCATGGGAAACAGTTTGGTTACTAAAGGTCACCGTTAAAAGCTTCCCAGGGATCACCGTAATATTTATTTGCCATCCAACCCGTTGATAAGGCCACACGGTCGTGTTAAGGTAAAACATAAACATTGGCTTGATTCAAAACTGTCGTGGACCATAAGAGGTCTTTGATGGTGGCCATTCAATAACCACTGTTTCCTGTGGTGTGGTCCATTAAGATTTAGATCTGCTTCGTTTTTGGAATCATGTCCTAAAATGAGCTGTAAAAACGGATGGACAGGGTGGATATAAAACACATACATCACGGTGGGCCCTGCAGTCACGGCTCCACCGGAATCCGCATCCGTACTTTTCATAGCCACGCTGGACCTGCTGACGAGAGGACCAAGTGAATGTGTTTTTGCTGAGATCCGATCAGATACAACAGCCGAATATGATACACTCATTTCTTTCCAAGCAGCGTGGAGCATTTATAGAATATCCATTCCACGCTAAAACCCCGCCACACCAACACCATGATGATGGAACACTCAGTGTACAAATGTGGCACAAAAAATAATTCGTTTGACCTGATTTTCATCCCAGGTAATCATAATGGTGTGGCCCACCTTTCTCATGGATCAGATATTCCATACAAGACACGTCACCATGAAAGAAATAGCTGTATCAGCGTCAGTACTGTGATCCCCATGCAGTGAACGGCCAGGATGTTGCTACATCGACACATGCAAGGAGCTCCTACGTCCATGCGCGTCTCGAAAGACCATTCCAGATCTCCAGTATCCCACTACAATCAATGGTCTATGATGAGCTCTAAACAAGTCAAATGGGGTACACTTACTTTTCCTTTATTGATGGGTTTTAACTTCCTTCCACTCTGTCTCCTCCCATCCTTTTCTCTTTTTCTTTTTTTTTTTTCTTTTTGTAATTTTCAAAGAAAAAAACTCCAGTGCTCTTAGAGAAATACAGAGTACACTGATGTCAGTTGCATCGTGTAACTTGGACCATCCAATAGATCGATCCAAGCCGTCCATTATGTCTAGAACACATTTCAAGTACGACCATGCAAAAAAATTCTGATCGGATTATCATTCCATCCTAGATTCGACCTTATCCATCCATTTTTTTTTTACCCATGGATGAGATGGTTAGGATTGCCTAATAGAAATGATTCTTTTGAATCATAAATCCACAAGGGAAGCAATCAAATAGGCGGATCTAATTGTTAGTTACACCTATTTTTGAATAAATTATCTTGACCGTCCTTATTGTTGGCTGTTGAGTAGATGTTTAAGATCATCTGATTGGACTGATATTTATATGGTATCTAATGAAATATGTATTAGACCTAATGGACAGTCTAGATCAATTGATGAAACTCTATAAGTGACTCAGTACAAGTAGGAGCACTATAAGTTATAGTGCTCGGAGAGGACTGGAGCATCGCTGGTTTTATTTTATTTTATTTATTTATTTGCTTTTGGTGATCATGGACGGGTGGTGTGTTCTTATCTCCTTTATCTTTAGCCCATTGCTTTTGTCACAGGGAAGGAATATATACATGGGGCTTGCTTACATCTTTTTGGGACCCCAGAGGTCTAATCAAGACCCCTGGCCATGTGGGGTCCACCTTGTCCGGGAGAGGGAGATGTGGCCCACTGCTTCCCTTAGATATGTTGCGTGAATAGGCAGATAGCAGATGTGGACGTCGCTTTCGGGGCGGTGGTGTTTCGGTGGAGTGTGGGGCCCACCATGTCACTCGCAACAACCATAGGAGCTGAGAGCATCTCGACTGTTCCTGTCGGGGGTCGAAAAAGCACGCTACCGAAGTGACGCTTTAACACATACGCACACCAGCTCTCCTTCTGTCGGGGAAGAAAACACAATGCAGAGGATTTATTCGTCCTCGGCCCATTTATACTCGGGGTTTTTTTTTTTTTTTTTGACAAGTGGGGACCGTGGATCGGTAATCCAGACCACTTATCCGGAGAATATCACGTATGTCAGCCGTCCATTTATGTGGGGCAGAAATCAAAATGTTGGGATGATCACATCTAGGAGATTTTTGGTGCATATCACATCACTGGTGGGCCATCAGGCTAATAATCTGATTACTGAGCCGTGGGAGCCATTTGTGAGATGAAATATAAAATGCATAATGGTGCTTTGGCTGGACCAACAAACTTCACATGCGGTGTCTTCCTTCCTGTGATCCAAACAGTTCGTACGATGGGCCTGTACGATGGGCCCGAAGCTGAAGTGGAGATATACAACCCACAACCTTTCTCATCAGATAGGCCCACCCATTCCATTTAGTCTCATGGAGTATATGGATAATTTTATTTTTGTTATTGTTTGAATTAGGAGGGAATAGTGGGGTGGACTGGCACCCTCTAATGCCTAAGGGCTTGTTTGGATTCATGTATTAAGGTGTATTGTATTGTATCCGGTTACTGTTCATTTATACGTTGGATGATTTTTCAGAATACATCCAAATCAACATGTTATTAATTAATGTTTGGATAGGAGGTAGTTTTCAGGCAAGTATACAATTTCTTATACAAATCAATGTTTGGATACGACATACTAGGCCTGCGTATTGTACAATCATAAAACATACAATAGCATTTGTACGGATAAAAAATCTGAACCGTCCATTGCATCTGGGAGGCAAATCCTACCAAGCAAATGCCGTCCATAAGTATCCATGTACACACAAGCGGTTATAGCACAAGTGAAAGCAACACTACAATTAATTTTGATGTCATCCACCCAAGGCACAGATTCAATTCACATTTGGACTTATAGCGTAACTCGATCCTGCAAAACTAATAAATGACCCTGATCCATCGTAAGATGATCGTGAGTGGACCCCACCGACTACAACAGGGAGACCGAAATCGTTTATTCCATAAACGACAGAGAAACTGGAAGCAATTCACTTCCAGAATGATCGGACCTCCGATCTTAAGGCACAGAACACACCAACGAGGAAATCCCAACCATCCAGCGAAACTATCTTGAAAGACGAGTGACCATATCGGAACCTGCCATTGATGTGCATCACCTTCCTTTTCAAGAAGATGACTACCCAAGAAGACCGTGTGGCTTCCATAGGCTAATCTTAGCCGTCCACTGATACGTCTGTCCGAAACCGACCTTGGCCATCAGAAAAGAAAGGAGAAGGGATGGTGGAATGTGTCCAAATAGCCTTCCGCACTGCCGCTAACGCAGCCGTGTCGCACAAGACGTGTTTCGCTTGGAAAATATGCTGAAACAATTTGGAGGTTTTGGAACAATATAAAATCCCATGTTTGACCACTGGAAAATGCAAACAAGAAAAGAAAAGAGAGAAACATGAGAGAGAAAGAGAGAGAGAAACTCTCCACATTTCTCATAATCCTCTCGCACGCGAATACAGTGCATTGAACAGAGAGTACTGATGTCAACAGAGCCGTCTGACAATCCTCTATCATTGCATCGAATTTTTGGATAGAGGATATATTCGCGCGCATGGTTTTCCATGCATCTCAACTCCAAACTGAACACCGTAAATGTCAAATCAAGCCCTCTAATACCATACAATGCAATCTAATACGCGAATCCAAACAGACCCTAAAACGACTTCTCGGTGGTTTGTACCCTCAAATAAAGGGTCATGTCCTGACATCTCAACAATCATATAATCATATCCATATAAAGTAATTGATAATTACAATTGTTGTATGAAAAATCAAACTGCTTCGCCATACAAGAAGTGTAACCAATCATAAAAAAATATATCTTAAAGCTAAGCTTATTAGAGTACTAGGATGACTTCTCGAGCTAACAGGACATGGAACTCGGACAATGTAGTAAGTGACCCTACCGACAGAAAGATTGGCCCTAAATTGACCCTAATCCGAGCTGCTTAAGGGCAAAGCTCGGTGAGGGTGAATTACCTCACGAGCTAACTAGATCAACCACAGCTAGATACAAGATGAAAAATCGAAGAGAATCTCGTCTTGATCTAAAAAAAAGGAAAGATTCAATATGATTTTACTTGAAAATCACGTTGATCGAGGCAGGCTCAATGATACTTTCGAGGGTTAATTTTCATTCAAATACGCACCCTTCAACAAATTCAATGGATCTCACCAGGATTTACAAGTCTTGAAGCCGCTTAAAAACTATATAAATACACCTATCGCAGATGAAGAGAGGTAAGTAATAAAAATCCTAACTCAAGTCTTACTTTTACTTTAATATACATGCTTAACTTAGGACCTGTTTGGATTCGCGTATTAGGGTGTATTGTATTGTATCTAGTTACTGTTCATGTATATGTTCGATGATTTTTAGAATACATCCAACTCAACATACCATTAACCAATGTTTGGATAAGAGGTATTGCTCGGGCAAATATACAGTTTCTTGTACAGATCAATGTTTGGAAACGACGTATAAGAGCCACATGTTAGAAATATAAGTTGTCACGAGACATTGCCATTGCTTTCTTCTTGGATCTGTCATTAGGTGTCACGCCCCAAACTCGGAAACCGGGCTCACAAAATTCTCGATCACCGAATCCGGTGCCGACAGCCTCCGTAGAACCCCATTCTCAGCTCCTAGCTCCCATTCACCAGGTTCCGATCCTGGGATGCTACGAGGAGAATTTTCAACATCAGTTTGATTCGTAATAAGCATAACCAAAGGCATAACCCACAAACGACAACCAAGAACTCCATTACATTTTCACTATGATCAAAAACTTTACAAGTACAATGAGCATAAAGGGAAATACAATGGTAAAGAACAAAAACTCCAAAATGTTCTGCAACGTGCTCCTGCCTCAGCGCTACTGCGAACCAACGTTACCTGTACGCAACGGTCGTGCATAAGCTTACAGAAAGCTTAGAGGGTGGTGAAAGTGTGTGCGTAAGGTAGTAATATGAACATGCAATGTTAGAGTAAAGCGAAATATGCAGATAGAACCATAATACCATGAGCTGTACCAAGGCTATGCAATGCGAGACATGAATGGTATCGGCCATCCCAAGGCCATGCGATGTGCAATGCAACTCAAGCATAAAGATCCTCATCTATGTCCACACATCAATACAACTCAAAATATGAAATATCACCGGGGTCTAGTATACTCTAAACCAGATTGCCCCCACATCGCGTGCAAAAAGGTAAGTGGAATAGACCACACTATCCGTCTGCCAATATCGGGCGCGACTCGTCGATAGCGGACCCATTCCTCGAGCTGGTCGAACTCAGCCTAGCGTTGCCCCCTACTCTCGGGCGGGTAAGGCCGCACCGCCTTCCAACCGACCACGACACAGTGGAGAGCACAGCCAACTGGTATTCGGCACTCAGCGCTCATCTACCCACTCGGTCTAGACGTTGGAGCAATCTCTTGGTACCATAAGGGTTTAGGGACTTTCACCTATGGATATCTATAGTACCCCATGTAGAACAAGATTTTCGGTATCCAATTCTACCATCCACGATGCATCTGTGGAGGCTATGGCCCTGATATCGCTAGGGCGTACAATAACCATGTCACACAAATGCGGAATGCATGAATCACGCTATCCAGTCATGCAACCAATCCTGCGCATATCGTGCGCTCATGTAGGGCAACACCGCCTAACCGGGAGCCCAGAAACAACCTGTCCGAAGGCAAATGCTATGATCAGACAATTCTCACGTCAATCATACATATGATGCGTATGATCATGAGTCATGAAACTGTACTAAACATGTTATAATAAAATGAACTATCTTACAATGCAGATGGACCTGGACGGCCTATACACAATAAGTACGGCCAAGAAATGGGCCCTAAGGAGAGTCGTAATGTGGACATCCAACCAGCATCACACTCGCAATGTGGACGTCAAACCAACATTGCTCCCAAGTCAAGATCTTTGTAAACATCGGTACTTAGTCTGAAATGGATTTACACATTGCAATGGACCGTAGGTTCTTCCCATTGGACCTTACATATATATCAAATGGGTCATATCTTATGGGCCTTCTATTCATCAGATGGGCCACATAATTGGGTCATACCAATGGGTCTTATGTGCATTGCAATGGGTCAAAATCCGTGGGCCTTGGGTTACATCAAATGAGCTTAGTCTCATGCATCTAATATGTGACCAATGGGCCACACCAATTGGGCCCCTCATGTAGATCAAGTGGGCCTCAACCCATAGACCTAACATGAGTTCAATGGGCCTAAACCCCTAGGCCTTACATATATCAAATGACCTACTTCCATGGGCTTTAAATTTCAACAAAAGGGTCCAATTACATGGGCCTTGAAGTACATCAAATGGGCCTAGTCCCATGGACTTGCAACACATCAAATGGGCCTAAGTCCATAAGCCTTATATGAATCAAATGGGCCTAACCCATAGGCTTTACATAGCAAGTGGACCCAAGCCCATAGGACTCGTACAAATCAAATGGGCCTAACCCATAAGCATTTTATAAATCAATAGGCCTAACCCATAGCCCTTTTGAAATTAAATGGGTCCCGACTCATGGGCCTTACAAAATATTTATTCCCATCCGAACTATTCATAGGGACACATGGTCTAGGGCCCACTACAATCTTCATATTATAAAATATACATTATAAATTATATAACATACATAAATATTCATATTATAAAATATACATTATAAACTATATAACATACATAAATATATATAATGGTGGGTCCCACAGAAGTCAATATGGGCAGCTGGCAGTGGGCCCCATCATCAAAGACAGATGGACGGCGTGTGTAAAACACATGCAACAGGGCTCCACCGTCCGCTGGACGGTGGGTGAAACAATACATCATGGTGAGCCTCACCGTCCACGGGTTGCGGACGGTTTGAGTGAAATACATACATTACTGTGGGTCCCACAAACGTGACCCACCGTAATATTTATTTGAAATCCAACCCGTTCATAAGGTCACTTAGACCTGGATGAAGGGAAAACATAAATTTCAGCTTGATCCAATACTTCTGTGGGCCCCAAAAATCTTTCAATGGTAGAATTCAATCCACACTGTTTCACGTGGTGTGGGCCACCTGAGTTTTGGATCTGTCCCATTTTTGGAGGGGGGCCTACTACTGCGGCCCACCTCATGAGCCGGTTGGATGGCAAACAAACATTACTGTGGGGCCCACGGCTGGAGGCCATGAGGCCCGGCCGCCCGCCAGCGCCTACGTGCGCCTTGACGCAGCAGCAGCAAGGGCTGCTGCCTCTCTTTTTTTTTTTTTGAAAATCACACACGTCGCGATTTTTGGTAGGTGGGGACCATATCTGAAAAATCTAATCCGATCATTGGATTCTATGGCCCCTGATCGATCTAATGAGACTAATGTGCGATATGTTTTTGACCAATGAAAGAATAATTATGGATTTTAATGGTAAAACTACTATTTACTACGGTATGGCCCGCTTGTTCATCAGATCAGACCCATCTTTTGTCTTAACGCCTAAATGAATCTGAGAAAAAGGATGGACGACATGGATGGAACAAATGCATCAAGGTGGGGCCTGCATGAGCCGGCCCACCAAAACCCCCTTCTTTTCTTTTCTTTTGGGCAGGGACGTCCAGCGTCCCAGACGCTGGACAGTAAGACCACTTTTTTTTATTTATTTAAATACATGGTGGTGGGCCTTTTTGAAGTGGGCCACCACTAATGGATGATGGGAGGGGGGGTACCACATGCAAGGTGGGCCCCACTTGAAGGACTCTTGGACAAAAATAATTACCTCAAGGTGAGGTCCATTCAAGTGGGCCACACAACTCTATTGCCTAAAGATAAAATAAAATAAAATAAAATAAAAGAAATAAAAGAGAGAGGGAGAGAGACATGGAGAGTGTGACACGGCTTGTGATGGAGGGACCCCGACATTATGAGCCCTCCCTTACATGAAATCATACATCAAGTGGGTCATTTTGCACATATGAACATCAAAACTGAAGATCAATGATGAGGATCCTTTCCCCACCAATACGGATGGTCTAGATGACCTTTCTAAAGAAAATAAACATCATGATGGGGTTCATGAAGAATGGCCCCATCATGGAATGATCATGGTGATCCAAGTAGGCCATCGGCCTTATCTTAGGATCCCAAGTGAGATCCACACCATGGATCGGTGGGCCTCACTTGGCCCATCATAAAAATAAGTAAATCTACCCTATAAATGCACCCACCGTCCGATCTTCTTGCTCCTAGAGGTTCCTTGACACCTTAGCTTGGTTTTCAACGGTTAAGATGAGGAATGGAGGGTTGAGATGGGAGATCTTGGGATGAAAAGGTAGGCCACTTGGAGTTTAGGAAGAGAGGGAGAATTCCATACGTATGGGCTCTTGGAATTTTTTGTTGCTTGGAAATTTTGAAATAAGAAAGAGAGAAAGAGAGAGAGTGATGTAAAGGGAGAGAGAGAGAGTGATGGATGGATGTGGTGAGTGATGTTTGTGTAAGAAAAACTTGACTTTTGAGGCTTTTGTGTAAGAGAGGTATGGGTGGTGTAAGAAAAGCTTGACTTTTGTGGCTTTTTGTGTAAGAGAGGTATGGGAGATGAAGACTTTTGTGGTTGCTTGGGAAAAGGGAATAAAGTGATGTGTACTTGACATGTGATGGCTTGATGGATTGATTGATTGATGGGATTGATGTGATTGATGTGACACATCGTATAGATTCCCTTGGTTTTTGTAACGCGCGGCGTTTTCTCGCACCGAACGTTGGCCCACATCTCTCGACCAGGGTATCGCCTCAGCGCGCGAGTCACGGTATCGGAACCATAACGATGGCGCGGTCGCTATGGTATTGTCGGCACATGAATCAGGGTCGCGTGTCGATATCGGTTAAGGGTCGAAGGTTGCCGAATTCAACCGGTAAGACCGTGGAAGTCTATGGAACGGTACGGACCAAGATACGGGTCTTACATTAGGGTCATCATCTCTACGATCCAGCATCATCTTGATCTGCATCACCATCCATTTTTATAGCCATGGCTCCCAAAGTCCATCATCCAAGATCTATTCTTGTCAGCACCAAATTCCTTCATCCACAACTGAAAACTATCACACCAAGCCACATCTTCTCTCGAATCAGCCACCATGGAACCCTTTAGTCTCACAATCATCATTCCTGTTGCATCATCTCTTATCAGCCCAAATATAACACCACTGCAAAAAAACCCATCTCATCTTGGCACAAAACCATTGACTGCTGTTACAAACCATCCATCTCTAATGTGATCGACGCCCTCTCATCGGCCTCATTTCCACCACCATCAAATCATCTACCAAATCAGTCATCCATTGTTGCTTGTTTCCTTTCCTTTACCCCTCCATGCATCTTGTAGGAACCGGCAATCTCATTGTCAGTATCACCCTTGCAATCCAAACCCATCACCACTAGAACTACAAATTTATCGCACCTCTGTTTCTAGCTAGTTTATGGCTACGGCCAACTCTGTCTCCCTTGAGTCCTCTTCCCACTCATTGGACTTTCTGCAACGTTTTGAAATTCACTCGCACTCGAATACTGTGCATTGAATAGGTTGTACAGATATCATTCAAGACGTCTGACAGTACATTACAATTGTTGCGATTTTTTGGCTCCATGCTGTATTCGCGCGCATGACATTCTACCCCTTTCAACTCCAAACCAAACACCGTACATTTTACATCAAGCCCCTTAATACCATACAATACACCCTAAAACGTGAATCCAAATAGGCCCTTAAGTTATAAGTACTTTACATAAAAAATAATTTGATGGGTACTTTGGTTATCATGTTATTCCTGTTAGGCCCTAGTTGTAAAATATTTACTGGTGAATAAGATTTCATACCCAAGTAAAGAGAAAAAGGTTTTAGTGCACATAAGTATTTGTGCTCCATTATTATATGGACTTCAGTGTATCATATTGTAAAGAAATTTCGTTAAATACATCATTAATATATCTACTCATGATTTAATTCTCTCATTGTCATGGTCATCCACCAAAGATCTATATGCTATGTTGATCAAATAGTCTATCATATTTGAGCCATCAAATCATTATTAAGTATAATAAAATAATTAATGATCAAATCTAGATACATACATGTGTCCTTATATAAACTTAGTGAATTCCTTGTTAGCTTGTATAAGAATTAATATTGACTTCTCATGAAAGTGCTTAGATAATCTATCCTTACATCTACATCGTGAGAAAAGCCTTAATTGATCTATCAAAATTGTGATCCTTACAAGTCCTTAAGTTTAAGGTTTGATCTTCTTTCATGCATCATCAGGTCCCGATCACCAATTGATCAAAATGGGCTCCTAACTTATTGATTTGACCTCTATCATAACAATATAAATCCAAATGTCTTATTTTGGATTATATGTGTATGAGACACAAGTTAATTTCCATGTGGGATATATAAGGAAAAAAGGGTAGACCAACACCCAGTTGATCTTAATGATTATGATTGTATATCTTGACATTTAAGTTAGTCATCTCACATACGATGGTCGCACATCTCATAATCCGATATCACAAATCTGTTATAATTCCATGTGCACTAGGATATTGGGATCCCGTAGACACTACATAGAAACAAGAATGAGCTAATCTTCTGACTTCAATAAAACCTCAATAAAACTATCCCTAGGTGAGTTGAAAACCATTGAAAATCCAAACGATTTACATAGGAATGAGCCTTAACAATCAACAGATCTAATTAGTAGATTAGAAACTTGACACATCAAATATGGGTCAATTATCCAAACTCTCTAGAAACCCTAACTAAGTAGAATTTTATAAAAACTATGATTAATCGACACAAGAAGCATTTAAAACCTAAGCAAGTTAGGTCGAAAGGATCCTTAATACACCAATGAATCCTATCTGTCAGTCTTGAATTGGGCAAGCTAAATCTCAGATGATCATCCGAATCTTCCAAGGTACCGAATAACCTTTTCGCATGCAAGACATGCTCAGAAAAGGACAAAACAAACCCTTGGCTCACAGTAAGCTCGCATACCACCTGACTCACTTTAACATAACAAGAAATGTTGCCTAACCTTACCGAAGTAAAATCATTATGAGTGGGCAGCTGCTACCTACATCATTGTCAACTGGCCATAGACCGACAACATATCCAGAAATATAGCATAATGGCTACCATTCAAGAAATATGTAAGATCTAGAAAGAGTTGAGAATTCTTACAAGAGTCGAAAGGTATTTGAGGGGACCAAGGTTCTACAAAATTCGAAAATTTTCAATTATGTCAATAGGCTGCCTAATCCAAAGGAGCAATATAATCACTAGGAGAAATTATTGAAATCTAAAATATGATTAGAATCAAGGATATCTGACAATCCTTTTTTAGGAAAATGGGTGTTTGGTCTCCCCCCTTCCTTCCCACATCTAAGTAAACTCAGATCACAATCTACTCTAGACATTCCAACCACATCAGTAACATTTATCTTTAATTTCAATCAACAATTATTCTTTCTTGCATTTTTACTTATTTATCTACTTGAAGGTTTTAGCTTTGCATAATAAGGTTGAGACTGCATTTTTTACTTTATCTGCCTATGCGGAGCCTTTAACTTTGCAAAGTAAGGTTAGGACCACATCTTTGCTTTATTTGCCAACTTAAAACTTCTGATTCTACAAAGCAAGGCTAAATAGTCTTTTTTTCTTCTTATTGCCTACTAGAACCTTATGATTTTTGTGAATCATGGCTAAGTATAAAATGTCAATTTTATTAAATCTCTTAAAAATCCTAAAGTCCCGTAAAGTAAAGATCACTTGTCATGGGAAGAAAATGGTACCTAATCCCTACTTTTTTCTCATTGAAGCCTTATTTCGAATCATCGATCATAAATCAATCAAGGGAGTCATTTAAATTAGAGAATCTCATGATTTACAAACCCATAAACGATTTTAAAATTTTTAATTGACAGTAGATTTTAAGCCTCATTTAAGTAGTGGTGACTCCAATCCATATGCACCTGAGTTAATACTACACTATAGTTGCACAACTGAAACCAGAATAGTAAATGAAGATTGTGCACGCAGCGAGCATGCACATATTTATAAACCACAACTCTTCCTGATCAACAATCATATATTTAATCTTAAGTTCTCAAGGGCCTATTGAGGAATCAATTTTCTAAGTAACCCACATCTATGGTGTTTCAGGTGAAATCATTAATTAACCAATTCACTATAACTTATCTACCAAAGAAATCTAGTCATCATGAGTTGCAGCATACCATGCCCCTATTACATCTATATGGCCAAAAAATTTAAGGTACACCTTAATTTGCTAGACAGCAGTCTAATAAGCATCCCATACCAATTGTTCTTATCATATAGTTCACTTGATGAATTAATCAGCCTTTTTTTTCTTTTTTTTTATTGGAACAGGCCTAAGATAGATTAAGGGACACATGATGGATAAATTAGATATGCTGTCCACATCACAGTGGCCCCAAAATCAACATGTGTGTATCAACCACCATATTCTACCATGTATAATTTCTCCATAGGTCTAATTCTTACTTGGAATCCAAATCATGGTTTTTGCCTTTATTCCCAAAAATTTCAATTCAAAACTCCCTCTAAACTATCTACTGATAAACCTTTCACAACTTACCTGGTTTTACAGGCATACAATTTACCCTGATTTTACTGGCATGCAAATGCCCTTATTCCTTTTTTTCTTAAATGATGATCTAAATCGGTCAAGCTCTCACTTCTCATTGCTACTAATAGAAGCTATGATCTTATAATCATGTTGCATTGATGTCATCACGTTTGACTCTTGGATTTTAATATGATATACTTAAAATTCTGATTTTCAATATTTCAAATCTATCTTCACACGCAATCATTCTTTCAACGAATTCTTCTTGCGATGGACTGTGTAACATAGTATTCAGAACATGAATGGTTCAGATCATCATGTAAGAAAGTCACATGTCCCATCAAAGCCCACGGTTTTAAATTGCCTAACTCTTGCTTGGCATGCAGAGAATTGACTTTTTGATTAGCGGCCAATGTATAAATGATATGCTATCAATGAATCTGCACGTCCGTTTGATGTGTCCTATCATATATGGATGGCCCTTTTCATCCAAAGCACACCAAACATGGAATGCCTGGATTCTACGGCCAGCTGGTTTTGTACAGACGACCATTCTTGGAGGTGTAACAGTAGCCGATGATATATCCGATATTTCAAAAAGCGATCATAGGTTTGCTGGAATACATACTTAGGTATCTCAATATGATGTGTCGGGACTTTAACCTTCGTGCCTTGGTCGATCTAGACCGTTTATACTATCACTGTCACCTTTAATGGTGAATAGACAACGAATAAAATCTCTCAAACTGGATTTTTTCAACCCTTTGAAACGTGGTCTTTTGCTTTGAAAAAGGACGGTAACGATGAAAATTCTATAGTCAAGGGGTTAAAACATCCAATCTCAGGAAAATTTTGGAAATCCAACATCATAGAAGATCTCTATCACATGAATGGTTTGGATCATTGAAATGAACCCAATCACAATGGCTAAAGTCTCGACTTATCCTATTGAAATACACGGAATGTATTCAAGGAATTGACGGTGAACCGCAGCCGATGTACGGAATTTCGTACGGAGTAAACTCTGTGAGGCCATCATGATGTATATGTCATCATCTACGCCGTTAATCTGTTTTTACATCTCATTTTATGATACGACCACAAAATTGAATCATATACAAAACTCGAGTGGACCACACCAAATAAAATAGTGGGGATAATGATGTCCACCGTTGAAAGCTTCCTAAGACCTACAGTGATGTTTATTTGCCTTCCATCCTGTTGTTTATTTGCAATCTAACCTGTGGATTGGTCCCATCAGATCAGCAGCTTGGGACGCGGTTTGGCCAGTGACCCTGACCCCAAGCACCAGCAAGCTAGCTGGTGTCAGAGATGTGGGCCCCACCATGATATGTGTTTTTCCACGCAGTACATCCATTTTCCAGCTCATTTTAGGTCAAGATCCCAAAAATGATGCAGATCCAAATCTCAGGTGGACCACACTACAGGAAAACAGTGCTGACCGAATTTCCACCATTAAAATTTCCTTTAGACAACTGTAAAGTTTATTTTCCGTCCAACTTATTGATAAGGTCACACAAACCTGCATGAAGTGAAAACACAAATATAAGCTTGATCGAAAACTCTGTGGACCTCAAAAAGCTTTTCATTGGTAAGCCTTCAATGACACTGTTTCATGTGGTGTGGTCCACTCGAAATTTTTATTTATCTATTTTTTTGGCTCATACTCTAAAATAATCTGAAAAAATAAATGAACAGCGTGGATAAAATATGTACATCATGGTGGGGCCCACAGAGCTTTGACCCCATCTTGCAGGCAGGTGTTGGGGTCACAAGCCAAACCCCATCCAGCAGCTTGAATCACCTGACCGCGGCCCCATTTGAACTAAATCATGCATCAGGATACTCTCCTTTCCTCATGCATCAGGACTACAACGATTCTTATTTGTTGAAAGATGGCCAGTGAGATAATGTGATGCTTTTCAGGCCGTTACGCTGCACCAGTCATTGTCATTTTTCTTTTCAACCACCGTGATTTGAACAACACATACATGCATTTTTGCTAATCATCAAACCTACAATTTTCGTGTCCCATGATCAAGGCCGTTGATATGATGGGCCTCACTTTGGAATATTCGAGCACTTGCTCAATATGAACCGTTATTTTCTCCTTAAACATCAAACTAGAAGCCAGTGATCAAAGGGGTTTTAATTTACCTACTTTGAAGCTTTTAAATAAACCACCAAGCACAGCTGAGACTACCAGATCAACGGTTTGGATTAGTCAATATATGGTCCCACATTTACATTGTAGCTCAGCAAATTAAATACAGTGGATGAGCAAGGCCCTCTAGTATCACCACTAGAAATACCTATGGGCATCATGTGAAATGGCATGAATTGCAATGTGCCCATGGGCACGACAAAGTTGCCAGATCTTGACCGTTCAATGGTTATGTATGTGTCATGGAGTGAAATTAGGATGGTTTGATGTAGGTAATCCTGACCGTTGATATTGGTAGAATCCTTTTTTCTTTTCTTTTCTTTTCTTTTCTTAACTAGTCGGCAAACTATCAAAAAAATATAATAAATTTTCTTTGAATTTAGGGTGATCATCACATTTCTACTTATATGTGTTATGTCAAGAGTGCCTTTCCAAAGATCCAAAAAAAAAAAAATGAATGAAAAAAAGAAGACGAGAGAAAACAAAAAATCCAAAAACCAAGAACAACCTTCAAAATTTAGTAGGATAATAAAAAGGATTTCAAAAGAAGGTAAAGTATTTTTATTTTTTATTTTCTTTTTAACATACACACATTCCACACTCACATGGGTACTCAATTTCATGATCTTAATATTGAGATAAAATATGTTTATCGTTGTGCCAAGGAGCCGGACTCAATCAAGATAAAGTATTTAAGAATATTGAACGTTTGTGTCCTTATATAGTTATATAAATGACTCATTTTTTACTCTCCCTTTTCCTTTCCTCCATGTGAGTATTTTACTATGTATGGTTTCTTCTCATTTTTATTTATAGCCAACGTTAGATGTATTAATAAGAATATATATAACAAATGCTTCACGTATCCATCCTAATGACTATGTGACATCTACTAAATACATTTGTTGTATTATCGGTTTATGTTAAGAACCTGAAAATTAAGTAATCTAAAACTCAAGCGGTCCCCAACACATGAAAAAATGGGAATGGGCTTTCCATTCTTGAAACCATGGGCACTTCTCTCTCTCTCTCTCTCTCTCTCTCTCTCTCTCTCTCTCTCTCTAGTTATAATCTACACCTTTCCTTTGATTTCTCCCTTTCTTTCCTCCCCCAATTTCTCTATGTTATTCTCTCGATGCACATTGCACATGCCACTTCCTATATTATCCATTACTGATAAAAAGAAAAATCACAAGAGAAAAAACAAAATTAGAAAAAATAGAATGAGGAGAGAAAAGCAAGGGTTGCCATGTAATAGTCAGCTCATCTTTGGAAATGCCTTCAAGTTTCTGTCATCTTAAGTGGAGCTGTTCCTTCTTTACATTATCTTTTTTAAAACCACGGCATGACTGAAAACACACACATCTCTCTCTCTCTCTCTCTCTCTCTCTCTCTCTCTCTCTCTCTCTCTCTCTCTCTCTCTCTCTCTCTCTCTCCACCTTTGCTTGCGAAGCACACTACAATTCCAGTGGCCCACTCAGGACCATTTCCCTCCCATGCCTCTTCAAAAAGCTACAAGCGTTATTGTATGGATGGAGATGCTTTAGCTTCATCTGGTGGTTAGGGTTGTTATGATGCGGAATTAGTGGGATGGGTCCCTGACTGATGGTTTAAGGCATGCTTTCCATCACATTCCCTGTCCTACACTTAACAACCTGATGTAAAACCACCAACTCGAGCTGGGTTTGATTGGTTTTCCGACACCAGATTATGATTTATCCACACATCATCTTTTCTCTATTATTTCCAGTGAAACTCTCCACTGCTCTTAGAGTATTATAAGTTATCGTGCTCCTACATGCATCAGTTCACTTAGACAGTCTAATCCATCTATCCCAACTGTCCATTTCATAAAGAACACATTTTATTGGATACCATTTAAAAAAATCACATTGATCCAATGTTCCAATCCATGGATGGGATGGTTAGGATTGCCTTATCTCAGATAGTTATATCAAATTTCCAACCCATGGATTGGATGGTTAGGATTGCCTGTCCATGATCGTTCCTGACAAATAGAAAGATCAAATTGTTGATTGGATTTATTTTTGTGCATGATCTTGACCTTTCATATTTAAGGTCATTGATCAAATGGTTAATATTTGTTAGATAATGTGATATCTATTTCCATCTAGTCATTGAAATGTGCACGTTACCTAATGAAGAGTCTAGATCAATAGTTAGCCTGTCTGTGGGTCGCAATGCAATCAGTCCCGGATAAAAAATGGTCTAACAATATATATATATATATATATATATATATATATATATATATATATATATATATATATATATAAAATAAAGATGGTCCACAAGGTGGATCACATCTTGGACTGTTTGTGTCTGATAAGAATCATTTTGATCAGGGGCCTGGGAAATAGACAGTTAGAATAGAAAGGGCCATTAAGACGGTTGGGATCATCTGACTGTTTTATTTTTGCCATGGTGGACTGGATGAGCGGTCAGGAGCGGTCAGGATCGACGTTATAGGTTGCCATGCGTCAAATGCAGATGGTGCAAAGCAACTGTGTAAGATAATAAGGCGTGGAAATTTGCCTTCCTAATGGAAACTAAACAGAGTCATGATGTCTTAGAGGACTTAACCATGGGGGCATGACACCATGGCATATGGGGCCGTCGATCCTGACCGACCATCATGTATCATATCTGTAGATGGCCCATTGATAAAAATCTCATGGAATAAACAGTCGTCGTACCCATCAAATTTTCAGTTGAATACTGACCATTAACCATTTTTATTTCCACCATCGATTAGACGGCCACCATTTATATCACTAGGATTTTTTATTCGGTGCCATTTTCTATAGAGGCCTATCCATCGGTCGGATCCAGTATATGGACGGTCTGGATCCATTTCACCATCTGCTGAGGGGCTAGTCTTGGGGGACGGACGTCCTATCCTGTTCTAACGCACCTAAGGCAAATCTTCCTCAATTTACAGACGCTCTCTGAAAGCCTGGAACAGGGACGCGGATTGCGTCCTACCCCCTCCCGGGTGGGTAATCCGTTCGGGCAGGGCTCTGTGGGGTCCACCCGTGATGTAAGTGTTTTATCCGCGCTGTTAATCTCTTTTATTAGATCATTTTAAGTTACGATCATAAAAATGAGATAGGTCCACAGCTCCAGTGGACCACACCAAAGGAAGCTGCAGTGATAATGACAGCCACCGTTGAAACCTTTCTAAGGGCCACTGGGATGTTTATTTACCATCCAACCTATTAATAAAGTCATGTAGACGTAGATGAAGTGAAAATACAAATATAAGCTTGATCCGAAACTTCTCCAGCTCCCAAGAATTTTTTAATGGTAGAAGTTCAATCCCCACTTTGTGGTCCACTTAATACCTGGACCTGCCTCATTTTTATGATGACAACGTAAAATGATCTAATAAAAGAGATTAACGGCGTGGATAAAACAATTACATCACAGTGGACCCCACAGAGCCCTGTGGGGGCGCAATCCGCGTCCCCGGAACAGAACTGATAGCGACGGAGATTGATAAGAGAATCGCATTTCAATGGCCCACTTTCAATGGCCTTGCTGCCTTAGACAGAGACATGGTGTGGTACATGCATACGTAGATACAAACAGCACAGGTACGTACGTGCGCACACTCCACAATAAATGCACAAAACTCATCTGTTTGCACGTGAGTGTCCTTTCGCTTTATCATAATGGTTTTTATAGAATGTGGGGGCCACATGACAGCTGCAATGAAAGTCCTGGCACGTGTATCTTATATCCAGGCCATCCATTAGCTAGTTTGCACGGTTAACATGCCATTTTTACTTCTCACGTGAGCCACACATGTACATTGAATTTGGACGGTAGGAATTTTTTCTTTCCTAACCACCAATTTCTCACATGCCCCGGATCTTTGACACGTGTGCGGTTAGAGGGTTGATCCAACGGTGATTTCTACCCCCTCACATGAGGGAATAACGACCCTATCAATATGTACTTACACGCAAACACGTTTTCATCTCCTTATTTATGAGGGTGTACAGATAACTACCCGTGGCTTTCGCACTAGAGTCAAAAAAATAAAAATAAAAAAGAGAGAAAATGAAAAGGTTTGGTAAAACGAGAGCAGATTAGGCACGGCATTTACCGTGGGACCCACCTTGATGCATTTATTCTATATCCACGCCGTCCATCCATTTTTCCAGGTTATTTTAGGAGACGATTTGAAAAATGAAAAAATCTGGTTGACCATACTATAGGAAACAGTGGTAATTGAATGTTCCACCGTTAAAAACTTCCTAGGGCCCACCGTAATTTTTATTTGCCATCCAAGCCGTTGATAAGGTCACATAAACCTGGATGAAGGGATATGATCTTGATCCAAAACTTGTGTGGCCAATTAGAAGTTGTTAATGGTCAATCATCACTTTCTCCTATGGTATATATAGTCCACTTGAGAGTTGGATCTGCTCTGGAGGTTCGTACACTAAAATGATCTGAAAAAACGGATGGACGGTGTGGATATAGAATACATGCATCAAGGTGGGTCCTAATCCGCTTCCTGGTAAAACAAGGGGAGTTATTTCATACTGTGATGGTTCGACGCGAGCACTTCAAATTGTACGCACAGGATGAATTGAACTCAAAAAATTTGAACGGTCTGGATTCTGTGATCTACTGTGGATTGGTCAATGATCTCAAATCAAAATTGATGGAAGGATTTTAACCTCTGATTAATGTACATTTGTTTGTTCAATTCACACCGTTGATTACTTTAGATTTTAACCATCCATTTATGGTCAATAACCATACGGTGTAAGTTGGTTAATGGACCCATCTGAAGTGGGTCCCACTTGTGGGAATCCATACTTTAGTCACATGAGGCCCAGCATTGGAGATGAGTGATGCTCCAGAGATGTCCCAATTTGGGAAGATCGTAGCTTTGCCATCTGTCCCATAATTTCCATGGGATGTGGACCGTTCATTTTGTTTTTTTCTCCACTGTTTGTCTATTCATAGATAAGGGTCTATGAGGCATTCCCAATTCGTAGTAGGCCCACTGGTGAACGGTTCTCTCCACTCAAACATGGGCCCCACAGGTTTGGAATATGAGAGCCCGGTTGGTGAAGCATCACTTTTGGTGGAGAAGCTTCCTTATCACCTCCTCTTTAAAAATTAATAATTGGATATACCGGTGAAACATACAATACTATAAAATAAAATGCACTTATTAGTGGGCATTTGTCAATGGCCGAGATAGGTAGGTCCATAGGATTTGATGATATCTGCCAAAAACTACCGTTGGACCGGAGAAGATTTGATGACTCTCCGACAGTTAAGGTGATTCTCCAGCAGTTATGATGACTCTCTGACATGATTAACGGTTTAGATCATCTGGAGGCAGCCCTAATGTACAATGAGATTATGCTTCTCTTTTTATGAATAAAGAGACCAAGATTATGTTTTCCTACCCCATCCAATCTCTCCCCCATATCAAAATTTTCTTATGTATTTAAAATTTAAAATTTTGAAAGAAAATTAAAAGAGAGATATTAGAGGGAAAAAACAGATGGGACCTATTCACTAGTGGTTGTTCATGAATGGGCCACATGGGTTCATATCTAATATCTTCAGCTCAATCACATTATGGCATAGGGAAAATATAAATTATTTATCTAATTCGTCTTATAATAACTAAAATAAAAAACCGCGACCATAGGAATTAGAAATGTGAGATCAGCTTGAATATCATTGTCTTCTCACAAATATTTTAATTATTAACTCACTCAATAATTCAAAGTTTGATACGGTTGTTTTAGTTTCCATGACTACACCGAATGAAGTTGACTCCTAATTTAAAGTACTTGGCCAACAACATATATACTTATCTATATTGAGTTTATTTTAGAAAACTTAATTATTTACAAACATTGGTTTAAATCCTTTTCTAATACACACACACACATACACACTTTTTAAAAGAATATTATTTGCAAAAACCTACCAATAACTTAATATTGTTGATTGATAAGTTTTTCAATGCGTATGAATAATTTAAGAAACTATTGGTGTACCTGTCGCATGATTCTTTTAATAAGAATGTATAATTTTGGAATGTATAATTTTGGAATCAATTAAGCTACTTTTCTCACCTAATCAAGTCTAGCTAATTTAAAGACTTTTCTCATCATACACTAAAATAATAATACTCAATCTCATCCTTATATACACAAAAGAAGGATAATGGAGGACATAGAGTTGAGTATGAGACTATTTACTTGCATGATGTAATAATGAAATTAAATTAAAGCATTCTGTAGATAATAAGTCCAAGCATATGGTTATAATCCATGTCGTAAAATAAATTATAGTAGGCATATGTCAGGTTTACCCATGCAGGTTATCACGTATGGGGTATGACTATCTTATATCCTCATAATCTAACTTTTAATTAATCCAACCATAGCATTAATTACTTAAAAAAATAGTAGAACAATTATATTATTTCAACTTGGATTCATCTTATATTCAGTTTTTTAGGATTGAATACAAATACGACGTCTCCTCACTCATATTCTCTTTTGTATATTCAATGTATGAACATTGCTCCTATCATACCTGTTTTGTACATTTAATGTCAGTTTGCTTGTACCAGTATGTAACCAACTATTGCAAGTGATATAGATTCCTCGGGATCTCAAGGAAAATGTTGATGATCTAACACCTAGTAAATAATAATGCTAAATATATATTAAAAAAAAAAAGAAGAAAAAAAAAGAAGCAAATGAATATTTATTTATTGATGAGACATTAAGAAAAAAAAAAATCATATAGATATATAAATATATCACTTAATCTCTTCTCAATCCTATCTACTTGATATGAATCTGGAATTGGTTTCTAGCTATAAGTTTTGTCATGAGGTCCACAATAACTTTCTGTAGAATGTAGTTGAGGATAATATTTTTATCTTTCACTTAATTATGAACATAATAATAGTTGATCTCAATGTGCTTAGATTCTGCTTGTGTTTAGGGTTCCTAACTAAGTCAAGGGATGCAGTATCGGTGGAGGAAAACAAACTAATCTATGTCGATGAGCGATGATATAGTGGAAAACATTCTCACCGCTATATTTTATGCAACATGGAATAGATTAGTTAGGAGAAACTTGTGAGAGGAAATTCACTGGGATCTCGAGTGATCGATTAATGGCACTTCGATTATCAGCAACAACTTCAACGTGATTGAGAAGATTGAAAAATAACTGGGTGGCAATGATTCAGATATCAATCAGAGCCATGAAAGAACTTTAAGATTCTATTGCTGGAGCTGGTCATGTGGACGCAGGCTATTCTGGAAGCATTTACTCCTGGTGTAACAATCAGGAAGTCATAAGGTGCATTTCAGCACGCTTATCCTTCCCGAATGCCTTGAGGAGATTTCCAAAATCCTTCAAGTTCTAAAGAATGTGCATATTTTCATGAAGATTTACTTTAAACTTTGGAATATTCAAGTTGAGGAAGCCAAACAGAATCTGGTTAACATACAGTTCCAAAAAGTTTTATGGAAGCAAAAATTTCAGAACAAACAGCTCATGGAAGGAGACAGGAACACTAAATTCTTCCACACCTCTGTGAAGGAAATGAGGCACAATATTAAAAGTCTCAAGCTTCCCTCCAGTGTGGTAGTTGAAGATCATGAGTGTATTGCAGATGAAGAAGCTTCCGTCTTCAATGCGATGCTCTCATCAGAAAGTTGTGATGAAGAGTCATGGTTGGGTTATGCAGAATTTTCTCAGAGATTATTTAGGACAATCAAGGTTCCTTCATGGATGGAAGGAATATACTGAAATATATCACATTAGCTAGGAAATGGTGTATGAATTGGACAGGAAGACATTTGAAAGCAACATTACATTGAAGCTTTAAATGTTGAAAGGTTACCACCCCATTGAATGATAATTCTTCATAGAAGTTGTTCACAAATTTGGTTTGGCTCCTGATTGGATCTCGAGGTGCTAATCGGAGGGTTGTCTGATTAATAGGGAAGACTGCCACCCATTTCATTTTCACTCGAGGATTCTCGATTATCTCTGAACTTCACTCGACTGATGACACCATGGTCTTCATCAATACAAGTCTTTTATTAAGGTGGTTTTGGGCTTTCTCCGTCAGCATGCAGGATACTTGGGGCAACAAGTGAACAATCAAAAGAAGCATATTCCAGATATCGAAAAAAGCCCCAGCCTCTACCCAAATGTCCATGTTCAGACCCACCTTCTGATTGTTTATCTTGAGAATTGCTTCTTCGTGGTGTTTTTTTTTTTTTTTTTTGCCTTCGGTGTGAATCTGTGAACGCACTGAAAGGAAACCACGTAAATATCTGTGTTGTGGTTTGCATCTTTTCTCTTTTTTCTTCTTCCTTTTTTTTTTTGGAATATTTCTGTGTGGTCGAGAAGGAATCTCTTCTCCACAAGCCAACCCTTCTCTGTCATATGTTAGCTAGCATCCTCGTTCACTTCTTTGCAGCCCTTCTAGTGCTTAAGACTACTTTGAACTGGCTAGCATGATAGCATCCTTATTTGCAAACTTTCTTTGGGATGATGGTGAAATGGCAGAGAGTCGATTTGCATAAAGAGGAAGGAGGCCTGGTTAACTACAAATTAGTTGATGTTATGCATAAAAGTAAGGATGAAAGTTTGTTGATGTCTCTCAATTTCCACATCTAATTTCCAAAGGGCCATAAGAAGGCTCATGCCGTAGAAGAATTAGAATATGTGGCCCCACTTTATGCATGAGAGATAATGTGAAATATGCACATCTGGGCAGTTGAACTCTTGGGCCATTACCCTAAAATCTTGAAGGACTTGTGCTCTTGTTTGCCTGAAATGATCGAAAATGTGCAATGGGTTTTGGCAGGGGGGTGATTTTTAAATAAATAAAAAAAATTATAGTTCAACAAATTTGGCTATGCTCGGCCGATTAATAATGCTGATAATGATGGTCCAGATACAAATAAATATGATCAAAGTCTCAACATCGTCCAACGGTTTGGAAGCTGGAGTTGTCTTCAATTATGAAGGGAAACATCAAAATTCATGCAGGAGAGGATAAATGCATTTGGAATTGAACTCAACCAAGGGAGCTTATAGTGATATCTGTGTATGACGTGATCAACCCAAGAAATATGACCATGATGGTATTAATAGATCTAGCATTAAAGATGTCTAATCTGCTCTAATACCATAATAAACTATAGATTACATTCTCAAGGACTTTTGATGTCCATTGAGAAGGTTGGGTTCAGCCGGGTCAGGCTCAAGCTAGAAATCTTGGTCCGTTGAATATATCAGCCCTACCCTGACTTGAACCCAACCCATTGCCACGCATCTGTTTAGATCATAATATAAGCTCCTATGACCAATTTGTCAAAGGGATATGTAAGTGACTAGTGAGGTGGTCCCAGCCATGAAGCTTTACTATATTAAAAAATCAGGTTGGTCCATTTGTTAGTCAGGCCACAAGTATACTGCCTAAAGTGGATTGTTGCCCAAAGAGCCCTTATCTATCGCTCTTGCTAGCCTTTCCATAGTTTGCCCCCTCCCTAGCTGGAAAATAAGATGTGGAACTGGCTCTGATACCAAATGATATGCTCATGTATCAAATAGCCTTCATTCAATTTCCTTATGCCTCTTTCAATTAATATTCCTTTTTGGAAAAATAAAAAATAAAAAATAGTGGTTGGAGATCTACATAGAAGAAGAGAATTGACCCTTAAGAAAAATAATTTCCATAACAATTCTCCCATGTAATAATACTGTAAACAGGTCTGAGTTTAGGTCACATCCTAGCATTCGCAGACCTGGTTTAATCCGGGTTTAATCCGAGTCGAATCTTTTCAGCTCCACGTCTTGTTTTTATAACCTGGACATGGATCCAATAGGGTTTTGGGTACCCATTGGCAATGTGGCATATCACTGGGATTTTAAAAATCTCTTCATAATATCAAGAAACTATATTGTGACAGTATCAAGAGTTTTTTAAAATCTCGGGCAGATTTTAAAACATCGCATTTTGTATTTTTTACTTTGAAGAGTAGAGTTCGTGTTTTCATCATAATATCTTCAGGATATTCTCATGAAAAATAATAAAACACTTGAGGAATTAAAATTTTAAATTTGTTTATGAAATTAGAATACATATTATAAATATTTTTATTTTCAGCGTGATTTTCCTGATAATATCTATTGTAGCATTCACTCTGGCTTCATCCAGGTAACCCTTTCCACCTTGTGTTGGGTCTAGTCCAAGTTGTCATTTTCATAGTTCACCCCTTCATTGACTAGAAAGCGAGACGTGGTATTGGCTTCAATACCAAATGATATGCTCACGCACATATCGAATAGCCTCGATGCAATTTCTTTGAGAGGAACGGTGCCGCTAATTTCAATTATTCAATCTTTAAAAAAAAATAAAAATAGAAGTAGCTGTGGGACATCTACATATAGGAGAAGAGAATTGACCCATGATAAAGAGAATTTACATAACAATTCCCATAGAACAAGGAGAAGATCACGCTCATTACCGTGAGGAGTTTTTCAATTTCCTCCACGTGAACCTGTCTCTAATTTCAACTATCCAATCTTTCTTGAAAAAGCAACCGTGGGACATCTACTCATAGGAGGAGACTTACACACTTTAAAGATAGCTTACATAACAATCCCCTAAACCCTATGACAATGACTCAAGAATATCCAAAGTAAAGGTGGCATAAATGGGACGTCATAAAGACATACTAAAATAGAAAGATAAGAGGGATAGTGTATATTTATATTTGTAATCAATAAAAACTTGCCAAATCTAGTATCATATAATATTAAATTAAGGAAATGATGCAATTTGAAGATGATAAATTCTAGCATGCCAAATGGCCTGATTGAATTTCTTAGGGGCTTGTTTGTTTTTCCTTTTAGATTGTAAATGAGCAATGATTAACTTTCACTAATGATTGAAAGAGAGGGAAAAGGCTATTGTAATTATCCCTCGAAAACTGTAGTTGCATATGCTTGTAATTGTATAGGGACTGTGTTCGATTAAATCTGTGGAGCCTACTGTAATGCATGTCTGTTCTATGCCGTTCATTTGTTTTACCAGCTCATTTTAGGGTATGAGGTCCAAAATAAGGCAGATTATAAGCTCAAGTGAAGCACATTGCAAGAAAGAGCAGACATAATGATGTCTACCATTGAAAGCTGAAATAAGCCTAGGCCCACAGGGATGTCTGTCATCCAACCTGTTATTACACAGACACACAGACATGGATGAAGGTTAAAAACACAAATGTCAGCTCGATCCGGAAGTTCCGCAGCCTTGAGAAATTTTCATCGATAGGTGTCCAATTACTCATTTTTCTGTGCTGTGGATCTGCTTGCCCTAAAATGAGCAGGTAAAACAGATGTGACAGCGTGGATCAGACACATACGTAATGGTGAATGCCACATATCTTACAGTAACGGTCTCTTTCCTTGCTTTTAGCATTAGCTGTCACGTCATATGGAGGCAGCTGGGCTGCAATTACAGGTATATCATTCATTTGCCCTTATTCCCAAGTAATTACATAAAAACAAACAGGCCCAAGGGGCCGTTTGGATGGGAGTCAATGGAGGTAAATGGTACTTGAGGTGTGTTCGGATGAAAATAAATTAAAATTAGAGTAATTGGGCATGTAAATAAAATCCTCTTTACAATAGAGGATTTGTAAGTTGATGGGGGTGAAATGCCTTTTTGAGCTCCATTAGAGAGTGGCGTGAATATAAAAAAGGGGCACCATGTCCACTGTACACACCACATGCTCGTGATACTCCAAAACAATTTAATTCCCAGCTACATCATTAAAATCACACCAATAGAATGATCCAAATCATCCAAAGGTTAGCCAGCTAAATGGATTATTAAAAAGCATTGGCAAGTTGCTTGTTTATGATCTTACGGTTGTGGCCCACCCAAGGCAAAAAAATTAAATAAATGGCTGAAGTATAAATTTCAATAGGCTTTTTTTAATTAATATATTAAATATCACATATGTTCAGTAATTTGGCATATTAAAGTTACATTGGGAAATCAATTGTGTTCCCATGAGTATATTAAAAATTTCCAATTCCTTCCAATTGTTCCCATCCAAAACGGATATTTGGATTTAAAATGCATTTCATTTACTCCCATCCAAACACAACTAAATTCATTTACCTCCAATCCCATTTCCCATTTACCTCCATTTACAGGCTCCCGATCAAGCCGATGGGAAATTGTGCCTCCAGTTTCAGTTATACAATCCTATTTGAAAGATGAAAGTAGGAGGAGAAGAGCCTTGACCAACAAGCAAAATAATCACCATGACAATTCCTTACAACCTATGACAATAATAGCCTAAGACAATCAAAATCCAAGGCTCATCGTGAACTGAGCTTGACCCAAATATCATATTTCAACAACCATCTTAACCATCTACTTTGATTTATCCATTGCATTTTGACTGTTGACAATATTATTCTGACATCCTTTTGTCAAATTGATGGTAGGATCATATAAGCAGCGCGAGTATTGGGGTTTTAACTGCCACCAATGTCCATATAATTCATAGGGCCTGGATTGATTGGCATACAATACATCATATATAGTGGGCACCTCACCATTTTTAATGTTTGTGAATTATCACCACCGTCTAACAAATCCCCAAGCATTCACACATATCAAATTAGCAAACGGGTGGAACGACAACCAAACCTTAAAAGATGCATAAAAGTCATCGGCAATTTGAGAACATGGCAATGGTCCACATTCAACATTCACCACAACCATGAGGCCCAGGACAATTTGAAAAGTTACCAATGGTTCACATTCAACATTTGGCTCAAGTAATCAACATAGTGGCCTAGTTGATGCACAAATCAAATGTCCTATACACATGCCATGTGGGCACATGCAGCTACGTGTAGAGATGTGCATGTGCTTTAGCAAATGCATGATCTTACTTGGTTTTTGAAGATGAGTGTTACTAAGCCCACACCCAAAGGCACCTCCAGACATGGTTACAGATGGTAGATGCATCCAATTATTGCATCATCTAGGACACCACCTAGATGACCTGGCTCATCAAATGTGGATGATAAGGAGAACCTACAAGGTGAGAATAATAATCAGGACTCACAACATAACACTGATGAAGAGGATTTCTAAAGAAACAATGCACTTACATAAAGATTTTTGTCATTCAAATCAAATTTCAATATTTCACCACGAATATTATAAACAATGATTGTCTTTTACAAATACCACTCAAAGAACAGCATTCCGTTCTTTTACCAGTGCTGTTCAAAGAACAGTGTTATTTAACAAGTCTCATTCAAAGAACAAAATTTCTTTTACAGCAGCATGTTCAAAGAGTTTATTTTACAAGTCCTGTTCAAAGAAGAGAATTTTTTCTTTTTCCCTGAAGAATCCCAAAAAAATTATCCCGAAAATGCTAACTCAGGAGAGATGATAAGCTGTCATGCAAAAAAGCTAAGAAGCAGCATAGAAGACCCCTCAAATCTTACAAAACTACACCTTGGAGCTCTCCCTGAATCATTTGTTTAGCTTTGAGAAACACCACTCTAGCAGGACATACCTTGTCCTTGAAGAAGAGAGTTTCTTTATCAAGTCCCATTCAAAGTTGAGAGGTCTAGATGTGAGGTTGGTGGGAACAGAAAAACGTGATGATAGCAATAGAGAGCTGAGAACAGTGGCAGACAGGCTGCTGCAAGCGTTGAGAGTTCAAGGGGTTGGGCTATTTTGCAGCAAAAGCAATCAGGTGCAAAATCCACTGGGAGAACCAATCAAAGATTGGGACATGCTGGGGAGTGCAGTGGAGAAATGGATTATATCAAATCATGTAACTCTTCATGCAGTTTCTAGTCCACACTCTGAGAGTATGATTGAAGAATCACGTCATGCAGTTTCTAGTCCACACTCTGAGAGTATGATTGAAGAATCACGAATTGCTGGTGTAGGTGTAGAGCCTCCAACAGGCGAGGTGATTCTTGGGTGTTACCTCAATTAGTCATGCAGTATTACATATTTTCATTAAAGAACGCTAGGAAGAATACGATGTGCCAGCAAAATTAAGTGCTGCTTAAATATGAATTACTGAATAATGTAATTACAAGAGCTGGATGCTTGAAGAATGTGGCACCAATTGTCATAGATAACGGTAGTGCTTTTGTGGAAGCAGGAAAGAAATTGATGGATAGGTATCATTTGTACTGCACCCCATACGAGCTCACTGCATAAACCTGATGCTACAGTTGATACTAGAGAGGCCACTGGGGAGGAGCACTATTGAAAAAGCGAGGAGAGCGAGAAACTTCATCTACAATTACTCTTGGTCAATGTTTTCAAAATTGTTATTGCATCGCAAATCGTAATAGGGGTCGAATTGCATCGAATTGCAAAACGTATGGTAAATCATATGATTTTTATGATTTTCAAAAAATTTAAAAAATATGAAAAATATAAATAAATCAGAAAAATTAAAGACTCATCAATCATCTTTTTGCCATAAAGGTGCACCAGGTAATACCATGTCATGATCATGTTAAAAGATTCTTATCTTTCCTCTTCATTTTTTTTCCTTTTCTTTTGTCTTTTAAGAAATTTCCCTTAAAAACCATGCAAGGATTCTTTCACTAATTTATGTTCTTGGTCCATCAATGATCACATTTGTGAGCAGCCATTTTTTTCTTGTTGGATAGTGAAGGCTACACAGATATTCTTGGCCCATCAACGATCACATTTGTGTGCGGCCATCTTTTTTCTTGTTGGATAGTGAAGACTATACAAATATTCTTGGCCCATCAACCAATGCACCGAGACATCATCCAATGGTCGACAATTGTGAGCAGCTATCTTTTTGCTTGTTGGATAGTAAAAATTATATAGATGTCCTCGGCCCACCAACCAATGTACCGAGACATGATCCAACGGCCATTTTTTCTCTTGTTGATAGTGAAGATTGTACAAATATCTTGTCCCATCAACCAACGCACCAAGACATTGATCCAAAGGTCAACATTTGTGAGTGCCCATCTTTTTGCTTGTTGGACAATGAATGTAAGGCCCATAACCTAGCCCGTACCATTTCGTAGGCTTCCGCGGTACTCTCGGTCGAATTCCGGCAACCTGCGATGTATAATCAGCATTCGCACGCAACCCTGAGTCGTATCCCGTATTTCAGAGTCGGCTCAACCCGAGACTTGTACCCTAGCGACCGCGTTGTCGCCGCAGTTCCGATGTCGCGTCTTGCGCGCCGAGGCGATACCCAGGCCAAGAGATGTGGGCCCGCGTTCCGTTCAAGAAAACACCGCGTGTTTGCAATCCTAAGAGAATCTCTACAACATGTCCCATCAATCAATCACTCAAATCAATCAATCACCTCATGTCAAGTACAAGAGCAACCTCAAAGTCAACTCTCTCACCCTCTCCTACACACCCATACATGTTAAATACATCACTCACCTTACATCCATCACCTCTCCCTTACAACCACCCTTTCTCTCTCTCGCTCTTCACAAATTCTAAGCAACACCAAAGTGATGGACATCCAAGCTATTCCAAGAGAGAAAAAGTGAGTTGTGTGTGGCCCACTTTCCACCCCAAAATCCTTTATCCTAACCATTTTATTCTCATCATCTTCCATCAAAGAGAAACACAAGGAGATCAGTGTTCCTTTAGACCAAGAAGATCGAACGGTGGGTGCTTTATAGGCTAAATTTTCATGTTTTTATGATGGGCAAAGTGAGGCCTACCGATTGATGGTATGGATCTCACTTTGGACCCTAGATGTGGCTGATGGCCCATCTTGATTCTCATGATCATTCTATGATGGGGCCATTCTCTATGGACCCCATCATGATGTTTATTTTTTCTTGCATAAATAGGGTCATCTAGACCTTGCATTTCAGTGGAGAAAGGATCTCCACCATTGATTTTGATTGGTGGGCCCATATGAAATAGGACCCACTTGATGTACGTTGTAAATCATGGAAGGGAGGGCCCATAGTGCCGGGGTCCCTCCATCATCACGTCTCTCTCTCTCATTCTCCCACTTTACCCTTGATTGTTGGCCCCATGATGTATGCAACTCATCCATGTCATCCACCTTCGTGGGACCCACTTGAAGGACGTGTTGGATCTACACCGTCCAAGCCATGTGGGCCCTATCTTAATGGTGAAGAGAACACAAATATCAGATTGATCCAAATCAAGTGGGTCCCAATACACCAAATCAAAAATCAACGGTAGAGATTACTTCTCCACCAAAATGGAAGGTCTAAATGGCTCTATCCATGCATGGAAAATAAACATCACGATGGGATCCATGAAGAATGGCCCCATTATGGAATGATCATGAGAATCAAGATGGGTCATCGGCCACATCTAGGGTTCAAAGTGAGATCCATACCATCAATCGGTATGCTTCACTTGGCCCATCATAAAAACGTGAAAATCTAGCCTATAAAGCACCCACCGTTCGATCTTCTTGGTCCGATGAAACGTCAATCTCCTTGTGCTTTTCTTTGATGGAAGATGATGAGAAAAGAATGACTAGGATGAAGGATTTGGGGTTGGAAGTGGGCCACACAACTCACTTTTTCTCTCTTGGAATAGTTTGGACGTCCACCACTTTAGTGTTGCTTGGAATTTGTGAAGAGAAAGAGAGAGAGAAAGGTGGTTATAAGGGAGAGGTGATGGATGTGAGGTGAGTGATGGATATGAGGTGAGTGATTTACTTAACATGTATGGGTGTATAAGAGAGATGGTGAGAGAGAATTGACTTTGGGGTTGCTCTTGTATTTGACATGAGATGATTGATTGATTGATTTGAGTGATTGATTGATGAGACATGTCGTAGAAATTCTCTTGGTATTGCAAACGCGCGGTGTTTTCTAGAATAGAACGGGGGCCCACATCTCCGGGCCTGGGTATCGCCTCGACAAGCAAGACATGGCATCGGAACCGCGGCGATGAGGATACAAGTCTCATGTTGAACCGACTCAGGAATACGGGATACGAATCAGGGTTGCGCGCGAATGCTGATTATAGATCGTGGTTACTGGAATTCGACCGAGAGGACTGCGAAAGCCTACGGAATTATACGGGCTAAGATATGGGCCTTACAGCTCTCCCATCCTAATAAAAATTTCGTCCTCGAAATTTAAAGCACAACACAACTAATATAGAGCTCACCAAGGGATGAATATCCTATCGCTATAGATATAATCAGAACACAACTTACCATCATAATCAAACACCTAAAAGATGGGCCAATGCCCACAAATCTCAGCCTCTTTCTCCCAAGACGTCTCACCAGCACTATGATGATCCCACTAAACCTCGGATTCTGGATCGGAAATGATCGAAACTGGAATACTATACAGACTCACAATCTCAACGGAAGAGAGCTATATCAGAAAATCTCTAAGTTATTCGAACTAGGGGATCCAACCATTCTAAGTTCTCGGCAATCACACAGTGAAGGGTAGCTATTAGCAGATATGTGATGTTATCTTTAGGTAATCCCAAGTTATGCTCTAATACCAACTTTTGTCACGCCTCAAATCCGAAAATCAGACTCACAAAATTTTCAATTGTCGAATCCAGTGCCGATAGCCTCCGTAGTACCCCATTCTCGGCTCCCAGCGTCCATACGCCAGGTCCCGATCCTGAGATCCTACAAGGAAGATTTTTCAACGAACATTTGTCTCATAAGAAGCATAACCACATGTATACCCAAATCATAAAGGCAGCATCATCATCATCACATATCCACTAATATAAACCTTTGAATACAATGCTAAAAGGGAAATACATATATCGAAATCAAGCTCCAGAAGACTGTTGCATGCTCCAAGCTCAACGTTGCTGCAACCTAACGCCACCTACACGCATCTATAATGCATAAGCTTATAGAAAGATTCCTGGCTCATCAACCAATGCACCAAGAGATGATCCAATGGTCGACATTTGTGAGCGGCAAACAATCTGTAACCTGAATTTCAGCTTATCAATCAGTCAAGAATATATCATCACCTCAACCAAGTCATACTCCAGTGGATATTGTGGTAGTGCCATTCGACATCATGCCACTGGATACATGTGCAAATGATGATACATTCGTTAATGTGGATCTTTCGGTATATTCAGATGTAATCAATGACCCCAATGAAATAGCCATCGAACATATGTTTAAGGAAGAACTGACTAAAGAATATTTTGAGCAAGTTTGCAATGTGAAACCACTTCCAATACAATGTCTTGAAATCAAACAAGCAAATATATAT
Organism: Magnolia kwangsiensis; assembly: GCA_037074715.1. Classification (NCBI taxonomy): domain Eukaryota; kingdom Viridiplantae; phylum Streptophyta; class Magnoliopsida; order Magnoliales; family Magnoliaceae; genus Magnolia; species Magnolia kwangsiensis. The sequence continues at coordinate 41,625,693 of CM073574.1, forward strand.
TGTGAAATGTCTTGTAGAAAATTACAGTTGGAGGGTGCACACATCGAGACTGGACGGTGTTGGGGTTTTCAAAATAAAGACCTACAGATCCGGACACACATGTAGCATGTCTTCTAAGGCAACTTTTGAGGAGAGGGGGAGTGATCAACATATTGCAACTTTTAAGGAGATAGGGAGACATCATCACCAAGAAAATAGTAAGATAAGTAGTGAATTTGCCTGTAGTCAAATAAAGTTGAGTCTAGCATGCAAGCCAAGAGATATTATGCATGAAATGTTTGAGAAATACGTAGTTAATATCGACTATAGAAAAACGTGAATGGGTTAAGGAGATTGCAATAAATGGGGTAATGGAATTTTATGAAAAATCATATGTTGTACTCCCAACATATCTTCACAAGTTGACAAAAGCAAACAACGGGACTGTAACGGATTTGTAAATAAATAAAGAAACAAACAAGTTCAAGAGACGTTTCATCGCACTCGGATAGTGCATTAGAAGTTTTTAATAGTTGTTTCAAAAGCTTATATGTTAATGGGGCACATTCGAAAGGAAAGTATAAGGGTGTACTCTTCATGGCTATGGGGTATTGGATCGAGATAATCACATCCTCTTAGTAGCATATGGGCTTAGAAAATCGGAGAACAATAGGAATTGGAACCGGTTCCTTTACATTTTGCATGGAGCAGCTGGATTCATCCCCGGACATTTTATTACATTGGATCATCATAAAGGATTGATCAGTGAAGTAAAAGCTATCTTCTCTAATAAAACCCATGGCTATTGTGAGTACCATGTTTCCACAACTATGATATCAGCATGTAAGGACAAGTCATTAAGTATATTTTGTTAGTTGCTAAGACATTTAAGAAAGCCATATTTGAGGAGGTCAGGCGTTGTCTAGAATTGGCCAACCCCTCTACATATTAGTGGTTCACTAATATAGATAAAGAAATATGGGCAACTTCAATTTTCCAATAAGAAGATACGGCATCATAACCACGAACAATTGTTGAAAGAAGGGAATACTTGGTAACCAAACTTTTTCATATAGTGAAAAACAAACTCTAACACTCATTCCACCTTAGAAGAGAATGCTTCAACATTCCGAGGAAGATTGACTCCATGGGCAGAGTGACTGAAAAAGCTTTATCCTGAGGCGCTAAGAACAGAATGTTTTGCGATTTCTGAAAATGAGTTTCAAGTCACAGTGGAAGGTTTTAGCGATGTACTTTGATTGAGAGATGTGGCATGTACATGTGGTGAGTTATATATGATGTTGTTGTCATGCCTGTATGTAATTACAGCTTGTGGTAAGTATCAAATTGATCATTACAATTATTGTACTTAGCTCTATAAGATAAAAACTTACCAATGGACCTACCAGGAATCAATCTACCCAGTCCCCGACAATAGCCAATAAGACACACTGGCCAAAGTTAGAGCGATATGTGAAAAAATTCACCCCCACAACAAAGAAAATCTTCCGAAAGACCAAAGAAGATCATAATTACATTTCAAGGAAAAGATAGGCCAAGTGTAAGATGCTCAAAGTGCAAGAGAACGAGTCGTAATCAAGTTGGGTGCACCTTCCTATCTATCGTTAATGGAAATTAATTGTCTATTTGACATACAAAGAATGTATATTTAAAGTATAACTTGATTGTCATTTTTTATATGCTTATTGTGTGTTGTAGGAGTTGTGAATGTATGTACAATGATGTAAAAGGTTCAATGATGGATAAACTTGTAAATGAATTTACATTGTTATAAAAAGTTCAATAAACAACTACTTAATTTTCCTAACGATGACCTGTAGCACATGACAACGGCGACATGTAGTCATGTGCAGGGGGTTGTCATAGTTATGTATAAAGGGTCGTTGTTGTCATATGCTACAGGTCATCGTTATCATCAAATATGAGTTATCGTTGTCGCGAGCTACAGGAAGCTCATGACAACAGCAACCCCTAGCATACAACAACAACAATCCCTTGTACATAACTAAGGTGACCCCTTGCACATGACTACAAGTCGCCCTTGTCATGTGCTACGAGTCGTCGTTGGCATGTGTTACAGGTCACTGTTATCATGAGCAACAAGTCTCTGTTGTAATGTGGTACGAGTCTTCATTATCATGTGCAAGGGGTTGCCATTATCATATGTTATGGATCTTTATTGTCATGTGCAACTAGTCGCCATTGTTAAGAAAATAAAGTAGAAGTTTCACTTAACCTTTTACATTAATTTACATACATTCTTAACTCCATCCATCATTGAACCTTTTACGTTAAGGTACATACATTCATAACACCCACATCACACAATAAGTATACAAAAAATGGTCAATCATATTATACTTTAAATATACATTCTTTGTGCATCAATTAAACAAGATTAAATTTTCCTGACAACGGATAGGAAGGTGCACCTGACTCGATTGTAACCCATTCTCTTACACCTTGAGAATCTTATAGTTGACACGTCTTCTTCTTGAGATGTAATTCTAATCTTCTTTGATCTTGCGAAAGATTTTCTTTGTTGCGGGGTTCGAATTTTTTCACATATCACTTTTAACTTCGACCTTTGTGTCCCATTGGCTAATGTCGGGGACTACATAGACCGATTCTTGGTAGGACCGTCGGTAAGTTTTTGTCACATAAAACTGAGAACAATAGCTATGATAATCGAATTAATACTTACAATAAGTTACAATTACATGCAAACAAGGCAACAACATCATACATAACTCATCACATGTACACGTTGCATTTCTCAGGCGAACTACGTCCCTAAAATCCCCCATTGTGACTTGAAACTCATCTCCAAAAATTGCAGAACATTCTACCCTTCACACCTTGAAATAAAGCTTTTTAAATCGGTAAGTTTCTATGTTTGATGTCAATATTTATAGGTTTCTTATTAGAGATCTCCACTCTTAAGGAATTCTATTTTTAGATTCCCTAGATAGTGTTAGGGACCTTAAAAAGGAAACTTTGTAAAGCTTAGGTCATATGGAATAAGATGGTTTGCATTGCTCCTCCTCCCCGCAGTTGGTCGAGGTTTGAACGTTCAATCTAGTACGTGAATGTTCATGGCTATTAGTTTATTCTCAATCTAGTTGCTTCATAGTGAGGCCTTGTAGGTAAATGATCACTTGCCAATCGAGTGCTCTTCAACGAACACAAACTACTTGAAAGGCTTCCAATGCACAAGAACCAGAAAAGAAGTCACACGAAAGAGGGGAAAAAAGGTGAGCTAGAAGAAAAAATGTTTAATGGGCTACGAGTTAGACTCTACTTGTGAACTATAATCGTATTCATCCCTTTAGTATGGTAGTTGATACACAACATTAACGGGTTCTAAACTTGTCCACATCTCAAATTGAACTATAACTATGTGCTTTGATTTAGATTTATCATTAAATTAAAATCATAATGATTTAATGGCGTAAGTAGCCATTTTTTAATTGGGCCAAAACTCGTTCCCATATCCAAACAGCCCTAGATAATCACAAAATGATCATTTAGTAGATCAAATCTAATCCCATGAGAAAGCAACAACTGCTAATGGAGAATGAATAACAAATGCAGCAAGGTGAAATCTAGGCATTTCGACTTCCTTTAAAAGGTTTTTCTAAAAGCAGCATAGCCTCTTACATGGACTTCTCAAGAGACACCTGAAGTAGAGACAAATCAAAAGCTCTAATACATGGGCCTGAAACAAATACTAATATACTAATAAAACTCTAATCTATCCTCAATAATATTCCCAACACAATAAAAATTCACCATTGGTAACTAGGCGAGCCGGATAGATTTTATGGCTGGTTCCAGTCCAACGAACTATTATTACTTAGTTGACATCAATTTGCGGTGCCTTTTTCTCTTGTGCTTGCTTTGATAAGTTTTCATTGAGGTAGACTTAAATTGTCCCCTTTGGACAAGGATAGATAGGAAATATTTGAATCCAATTGGATTTCATTCAAATTTAGTATACCAATTATTACTATTTTAAAGTTGAGGAATCAAAGAATTTTTCCTACGAATTCTGAGAACTCGAGAAGTTATTTTTTATCCCTCGAGCCTCCGAAGGATCTTTCTTTGACGAAAAGTTTTCTATTTAGAATTTAAAGTTTATATTTTGTTGTCTTTTAAGAAATTTTCCTTAAAAAACATACAAAGATCCTTTAATAATTTATGTTCTTTTGACCTTTCTTGAATGTAGAATCAAGTTGAAAAAACGACATTTATCCATGTAGACCGCCAAATAAAGATATTTTGATTTCTAACCATCATCCCATGATACATATAGGTCAACATGATTGTAACCATCCATAAAAACATTCCAAATATGCCATACATCAATTCGGTGTTTTGACTAGTTAAGAAGTAAGAAATTAAATATATATATATATATATATATATATATAAAGCACCACGATTTAACGCTAGAGAATATATCATTTAATCTCTTATTAAAAAACAAGATAAAATAATTTACCTTTTCTAAATGTTTCTTAAAGCTCCCACTAATTTAAAAAGCTCCCACTAATTTAAAAACATAAAATGAAAGCCAAGTGAAGCTTAAAATAGTTAAGAACAGTTATAAATCTAAATCGTAAATCATAGGATTCAAATCATAGAACTGTAGGATTCATATAAAAGGGGATTCAAGGTGGGATCCATATCATTTTGCTTAAGATTCGACACAAATTGCAAATTGTATGATTTTGACAACTATGACGCCTAGCATCGCCTACATAAAACAATTGCAAGAAAGATCAAAAAATAAGAGAGGGACCCAATATCAATGTTCCAATGGAAATGCCCAAAAGAAAAAATGGAATAGATGGTATATGATCCTCTTAAGAGTGTAGTGAACCATGGTATTAAGAAACGCCGAAGCAAAAGAGAATACAAGCCCAAAACCATGAAACACTTCAAGAGGAAGGGCAGCCAAAGCCGCCTTAACATAAACTGCCCATTTGGACACTAGCGTTTTAACCCTTAAAATGACCTTGTTCTCCCCTTCAATGATATTGCGAAAATATCAGCCATTCCTAGATCCCCAAATAACCCATAAGATTACCGTGATAAGAATCCACCAAATAACTTTCCGAACCTTCCCTCCACCACCACCATGCCAAGCATAGAGGCAATCCGAGATATGTAGTCGAGAAGGATCCTGTTTGACAATCGAATGCAATTTCCATCCAAGATAGATCCTCATGATTTACATGCACTCCAAGCATCTCTGATTTTGCCGCATTTATCTACAAGCCCGTGACTGCTTTAAAGCAAATGGGAATCTTTCTTTAGTTCCGAACATTGTCCACTTTCACCTCGTAGAAGAGTGTCATCTGCATATTAGAGATGGGATATACTACCTGGAAGGTTGGACGACTAAATCCAGAGAAGAGACCATTTTCCACACATTTTTTTAGCATCAAGCTAAGAGCCTCAACCACAACGACAAAGAGATACGGCAATAAAGGATCACCCAGTCGAAGACCACGTGGAGCTTTGAAGTGGCAGTTGGGAGAATTGTTCACCAATATAGAGAAAGAGGCCAAATGGACGCAAACTCTGATCCACCCCCTGCACTTGTTGCCACAACCCATCCTTCCAAGCATGTAATCCAAGAACTCCAAATCCACATGATCATATGCCTTCTCGATGTCTAATTTGCAAAACTAGACCGCTTTTCCTCTCTCCGAAGATAGAATTAATACATTCATGAGCAATCAAAGCCGCATCCAGAATTTGTCTTCCCAGGACAAAAGCCCCTTGTGTTTTCCAAAACAAATTTAGATATGCACTCTCTAAAGTTTTTCAAGAAAGTTGAATAAACAGAGACAATGAAACCATATAGGTGTTCTGAAGTGATCAGACTCTTCAGTTCTAGTCATACTTTCTGCTTCATTGTAATGTAAATCCACGTTGCTGGACCAATCATGACTGACAAACAGTGGCAGATTGCATAACAATTTAAAAATAAAAAATAAAAAAAATCTAATGCATGACAAACAAACAAATTGACCCGGTTGTGATCAGTAGCTAAGGTGCACTGACGGACCGGATATCATATGATCGGCAGTTGGTACTGCAATGGTGGACCAGGTAAATGTTTAACCGGTAGAGGTCTGGCCTCTGATCGATGACTAGGATCATCCCACTGTTATGAACTCCAGGATATGACCCATCATCTTAGTTCCATAGATGTAAACAAGTGCATTGATGTACGAATTTAAATAAATATAAATATAATAACGAATGAACAGAGGGAACCACAATTAACAATCGTATAACTGAATATAAAAGATGGAGAGGCTACATTCCAAGACGATAGCATCCAAACAACCCTATGACTGAAACCTCGAAAATCCGGAGTTCTCCAACAGAACTTCCAAAATCCTCATCACAGTATAACAGTATCTAAACAGAAGAAGAAAAATCTAGCAAGATAGAGGGAGGGAGAGAGAAAGAGTAAAAAAATAAAAATTCAATAGCCTCTTACTCTCGAATCTCCGCCTCCTTCCACTTACTCCGTTGGCACCTCGACATCTCCGTCCCCAATCTCCTGCTGCAGGTCCTTGGGATCCTTCCCGTCGACAGTGCACCCCACCGAGACGCACGTGCCGAGAATCTCCTTGATGGTGCCGCTCAGGTCCTTGGCCATGGATCGTGGCCGCATAACCCTAGCGATCTCGATGACGTCATCGATGGAAATGTTGCCGGAGTGCTTGATGTTCTTGGTCTTCTTGCGGTCGCGCTCGGGCTCCTTGAGGGCCTTGATGACAAGGGCAGCGGCGGACGGGACGACGGAGACCTTGGCCTGGCGATTCTGCACGGTGAGCTTGACGGTGACGCGGAGACCCTTCCAGTCCTTGGCCGTCTCCTTGGCGATGTCTTCTCCGATCTTCTTCGGTGAGAGGCCGAGGGGGCCGATCTTCGGGGCCAGCGAACTGGCGGCCCCCACCTCGCCGCCGGTGACCCGGACGTATACGTCCACGACCTGGGAGGGGTCGAATTTCGGAGGCATGATTCCAGAGATACTGTTAGGGTTTTCTCTTTTGGAGGGAAGGTAGGGGTAGGGTTTTTGGAGAGGATATGCAGGAGAGAGTGGAGGGTTTTTAATGAGGGTTAGGGCTCCGTGAGGTTAGTTGAAATGACGCGTTTGTCCTCCGAAGTTAGGCGGGAGACTCTAACCTAGAAGCGGATTGCGTGCTGAGTAACTCAGTACGTTAAGCCTAGAGTAAACTCTTTGGGTCCACTGATTTATATATTTTATCTACTCCGTCCATCCATTTTAATATATAATTTGGTGGCTAGAGCGCAAAAATAAAATATATCCAAATCTCAAGTGGACCTCACCAAGGAAAAGAGTGTGAATTGAAATTCTACCATTGAAAATTTCTTGCAGCTTACGGAAGTTTTGAATCAAGATGATATTTGTACTTTCCCTTTCATCCATGTCTTCGTGGTCTTATGAACAGGTTCAAATAAACATCACTTTCGGCCCTAGCAAGGTTTCAATGGTGTAAGTCATTATTCCCACTGTTTCCTTTGATGTGGTCCACTTGAGCTCAGGGTGTACTTATATTTTGAACTAAACTACTAAAATGGTCTTTAATAACGGATGGATGGAGTGGATAACCCACGTATATTCATAGTAGGCCCAACTAAGTTTACTTAGTACCCAACCCCATTTCAACATGGAGCTCTCTTGGGGCCCACGGCTATGTTTGTGTGAAATCCACTCTGTCCATCCGTTTCAACAGCTAACGTTAGTGTGAGGGCCACCACCCGCCCACCCCAAAAAAAAAAAAAAAAAAGGCAAGATCAAAAGCTCAAGTGGGCCATAAAACAAGAAACTGTGGGCAATGAACACCCACCATTGAAATCTTCACTGGGCCAACTTAAGTTCGCGATCTGGTTATATCACGTGTGTTTTAATATCTTCATTCTGATCATACTCTTTTAACTTGAGTGGCTCCTTTTTATAAACTGTTTTACCTAAAGCTGGCCTCTTAAATCAGGTAAGACCTCAACATTAGTCAATAAATCTCAGGGGAGATAGAGTTGTACCCGGGTTGAACTTAGCTAACCCCAGCTCCGACCTAGCTTTAGCTTGGCCCAGCCCTCGAGCCTGACTGGCCAACTTGACTCAGTTCGGTCAGCAGCTCAGGTCAGTTCGAGTGGAGTTCAAGCCTCTACGACATTTTCTCAAACACATTGAATGCACCTTCAAATTCTCAAAGTATGCAAAACAACAGCAATAGTTTATATGCATTTCATCAAATAGTAGAGAAGCAGTATTAAAATCAAAATACAAAGGTAGTTTTATCATGTAAAGTTTTTTTTTTTTTTGTAGTAATTTGTTTCGTATCATGACTTCCTTGCCACCAGTCGATCCTACAGAGTATGTATGCACCTGAAACACCACTTCATTGAGTCATTTCATCAAACACTTGGTGAGCAACCTCAATATCAAAATAACCGAGTCACCAAACTGATTCGATTCGAGTCGATTTGAGCTTGGACAAGTTCAAACTTGGCTTGAAATTTTTTCGAGCTCTAAAAATCAATTTGACTTGGCTTGAACTTAGTTTCAAATCGAGTTGATTTAAGCTTTTTCGAGTCGAGTTAACTGAGCAAACTTGGCTCATGTATGCCTCTAATGGAGAGTAGAACTTGCCCTATTTCTCTCATTTAATGGTCCTCCCAGTCCCTCGCCCTCTATTCTTCTCCATTACTAAATGGCAACTACAGTGCTGCATTTATACACTAAGACTATCAACTCCTAGTAAGCCGACAGTGGACACGTTATAAGTGCTGATGTTTTAAGAACACAAGTAGATTGTCAAATTTTGTAGACAAAATATATATTGCATGGAACTTCATATCAATTCAACATTTCAAGATTAGAATGCGGCTCAACATCTCAAGATCATAAGGCTCGGAATAATTTCAAGAGAATAATCAATTGTACGCTAACCTACAGGTAAAGAAGACCTTAGGAATTACCCTTAGTTAAAGTACATCTCAGTGATTTTTCTAAGTTATAGCTTATTGTGTTATTGCTTTATATTTCGAGGTAGTTCGGCTAGCCTAACCCTATCTTTGACCAGCCGAATCATCTCAAGTCAGTCGAACAACCACCAAGGGTCTTTGATCCAGTTTCCAGCAATAGGTGTTTTGATTTTCATGAATCTCAGGCCAACCGAATAAACCTTAGGCTAGAATAATTATGTCCCCGGCTAGCCTAAGATTGTTTCAAATCATATCTCACAAAATCTGATAGTCATTGAAATAGAATCGTGAAACTCTGACCAACCCAAGGGATTCTTAGGGTGACCGAAGCTCCAATCCTTTTTCTATAAAGAAGGCTCATTTCTTACTGTTTCAATACAATACACACACACACACACACACACACACACACACACACACACACACACCGAAACAAACATGAAAAACTTTCTTCTTTTCAAGCTATTTGTATTGTCTTTCATATATTATATTTTAACTTATTCAATGCTCTTCTCAAGCCTTGTTAAATTTAAATAGAGAGTGGCATATACTCAACTTGAGAATAGAGTATTGAATCTATAGTCTTTAGAGATTTTCTTTTTTAAAAAGTTATATATCCCTAAATCCTTCTTGGTTGTGCATACATTGAATTATCTCCATCTATGAAAAAAAGAAATTGTTGCATCTACTGAAGCTTCATCTTCAAAGGCTTCACTAATATCTTCGCTTCGACTCGCATCTACAAGAAGATGCATTCTCATCAGGTAAATTGTTTTTACTTGAGTTGAATGAGATTGCTTGAAAAATCTCATTGAGTTGAGAAGTGCTAAGCCCATTAAAATCACTTGATGTTAGTTGTGATAGTATGTGAAAATCACAAATTGTAAGAGGTTGTTAGGGTTAACCTGTGAAAACCTTTGTTACAGTGGAAAGCCAAAATTATGGGGAGACGTAATGTTGGGAGTGGAGTAGTTGTGTATTAACACAAAACTACTATAGTTCTGGTTGCCTTGTGGTGTTTGATATTCTTTTCATTGTATTTATTATCTTGAAATACTAAGATCAAGGAAGTCGTGAAATAAAGTTGTCCTACCTAAAAGATTAGGCGAAGGTTGTCCCACGACTCAATTGAAATCAATATTTTAATGTTAGTTGTTGTTCCGAATTTGTTCTCTTGGATTGTTTTAACAAAAAAATTGATTAAGTCTTATCCCTCCCCTCCCCCCGCAAAGACATTGGTAGCTCCGCTTACACGCATGTCCATTTTCAGAGTTTGATGTCTAGAGGGTCCGAATATAACTTTTTGTTAGGTAAAAAGTGTGTTAGGTGGTTATCGACTTGTTGCGAGCCAATAGTCCATGTGACAATATTTTGTTTGACAAACTCCTTAACACTTATAGGAGCGAAAAATGAAAGTAGGGATGGTGGCATCATCATTGGCTTGCCATGAGCCAACTTTTTTTCCGTTTCATTAATCGGATCCATTGGTTGTTTTTGGGAGACCCTTAATATGTAACCCGTTTGGATTTACGATAGTTTGCAGATTGCATAGAGATAGAAATAAGGCGTTAAATAAAGTTTTTATAGGGATTAGATGCTTGGACAAAATTTGATTTATTAGGTTTTAAATATGTTGATCGGGTCCATCGGTTGCTCTCGTGACGCACCAAGAACCATGCCCATTTGATCGATTGAATTTTAAATGGTTCTTGAATTGCTTAAGGGTGATTTTATTGAAGCTCAGCTGAAGTCTAAAGAGTAGTTTAGTCTCATTTTGGGTGGAGTGTCTACAGATGTCCCCTTTTAACAGAGGTTGTATACAACCGAATGTCAAAGCAAGTGGACACCTCACCTTCCGGGTTAGACATAGACGCAGTATGGTCTATTCCAACCAGAGCGACATTGCCAGAAATGTTCGTCTAGTTGAAGATTAACTCAGACATCTCCTAAGGGTTGGAAAAAATGGTGTGATTTGTCCTTAACATTTTTTGTAGCTTTATGAGGCATCAAATCACAACCCTTTCACATCAAGATCGGCATTTGTACATTGAGTACATTTGCGAGTTTGGATTTTTGGTAGTTAGATCCCATGTTATTTTTGCAACCTTATGAGGATAACGTACTTGGATATAAAAATGTAGCTCTCTATACTACACAATCCCCTATGATTGCTTGTAAGTTAGGTTGTTTGTAAATGAGTAATTACTTATGCATTTTGTAGTTTTACGGATCTCCCACATTACAAATGCATTAGGCTTATAGGTGTCTTGGACTAGAGCCATCAGAGTTAACATTTTGCCACTTGAGTTGTTTATGTTAATACTTTGATTATAATAGGCTTTTCACAATTAGAAATGCATTTGCAATAACTTAGACATAATCATTCCACATTCCGGGACAATCGAGTTGACATTGGGAGTTCAGGGTGGTTGACTCATGTTCCACTTATGATTTTGGAAAAATCAAAGATTCAAAGAAAACCAAAATCAATTATTGCTTTTGTGTTTGTACCACCGCCCGCCCCCCCCCCCCCCCCCCCCCCAAGGAAGTATGGAAGACTATCCAGTGCATCAGATACAATGCACAATTGTATTTTTAAAATTTTTAAATTTTTTCTTTTGATTTTTGAAAAAGTCCCCACCCGGAGAACATCATTCCATGGGGTTTTTATTGCAAAACAATTTTAAAATATTTTTTAGCTCATTTATTTTGAAAATATCCACTTGATCTTATGGGGAAGCATCGTCGTGTGATTTTTTATTTAGACTTTTACAAAAAAAATTAAATAAGCCCAACTTTCTTTTTTGCCTCTACTTAGGATTTTAATAATTATAATTAGGGTCAGTATTTATTACAAGTGTGTTGCATAGTAGTCTAATTCTAGGTGCGATCTTGCATGTCACAGGGGATTCTTTTATTATCAATGGAGCTTCAGTGCCTGCAAGGAGAAATGGAGAGTCTTAATAGGAGGATTGAAGAGTTGGTGTAGGAGATGAGAGATTGACCTGAGCAATGAATGGAGTTTGTTATCGGATCAGGCGTTCTAGATAAGTGCCCATTAACTTGAATAATGCAACCTACATGGATGGGTTTTTTTTTTTTTTTTGGCATTATGTTTATTTATATTCATGTGTAACCCATCTTCTTTTTTCCCATTTGAAAAGCTAAATGCATATGAACAAAAAATGCGTTGAAGAGGAAAACTTTTTTTTTTGTGATGGTAGACTCGTCTTGCGAGCTTGGTTTTTGTTTTAGTACTTGGGCAATAGAGATCAGATACTTTGACTCAGTCATGTGTAACCTGTCACACCCAAAACTCGAAAACTGGGCTCACAAAATTCTCGATTGCCAAATCTGGCTCCGACAGCCTCCGTAGAACCCCATTCTCGGCTCTCAGCTCTCATTCACCAGGTTCCGATCCTGGGATGCTACGAGGAGGATTTTCAAGATCAGTTTGAATCGTGATAAGCATAACCAAAGGCATAACCCACAAACAACAACCCAAAACTCCATTACATTTCCACTATGATAAAAAACTTTACAAGTACAATGAGCATAAAGGGAAATACAATGATAAAAAATAAAAACTCTAAAATGATCTGCAAAGTGCTCCTGCCTTAGCACTGTTGCGCCCCAACGTCACCTGCATGCAATGGTCGTGCATAAGCTTAGAGGGTGGTGAAAGTGTGTGCGCAAGGTAGTAATATGATCATGCAATATCAGAGTAATGCAGAATATGCAAATGGATCCATGAAAACCATTAGCCGTACCAAAGCTATGCGATGCAAGACATGAACGATATCGGCCATCTCAAGGTCATGCGATGTGAAATGCAACTCAAGCATATAAATCCTCATCTATGTCCACACATCAATACAGCTCAAATCTGGGATATCACCGGGGTCTAGTACACTCTAAACCAGATCACTGCCTCATCGCGCACAATAAGGTAAGTGGAAGAGACCGCACTATCCGTCTGCCAATATCGGGCTCGACTCGTCGATAGCGGATCCATTCCTCGAGCTGGTCAAACTCAGCCTAGCATTGCCCCCTACTCTCGGGCGGATAAGGTCGCACACCCTTCCAACTGACCACGACACGGTGGAGAACGCAACCATCTAGTAATCGACACTCAACGCTCATCTACCCACTCGGTCTAGACGCTGGAGCAACCTCTTGGTACCATAAGGGTTTAGGGACTTTCACCCAGGGATATCTATAACACTCCATGTAGAATAAGATTTTTGGTATCCAATCCTACCAAGCACGATACGTCTATGGAGGCTACAGCCCCGATGTCGCTAGGGCGTACAATAACCATGTCACACAATGCGAAATGCATGAATCACACTATCCAATCATGCATCAAATCATGCGCGTATCGTGCGCTCATGTAGGGCAACACCGCCCAACCGAGAGCCCATAAATAACCTGCCCAAAGGCATATGCTATGATCAGTCATGTCTCATATCAAGCATACATATGATGCGTATGATCATGAGTCATGGAACTATACTAAACAGGTAATAAAATAATAACTATCCTTACAACGTAGGTGGGCCTAGATGGCCTACACCCAACAAGTACAGGCCTTTTAATGGGCCCTAGGGAAAGTCGTAATGTGGACATCTAACCAACATTACACTTGCAATGTGGACATCAAACCAACATTGCTCCCAAGGCACGATCGTTGTAAACATCTTTACATAATCCGCGTTGGGATCACACATTGCAATGGACCTTAGGTATATCCCATCGGGCCTTAAATACATCAAATGGGCCATATCATATGGCCTTATGTTCATCAAGTGGGCCACATCAATGGGCAGCACCAATGGGCCTTATGTGCATTGCAATGGGTCATAACCCGTTGGGCCTTGAATATATCAAATGGGCCTCGACCCATAGGCCTTACATAAATATCAAAGTGGGCCTCCACCATGGGCCACAAGTACATCGAATGGGCCTCATAACATGGGCCTTGCATCCACATCCAAGTGGGTCTCAATGGACTACCACATATAAATCAAGATGGGCCTCATCCACATACCAGGGTGGGGTCTACTTGAACTATGGATCTAGCTCATTTACCCCACGTCCTAAAATGATCTCACCGATGGTTGGACGATTTGGATGCAACACATGCACCATGGTTGGTCACACGTAGGGCCCTCCATTATGTGTATATATATATATATATATATATATATATATATATATATATATATATATATATATATATTATAGTATAATATATAATATATATACATATATAATATACCAACCTCCTAAGGAGTGGGACCCACAGAACCTAATGTCATCATATGATAGTGGGCCCCACCATCAAAATAGACGTATAACAGCATCATGTAAAACACATACATCGTGCATGGCCGTCACCAAATTGGATGTACGGCTGGTGTAAACCACATACATCATGTGGGCCAGCACTGCTTGATATAGAGAGAGAGAGATATAGAGAGAGAGAGAGAGCAGCACGTGGCTGCCTCTCCTCTACTCTTTTCCTTTACTTTTTCTTTTCTTTTCTCTTTCTTCCTGACACAATAGATGTGGGTCCCACGTAGGGCCCACCACCATAGCATATATAAGTATGTATATATATATACATACTTATATATGCTATGGTGGTGGGCCTCACTCTCCCAAGAAGCCTCCTCTACAGAATGGTGACCCCACTGAACCTTCACCAACGGGATGACCTTAGTTCTGAGGATCTTCTCCTTCCGATCAAGGATACGGACTGACTGCTCAATGTAAGAAGCGTCATCACGAACCTCCAGCGGCTGCTAATCAATAACGGGAACTATGTCTGACCCACACTTCCTCAACATGGAGACGTGAAAAATGTTATGGACGCCAGACAACTGAGATGGCAAGGCAAGCCGATAGGCCACGGTGCCAACCCGCCCAGTGATCTCAAAAGGTCCTATGAATCTCGGGGCAAGCTTGCCCTTCACTCCAAATCGAACTACGCCCTTCATGGGCGAGACCTTGAGATACACATGGTCCCTTATATCAAACTCCAAGGGACGATGCCGACGATCAGCAAAACTCTTCTGTCGGTTCTGAGCTGTGCGCATCCTCTACCTGATGATATCAATAGCCTCTGACGTCTCCTGCACAAGCTCGGGACTTAGAAGACGACGCTCTCCAACCTCGGTCCAGCGACTCGGTGATCTGCATAGTCTGCCATATAGTGCCTCAAAAGGAGCCATGTAGATAGTCGCCTGATAGATGTTATTGTATGCGAACTCAGCCAATCGCAGATGCTCATCCCATCTACCTCCGAAATCAATCGCGCAGGCCCGAAGCATATTCTCAAGGATCTGGTTGACTTTCTCGGTCTGGCCATCGGTCTGAGGATCGTACGCGGTGCTGAGCTGTAAATCAGTCCCCATCGCTCGCTGGAAGCTCCCCTAAAACTAAGACGTGAACCTCGAGTCTCGGTCAGAAACGATCGAGACTAGAATGCCATGTAGTCTCACAATTTTCTCGACAATAACCTCGTAAGCCGGTTCATAGACCAAGTTGCACGCATCGCAAGAAAATGTGCCGACTTTGTCAGACGATCCACAACAACCCAAATGACGTCGTGACCGCGCTGAGTCCTCGGCAAACCCATAATGAAATCAGTTAATACGTGCTCTCACTTCCACATCGGGGAGCTCAACGGCTGCAATAGATCAAGGGGTCTCTGATGGTTGACCTTGACACACTAGCACGTGTCACACTCGGCCATAAAACTGGCGATCTGGCGCTTCATCTCCTCCCAAAAATACTATCCCCTCATGTCACGGTACATCTTCGTCGAGCCCGGATGGATAGAAAATCGCGATTGATGTGCCTCGGTCATAAGCTCTCTGCCCAACTCTGGAATATCCAGTACACATAATCGGCCTCTGAAGCGAAGTCCACCGTCTAAACCAATCTGCCAATCTGCCTGACTCTCAGCCATATAACTCTACAACGACTCCTCAGTCTGCTAAGCCTCGATCACCCTAGCGACAAGAGAGGGTTGAATCGACAGACTCGATAACTGCATGATAGAAGACTGCAGGCCGAACTCGAAATCATACACTGCGATATCCTCAAGCATCCGCCACTCCTGAATCATCATATGCGCCACTAGGTCTCGTGGTTGACTGCTGAGGGCATCTGCCACCACGTTCGCCTTGCCCGGGTGGTACTGAAGATTAAATTCATAGTCTTTCAGGAGTTCCATCCAGCGCCTCTGCCTCATGTTCTACTCAGACTGCGAGAAGAGGTACTTCAAGCTCTTGTAGTCAGAGAAGAGCTCGAACCTGACCCCATAAAGATAGTGCCTCCACACCTTTAGTGCGAAGACAACTTCGGCCAGCTCTAAGTCATGCGTGGGATAGTTCAGCTCATGGACCTTAAGCTGACGAGACGCGAAGGCCACTGGTCTCCCATGCTGCATCAAGACAGCACCCAAACTAATATGCGAGACATCAGTGAATACAATAAATCCGTCACTCCCAGAGGGAAGAGTGAGGACAGGAGCGGACGTCAGACGGTCCTTCAACTCCATAAATGCTTGCTCGCAAGCGTCACTCCAAATAAACTCTACGCCCTTCCAAGTCAACCTGGTCAGCCGGGCAGCAATACGAGAGAAGTCCTCAATGAAACGTCGATAATAGCCCACCAAACCAAGGAAACTACGGATCTTTGTCGCAGTCGTGGGTTGGCCCCACTGACGCACTGCCTCGACCTTCGAGGGGTCTACTGCGACGCCCTCCCTCATCACCACGTAACCGAGGAACTTCACCTCCTCCTGCCAGAACTCACACTTCTCCAGCTTCGCATATAGCTGGTGTGCGTGGAGGGTCTGCAAAGTAATCTCCAAGTGCTGTTCATGCTCCTTACGGGTCCTCGAATAGATCAGAATGTCGTCGATGAAGACTACAACAAACTGATCGAGATATTGGCGGAAGACCTCGTTCATCAGCTGCATGAAGACTGCAGGTGCATTGGTCAGTCCGAAGGACATGACCTAAAACTCAAATGACGGTAACATGTCTTGAATGCTGTCTTCAGAATGTCCTCATCTCGGACCGGAATCTGATGATAACCGGAATGCAGGTCGATCTTCGAAAAGAACTGTGCACCCTGCAGCTGATCGAACAAATCATCAATCCTAGGGAGCGGGTATCTGTTCTTGATCGTGACTTTGTTGAGCTCGCGATAGTCTATACAGAGCCTCAATGAGCCATCCTTCTTCTTCACGAAGAGTACCGGCGCTCCCCACGGTGAACTGCTCAGACGGATAAAGCCTAACTCGCGCAACTCGTCCAACTGCTTCTGCAGTTCCCACAACTCCAATGGGGCCTTCGAAATAGGCACGGTACCAGGCACAAGATCAATCTGAAACTCGGTGAGTCGATGAGGCAGTAATCTCGGAATCTCCTGGAACACATCGAGAAAATCGTAAACCACGGGCAAATGGTCGATACAAGCGGCAACAGGCTCCTCGATGACACACGACATCAAACAAGACAACCGCTATCCTCTGGACTCTACAACGAACTGGAACTGCGGCACGCCGGGTATACAAAATGTGACTGTCCTCGCAGCGCAGTCCAATACGGCATAGTACTCGGCGAGCCAATTCATGCCCAAGATGACATCGAACTCGGACATCGACAATCCAAACAGATCGGTAGGCAAAAAGGTATCCCAATTAAAATGGGGCAAGACGAGTAAAACCGGCTCAACACTGCAGTCCTCCCCAAGGGAGTCGATACCGATAGGCTCTCACAAGAAGACTCCAACGGTAAGCCAGTCGATCGGTAGAAGCTCTCGGCCACAAAACAATGCGATGTAATGGAATCCAACAACACGTGCAATGCATGCAGAGACTGGAAGTATACCATCAATGACTCCTTCAGAAGACTGCGGGTCCTGCTGAGCCGCATAGAACCTAGCCTGAGCCTGCTGGGGAGGTTTCTTTCCCTTCTGAGCGTGTTCCTATTACTGCTGGGGTCGCTGAGGCGGTCGAAACTGCTGCCTCTGAGGCTGATACTGATGCTGATGCTGATGCTGCTGCTGAGGTGGCCTCGGTGGTGGGAGCTGTTGTCGCTGCTGCTGTGGAGGTCTCTGTTGCGGATGTGGTGGAGGTTGATGTGGAGCCCTCTGCTGATGTGGACCTCTCTGCTGCTGCTGGGGGCTGGGACACTCCCACGAATGGTGTCCCGTCGCACCGCACCTAAAACAAGTGCCAGTGAACTACCTCGGAGGTGGTGCTGGAGGTGCTGCTGGGGCTTGAAGGGCTGGGCGACCTGTGCGCCTCTGCTGTGGTCGACGCTGTTGGGAATCACTAGAAGGAACTTACCTCTTCCGGTCTCTCCTCTGACGGCGATCAGACTGAGAACCGGCCCACTCAGCCTCAAAAATCTGGACCTTCCATACCACTTCCTCAAAAGTCTGGAGCTCATGCCCAATAACACGGCCACGAAGACCGTAACGTAAGCGGTCCTCGAAACGGCGGGCTCTTCGCTCCTCGTCATCAACCAGATATGGTGCAAATCTGAACAACGCTAGAAAACGAGCTGCATACTGAGCCACTGTCATATCACCCCGCACTAGGGCCTCAAACTCCAACGCTCGCTGTCGTCAGATGTGATCAGGGAAGTACTGTCAGTCAAACCGATCTATAAAATCCTCCCATGTCCATAAAAAGTCGGCGCCTCCTGCTCGGGAGACTGATGCCCACCAATGCTCAGCCTCACCATGGAGAAGAAATACGGCTAGTCGAACTCGCCGCTCAGTCATACATCCCATCGTCTCAAATATCTTCTCCATATCGGCACGCCATCTCTCAGTTATAGTAGGGTCTGGCTCACCCTGGAAAGGCGGGGGGATCGAGCCGTTGAAACTCTCGAAAGAGGGCACTCGCACGATCCTGCTTTGCCTGTGCCG
Organism: Magnolia kwangsiensis; assembly: GCA_037074715.1. Taxonomy (NCBI): domain Eukaryota; kingdom Viridiplantae; phylum Streptophyta; class Magnoliopsida; order Magnoliales; family Magnoliaceae; genus Magnolia; species Magnolia kwangsiensis. Next base: position 41,644,686 of record CM073574.1, read on the forward strand.
GTGAAACAACTGGCTGCCTGCCCTGCCCCTAAAGTGCAGCTGTCACGCCTGTAACATCTTCTGCAACTGAGAGGCACTCACGGATACAGTTAGGTCCGCACTGGTCTCTGGTGGAGGAGCAACATACTCAGGATGGGTAGTAGGAATCTCTGGAGGTGAAACGGGCATCGTAGGTAGTAGTGCGGGAGCCGCAAGTGGTGGAGCGGGATCCTCAAGTGGTGGTGCGGGAGTCGATCGGGTCACTCTCCCACGCGCCATGTCCTACAAGAAAGAGCGAAGGCGCCTATCAACTTGAAAACTCTCGAAGGCACGCACGTTAAGGGTCTGTAACGGAAGGTCGCTATGCTATCCGAACTTCGGGGCTTAGTCATTATACACTCATAACAGACATGTAATATTGTTCTCGGTTATTCTCAAGTTATGCTCTGATACCAACTTCTGTCACGCCCCAAACTCAGAAATCGGGCTCACAAAATTTTCGATTGCCGAATCTGGCACCGACAGCCTCCTTAGAACCCCATTCTCGGCTCCCAGCTCCCATTCGCTAGGTTCCGATCCTGGGATGCTATGAGGAGGATTTTCAAGATCAGTTTGAATCGTGATAAGCATAACCAAAGGCATAACCTAGAACATCAACCAAAAACTTCATTACATTTTCACTATGATTAAAAACTTTACAAGTACAATGAGCATAAAGGGAAATATAATGATAAAGAATAAAAACTCCAAAATGATCTGCAAATTGCTCCTGCCTCAGCACTACTGTGCCCCAACGTCACCTGCACGTAACTATCGTGCATAAGCTTATAGAAAGCTTAGAGGGTGGTGAAAGTGTGTGCGCAAGGTAGTAATATGATCATGCAATATCAGAGTAATGCGGAATATGTATATGGATCCATGAAAATCATTAGCCGTACCAAAGCTATGCGATGCAAGATATGAATGATATCGGCCATCCCAAGGCCATGCGATGTGAAATTAACTCAAGCATATAAATTCTCATCTATGTCCACACATTAATACAGCTCAAATCTGGGATATCACCGGGGTCTAGTACACTCTAAACCAGATCACCGCCTCATCGCGCACAATAAGGTAAGTGGAAGAGACCTCACTATCCGTCTACCAATATCGGACTCGACTCGTCGATAGCGGACCCGTTCCTTGAGCTGGTCAAACTCAGCCTAGCATTGCCCCCTACTCTCGGGTGGGTAAGGCCACACCCCCTTCCAATCGATCACGATACAGTGGAGAGCGCAACCATCTAATAATCGACACTCAACGCTCATCTACCCACTCAGTATAGATGTTGGAGTAACCTCTTGGTACCATAAGGGTTTATGGACTTTCATTCAGGGATATCTATAGCACCCCATGTAGAATAAGATTTTTGGTATCCAATCCTACCAACCACGATACGTCTGTGGAGGCTACAGCCCTGATGTCGCTAGGGCGTACAATAACCATGTCACACAATGCGAAATGCATGAATCACACTATCCAATCATGCATCAAATCCTGCGCATATCGTGCGCTCATGTAGGGCAACACCGCCCAACCGAGAGCCCGTAAATAACCTGCCCGAAGACATATGCTATGATCGGTCACCTCTCATATCAAGCATACATATGATGCGTATAATCATGAGACATGGAACTATACTAAATAGGTAATAAAGTAATAACTATCCTTACAACGCAGGTGGGCCTAGATGGCCTACACCCAACAAGTACGGGCCTTTTAATTGGTCCTAGGAAAAGTTGTAATGCGGACATCTAACCAACATTACACTTGCAATGTGGACGTCAAACCAACATTGCTCCCAAGGCACGATCGTCGTAAACATCATTACATAATCCGTGTTGGGATCACACATTGCAATAGACCTTAGGTATATCCCATTGGGCCTTAAATACATCAAATGAGCCATATCATATGGGCCTTATGTTTAAGGCCGCACCAATGGGTCATATCAATGAGCCGCACCAATGGGCCTTATGTGCATTGCAATGGGTCATAACCCGTTGGGCCTTGAATACATCAAATGGGCCTCGACCCATGGGCCTTACATAAATATCAAAGTGGGCCTCCACCATGGGCCACAAGTACATCGAATGGGCCTCATAACATGGGCCTTGCATCCACATCCAAGTGGGTCCCAATGGACTACCACATATAAATCAAGATGGGCCTCATCCACATACCAGGGTGGGGTCCACTTGAACTATGGATCTAGCTCATTTACCCTACGTCCTAAAATAATCTCACCGATGGTTGGACGATTTGGATGCAACACATGCACCATGGTGGGTCACACACATTATGTATATATTATATCATATATACATAATGTGCGTGTGTGTGTGTATATATATATATATATATATATATATATATATATATATATATATATATATATATATATATACATACACACACACACACACACATATATATATATATATATATATATATATATATATATATATATATTATATAGTATAATATATAATATATAATATATATATACATATATAATATACCAACTGCCTAAGGAGTGGGACCCACAGAACCTGATGTCATCATATGATAGTGGGTCCCACCATCAAAATAGACGTATAACAGCAACATGTAAAACACATACATCGTGCATGGCCATCACCAAATTGGATGTACGGCTGGCGTAAACCACATACATCATGTAGGCCAGCACTGCTTGATATATAGAGAGATATATATAGAGAGAGAGATATAGAGAGAGAGAGCAGCACGTGGCTGCCTCTCCTCTACTCTTTTCCTTTACCTTTTCTTTTCTTTTCTCTTTCTTCCTGACACAACAGAGGTGGGTCCCACGTAGGGCCCACCACCATAGCATATATATATATATTATATAAGGAAAACGTTCAGGCCGTGGCCTGGACGGTCACGTACATCAAAGTTGGGCCCCACACATGGGGTGTGTCCCACCGTCAGATGGACGATGGACCCACTACATGCATGGTGCGGGCCACACCAAAAGGATGGACGGCGTGAATAGGGTGGGTCCCACGGACATCACCGTCCTCTGTTCAAACGAGGTATCTTGCACTCAGTCTGCCAATTGTGCTATGGGCGTGGGTAGGTCCCACCGTGGTATCTCCACCTAGTCTACCAGCGAGCTAAGGAATCTGGGTCCCATTGGACTTACTGGCGTTAATCAGTAGGTGGGCCTCACCACCTAGTAGATGGACGACTTGGATGCATAAAACGGTAGACGGTGTGTATATAACACACACCCCAAGATCAGACTTACCGTCCTAGGCTATGGACGATACAACATATACTAAGGTGGGTCCACGTTGCTGGGCAAGCTACTACACACATACAGTAGCTGTATAGTTACTGTACACACATAGCAACTGTCTGATTTCAAAAGGGGTGGGCCCCACACGAGGGCCCCAGACGTTTGATTAAGCTCTGATAATGACGTATCATAATATCTTACATTATAATGCTACAATATAACATAATGTTATAATATATTTTAATGCACATGAGCATATAAGAATATATATATTAAATCCTTCACCTAACCAACGTCCAGCCACCACGGTTGAATGATGTACAGGCATCAATGTGGTCCCACGTAGTGGGCCACTAGACTTAGATCAAATTGATATTTATATTTCCCTTTCATTCAGGCCAGTATAACCGCCCGGTCATGCAGGTCATGAATCGGAGTCAAGGTGGCCCACTACGTGGTGGCATGGGTAAAATATACACATCATAGGTGGGCCATTCATCATAGAGAAAGAGGGAAAGAGAGAAGGAGAGTGGGACACGCGTGATGGAGGGACCTCGACATTATGGGCCCTCCCTTACAATGAATCATACATCAAGTGGGCCCTAAGGCATGTGGGATCACTGAAATTTAAAATCAACGGTGGAGATTCTTTTCCTACCAATATGGACGGTCTAGATGACCTTTTAATGTAATGAAATAAACATCATGATGGGGTCCATGGAGAATGGCCCCATCATGGAATGATCATGATGATCAAGTGGGCCATCGACCACATCTTAGGGTCCCAAGTGAGATCCAAACCATTGATTGATTGGCCTCACTTGGCCCACCTTAAAAACATGAAAAATGACCACTATCAAGCACCCACCATTTGATCTTCTTGCTCCCTTGGGTTTCTTAGCTTCTTAGCTTTGACTTCAATGAAGGAGATAAGAAATGGATGGCTAGGATGGGAGATCTTAGGATGGAGAGGTGGGCCACACTTGAAGTTTTGAAAGAGAGGAAGAGGCTTGGAGAGCTCATACGTATGGGATTTTCCTTTCTTGCTTGGAATGGGTTTGAAAATGAGAGAGAGGGGCTTGTAAAAGGGAGAGAGAGATAGATGGGTGATGGATGTGGTGAGTGATGGGTGTGTAAGAAAATCTTGACTTTTGTGGCCATTTGTGTAAGAAAAGCATGGGTGGTGTAAGAACTTTTGACTTTTGTGGCTTATTTGAGAAATGGTGAAAGGTGATTTGTACTTGACGTGTGATGTGATGAGATTGATTGATTGGGATTGATGTGACATCTCGTAGAGATTCTCTTGGATTTCACAAAGCGCGGCGTTTTCCTCACACCGAACGTCGGCCCACATCTCCTGACCAGGGTATCGCCTCGGTGCGCGAGTCGCGGCATCAGAATCGCAGCGACGGCGCGGTCGCTATGGTAAAGATCTTGGGTTGAGTCAATAAGAGTTGATGGCATACAAATTAGGGTCGCGCGTAAATATCGGTTAAGGGTCGAAGGTTGTCAGAGTTCGATCGGTAAGACTGCGGAAGTCTATGGAACAGTACGGAGTAAGATACGGGTCTTACATAATCTGAATATTTTTATGAGTCAACTGTTAGAGAGTTATGATATCCTTCAAAAGTATTTAGAGGAAATTCCACCCTAAGTTTGAGTAAGGTTGAAAGATCTTGTGATATAACGACTGCCACATCTACCTTTGACTTATGCGCCTTCTTAGGTTTGTGATTTCTCTGCTTTTCTCTCTTTTTTTATTTTTTGATTATTTTTACTCGTAGTGCCCTGTTAGGTTTCCGCTATGTCCAGTCTGCTCATCATTTTTACCTGTAGTGCCTTTTCAAAATTTCATCACATCCCAGTGGAGGTGTACATAAGTCGAGTTGGATCGGTCAGCTCGCTCGATTTGACTCAAAAAAGCTCAACTCACCTCAGCTCAAAATTAGATTTGGACCGAGTTGAATTGTATTGAGAAGTGGAGCCACATCTGGGCTGCCTTCGACCAATCGTAGCACATGCTCGACCGGTCGTAGGGGCTTGTTCGACCGGTCGTGGACTGTCGACTCAAAGTCCAGCGAGTCCAGTTTTTCATATTTTGGGTCCTTCGACCAGTCAAAGGAGCTGTTCGACCAGTCCTAGCTCTCCTTCGACCAGTCGAAGGTTACGCAGATTAGTTTCCGAATCTGATGCGGACTGTGGATTTTGGTGTCGCCTTTCGTAAGGGTGCGGAAGGGAAGTTACCTAAACTATAAATAGGGGTTTTTAGGGCTTTTCTAGGGTATTAGAAATATTGAAAAATAATTCTAAAGGTGTGGGCTAAGGGTTTTCTATATTCTTCTAAGGGAGAGGTTAGTATTTTGCCTTATAATCTTTATTTTTTTTCATAGTGAAAGTTTGCATCCGTGGTTTTTTACCCTAGTTTAGGATTTTTTCACATATATTTTATCTTGTGGTTTGTTTGGATTGCTTTGATCTATTTCTAGTTTATATTCCTTTTCGTTTATCGTTTATGGGTGAAGCCTGAGATTGGATCTCGACTCATTGCGTTGTTGGCGTGCTGCGCAACAACTGGTATCAAAGCTATTGGTTTAGTTCTATTGGGAGCGATGGCAGAAGATGGAAAAATTAGAATTGAGAAGTTTGATGGTTCAAACTTTACCTTCTGGAAGATGCAGATGGATGATTATCTGTATCAGAAGGACCTCTACATTCCTCTAGAAGGAAAAGAGAAGAAACCAGAAAAGATGACAGATGATGAATGGTTTTTGCTTAATATGAAGGCTTTAGGAAAGATCCGACTCTCTTTGTCAAAGAGCGTTGCCTTTAACATATCCAAGATGAAAACGACAAAAGAATTGATGGAAGCCCTAGCCACCATGTATGAAAAACCCTCAGCATCCAACAAAGTTTATCTTATGAAACAGCTATTCAACATGAAGATGTCAGATGGTGGGAGCGTGGCTGAACATCTAAACGAGTTCAATATAGTAACGAGCCAGTTGGAATCCGTTGGCATCATTTTTTACGATGAGGTCAGGGCGCTATTGATCTTATCCAGTCTGCCAGACAGTTGGGATGGTTTGGTGATTGCTGTGAGCAATTCTTCAGGGTTGACAAAGCTGAACGAAGTATTTAAAAGGAAGACATCAGGAGTTTCAGGGGATTCAGGGAATGCTCTAAATGTTGAAGGAAGAGGAAAATCGCTGAACAAAGGAGGCAATAAATATGACCGTTCTAAGTCGAGAAAGATGTCTAAGGGACCAAAAGACAAAGACGAGTGTTGACATTGCGGTAAGAAGGGGCATATGAAACGTGATTACAGGGCGCTCAAGAAATAAGATGGAAGCTCTCAAGGTGGGAAGGATTCAGTGAATCTATTTGAAGAGAGTGACACAGAGGTGTTGATCTTGTCTCTTGATGCGAGGAATGAGTCTTGGGTTATAGAATCGGGTGCTTCGTTTCATGCTACTTCATATAAGGAAGTTCTGCGTGATTATGTGTCAGGTGACTTTGAGAGAGTCTACCTGGGTGATGATGAGCCGTGCAGTATTATTGGGAAGGGAGACATTCAGGTCAATCAGAAAGACGGAACGATTTTGAAATTGAAGGATGTTAGACATGTACCGAGCTTGAGAATGAATCTAATCTCAGTGGAGCAGTTAGCCGACACCGGTTATGTGACGACATTCACCAGTGATTCCTGAAAGATCACAAAAGGTGCCTTGGTGATATCTAGAGGTAAAAAGGAATGTACTTTGTACGTGACTTCAGAATTATATAGTTCACTCGCAGTCGCATCAACTGAAGTGAATGGGCAGTTATGACATCAGAGGTTGGGACATGAGTGAGAAAGGGATGAAAGTGCTGTTGTTAAAAGGGAAGCTACCAGGGCTGAAGTCTTTTGACTTGGAATTCTGCGAGGACTGCGTATATGGTAAGTAGAAGAGGGTAAGCTTCAAGAAGACAGGATGCACTCCAAAGACGCATCTATTGGAGCTTGTACACACTGACGTGTGGGGACCGGCACAGGTATCATCTCTTGGTGGCTCACATTATTTTGTTTCCTTTATTGATGATGCTAGTAAAAAACTGTGGGTTTATTTCTTAAAGCATAAATCTGATGTATTTGATGCATTTAAGAAATAGAAAGTTATGGTAGAAAACGAGACAGGTAAAATAGTAAAGTATCTCAGATATGATAATGGGGGAGAGTATTGTGACAAGAGGTTTGAGGAGTATTGTGCAGCAAGTGAAATTAAACATCAGAAAACTATTTCAGGGACACCACAGCAGAATGGTGTGGCTGAGAGCGTTAACAGGACCATCCTTGAGCGCGCCAGGAGCATGAGGTTACATGCAGGGTTGCCTAAGACCTTTTGGGCAAATGCTATGAATACTGCTGTATATCTTATCAATAGAAGTTCCTCAGCACCATTGGATAGTGGGCTATCAGAAGAAACGTGGACTGGGAAAGAAGTGAACCTTACACATCTCAGAGTGTTCGGTTGCACTTCATATGTTCACATTGATGCAGAGCACAGAAACAAGTTGGATGCGAAGTCCAGGAGGTGTACGTTTATAGGCTACGGGTAGTATGATTTTGGCTACAGGTTTTGGGATGCAGAAAATAGGAAAATCATCAGATGCAAGGACGTAGTCTTCAATGAAAAAGTGATGCATAAGGACAGTGTGTAAGAAAATAAAGCCAAGGAAAAGGAATTCGTAGAGTTGGAAGAGTTACCGGACATGGGTGTTACAACACCACAGGATAATCATGCACAAGAGCATTATGAGGCAGAACCACAGACACCGGTTGTGAGGAGGTCTACTCGGGAGAGGAGACCCACGGTCCAATACTCACCCTCCTTACATTATCTACTACTAATAGATAATGGTGAGACAGAGTGTTTTGAAGAGGCATTATAGTCAGATACACGGGTTAAGTAGGAGCAGGCCATGGATGAGGAAATGGACTCTCTTGAGTTTAATTGTACATGGGAGCTAGTTACTCTACCTAAGGGTAAGCAAGCTCTTCATAACAAGTGGGTTTACAGACTGAAGGAGGAGCACGATGGTTCGAAACGGTACAGGGCTAGATTGGTTGTGAAAGGGTTTCAACAAAAGGCATGTATCGATTTCACTGAAATATTTTCACCGGTAGTGAAAATGTCTACGATTCGCATGGTCTTGAGTATAGTGGCTACAGAGAACTTACATCTAGAGTAGCTAGATGTTAAGATAACCTTTCTTCATGGGGACCTTGAAGAAGAAATATATATGCATCAGCCGACAGGATACGTGGCACCAGGTAATGAGAATAAGGTGTGCAGACTGAAGAAAAGTCTATATGGCATGAAGCAGGCCCCGAGGCAGTGGTAGAAGAAGTTTGATAGTTTCATGTCGGGAAGCGGTTTTAGGAGATGTCATGCAGACCACTGTTGTTACTTGAAGAAGTTTGATACGTCATACATCATCCTTCTTTTGTACGTTGATGATATGCTTATGGCTGCTTCAAGCATGAAGGACATCTCAGATCTCAAAAGATAATTATCTACAGAATTTTCCACGAAGGATTTAGTAGCTGCAAAATAAATCCTAGGCATGAGGATAAAGCGTGACAGGAAAAATAAAAAACTGATTTTGTCATAGGCAGAGTACATAGCCAAGGTACTTGATCGATTCAACATGGGAGGTGCTAAGCTGGTTAGCACTCCATTAGCCAACCACTTCAAGCTATCTAAGGAGCAAGGTGTAAAGACGCAGGAGGAACGGAACTACATGGCTAAAGTCCCATACGCGTCAGCTATTAGGAGTCTCATGTATGCTATGGTGAGCACGAGGCTAGACATTGCTCAAGCAGTGGGAGTTGTTAGCAGGTTCATGAGCAACCCTGGAAAAGAACATTGAGAAGCTGTGAAGTGGATCCTCAGATACCTAATGGGTACTAAGGATGTAGGGCTGTGTTATAGTGGATCAGAAATCAAGCTGCAATGCTACGTGGATTCAGATTTGACAGGAGATATCGACAGCAAAAGAAGCATTATAGGTTATGTATTTACTCTTGGTAGTTCTGCAGTCAGTTGGGTCTCTCAGTTACAGAAGATAGTATCTATCAGTACGACAGAAGCAGAATATGTTGCGGCTACAGAAGCATGCAATGAGATGGTGTGGATGCAAGGTTTTATGGAAGAGTTAGGTAAGAAACAAGTAGATTGTAAGCTGTACAGTGATAGTCAGAGTACAATACACTTGGCTAAGAATTCAGCATTTCATTCAAGGACCAAGTATATTGCCATCAGATATTACTTCATATGTTCGTTATTGGAAGATGGATCGATTACTTTAGAGAAGATTCATACAAGTGAGAATCCTGCGGATATGCTGACCAAGACGGTCACACAGGAGAAGCTGAAGCTTTGTTCAGCTTTGATTGGTCTTCAGGCTTGAAAACGGGGAGGTGGTACACTCCGGATGAAGAAGATGAAGGTTTATGGCGATATGTCTCTAAGTGAAAGATTGTTGAGAAGTGGAGTCACATCTGGGCCGCCTTCGACCGGTCGTAGGACATGCTCGACTGGTCGTAGGGGCCTGTTCGACTGGTCGTGGACCGTCGACTCAAAGTCCAGCGAGTCCAGTTTTTCATATTTTGGCTCCTTCGACCAGTCAAAGGAGCTGTTCGACCAGTCGAAGTTCGATCAGTCCTAGCTCTCCTTCGACCAGTCGAAGGTTAGGCAGATTCGTTTCTGAATCTGATGCGGACTGTGAATTTTGGTGTCGCCTTTCACAAGGGTGCGGAAGGGAAGTTACCTAAACTATAAATAGCGGTTCTTAGGGCTTTTCTAGGGTATTAGGAATATTGAGAAATATTTCTAAAGGTTTGGGCTAAGGATTTTCTATATTCTTCCAAGGGAGAGGTTAGTATTTTGCCTTGTAATCTTTATTTTTCTTCAAAATGAAAGCTTACATTCGTGGTTTTTTACCCTAGTTTGAGGTTTTTCCACGTATATCTTGTCTTTTGGTTTGTTTGGATTGCTTTGATCTGTTTCTAGTTTATATTCCTTTCCGTTTATCGTTTGTGGGTGAGGCCTGAGACTGGATCTTGGTTCACTGTGTTGTTGGCGTGCTGCGGAACAAATTGGTTTTTAGAGCTTGAACAAATTTCAAGCTTGTCCGGGCTCGACTCGACTCCGCTCGAACCTCAACTCGAATTGGCTTAGTGACTCGGTTATTTTTATCTTGATGCTGTTCGCCAAGAATTTGAAGAAATGACTCAACGAAGTGTTGTTTCGGGTGTGTACATTATCAACATAATCAGCTAGTGATGAGGAAGGAATGGATATGAAACAAATCACTATAAAAAATAAACTTTACATTATAGGATTGCCTCATATCTTGTTTTCATTGAGTGTTTGATGAAATACCTGTAAAGTATTATTATTGTTTTGCATTATGTGAGAGATTGAAAACGCATTCTATGTGTTTGAGAAAATGTCGCATAAGCTCAAACTTGACTCGAACTGGCTCGAGCTGTTCACCGAACTGAACTGAGCTGGCTAGTTATGCTCAAGGACCAAGCCAAGCCGAGTTCGAGCTACGGTTAGTTGGCCAAGCTTAGTTGTGCTAAGCTCGATTCAATTTGACTCGTGTATAGCTTTACGTCTCAAGTATTTGATCATGTCACCCCTTGGTAGTTATGCCTTCTTGCCTTTAGTGCCTTTTTGGGTTTTCACCATGTTTGTTGTATGTCCGTTGTTTTTACTTGGGGCGGCCTTTTAGGTTTTTACCTCGCTCATTCTGCTTTGGACACACTTTCTCTCTTTTTTAATCCTTTTTTTTTTTTCTTCTTTTTCTTTTTCTTGAGAGAATTGTGTTCGATAACAAGATTTTTTTCATTGTCAACAGAATGGTATCTTCTCAGGTAGTGTGGGTTTCGAACAACAAGACTCGAAGCTTTAAACCAATCTAAGAAGTTTTGTATTTGAGACGGAGGGTTTGCCCCTAGGGGTTAATTTTTGTCCTTTTTTTTTTGCTTTTCTTTTCCGTTTCATGCCCTTATTATTCTCTAGAGCATGGGACATTTTTCTTTTTTCTTTTTTTTACATAGGGGAATTCTTTGGGGGAAGGATGGAACTTCTCATTTTGATCATTAACCCTAGGTTGCTTTTTATGATTACGCCTGCTATTCGTGATAGATCTTGACGTGAGTGGAGTTGATTGGCTTAAAAAAGTCTTCACCCCTCAAGTTGGTAAGGCGGGGAGCACCTCTTGGAAGAACTTCTCAAACAATTAACAGACCACCATCCAAAAAGGTTTAAACTTGTGTCCACGATCGAGCAGGGGAGAGGGCATGACTATTTTTACTACCATGCCCCATGTTCTAAAGCTTCTTATTTGAACATGCTTTTTGAATGTTCTTGCGACTCCTTTTGATAGCTTTGAGAATGATATAACACTCGCACATACTTTTCATCAATCAGGTGTAGTTGATCGCAACGAGCTGATGTGCACGCTGCTTTGAAAAAAGTCCTTTATCTTCTGGTTTATCTCCTAGATATATGGTGTATCATTTTTCATAGTGATGACTTGTAGGGCTCCATAACGGTTGATGATATTGTCCTTCAAAAGTTTCACCACATGTGATGCTACTATGGTAGTGTAAGATGTTGCTTTCACCCTTTTCGTGAAGTGATAGATTGCCACAAGGATGCATTCACGACCATTAGATGCCTTTAGGCTTGCTTTTGCTGATGACATCGATATCCAATATTGAGAAGAGTCAAGGTGCTGTTAGGTTGTAAAGTTCAGAAGCAGAAGCGTGGATCCGAATCATGTACTCTTGACATTTGAAGCATTTTCCGACATGCCAGTAACAATATGACTCCATAGTCATCCAGTGGTATCCTTATTGTAAGACCTTAGCCATCATGTGTTCATTCATATATGGATCACAGACTCCGTTGTTGACTTTGGATATGATTTATGCTATTTTGTTTTTTCCACACATCATAATGAGACATGGTTGAGAGATTTGCTCGTATAGAGTGTCACTATGGATCAAGAGTTGAGCTGTCAGGTGATGATCTATCAATGTTATATGTTTAGGGTACATATGGCCTTTTAGATATTGCTTAATGTCAGCGTATCAAGGGTGACTATCATGTGACAATTCGACTTATAGGCAGAATGTTGGGGCCTCGTCGAGTTTATGCATGTCTTTATGGGGAAAGGTAGAATTCAACAATCGTAGTTCTAAGAATTTGATCTTCCTTTACTTATTCTTAGGGGTGAAAATTTTCCAATACACACTTTCTTAGTGATTTCTGGTGCCCCCTAGATTTTATAATATTGAAATTGTTAAGAACAATGTTAGCTTTTGAATCGAACTTCTTGATGATGTTAACTAGTCCGAGAATCAGGTCATCATTTCCCATGTCCTTGACCTCTTCCAAACCCATGAGTTCAGAGTCTAATTCTATATTGAAATCATAAATGTTGACTTTGAATTCATGTGACTTGTCAAAAAGGATCTAGGACCTTATTGCTTGGGTTTTTCGAAAGATTTTTTTTTAAAAAAATTTAAAAACTTTTTTTATTTAAAAAAAATTTTAAAAAGTTTTTAGCTCTTTTGGATTTTCCAATATTTTTGGATTTTGGATTTTTTTTTTATATAGGGTTTTGAAAATTTTTAGATGTTTTGGAATTTTGAGCATTTTTTTCAATATTTTGGGCTTTTGATTTTTATTTTTTTGTGTTTTTATTTTATTTTATTTTTTTACTTTTGGATTTCTATGGTTCTTGAGCAGAACGACACTATGAACTAGGGATTACCTTTATTACGACCGACATCCTCAAAAGATTCGCCGACTTATTCTACTGTCATGGCAACTATGATTTGATTTTTCCATGTGCGTCTTCTCCTCAGGAGGTAGGTCTAAGGAATGCAATATACAGATCTTCACTATTAAGTCCCAGGATGATGATAAAGTAGGGATTGGGCTCCGAATCAATGTCAGATATAGTGGATCGTGGGTCATCCCTGAGGCATTGGAGTTCATAGGGTTCTTGTAGCTCGAATGTGATTTGAACTGCGGTCCTGTCAATGAAAGGTAATTTTTTTCCCTTGGATGAGTCCTCATCGATCAACTCATTTAGGTCAACCTCTTTCTAGGACAGAGTCCGTCTTAACATTAGGATAGACGATCTTTGTATTGATGTGTTTGATTGGTGTGCAAATAGAGGGATCTTCCTCCTATTTGTGGCTTCATTTTTTTTTTAAAGACTTTGTCGCCCTTCCATTGTATTTAAAGTAGGTTGATATCCTGATACTTTTCTGCTTAGATTTTCTCAAAAATCAATAACTCAGGTCGAGTTTTGGTATTCAAGTTGATAATAGAAATTTAGCGTTTTGTGGGAGGGAAGATATAGTTTGATCCGATAGGACTAGAGGTGGGCATCGACTAGGCATCGAGTCGAGTTGGACTGGATTGGGCCCAACTCGACTTGATCCAAAATTTTCAATGCCTAACCCGAACTCGATCTGATCCGGGACCGAGTCCGGGTCCTCTGACTTGATCCAATCCGTTTGCACTGTTGGCCTGACCTGAACCGAGTCCGACTCGGTCAGGGAAACTAAGTCGGATTAGATTGGGTATGGTTCAGATCGAATCCTCTATGACCCCTAAAAGAGTTTCAATGGTAGACGTTCAACACCCCCCCCCCCCCCCCCCCCCCCCCCCCCCCACACACACACACACACACACGCATGCACGCACGCACACGCACACATAACTTTTTGCAGTGTGGTCCACTTAATCTCTAGATTTGTCTTATTTTTTGGCTAAAGCCTTAAGACGAGCCCGCTAAATGGATGGATAGTTTGGATATAACACATACCTCATGATAGGACCCATAGAACTTGTTGATGTCAATACACCAGACTAGCTGGCCTGGCGCGTGGTACACCTGCCAATCCGCGTCCTTTATCGGCTTTCTTTTCTTGGGACACAGATTTCCTGCCTTGGGATGCTATGTGGGCCCACAATGATATTTGTAAGAAATCCACACCGTCCATCAGTTGTGAGAGCTCATTTTAGGACATGATACCAAAAAATAGGTGGATCCAAAGCTCAAGTGGGTCGGACAAGAGGGAAAACCGAGGAAAGAATTTCCTACCATTGAAAGCTTCCTATTATTTATCCTGATATTTATATGCCATCCAAACTATTTATAAGGTCATTCCCACTCAGATGAAGTGAAAACACTAACAACTTCTTCTGATGTTAAACTCTGTGGTCATGGGAATGTTTCAAACAGTGGTCACTAAATCTACATTGTTTCCTCTCGTAAGGGCCACTTGAGTTTTGGATATACTTCGTTTTTTACCGCTTGTCTTGAAATGAGCTCCCAAAATGGATGGTTAGTGTGGATTTATCACAAACATCACGGTGGGACCCACCTAGCATCCCACGCAGGAACTTCCTACGAAAGGTCTTAACTCAAAATCGACGTCTATCAGAGCTCGGTGCTCGATGCACCTAGGTTCCTGAATCGTATCTGTTGGTAGATTCTAATTAGAATATTGTGGGTTCCATCTTTGTTATTACTAATCCTATTGTTACTATCCTCGTTGAGGGTGAATAGTGTGTCTTGAATAGAGTTGATAAGATTGTCATCTTCCGTTGGACAAGAGGTGGAGTCATCATCGTTACTATTCTCATATTCAATAGGCTTTCCTTTCACTTGATTCCACTCTACTAGGGTGGTTTAATGAGGCCAACGGGAGATTGTCTTAGCCCTTATTGCGGCTTTGATTTGTTCCCTAGCGCGGATGAATTGGGTGAAGTTAGTGTATGGATACGAGATGATATATATATATATATATATATATATATATATATATATATATATATATATATATATATATATATATATATATATATATATTCTGATTATTATTATTATTATTTTATCATTATAATAGAAAGTAGAGTGTAGAATGTATGACGGAAAGATAAAAGGGACCAATTTAAACTAGAATAATAAAATGTACAAGCAAGAATGTAAATGGGACCAGTATGCATTGGAATGTTAGAATTTAAAGACAAGAAAGTAAATGAACCAGTGGGAATTGAAATGTAGGATGCTCTTAAGAAAGTAAAGTGACTAGTTTATACTGGAATGCAAGATATAAGCATGAAAATACAATGGACCGATGTTCACTTGAGAGCTATAAAGTGAATGCTAGTAAGTAAATGGACTAGCATTCATTGGAGTATAGAAAAGTAAACGCGCCAGAATTATGGAATCCCCTTAAAAAATTATGAAATCCTATGTTTTGAGTTGGGCCTTGACTAGTGACTAAGCACAAATCCCGAGTGGATTTGCCATTTTGTGAACATCACCCCCGTGCGAGCGCGGAAGATGCTCTCCTCACTCTTCCTTGGCTTTCTTCTTAATGGCTTTAGTTTGACTTGATTTGAATGTATGGTTGACTTAGAAATAAAAGTGCATTTAATTTGGAGTCTCTACTAGTCAAATGAAGCTTAGAACCTACAACCAACTAGAAACTATAAAATTGTCTAAAAGGTTAGAAAATTGTAAGATTCTCCAACTCAAGCAACTCCTGCAATTGTATTTGTGACAATGGATCTTGAATAAGGGCCTCAGGTACTGAAAAAAAAAAGGGTTAGGCATCTTTTTTTGCCAGTACGATTGCGGTCTATACTTTATGAGATTTAACGGTTTTCAGAGAATTCAGTTAAGTTTTGACACTATTACATCAAACCATGCTTCACTGGCTTTAAGATCCCAGGTTGGCAAAAGAGAAAATAAATGACACCTAGCTTTACTACACAAGGTTTAAGATCCCGTGTTTACAGAATAAAGCAAAAAAAGAAAAAAAGAAAAAGAAAGGATAAGAGATAGATTTGCATAATAAACATAAACGAAAGTGAGTGTGTGCTTTTAATGTATTTAGGATGTGTGGACTGAAATGCAAGTTGATTTGAGATGTAAGAAGGAAAATGAGAGATCCGACATCCTTTTCTATAAAAGAGATAGTCAGATGCCCTCGATATTAACCAAACTCTTTAACTTTGATAGCTTCTTTTGTAGACCAGTCTCCTGAGCCTAGTAGGATCTCGGCATTAGTTAAGAAGTCTTTGGACAGTAGGACCCACCCTATGTCTCTCACTCAAAGGCCATCTCTGTTTCTCTATGTCATTGTCCCTCACTCTCTATTCTCCACCGTTCTCGTATGGCAGCTGCAATGCTGCATTTATAAACTGAGACCATCAACTTGACGAGCTGACGGTGGACATTTTTTAGGGTTTGGCATTTGCATGCTCCGGGTATAACTTTTGGTCAGGGAAAAAGTGTTCTAGGTGGTCGTTAGCTTGTGCCGAGCTGACAGTCCACATGGCACCACTTCGTTTGACAAAATAAGCTCTTTGACACCCGTGGGAGTGAAAAATGAAATTAGAGATATTGACATCACTTTTGGCTTACCAAAGGTGTTTTTTTTTTTTTTTTTTTTATTCTGTTTTATTGATCTAGTCTATTGGTTGCTTTTGAGACGTGCTGAGGATTCTTAATATACAACCCGATTAGATTTGCGATGTTTTATGAGTCAAATAAAAACATAAATAAAATGTTAAGTAGGTTTTCCAAAAGGTTTAGATGCTTGGCCAGATTTGATTTGTCAAATTCTAAATCTACGGATAAGATCCATCGATTGTTCTCATGACACGCCGAGAGCCCTGCCAATTTGATCGATTGAATTTTTATTAGTCATTGAATTATCCGGGAATAATTTTATCAAAGTTAAGACTGATAATTTTATCAAAGTTCAGCCATAGCCTAAAGAACAATTTATCCTCGTTTTGAACGAGTCTACAGGGTAAAAATTGAAGCATATCCAAAATCGAAAGGCCAAGCAAGATACACAATGGCAAACGGTGGGGATTGAACGCCTACCATTTTTAGTGGGGGTACAAAAGTTTTCGTTCAAGCTGATATTTGTATTTTACCTTCATCCAGATCCCAGTGTTAGACGATGAACGGGTTAGAAGACAGACAGACGTTACTCTCGGCCCTAAGAAGGTTTCAACGGTCAAAAATCATTCTCCACGTCCCCTAGAATGTTTCAACGGTCAAAAATCATTATCCCCGTCCCCTGTGGTGTGGTCCTCTTGACCTTTGCATATGCTTCAATTTTGGCATCATGGCATGAAATGAGCTGGTAAGACGGATGTAGAGAGTGGATAAAACACATACATCACGGTGGACCACACAGAGAGTCCTGCCACCACGCTCCGTGTCCGTTATACTCGAGGCAAAATTCACAAGGTCCATCCATCATCTGATCCAGCCAGTGGTCTGCATTCAACATACACGTATGGCCCACCAGGTTGATTCCCAGACTGAACTTTACAATGGGATAGATGCGTCTGATGAACGCTCCATATTCATCACAAGTGTCAGACGCCTTCACGCATGGTTCGTTTCTGTCAGGGGCTTGGAGTGGGGTGTCTGGAATTACAGTTCTCAGCATCAAGATTAATACAGGAGAAGTGCAATTTAGGAGAGACTAATGAGGTTATTCACACACACGTGCCACAGTAGCACACGTGTGAAATATTGATGGCCATTCATCAACTGAGGGCATCGTGGACGTGCCTTACGGCCCTTACCCAAGATCCAGGCCGTTCAAGTCTTTCGCTGGCCCACATATTTATGATAAAGAGAGACAGTTGAAAAAAAAAGACGACTACCGTCCATTAATCGACATGCAATTGTGGCCCAACTGATAACTGAAACTTCTGAATGATTGGTGCTAGGAATATACAAGGTGGCCACCACCTAGTGAATGGTCCAGATCATGCGTACGTATGTCACATTGGCTTTCATGCTACCAATAGACCCTTCCTTCAATCTCCTAAGCCCTTCTTTGCTTAATTACTTGTGGCCCAATCACTCACTGGAATCCTCTATAACACCTATCTGCTATACTAAGCGCGTGAAACACCAGAGCCATGTGGGCCCCACCAATATCAACTCCTCTCATCAGTCGTGCGACCTCATGCTCACCGTACATAACAAAAATTAAGATTGATCCATATTACCGTGGCCCATCTGAGTTGTAGATCAGGCTGACTTTTTTGGATTTACATCTATCCCAGTGGGGTAAACTTGATGAACAGCTTGGATGGCATCTAAAAACTTGGAAGCCTCAGGAAGATTTCCACCGTAGGTATCCTCGTCCCAAATGTTTCCTGTGGTATGGCCCGCCTGAGACATGTATAACTTGATCTTTTGCATTCAGGTCATTTTTATTAGATTGAAAATCTGTACAAATTTATTCATTAGTGTTGATTAGATTTTAGGATTTATATTTAGCACTTATACAACTTATTTAGACTATGAAGTTATTAAAAATAGTTTGTATCTTTTCTATAATAAAAAATTATTTTTCTTTCAATAAAAATCATGAAGGTAAATTTTTTCACATTACATGGTATCAAAGAAATCATAATCGAGCTTTCGATATTTTTGCAGAAATCCGGCCATCCCTCCACTCCGGTAGCCCGTTGCTGCCCAAACAACCCTAAAACACTCGTTCCCTGTCACAGTGTTCCAGCTGTGATTCTGTGAATCAACCCGTCATGCCATATATTCGGCTTGCAAAATGGTCATGTCAGATTTTATCCTAAATAAAGATTGGTGGGTCAAGTATAATTTTGGTGGATCTGTTCTCCTCGAAATTTGATCATCTTAGCACTAGGGGACTAGAGCTCTTTAATCTTCCTCCTACTTTTAGAATTTTTAGGCAATAGCTAAAAAGTTTTTTGGTTTTTTGGTTTTTTTTTTTTTTTTTTGTTTTTAATTAGTCCCATTCAAAGAATGGAGTTTCTTCTACAAATAATGTCATGATTTTGATGACATTCTCTATCCCAATGATTGTCTTATGAGAGGATGAAGTATATATAGACTTACCATGACTCTACGCAGAGAGGCTGGGACAGGGAGCAAAGGCAATGGCTTTAGCAGACTACACCAACGTTCCATTCGAGGGGTCTAGATGTGAGGTTGGTGGGGACAGCTGGGGATGATGGTAGCAATAGAGAGCTGAGGTCAGTGATAGATAGGCTAGGTAAAGGTAGGAATTCAGGGGGTTATTTCGCAGCAAGAGCAATCAGGTGCAACTTCCAACAGGAGAGCCAATCAAAGATAGGGGCATGTTGGAGAGTGAACTGGAGAAATGGTTTATATCAAATCATATCCATCTTCTTGCAGCTTCTAGTCCACACTTTGAGAGTATGATTGAAGTGGCACAGCATGCTGGTGTAAGCCTAAAGCCTCCGATAGGAGGGGAGATTCTTGGCCGTTACCTCATTTGGTTGATGCAGGATTGCATATTTCCATTAAATAGACAAAGTTGGAAGTTACAGTGATTGCAATGGGTGGATGAGGCCCACCATATTATCAGTTATCAACTTCATGATACACTGATGGAGGACAATATTCATTAAACCAATTTGTGTCCAGCAAAATTAAGTGCTGACTACATACGAATTACTGAAGATTGTAATTGCACGAGGTGGACGGTTGAAGAATGCTGTGCAAATTGTCATAGGTAATGGTAGTGCTTTTGTGGGGGCAGGGAAGAAATTGATGTATATGTATATAATTCGTACTGCATCGACCGAGAAACTTCATCTACAATCACTCTTAGCTGTTGGCCACAGGTCATGCGGAGTGCAGGGGACATAGTTCAGCTAGGGGCTTCACAGTTCGTCAATACCTTCATTGTATTCAATGTTTTAAATAGCAGCGTGTTACATAGCGCTCAACCTTTTGTAGATACTTCTATTTTTTAATTTAAAATAGAAAAAAATATGTTAAATAGTAAGAAAAAATAAAAAAATATATAAAATGCCCAAAAGATTATTCATTTTTCAAGTATAGCATGTTCAAACAAGTTATTAATCAGCATTTATTATTAATGTCTAACACAGTGTTTAATTGAAACCACAAGTCACACGGACAAAAAGAAATTAAAATCCCACAGGTTGAGAGTATTAAATAGAAAATTACCTTTTAAAAAATACAAAATCTAATTACCATTTATTAAAAAAAGGCATACAGTACACTACATACACTATGCACACAATACAACACTGTCACTATGCATACACTATGACCCCTATAGCGTGAGAATTTATGCTATCTTCTAACGCTATGAGGTGCCAGGCACTACTCAAAACACTGATTGCAATAGAGAGCCTACTCAAGCACAAGGGCAAACTTGGAAATTTGTTCAACTTGCCCAATACAATGAATGGAATTGGAGTCATACTCAGCGTGGGCAATTGAGGAGAGTGATGAGCAACCATTCTGGGAGACAAGTTTCTATTGCAGTTACCATGATCAGATATATTGAGTAATGAGGACAATAGACAATGAGACATGGCCATCCATAGGGCCGATGTACATGTTGATGTGGCTCATGAAACTATCTATAAAAGTTTCATCACCTTCTGTGTATAAATAGGTTTTTTAAACTGTAAGGCAATGATAGTACAAGACCCATGAGCACCCATGTCAAGCCACTGGAAAGTTTTTGCTGATGATATTATTAGTTATTTGTTTCTAGATATTACATATGTTTCTATGTCGCTGATGAAAAGACGTTCCAGTGTCAGCATATTTTCGAAACTTGAAGTAAATGACTTAAAGATAACCATTCATAAAGATTACAAAAAATTACTCCCCAAGGGAAAAGCAGAATTTAGGAGTGAGGTAATGATACAATTAGTATCTTTATGGTCATTTTTACGCCCCACATCAAACAGTAAGGTAGATGATTATTGCATAGTTCCATCTTTGACAGTTATTGCAGTTCACTAATGCCAGGGGCCTACTCACATCTAAGGCTACAAAGGCATGAGGGACAAGATAATGACATATGAGTGTGTTATTCGTAGTTAAAACTCACAAGTATTACACCTATGTTACTACATTCAACCAACATATGCATGTGATATCAAAGTTCCCATTTTGTTGTATGTTAGCCCAGACTAATTTCTCTTCACCACGTACCCATGATACAATCTACAAGATGAGGTACTTATTTTTTGTGCCTTCCTAAAAGCTCCTTGCGAGGTGAGGTCTTGTATCACGAGAACTCCATTCAAGTAGCCTTGGTGGTTACTTTGGGATTCAACAAAATAACCCTAGTCAAGGACCACTTCTACTGACCAGGTTTAGAGAAAAATGTAGGGGTATTTATTTGGCAGTGTAGAGCACGTCAATAAGGCAAAGGTCACAAGCAAAATACCGGTTTTTATATTCCATTGCCAATACTAATGGGAAGACATCGGCGTGGATTTTGCCTTGGGATTCATCAAAAATCAATATGGGCATGGATTTTGCCTTGGGATTACTCAAGAATCAATATGGGCATGGATTTTTCCTTGGGATTACTCAAGAATCAATATGGGTACGACTCTATCTACATTGTGGTTGATAAGCTTTCTAAGATGGCACATTTCATCCCTTCTAAGAAGATATCGAATGTTCTATACATCGCCAGTGCTTTCTTTGAGGCGGTGATTTGTCCACATGTTGTTCCCAAGACAATTGTTTCTGGTTTCAATGTTAAGTTTATGAGTTACTTCTGGCAAACCACATGGTCTAAGATGAAAACTAAATCAAAGTTCTCCAGTGCTTGTCATCTGTAGATGGATAGACTGAGGTCGTCAACCGGAGTCTTGGAAATCTTCTTTGATGTATGATTGGTGATTGTACGAGTTCATTGGATCTTGTGTTATATAAAGCCGAGTTTGCCCATAACAATTATGTGAAATTGCACCGCGAGACTCTACTTTCAAAGTTTCTATTGATATTAAACATCATCATCCTATTGATTTAGTCTCACTTCCTACTGCAACTAGATCGAGCCAGGACATTGAGGCTTTTGTGCAAGCATATTAAGGAGATAAATGAGGAAGGCAGGCAAAAGATTACCCGTAGTAATGAAAATCACAAAGGTTAATAATGAAAACACACGAGGGGCATGCAGACAGTCATTGATGTTTCACATAATCGCAAGGAGGGGATAGGGATGGTGCTTCTCAAACTTCAGAAGTTTATTGTAGGGTCTTACACCAAGCTCCACTCCAAAAAGGCAAGACCTACCGTGTTCTGAAGAAACTAGGTGATAATGCATACCTGATTGAGCTTTCACCCAAAATGAAGATCAACCCCATTTCAATGTAGAAGACCTTACAGTTTATCTTCAAAATAATGAAAATGAGAGCACGGAAGAATAAGCTATCTAAATACCAAAGGTTACTACACTAATTCGAGGAAGCCATTCAAGACGTGTTAGACGATCTGATAGTTTCCGCATGTCAAGGAGGGTATCAGAACATCCTTGTCGTGTAGAGGGGTCAGCTGAGATCTAACAACACGTAGATTTCACACCTATTTCAAGCACATCAACCTAGAACTCTGTGAGCACATTGCCATTAACTCGAGCAAGCCAAGTTCTTCCAAGATGAGGGGAATTGATGCAATTGCATCTTCATCACAAGTGCACGGTCCACACATGCACAAAAAAAGGCCGAGTTTCCTTCTCTAGATTGTTTCTAGTTTCCTTTCTACATTAAGAAATATATCTCCATGTTAAGAAATAAAATTTTATTAGATGTTCATGTTTACAGGTTTCTTATTAGAGATCTCAGTTTACAGGTTTCTCATTAGAGATATCAGCTCGCAAGGAATTCTATTTTTAGATTCCATAGATTGTGTTAGGGATTTTCTCAAGGAGGAAACCTTGTGAGGCATTGGCCATATGAAGTGAGATATAGATTAATATTTTCTTTGAGCAAAATTTCCAGGAGTAGGTTAAAATGCTGCCACCAAAAATAGCAAATTTCTAGGCGAGGATACTGCAGCGTTGTGTTCGCTCCTACCCGAAACATGTCCGTCCACCATAACTCCACATCACGAGATAATGGGAGTGGACAAAATTATCCTAAGAATCAAGGTAGAAAACAGCACACTATTTCCACCGCACAACAGAGTGGTCCTAAGGAAAATGGTGAAAAAGGAGAAACATTAAGAATAGATGACAACAGCATCTCTTGCTACAAGCCTGGAGTTAATAATCACCTGGCAATTGTGAGCACAACTTACTGTGAAAGGCTTCACATGAAGAGGAACTACAAGAGAAGTCACATGAAAGGGAAAAAAGGGTGAGCTAGAAGAAGACACGCTTGATAGGCTACATGCAAGTCAAAGACTCTAGTTATGAACTATAATCATATTCATCCCTTTCAATGAAAAATCTATCACATTATCAGAGTATGGTAGTTGATACACGGGCATTAATGGGTTCTAAACTTGTCCAGACATCTCAAATTGAACTGTCAAGTATGTGCTTTGATTTAGATTTATCATTAAATAAAAAACATGTAGCTGAATTTTAATTGGGTCCAAATTTGTTCCCATATCCAAACAGCCCTAAATGATCACAAAATGGTCAAATAGTAGATCAAATCTAATCCAATGAGAAGGCAGTGGTTACTAATGGAGAATGAATAACGAATGTAGCAAGGTGAAACCTAGGCATTTCAACTTCCTTTAAAAGGTTTTTCTAAAAGCAGCCTAGCCTCTTACACGGGCTTCTCAAGAGAGACAAATCAAAAGCTCTAATAATTAGGCCCAAAACAAACAGTTATATACTAACAAAATTTTAATCTATCCCAAATAAGATTCCCAACACAATCAATTTTATTTTAAAAAAAAAATCCAGATACTCCTAGGATCCTTACTCTTGCTCCAGTGGTAGTCTCCGAGGAGTTTCAACACCCAGTCAAGGGTTCGAGTATCCATAGGTGGTGAAATCCCACTGGTGTGAGTGTGTGGGGGTGTGTGTGCATGTGAAAAAAAAAAAAAAACACAACTACAAAACTACCTATACGAGAACTTACCAAAGCAAAAGCAAGAGAAAGGCACCATAAGTCGATGTCAACAAAGCAATAGTACTTGGACTGGAACCTGCCATAAAATTTAGTT
The DNA here is from genome assembly GCA_037074715.1 of Magnolia kwangsiensis. Classification (NCBI taxonomy): domain Eukaryota; kingdom Viridiplantae; phylum Streptophyta; class Magnoliopsida; order Magnoliales; family Magnoliaceae; genus Magnolia; species Magnolia kwangsiensis. The sequence goes on from CM073574.1 coordinate 41,669,053, forward strand.
GGCTCGCCTAGTTACCGGTGGTTGCTTTTTTTCCTAAGAAAAATTGCCAGCCTACCCTAGTGCAACTCAACCTCACGGCAGAAACCATAACTCATGTCAACCAGGACAGGTGCTTCTTTGTTATGCTTTTTTATTTTATTTTTATGTTATTTGCATAGTTTAAGCATATGCCTGGTTTTAAATGGGGTGACCTTGTTGCATCAGTGGTTGGACTACAAAAAAAACCACTCGGGGTCCATCCAAGTTTAATCATTGCCGATTGGGTTTACTATCAGCAAGAGAATCTGGAAAAGTGAAGCAATGTAGATGAGACAGTAGCCTGGGCTTTAAATGCTGGCATTTCTGAGTGGGGACTGTCCAGCAACCCCAATTAAGAGGTTAAGATGTGTGCATTAATGGAAGAGAATAGTTTTTTTTTTTGAAAGATAGATAGGTATTTAATTATATTTCGAAATGAAAGAGCACCACATTAGAGCAGAAACACATAAAAAGCGTGTGCGTGCATGCGCGTGTGTGTATCATCTAAGCCTTATCCCAACTAATTGGGGTTGGCTAAATGAATCCTGTCCCGCCATTCCATTTTGTCAAGGGACATAACTTCAGTTAGACCATTGGTCATCAAGTATTTTCTTAATATCTCCACCTACATCCTTTTGGGCCTTGCCCTTGCCCTTTAAGAACCTTCGACTTGTACCAACTCACTCCTTATAACCAAGGCATACCATCGCCAAGGGATACATATACAAGAAACAAATAACCAGATAATATGTGTTCCTCTTACAATTGAGTAGTGAATTACAACTACCAATGGTGTCAAAATCATTATCGCATTACACAAATCTTAATAGAGTTTTGAATTGTATTGTAAATTGTAAGATGTTTTATGATTTTATTAAAAAAATAGAAAAAAAAAATCTAAAAGATATAAATAAATCGGAAAAAATTAAAAACTCATCAATCATCCTTTTCCATCAATATGCACCAAGTAATAACATACCATGATAATGTTGAAGGATTCTTTTGTTTCCTTTATTTTTTTATCTTTCAAGAAATTTTCCTTAAAAAACATACAAGGACCCTTGAATAACTTATGTTCTTTTTACCTATATTGAATGTAGAATCAAGTTGAAAAAAACCACATTTGATAATGCAGACTGTCGAAAAAAGATATTTTCATTTCTAACCATCATCCCACAATACACAGGTCAACATGATCGTAACCATCCATAAAAACATTCCAGATAAGTCATACAGCAATTTGGTGTTTTGATCAGTTACAAAGCATAACAGTAGAGAATATATATCATTTAATCCCTTATAAAGAACAAAATAAATTAATTTACCTTTTTTTTATTATAGATAATTTACCATTTCTAACCAATTCTTAAAACCACTACCAATTTAAAAGCATAAAATGAAAGCCAAGTGAAGCTTAAAAAAGATGAGAGCAAGGATAATTTGAATCATAAATCATACGATTCAAATCATAGATTGTATGATTGATATAAAAGGGGACTGAAGGCAGGATCCCAATCGTTTTGCTTAAATTCAACTCAAATCATAGGATTTTGACAATTACGATGACTAACATAGCCTACATGGAAACAATTGCAAAAAAAGATGAATAAATAAGAGAAGGACCCAATATCAGTGTTCCAATGGATATGCTCAGAAGAAAAAATGGAATAGATGGTATATGATCCTCTAACAAGTGATCAGTGAACTAAGGCATCCATTGTGTATATAAAACAATTTCAAGAAGGCTGAATAAACAGAAATAGGGACACAAAATCGCTGTTCCGAAATAAGCAGTCTCTTTGGTTCTAGTCTTACTTTCTGCTTCATTGTAATGTAAATCAATGTGAGTGGACTAATCATGCCCAACAATGAGTGGTGGATTGTATAAATTTTTTTATTTTTTTATTTTTTTAAATCTAATTTATGACAAACAAGTTGAATCTGTTGTGATTGATAGCTTGCAATGACGGAATGGATATCATATGATCTGCAGTTGGTACCACAATGGTGGGGCCAGGCAAAAGTTCAACCGGTAGTCAAGGGTAAACAGGAGAAAGGTCTGGCCTCTGATCGGTGACTAGGATCATCCCACTGTTATGAACTCTATGATATGGCCCATCCTGGCAGTTTCATGGATGTAAACAGGCACGATGATTTACAAATTTAGATAAATATAAATATAATAACAAATAAACAGAGGGAAACGAAATCAACAATTGTATAACTGAATATAAAAGATCGAAAGGCTACATTCCAAGACCATAGCGTCCAAACAATCCTATGACTGAAACCTCAAAAATCCGGAGATCTCCAACAAAACTTCCAAAATCCTCATCACCGGATAACAGTATCTAACAGAAGAAGAAAATTCAAGCAAGCTAAAGACAGGGAGAGAGAAAGAGAAAAAAAATTCAATAACCCCTTACTCTCAAATCTCCGCCTCCTTCCACTCACTCCGTCGGCACCTCAACATCCCCGTCCGCAATCTCCTGCTGCAGGTCCTTGGGATCCTTCCCGTCGACAGTGCAGCCCACCGAGACACACGTGCCGAGGATCTCCTTGATGGTGCCGCTGAGGTCCTTGGCCATGGATCGTGGCCGCATAACCCGAGCGATCTCAGTGACGTCATCGATGGAAATGTTGCCGGAGTGCTTGATGTTCTTGGTCTTCTTGCGGTCGCGCTCGGGCTCCTTGAGGGCCTTGATGACAAGGGCAGCGGCGGACGGGACGACGGAAACCTTGGCCTGGCGGTTCTGCACGGTGAGCTTGACGGTGACGCGGAGGCCCTTCCAGTCCTTGGCCGTCTCCTTAGCAATGTCTTCTCCGATCTTCTTCGGCGAGAGGCCGAGTGGCCCGATCTTCGGGGCCAGCGAGCTGGCGGCCCCCACCTCGCCGCCGGTAACCCGGACGTACACATCCACGACCTGGGAGGGGTCGAATTTCGGAGGCATGATTTCAGAGCTAGGGTTAGGGTTTTCTCTTCTGGAGGAAAGGTGGGGCGAGAAGAGCGGAGGAGAGGCGGGAGGAGGGGCGGGATTTTATTGAGGATTAGGGTTCTGTGGGGTTAGTTGAAATGACGCCTTTGTCCTCGGAAGGCAAGGGGTGTTACCGGAACAGTACGCGGATTAGCTACTGACCAGTTGAGTAGCGAGACTCGCTATGAAGTGACTTCACCAAGTTCTGTGGGCCCACTATGATGTATGTTTTGTAACCACACCGTCCATCCATCCGTAGAGATCATACCAGGCCATGGTCCAAAGAATGAGTAAGATATAAGGCCGGAGTGGACCCCACCACAGGAAAAGTAGAGAGAGTAACACCCACTGTTGAAACCTTCCAAAGGCCCACCATGGTGTTTATTTGAGATTCTACCTGTCCACGTGTTAAAGGAGACATGAAAGAAGGGAAAACACATATATCAACTTGATTAAAAAAATTTCTAGCCATTAGAACTTTTTAATGGTGGGCATCACTCTTCCCAATGTTTTCATCAGTAGGGTTTGCTAGAGCTTTCGTCCTTATTAATTTTTTGAATTATGCCTTAATATGATCTCTTCAAATGATGGACACCAAAAACTTGTTTACACTTTAAGTATAGGATTGTGATATAGTAATAAACTAAGTAAGATCAATGTTAAATGTACAAAAACTGAAACTTATACATAATCTAAAAATAATCAAAACTAGAACTAAAATAAGATGAAATCTAAATTAAATGAATATCAGGGAATAATAGTAAAAATATTAATTTAAAATTTGTAAAAATCAAATATAGGAAATTAGGGTGCCAATGATCCACTTGTAGAGATCAGGTAGATCTACGCTTGATTCAAAAACTCAACTGAACTTCGTGTCTCATCTTCATCTAGTTGGAAGATATAACCCATTTTAATTTGCATCCTTCTTATCTCTTGAAAATTAGATCAAAAGATAATACAAAACATAGGTCATAATAGGGTCATAGAAGTTGATAACGTCACTTCAATAGTGAGTCTTACTACTCAACCTGTCAGTATCCAATCTAGCCAGGAGCACGGATCAAGTGCTTAACCCGTAGGGACCTAGCCAAAGACAGATGGGCGTGGGGCCACCTTCATGGATATATTTTATCCACTGTCTATTCATTTTAAAAGATCATCGCAAGCCACACCACTGGAAGCAGGTTTAGAAGCTTACCATTAAAAACTTATCAGACTATTGATTAAGCTGATATTTATGTTTTCATTACTGTAACACCCTGAAAATCGGGGGTCGTGTACAAACTCAACTCCCGAGTTCCAGACCGTCACTTATGCAACAAAAATGATTATGATTCAATGTTGTCTGATTTAAAGCATTCACATGAGTAAAAGTATACCAAAACTGCAATTCATACTTCAGATCCAGTGATAAAAGCAAGCGGAAGACTAAACAATATATATATATATCACTGTATGGAAAAACAAAGTAAATCTCATCTGTCTCCAAAGTATGACTACATCTCTGAGTCTCATATACATATACATGAACAAAAATGTAATGTTCAAAATAGTCTCACTGAAGTCTCATCGATCCAGGTTGCCGACGGGAAGCCATCGTGATACTGCATGTACGAGAACTCGTCCTGGTCCTCGTCGATGTCTGGCTCCACCTCCTGGATCTCAGCCTCACCTGCATCTACAACAAGGTCTGGTGGGTGTTACAAACACCATCCCGTAACGTGGGAGTGAGTGATCAACTCAGTGGAATCATAGAGCAAGGATTAGCATGTTCACAATTCAATCATGCGATAATAGTGAAGCAGTAAATCAGACAATCCTAATACTGTTGTTAATGCAAGATGACATGACGTGATGTATGCCCTCACCGACGATCTCCCTCATACGGCAACATCTTACGACCGCGGCATGCCACACTCCCTAGAGTGCTCCACATCTTCCAGGCACATGCAATGCTATGGTGATATGATTTCCAAGTTATTATTAGTCCATTCAAACAGCAGGATTGGGAAACTAAGATACTTCCCTTGTATCAATCCCAACACAGATCCTATCTATGGTCGTCACTCCTAGTAATCTCATACGATGTATATTTCATAGGTCACTGCAAGGGCTTCCAGGGCTGTTGCTCGCACTCGTTGCACCGCTCCCCCATCACCTTATCAATACAGGCCTACCGTACTCTACTGCAACGGAAGGGTCGTCGCCTCCCGTGGACTCAGAATACGCTCGCGGTCACTACAAAGGACTCGTCGCCTAATCAGTGTAGGCCGACAGCTAGAATATAGTGTCTCATACCACCATAATCTGCTCACGAGTCTAGGTGCTCACTGGTCACTACGGGGAGGTTTGTGGCCCCAGCGTAGGCCGACAGCTCGACCACGGTGTCCCATACCACCATGCCCGGCTCATGAGTCTTCGTGGGTCAAGGTACCATGGTTAACAGGATTTTCAATGGTAAGTTCAGTACCCTAAGTTCAAGCAGTTATGACTCATACAAGGTGCACATACATCGGCCAGTCGGGTTTCTTGACGGGCTCGACTAGCGCGATCGCATCTCAAGTCGAACGACATGAAGTGTGTAAAACACTTCGCGTGGCCTAACCACTGCTGCCAACCCCAAACACGAATCGCGTTCATCGACGCGTCGTTCGTGGCTATGACCAGTCAGCCACGAATTCGCTCGGTTACCGACTGCCTGGACTAAGTCTATTCCCAAACATTTATGGAATCACATCGGCAGTTTATGTAAGAGTATTGGAATTGAAATACAATCATGTGAGCATGTTAACACATGTTATAACATTCAACTTAAGCAAATCTTCAAACACATACATTCCATGCATGTAATGGAATCATGTATATGGTCAACATGTAGGAAATCATTTAGGTCAGCATATTAACTGAGAAATCAATCTCAAACTACCACATAACATCATTTAATTCAATACATACTAATACAAGCATTTATACAAACACATACACTACACACTTAAGTCTACATATAGTATGTCGACCCAAAGTGCGCAACTAGGCGAATCTCTTCGCCAAACTAATTATGCAAGCATTCCTAACTCCCTAATGTTACAACAAACCATGTCAATCACGTCAGCAAAATATGAATATAAACCGTACTTCCTACAAATGACTAAAATGCCCTAAATCTCATATTCTTCGTTAATTTACGAAACAGGAAACGAAGAGCATGTTGTACATGTCAAACGGCGATGCCGTCGATAATCTACTATTAAACGACATTGAAAGCGTTGTAAACCGTCAATCAAAGCGTCTAAAATCCTCACCTGGTCTCTTACGGATGCGCGATTTTGAACGGAACGTGTACGCTTCGTCTACGGCAGTAGGAGAACCTATTTTGCAAGTTACGTTAGCTAACACGCTATAAATCTAAGTAAACTCTAAATCAGCAAGTTCTAGGGTTGTTTTATACCTAAAAGAACGGAGAAATCACCAGCCAGATGATTGGGAAGAGTTGCTGAAGCAGTAGGAATCGGTGGCTCGGAGACGGAAAAAATCCCTTCCACTCTCTCTCTCAAACTCTCTCTCCTTTTCTCTCTCCCAAAGCTAGGGTTTGCAATTTTCGGATGGGAGAGAGGAATGAGGGTTTCAACCCCTTTTATAAGCTTAAAAATGCCGGAAACGGGCTCCGGAACGAAGTTTACTTGGTGCCTATCCATTTCGGGGCTGTTTCGGTCCGAAAGTTGCTTTCTGGTGGTCCCCTGGTCGATTGCGATCGGACTTAAGCTCATGCGTACCAGATATAGCACGTATTAAGTTTTCAGTCTGGTAAGGTTCGCAGATCGCACGTGGCGAACCAGTTTCAGTTCAGCGGTCACCGCACGTAGATCAGGGCTGAAAGTCTCATGATAATAAATAGAAATTTTTTCTGATCCGAGGGTGTAATCTGGATGAATTCTGACGGTCAGAACGCTTAATACTGACGCGTCAAGTCGTGTGCCAGATTTGAATTTGAAATTCCAATTCTGTCCCTATTCGCGGTGTCTTCCGTCCGGGTTCAACGAAATAGTCTGTGATTATCGGTTTGACTTGATTTTCGAAATGATTGTCAAGTCCAGTTAGGCGGTTCTAACGGTCTAAGATAGGAGGTATCGGACTTTCGACGCGCGGTCTAAACCCAATACAAGAATTCAAAGTGGTCCAGAGAACAAACCCGCTTAGAGTTTGATCCGAGGTTATAGAGTATTATAGAGTCATTTGTTCTACTCGATTTGGGTCTTGTAGAACGTATTTAAAGTGATCAGGGACTATTTCCCAGCTACTCTAGCGTTGCGCTAGCTAACTTACGCTTAATTTCCATGGAAATTAATTCTACGCGATTTCGGGTCGAGTTAGTGCTCGGGCCCAAGTACGGATTTTTCACGGGCGTTACAATTACCCACCCCAATACATGTCTATGTAACCTTGTGAACCGGCTGGATAACAAATAAACATTACAAAGCCTTAGGATGTTTTCAACGATAGAAATTCAATCTCCACTTCTTCCAGTGGTGGGGTCCACTTAAGCCTTCAGTCTGCTTCCTTTTTATGTTCATGCCTTAAAATGATCCATCAAAATGGATGAATGGCCTTTATAAAACATATACATCATTGTGGGGCCCACAAATCCCCTAGTCGTACTGCTTGTCTCTAGTTATTCGTGCGCCTAAGCTAGAGCTCTCCACGGGCACGCACCACCATTTTCATATGAAATCCACTCTGTCCATCCATTTCAACAGCTAATGTTTGAATGAGAGCAAAGAAAATTAGCTAGTTCAAAGATGCAAGTGAGCCATGTTGCAAGAAACAGCAGGGAATGAACACCCACCATTGGAATCTTCATTGGGCCAACTGAAGTTTAGCATTGACTTATATTTGTGTTTTCCTTTTAACCCAGTGGGTATTACCTTATGATCTAGTTGGATGGCATAAACACATTGCAGTGAACCTATAATGATTACAACAGTGGTACTTTCCATTCCTAATGCTTTTTTTTTTTTTTTTTAAAGTTTATTACATCCATTTTTGGTGCCATGACGTGGAGACATTGTATGTTTTACTTATGTAGAATTTGTGTTGGATAAAATGTTGAATTAAATAGACTATAAAAATCGAGAACCAAAAAAAAGGAAAATAAATTTAGAGAAAGAAAAACTTATTGAATTGATTCGAGGCGTGACTGAGTCACTCGGCTTGAAATCGAATTTGCTCCCCTTGGACAGCGTCCCAAGTGCAACAGGTTTCCAGAGCAATCGACCTCCAGGATACAACGACTATGACCCTGTCCCAGCGGTGCACTCACTGTACACGGGCTCGAACCACTTGCAGTTTAATTCGAAAGTGCTGAGTTGACTCAGCAATGAACTCAGTAACAAAACCGTATCAGAGAGAGTTTTATAAGGCAGGGAATTTTTCGTATGTTGAAACTGGAATCGGAAGTCTTTATATAGACTTCGAAATGGTGCATAAGCACCCTTTACAAAAGGTTAGGTCCGTTGGGTTTAAACCCAACAGGGGCGACCAACCGGAAGGGAAGCATCTCTCTGGTTTAAAAACGAAAAGGCGCAAGTGCGAGTACACTCTCGCACATACAGTCCTGCGAGTACCCGTACACACACACCCACGCGAGTACACTTACACCGCACCCGCACCCGCACCCGCGCCCAGCCCAGCCCAGCCCGTCCCGTCCCGTCCCGTCGCGTCGCGCACGCGGACACGGACTCGGACTCGGCTCGGCACGGCTCGGCTCGGCGCGCGCGCGCGCGTGTGTGGTTAATGGCATAGATTAGAGCTATTGGCATAGCCCCCCCACAAGACCAAATTCACATGCCCCCTGAAAGGGGCTCAAGCCCTAGGCAAAAAGTCTATCATATAAACAAGAGAATTTCTCTTGTCAAATCCGATGTGGGACAAAACCAACACCTCAAAAACACCAAAATTCAAATGTGGAGGGAAAACACCGAAATTTGAAAATTTAAATTTTTAATATTATTTTAAAACAAATACAACAATCCCCCACATGTTTTAAAATAAAATGCTTTCGGATTAAAGCGAAATAGTTGTGCAATGGTGCCGGTGTCACCATAGACTTGAACCGACATTAGAGTAAGCAAGACAGGTCTACAGGAAGCAGGTGACACCATAGTCTTGAACCTGAATCCTTTTAATGTAGATCGCAAGTACATGCCACTCACACAACTCTTCCTCTGCAAGTGATTCTGTGGTTCGGTGCGTTTCGGCCATACACCATTACCTGGATTTCATGAGTGCTCTAGAGAATTCGCCTAGATTCTCATAGGAAGCGGCCTCCACCTCCACACCCATATAGGTGAATTCCATCAAGTGTATGCAGCAACTGTATACACCACCAAATATATGGCTATGGATCCATTAAGAGTTCTAAAAACTCATCCTTCTGCGTTGCTGCTCGCACTGTACACCATAGAAGGGGCTCATATAACTCAGTGCAATCGTCTACCTCGTGTTTTGTTGTTTACCCATTGAACCTATCTCATGGGATCTCCACTTGTATAGGTTGGGTTACCGACACTGGCAGCTCATATATTAGGCTCAGCCCCATTCCCTTCGATGTATCATTGACTAACTTTTTAGATAGTCCTTTAGTCAGAGGATCTGCTAGATTCTTTTCTGACCTCACAAAGTCAATAGATATGACTCCATCACGTAACATATGTTTCACTATATTGTGTCTGAGTCTAATATGCCTGCTTTTTCCATTATATATTTTACTTTTTGCTTTCGCTATAGCTGCTTGACAGTCACAATGAATAGATACGGCCGATACAGGCTTTGGCCACAATGGTATATCAGCTAAGAGATTTCTAAGCCATTCAGCTTCTGATCCAGCCTTTTCTAAGGCAATAAACTCAGATTCCATAGTCGACCGAGCAATACATGTCTGCTTGGTGGACTTCCAAGAGACTGCTCCTCCACCCAAAGTGAAGACATATCCACTAGTAGATTTTGTCTCATCTGAATCACTGATCCAGTTAGCATCACTATATCCTTCTAATACAGTAGGATAACCATTATAATGTAAACCATATGTCATATTACCTTTTAGGTATCGCAAAATTCTAGACAATGCATTCCAATGTTCTTTTCCAGGGTTATGTGTATATCTACTTAGCCTTCCTACTGCAAAAGCTATGTCAGGTCTAGTGTAGTTTGTTAGATACATGAGACTACCAATTATTCTGGAATATTCTAATTGAGACACACTATTTTCTGTATTCTTCATGAGAGTCACACTATAATCATAAGGAGTACTGACAGGTAAACAATCAAAATGGTTAAACTTTCTCAATATCTTCTCAATGTAATGAGATTGTGATAATATAATAACACCATTTTTCCTGGTTACTTCAATACCCAATATTATACTTGCCTCTCCTAAGTCTTTCATGTCAAACTTAGATGACAAGAATTTCTTAGTTGCATTAACTAATTTAATATTAGTTCCAAAAATAAGCATGTCATCAACATAAAGACATATGATAACATAATCATTTCCAGAAATTTTACTATATACACATCTATCTACATCATTTATATGATAACCATTTGATTTTAAAACACCATCAAATTTTTCATGCCATTGTTTAGGAGCCTGTTTTAAACCATATAGTGATTTAATTAGTCTACATACTTTATTTTCTTTACCTAATATCTTATAACCCTCAGGTTGCTCCATATATATTTCTTCTTCTAAGTCTCCATTTAGGAAAGCAGTCTTAACATCCATCTGGTGTACCACTAGTTTATATATGGAGGCTATCGCTATTAAGACTCTAATAGTTGTAATCCTAGTTACAGGGGAATATGTATCAAAATAATCTATTCCTTCCTTTTGTTTAAAGCCTTTCGCTACCAACCTAGCCTTAAACTTATCGATAGTTCCATCTGGTTTTAGTTTCTTTCTAAACACCCATTTGCAGCCTATTGGTTTGTTACCAGGTGGTAGGTCTACAAGTTCCCAAGTATTATTTGATATAATAGATTCTAACTCATCATTTATTGCTTCCTTCCAAAAGGTTGCATCTGGAGACTTAATAGCTTCTATATAAGTTGTAGGATCATCTTCTACTAAGAATGTGAAAAAACCATCTCCTAGGTTAGTTTCTTTTCTAACTCTAATACTTTTTCTTGGTTGTATCTCTTCTACTACTTTCTCGTAAGCATTTTTACTAGTAAACGCAATATCTGATTCATTAACTTTTTCTATTCCTATAGATTTAGATTTCATAGGGAATACGTTCTCAAAGAACTCTGCATCCCTAGCTTCTATAATTGTATTAGGATCTAGAATATTATCCTTAGTTTTTAAAACTAGAAACCTATAGGCCGCACTGTTTTGTGCATACCCTATAAATACACAATCGGTCGTTTTAGGACCTAATTTTCTTTTCTTAGTTTCAGGTAATCCTACTTTAGCAAGACACCCCCACACTTTAATATATTTATAACTAGGAATATGATTCTTCCAAAGTTCATATGGTGTTTGTTCAGAAGATTTAGATGGAATCCTGTTTAGGATATAACAAGCAGACAGAATTGCTTCTCCCCACATATTTGAGGGTAAGCCTGAACTATTTAACATGGCATTCATCATTTCTTTTAGAGTTCTGTTCTTACGTTCTGCTATTCCATTTTGTTCTGGTGTATAAGGAGCTGTAGTTTCGTGAATTATTCCATTCTTTTCACATAATTCTCTAAATTGCGAAGATTCATATTCACCTCCTCTATCTGTTCTAAGTCTTTTAATTTTTATATTTAATTGATTTTCAACTTCAATTTTGTATTTAGAAAAAGCATCTAAAGCTTCATCTTTGTTCCTTAATAGATATACTCTAGTGAACCTAGAGTAGTCATCTACAAAAGTTATATAATATCTTTTTCCTCCTCTAGACATGTGATTTCTAAAATCACCTAAATCACTATGTATCAACTCTAATAGAACAGATGATCTTTCTATTTGTTTAAAGGGTTTTCTAATAAATTTTGATTCTACACATGTTTCACATTTTTCAAACTCTTCATTAGATATATTAGGTAATAAACCTAATCTTTTCATTTTCTTTAAAGATGTCACATTCACATGACCTAATCTATTATGCCATAGATAAAAAGGTTCAACGATATAAACAGAACTAGATGTTTTCTTATTATCATTGGATACATTTACAATGAATAAACCATCGCTACAGTACCCCTTACCAACAAAGGTTCCATTTTTAGTCATTACAAGCTTATCTGAATCAAATACTAATTTGACACCAGCCTTATTGAGGAGCGAACCAGAGACCAAGTTTCTTCTAATGTCAGGCACATGGAGGACATCATTTAACATTAGAGTCTTTCCAGAAGTGAGTTTCAGAAGTACTTTCCCTTTCCCTACAACTGGAGACGTTCTAGCATTTCCCATGAACACCTGTTCATCATCTCCTGATACTTGGTAGGAGGTAAACATGCTACGATCCTTGCACACGTGTCTAGTTGCACCAGTATCTAGCACCCACTCCAAGTTGTTTACAAGGAAGACTTCTGATACCACAGCCACTACTATGTCAGACTCATTGTCTGTTTCTGTAAGATTAGCTTGCGGCTTATCTTTATTTTTCTTAAGCCTGCAGGTTTTAACATGATGCCCAGGCTTTCCACAGTTGTAGCAGTTTCCCTTTTTCTTGAATTGATTGTTTGCATTCTTCTTTTTGAGCCTGCATTCATTTGCATAATGTCCAGGTTTGCCACAGTTATGACAGTTGCCCTTTTTCTTATTATTTGTCCGACTTGATTCCACAAGATTCGATTTTGAATCTATCTCATTTTTATTTCCTTTTTGGTCCCTAATTCTATTGGCCTCCTCTATTCGTATGTGTACGATAGTGGTTTCCAAAGAAACACCGTTCTTCTTATGTTTCATTCTATTTTTATATTCTTTCCAGGAGGGCGGTAACTTTTCTATTAACGCTCCTGACAGAAACACCTCATCCAACTTAATTCCTTCTGTCGATAGTTCGTGAATTAGACTTTGAAAGTCGTGAATCTGATTTGTGACAGATTTATCGTCTGTCATTTCATAGTGAAGGAAATTAGCAATTGCATGTTTCTTAGCGCCTGCATCTTCTAATATGTATTTCTTTTCTAAAGCAATCCATATATCTTTAGCAGAGGCGTAAGAAGCATACACATCATATAATTCGTTGGATAAAGAGTTTAGAATATAATTTTTGCAATTATTTTCATCTGTTACTTCATTTTGATTTGCTGGATCTATAGTAAATGATTCAGATAAAATGTATGAAACTTTCAGGGTGGTAAGAGCGAACATCAATTTCTGTTTCCACCGTTTAAAGGATTGTCCAGCGAACGGTTCGATTTTGGCTAACTCAGTAGAAGCATTTACTGTTACTGTAGCCATAATCTATGTAATTCAACACAAATTTCGATTTCAAGATTGTTGGATAAAATGTTGAATTAAATAGACTATAAAAATCGAGAACAAAAAAAAAAGGAAAATAAATTTAGAGAAAGAAAAACTTATTGAATTGAGTCGAGGCGTGACTGAGTCACTCGGCTTGAAATCGAATTTGCTCCCCTTGGACAGCGTCCCAAGTGCAACAGGTTTCCAGAGCAATCGACCTCCAGGATACAACGACTATGACCCGGTCCCAGCGGTGCACTCACTGTACACGGGCTCGAACCACTTGCAGTTTAATTCGAAAGTGCTGAGTTGACTCAGCAATGAACTCAGTAACAAAACCGTATCAGAGAGAGTTTTATAAGGCAGGGAATTTTTCGTATGTTGAAACTGGAATCGGAAGTCTTTATATAGACTTCGAAATGGTGCATAAGCACCCTTTACAAAAGGTTAGGTCCGTTGGGTTTAAACCCAACAGGGGCGACCAACCGGAAGGGAAGCATCTCTCTGGTTTAAAAACGAAAAGGCGCAAGTGCGAGTACACTCTCGCACATACAGTCCTGCGAGTACCCGTACACACACACCCACGCGAGTACACTTACACCGCACCCGCACCCGCACCCGCACCCGCGCCCAGCCCAGCCCGTCCCGTCCCGTCGCGCACGCGGACACGGACTCGGACTCGGCTCGGCTCGGCGCGCGCGCGCGTGTGTGGTTAATGGCATAGATTAGAGCTATTGGCATAGCCCCCCCACAGGACCAAATTCACATGCCCCCTGAAAGGGGCTCAAGCCCTAGGCAAAAAGTCTATCATATAAACAAGAGAATTTCTCTTGTCAAATCCGATGTGGGACAAAACCAACACCTCAAAAACACCAAAATTCAAATGTGGAGGGAAAACACCGAAATTTGAAAATTTAAATTTTTAATATTATTTTAAAACAAATACAACAATTTGTAGATGCATTTGAAGAGATTAGCATCTAATTTTTCTTTGGTGATATGTATTCTGTCATTAATATAATGGTAAACCCTTTAAGGGAATCAATAGTAGCATATCCTTTCCCCAAAGAATTTAGTATAAGTTTCTTTTACTTGAAAAAAAAAAAAAAAAAACATGACATCAGGTGATCTCAATCTCCTCAACGTAATATGTAGAACTTTTTCTTAGTTTATTTTATTTATTTATTTATTTATTTTTATTTTTTTTTATAATTGTAAAATTCCGAGGATGTTGCGATGAATTCTTGATAATTGGATTGATGTAAAGAAGTTTTAAAAAGCTTCTATTTCCAATGCATCTCCATCCAATCAGTTCATCGGTTTTGAATGAGCCTAATCTTTGGGTACCTAGAACAATATGAGCGGTGATGGATGGATTGAATGTCGTGCACACAGCACAGTGGCCCTAGACATCACATTGTAGGCTGAGCTTAATATACAAAGCTTCGTTGAGGATCTAAACTCTTTAATAATTAAATTAAAATATTTAGATTAGTAAGAATATATTTTTAAAAAAATATTATGTGACAAAAAAAAATATAAAATAGCAAAACTAGCCACCCACATGGTGCATGGTGCATCACTGCATTGTTTAGCAACCTGTCATTTTTTATGCAGTTGGAATAGGTATCTCAGAAATCGAAATCCCACTGGGTGGACTTGAATTCGCGAATTTGTTTCCAGCAATGATTTAAATCTTATAGGCTATTTGTCTGTTAATTTCAAGTCAAAAGGTGGTGGCTGTAAAATACTAAAAAAGCAAAGGCCTTTTTTATAGATTTTGTTCATAATTCGAGCAGTAATCATTTCATGATATTTAAAAGCAATTAAGGTTAATAAGCACCTAATTCCATGTTAGTTCTATTGGTCAATCATGGGACTTTTTATTTTATTTTTTTATTTTTATTTACACACGCACACACCCCACACACTCACACTGTAGTGGAATTTCACCACCTATGGGTACTCGAACCCTTGACCGCGTGTCAATCATAGGACTATTGCATGCATGTGTCGGCACTCGGTTTGTTTTGATCAAGTGATGTGTGCGGGCATGCCCAAATTGATTGTACAGCTTGATTCAGATCGAATGACTTGACTCCAAATGCCAAAGTAGCTATGTCGAGTTTGACCGTATATAACCGAGACCCAAGAAGATCGGTTGCTTATTTAGTTACTCACAAAATAGTTACAAGTAGATCAGGCAATTATAGGAGGGTAAGATTCTTCATCCGAAGATGAGTTGTACCTTGTCTTCCGTACGAAAGTATTTTTGTTTTACGAAAATAATCAGATTAAAAAAATATTCACATAGAGTCATTAATAGATGAATTGATTGTATTGAAATTGTGAATAGTCTAGCATAAAAGCGTAAACTTGGATTACAGTTAAAAATTACAACTAATAATTACTACTATTAGATTATTGTTACTCATAAGATGGAGTTAAGATATGATAAGGAAATATAATTTGATTGGTTTGGTGTGAGATGACTTGCTTTGTTGAAATCTTCTGCTATTTATATATCTCTCTTGCAGGTATCTTTCAGATGTTTCTTTCTTTATTTAATGGTTATGATAGCTGATTCATCGTTATGTTGGTCTTCTAGATCCATCCTCATCTTCTTGACACGTATCCTTTTAACTGCCTTTTTCTCTTGACCACTTTTCACCTTTGGGCGTTATCAAAAGACATGTATCATTAAATAACTCTAAATATCTCTAAAGATCTTACACACACTATATATTTCTCATGCAATAATATATGCCATTTTCTAATCGGCTACCTCAAGATCAATAAAAAATTGGGTACAACGACACTTCCTTCTTTTCCAATAATTAAGTGGTCCATTCTTGTGATGTAAGGAGTTGGGTCAGATTCTGTCCTTAACAAATGTTGGTGGGCCAGTTATGGTTTTGGTAGACCCAAACAAGACAACATTGAAACTCCTAGCTCAATATACAACTGTATGATCTGAGTAGAAAGCACCATATACTTGTGAGGGTGTATATGGTAACCATTTCCATTCAGTGGTCATTGCATGTATAATGACATTCACACAATCTTATGAGAAAAAGTAGGCTTAGAAACAATAGTGTTTGTATTCAAATACTCCATGAGAAAAGCTTTTAAGGATTGCCTCTCTGTGTGTGAGTCGCACAAATGGATGTTCCCAAGTACATGTAGACCACACCTTTGATACATAATCATATATGGGCCCACAAGATGTTTGGTAGTCTTTGTCATTGATATATCCAACTAAGATAAAATTAAAAACCAAAAACCCATTTGGACAAATCTCTAAGCTTATTAGTTCGATTTGAATGATACTAGAGGTAAAGGATCATATTGGACCTATAGCAATCTCGAATGGTACAATTAGTCCAAAAATTAAAGATCAACAGTCCAGGTTGGATGCTGTAGAAAACAGGGTAGGCCCTCACACAACTAGTTGCATAAACTTTCATCTAAAAGTTAGTTGCAGGTGAGATGTTCTGTTTTTTTTTTTTTTTTTTTTTTTTCCTTCCTGACTTTTTTCTGACTTCCATTTTTATTACAGTTATCACATAGATGGGGTTTTTCCAAAAGGTGGAGACCATTGCCCATGTGCCAATAGGGCTTGCAATACAGACAATCCCAATAACCGACGCAACGCATTAACTATCAGTACATATGGTGTCTTGCTATGCACCAAAATCACCCAAAAAATATTCAAATAAGACTGCTACTTGCAATTTAGCAAAGGGACTAAACTAGTTTCCATTGTAAATGGATTTTGGTAACACATTGTAAAAAGAAAAATGTGACTGTTTGGATTACGGGAATTTTCTTTTCTTCCATGGAAATATTATTTACCACTGATGTGAGCTTTTCCTAGGGTTGCTAAAACAAAATTAGCAGTAGAAATCGATTTTTTATGTTCATGGTTTTCCATGAAAAAGGGTGATTCCATTTCATTAAAAAAAAAAAAAAAAACACTAAGAAATGAAGATTTTCTTGTTTTTGAAATACATCTTTTACTTTTTACCATTGACCTTTTCACGTTTCTATGAAAATCATGTTTGCTTAAACAAAATTGGTTTAATTAGATTCCACGGATATCTATTTCCTCAAATTTCCTCAAGTGTGATGTTTTCCTTTTTAAATTTGTTTTTTGGAGTCCACCAATCCAACTAGGGATGAAACATATAACCAAAGGCATATATGCGTTTCAAGAAAAAACGGATAAAAGTCATGGAAAATCCAAACAGAAATCAATAACCAAGTGTAGTATTCTCTATCCAAAGGATCTACATTTCTGTCTTCATTTACAGTCTAGCAAAGTTCACATACTCCCGACATTCTCCAACTACTTTCTTTTTAACATGATTGTATGAATATTTTGAATTTAACTATCTAGAATCCTTACCTATAAAAATTCTGACCCTCCACTATACAGAAGAGGAAAGAAAAAGAAGAAGAAGAAAGAGAATCCCCTTAAAAGAATAAACAATCATTTGCCATGATCAGTCAATGAGAAGAAACTCAGAACTTCAAATGGTTATTTTCTCGAATTAGAATGCATCTTCGTGAAAAAGATTTGATGGAAAGGTGCTGTTCAGGCTTCCTTATCAAATCCAGTATATCAACTCATGTTTGTTAGTGTTAGTTCTCAGCAGCAATACATGGCCAGATTGTTAAACGTATATGACGGATGTCACCAAACCATGCTCGCCACATCTTTTCAAGTTCTTTCCCTGCCTCTCCTTCGAAATAGCATACATGCTTTTATCTTTCTGCACACGGGCTGCAGAGGTTTTCAAGGTCTTCCTCTCTAGCAAAAGAGCTCGGTATCAACCTTGACGCATAGGGATAGAGATCCTTGTAGGTGTTCCTGATGGTCCCTTCTGCAACTCCAGTTGCAATCGAAATATCTGCAACAACAAATCAATTGCAAGGATCTTCATATAAAGCCAAGCTTAAGTACTGTAACTTGGTTAAGTTTTTGAATGAGCTTTCCAATTTCCAATAGTTGGTCTGAATTTTAAGTTCACTGAAAGGACCAGTAAGCCATAACAAGGAAAAAAACAGGTCAGATGATCTTAACAACTCAAATGGAGGGTCTTTTGGCAATTGAAGGAAACTATTGGTGAATCTTGTTTTTAACCTTCTATCTTCTTGCTTAAATTCACACCATCAAATGGTTAGGATCATATGCCCTATGTGAGTTTTGGGTGGTTACGGCTCATCCATGATAGAGTAAATTGCATGAGCAGTGCACATTATGCACCTCTGCCACAGGTCCTGTTTGAGGCATGTTGTATTTACATGTGAGTTTAGCGTTCCACATAATCATGATAATATCAAGTAGAAGATGAAATGAATTTACAACCTTTGATCAGTTTCTTGTGGTCAGATAACTGGCTTATCATGTAAATTACTGCAGCTGCCACTGATATAGGACTCCTCCTGCATGACATGATCTTTGTGAGAAAAGAAAAGAAGAGTGTTTAAAGAATGTTGATAGGGAAAAGGAAAAAAAAATAAAAAATACGCACATCTGGAGAATGAGAATTAGGTATGAAAACATTAAAAAAAAAAAAAAAGAAGAAGAAGAAAAGTGCCATTCAAATAGGTAGTATATGTTTGTTTAATCTTATTTTTAAGACTAAAAAGATACGTTAAGGTCAAGCCTATTCAGATTGGTAGTATACGTTTGTTTATTCTTATTGTTTAGGGGCTTGTTGTGTATTTTTCCCTCTTTATTTCCTTTCACACTGAAAAACGTATTTCTAGAAGATTTTCTCTTAAAAGTTGGATATACTTCGGATGGATCTGGAACTTAACAAGATCCCCGATGGGGTTTCTTGGCATTTTTAATCATATTGGACAATCAAACTTCTGCTCTAAGATGCCAAGGAAAAAAAATAAAAAATCAACTAATTCACACGGGAAATACAGGTTAACCTTCTATTGTCGCATTCCTTGTATTTTCAGGTCTGGATTGAAACCAAGGGGAGCAATAATAAAAATAAAAAAAAATAAAAAAAACACTGCTATCATGCAATATCAAAATCTAAATGGGTGCCAAATGGTGTCAATATCAAGCATATGACATAGAGGTTTGGGATTTTACGGTTTCCAATTGCACACTCACTAGAGAAGGGGTGGATCTAACTGAGAGGACTCATGTGATCCTCAATAGTCCGAATTTCACTGTGAATGATCAAATATTCAGGATATTCTAATACAAGGGATGTTTGGTGCATGGACCATCCATAGTGATGCCCATGCATTCGCACTTGTAGAAATAGATTGATGAGGGCATCCAAGTGCCTACACAAGTTTATCGGAGGAGGAGAAGAGCTGAGGCCCTAGCCCCAGCTTCATTATGGTTGGACGATCATTACATGGGGCCCATTGGACCCAATTTGAGTTCTTAGCCGTGTTAAAGACCCCACATGCATGGTTGTGCATTTTTTAAGACCCCACACTAAGAAGATGCATATAGGTTGCTTATTTGGAACTGACTGATACATCTTTGGATTGTTTGGACATCACCAAGTTTGACCTGGACCACATATGGACGTTATAAATGTTAGACCATGCCGTTGGATATCTTGGACACATTAGTTTAGTGATCCGGACTATTGGATATGTTAGGAGACTTGGGTGACACTCTAGTTTGCACATCCAAGTCATGGACACATTGGACTACATTCATCCAGGCTGTTGATCATATGTAGAGGTGTGGACATACCTATTGCATATTGGATATCATCCTTGTGCCGTGTGGCACATCTTTATTTCTGCTTTATTTTTTCATCTTATTTTAAGTTATTAGAGATTTATCTTTTGATCTTAACCGTTAATAGATTCAGACAGTCAAGAATAATTCTAAACTTACGGTTTGCTTAGATTTTCTTATATACACTTGCTTGCAACTTTGGACTTAAGATGATAAACATATTGAATGAAATTTCTCTACATTGCTTCTTTTGAGCAAGAAGACTTCCTGTGAATGAAGTTTGGTGCGAAGCCATTAAAGGGATCCTAAGTTTATCTTTCTTATTCCTATCAAGTATTTCTTTCCTCTCTCTCTTAAAGCATCTTTTTCTATTGAGTATTTTTTCTTCTCCCTTCTCAAACCCTAACCCCATCATCATCAACCCAACTCATCAACAACCAAACTGACCCATCCCCACCACACCGTCTGTACAACATTTGTACAGCCGAAAGGCCTCCCCCTCGTTGATCTTCTCTCTTCTTCTCTATTTCATAAAACCCTAACCCTAACCCTAACATTTTATAAAACCTTAAATTCTCAGTTTCTTGATTTTCAAACCCAAACCCTAATCCATTCAAACCCTAGCAAAGCATAAATGAATCCTCGAACCTAGAACGAATCCTATGCTAGATGGAAGTTCTACCTTTCATTGAGCCATCCTTAATCAATATACTTAAGGAACTATTTTGTGGGATTGTAATGTAGTCTTGAACTTGAGCTTAATTGAATATTTGATTTCTCTATCTGTGGTAGATTGGCTTTATTTTATGCTTTGATTTACTATGGTAATCCATTAATTAATTTATTTGAATCATCCTAGTTTAGGCCATCCATCTTGCATCACAAATAACCCAAAAACTACTATACGAGCTCTTAGCCCATGAATTACATAGTACCAATAGATAGGATTGGATGTTTAGTACACACCTCATCCAAGAACAAGGGCATCCGACCTTTATCAAAAAGTTTAGTGGCATCTAAGAACTAACTCTAAAGGGCTCAACACAAGATGCCAACCATAATAGGGTGGGTTGGCAACAGGCTAGGCTAGCCCATTGGGTTTTGTCTCTTGACTGATCATGAAATCAAGCTTGGGTAGAGTCCTATGGATCTAGTGTGGGCATGGACCCAATATGGGCATGATCTTGAAGCCTGATTAATCAATGGGATGCCCAAGCTTAGGTTTGATAAACCTTTCCACCGACGGCTGAAGTGAGGCCAAGAACCATCCCATTTATGATGTTAATAGGCAGGCTTTGGTTTAAAGTCAAAGGCTAGGACAGCCCAAACTTTGGGACTTGATTAATAATTGGGTGTGGCTCAGGTTGACCCTGATCCAAACCAGAATCAGCCCGTTGGCACCTGTCGTATAAGAATATATGGTATATTAAGATGGATATGGCAACTCTTTGTAGAATTAAGTATTAGATTTTTATGCCTGGCCATATATGCTTTGTATAGAAGAAATATATGTTAAAAATCAACCAAATGTGGTAACAAAAATCAAATGAAGAGACTGGATATTTCAAGAGCACTCCAACATTGTGGATAGGGGTTGCTTAGCGTAACAATCATTTCGACTTATGCATAAACACGACAATTCAATAGAAATCTCGAAATGACCGCTCAACCAAAAAATTTGAAAGTGGAATAACCTGATATCGAATGCTTCTGACTTCTTGACAACTTCTTGGCTAGCTTTAATTTCCTGACTAGTCATTTGGAGAGTTGAACAGAAACGTCTCTGCAAAATTAGGCAGGTTACATATGAGATAATGGTATATGAATCAAGTCAGCTAGCAAAGTATAAACTATTCTGTTAAGTATTCCATAACCAGCTTGATTTCTGGGCCATGACCATATTCCATGAAGGGATGACCAGATGAGTATTTTGGATTTCCTACCAACATGTCCACATGTCCTCCTGGGAAGCTGTGATGATTAGGTGCAATGTTGTGCCTGTGATATAAGCATTGTTCGACTTATCCACGACATTATCTTTATCTCCAGCTTGGCGATACCGATAACACAGGTAGCATAAAAAATTCCATGTATCAACAATGTATCACTTAAGTATCACCAACGTATCGATATCGCCAATATTTTCAACTATGTAAATTCCAAGTGTCGCTTGTGTTTCCAATGTATTGATATCACCAATGTATCGCCAATATTTTTGACTGCGTAAATTCTAGGTGATTCTTGTATCACAAGTCTATCAATGATATTTCAATAATATCGTTAGTGTATAGATATCACAAAAAACATATATTTATTAAAAAAAATCATTTAATTTTTTTATGGGCACATGTTTGTATGCAGTGTTCAATGTCGTTAATAATATTGATAATATCGATAATATCTCAATATTATCGTTATCGCAACATGCGCAATATCGAGACTGCAATCTTTCATTTTCTTTTCAATTGTTGACGATTTCTTGGCAAAATATCGTGTTGTCGATATTTTGCAATATCAATGGATGTTTATATGGATGGATGGTTGGATGGGATGGTTAGACTGACTTCTTATGACGGCACATTCTTTTAGGCCCCCATTAAATGGAAACTTATTATGTATGCATTCATTTTGCAATTTTTTTATTCCAAAATATAAAAATGTGTATTTTAGCATATCCTTAAGTTCCACTAAAAATCTCACCATTGTTTCTATGTTTTCCTGAATTTCTAGTTATCAGCAATATTATCGGCGACATTGATATTATTTCTGTATCCCTGTCCAATGAAACCTGTAGTGATACAGATAGTTCGACCACTGGATATAAGTGTTCCTCTTTAAGGAAACACAAATACTCAGACTTAATGTTGAAATGCCATAGATAATTGTAAAGCTAAGGGCACATTTAGTTGCACCAAATACCATGAAATATCATGATATTTTGCACCAAAATCATGATAGAAAAAAAAAAAAAAGGAATGTTTGCTTAGAAACTCACCATAAAATCAACAGCATGTATAGTTCCCATCTCCATCGCTTGGCCCACATTCTCTGCCCCCAGATGTTTAACAATATACTCTTTTGCCCTACCGATTTCCTTTCTTGTAGCTCCATGTGCAACAGAGGCAATTTCTACTCAAAGGAAACAAATTCAAAGTTTATGTACATTGAAATATATATAGTGATATAACCACATTTTAAGCTTGAGGTATACCCTTCATAGTCCGAGGCTTGTCCTCTTGTCGACAAGAGACATACAAGCAAGCAGCCAACATTGCATTCCGATTCTTTCCTCCAATAGACTTTAGATCTTCCATTTTCTTGTATATTTCGCAAGCTCGATCCTTGGGGAAATTTTCAGAAACATTGCAATGAAGCAGAGGTAAACTTCAAGTGCATATCCATATATTATAAAGAAAACAGTTTTCATAATTTCAAAAAAGAAAATGGCTTATTTGTTTATTTTTTTTTTCTTTCAAATGGCTGATCATTCATTTGCTTTCACTAACTCATTGGAATAAGATTCAATTCAGACCCTCCAAGCCCATTGGGGTCTAGTAATTGATTTTTACCTTTTATGCTTAACATGCCCCCTTTCATAGGGTATCATTGTTGAAATCGTCATGCCCAGTTAAAATGAATTATGCCAGTTTACCCTATACTGGCTGCATGTGGATTATATACATTGAACATGCGTTCTACTGTAAACTTCAAACTAGAAGTTTTTATTCAGACATGAGCAATGAAACAATAAAATAATGCAATAGTAGAAATTCAGACCTCAAGTTAAGCAGACATCCAATTATGGGGGATCTAGAGGTCAACTAAAGCACTAAATAACAAAGTTCAGTTTAGATTTTCTCAAAATACCAGAATCCCCTAAAAAAACAAAAGTGAAACCAATGCATGAATCCATACCCAATTCAACAATAAGGCTGTATACAGTGGCACAAGATTTCAAGGAATGTCATGACATATATCATAAAAATTTATGCCAAATTAGATTGATTAATCATGAAATATCATGATATTTCGTGCAACCGAATGCAACTAAATTTTCAAAAAGAAAATTGAAAAATATGTGAAAATAGTTGCCATCAATCAATATGCCATGATTAATAACTGAAGATGGAACCAAATATACCCTGAAAGTAAGAATTGAAATAATGGGTCATATAAACGAATAAGTACTCATATGCAATGTTCTGCCGAATAAAGAAAACTTTAAAAATAATAATTGATGTCATCTACAAAGATCACATGCATAATCAACAACGCATCTGCGAGTACTATATCTGAACGCTTGCTGCATAATGTTCAATTTAAGTAATTTTAAGCCAAAAGAGGTCCAAGTTATTGCTTCTTATGCAGTTCAGTTTCTCATCTAGGCTCCAGCCATTCCTAGTTTCTCTTTGGGCTTTCTATGAAAAAAATTTCACCTTGGGAAAAAAGGCGTTAAAAAAAAAAAAAACACCCTGTTGTTCTCTCAACACAAGACTTATTTGTATTCTTTTGGGTAAATCAAACATACATGATTATGAACATAATTAAAATGCACTACAAGGTCATAAATAACAACAATGAGAGAAAATAAGTTCATATTGCCAAGAAGACATTTTCAATTTGACCAAGGGAGTTACTAATGCAGGGCATTTTCACACCAGGCTCGAGTGGGGTTGCCCTAGGATGCAAGGGCACACTCAGGGTAGGTGGCCCGTGTGAGGCGGGCCCCATCTGTGTGAATCGGGTGGCTCGTATGAAGCAGAACCCATGTGAAGTGCGGCCCACGAGAGGAGTTCAGCCGAGGTCCTAACCCATGCAACGTGGGGCCTAGGCTATGAGATAAAGGGATTAATTCGCCATGCTCTATCAGTTCGAACTTTTATATTAAGTGGTTAATTGTCTTGCATTAATTACGTAGCAAATATACAAACAAATGGCTGAAACTTAATCTAGAAACTTTTTTAAAAAGTTAATAAGCAATTACAATTTATTTATTTATTATTTTATTTTATTTTTTTATGTTCTTTAATAATTTTGAGCTCTTTGACAACTCATTTGGTCGAGTTGGATCCAATGTGGGACCATGATTCAGGATTACTAGGGATTGAATGGGTCAATCCAAGTTGCCAAATCATAAATCCATGCACTAAATACAATCACAACGTAATTGAAGCTTTAGACATGATAATGGTCAGTGAGTAGGTACCTTAATTATAGAAACAAGGCCCAACCTGGAAAAAAATAAAAATAAAAAAATCAATAACCATTGATAATTGAGAAGGAATGGACAGACCCATTGGGCATGGTAATAAGAGGAATAGAATCAATGATATTTGAGAAGGAATAGAGAGACCTATCAGACATGGTGTCAATGGTGTGGAAGGCGGTAATGAGGGAGGTGTTGTTGCGAATCTGCCATCGTCCAAGGGACGAGGAGAGTAGGTCGTCAGTGGGCTTGGAGATGATGGGCTTAGATATGATGGTGGAGAGAGCGACATCGTCCAAGAGAGGGTTGGTGGGGCCACCAACACGGATGGGATCGTTGTTAGTGGAATCGTTGGCAAAGGTCCTCCATTCGGAAGTCTCGTCAATGAAGTGGGCCTCTATGACAAGGCCACACTCAGAGCAGATTGTATCCCCAGACGAGTGATCAAAGACCACCTTTGTGCTTCTATTGCAGTCTGTGCAGTATGCATCCGCCATGGATTCAAACACTAGCCTACACAAGAGAGAGAGAGAGAGAGAACTTCTTTGGTTAGTTTTCCATGGCCAGAGAAGAGAGCCTAGCCTAGGCTACACGTACCTACACTAGCTATATAGCTGCTGTGTGGAAATCGGACTGCTCTTATCGTACTGAGTAAACTCAGTTGGGCCCAGCTTTAATGTATGTGGTCTATCTACGCCGTCCATCCGTTTTTTCATCTCATTTAAGGGGTTGAGACCAAAATTGAAGCATATCTAACGATCAAGTGGATCATACCACAGGAAACAGTCGGGATAATGATTTCCACCGTTGAAACATTTCTAGGCCACAGTGATGTTTATTTGTTATCCAACCTTTTCATAAGATTATAAATACATGGATGAAGGGAAAACACAAATATAAGCTTCAACTAAAACTTTTGTGCCCCCAATAATTTTTCAAGGGTATACGTTCAATTCAACTGTTTCCTGTCATGTGGTCCATTTGAATATTTTTTATACTTATTTTTGAGCTCAGGCCCTAAGATTATCTGATATAATGGATTGACGGAGCGGATTAGATAAATAAATCAAGGTAGACCTCACAGAGTTTACTCAATACGGTAAGCGTAGTAAGTTACTAACTACGTGTGTGGTACACCAGCCAATCCGCTTCTGTCCGAGTGGTACCCGGACGCGGATTTACTGCGAAAGCCTTTCACAGGAACTTCCCGTGGGATGATGTTGGGTGGGGTCCACCGCAATGTTTTTGAGAAATCTATCCCGTTCATCCATTTTGCCAGGTCATTTAATGATGTGTGACTAAAATTAAAGTTTATTAAATACTTAGAAGTGTCGTACAAGAGGCAACCGTGGGCATTCAGTAAGCACCGTTGAAGCATTTTTATGGCCAAAAAAGTTTTGTATCAAGCTATATTTTAAGTGTTTTCACTTCCTGATTTCAAATTCAGGCTTTAGATTTCAAATTTCAGATTCGGTCTTTATACTTCAGATTTAAAGAATGGGGCCTTTATTTTGGAACTAAGATGAGTGGGCCTCAATTGCAGGTCCAAGCACTAACGACTTAGTCTTAGTTCTTGGACTGAAATAGTATATATGGAATATATGCATTAGATTTGAACTATAGATCGCGTGGGCCCCACGGTAGGGTGGCCATAACTCAAACTCACACCAGTTAGACAATCCTAACTATGTTAACAACAACCTACTAATTAACACTGATAAGGAACAAGAATTCAGTAGCAGAAAATGTGCATTGATTGGAAGATTATAATAATTTGATATATAGTATGTGATTTTTAAGCCAGGCAATAGTAAATTCTAATGGTAGAATTTAGGAGTACAATTTTACTTAATGTAAGAAAAAGTTGTGAGACGAAAACTTAGAATATGATTGATCCATGGTGAGAATCGGCTGGGTTTTTGGGGTATCAGAGTCAACTCGGCCAAGTTCCTAATTGACTCACTGAGTTTTCAATCAATATCAAAACTTGAGGGCTACTTCATTGGGGCTAAAATTCAGGGTAGATTCACCTACTAAGTTTCACCATCGCCCAAAAGATCAATCGGTCCACTCATCTAGTTGTTAAAAATTTATAAGAAAAAGAAGCCATATTCAATCTGCACAAGTGGGGTCACTTGATTGGTGGACTCGGGACTAAGGATTTTTCACCCACCTGATGTTGGACATAGGCCGGTGGGGTCTATTGGTGGGTAATCACTAGTGGATAGTCCCATGAGCCATGGGTGTTTTTTTTTTTCTTATTAAACTTAAATTTTAAATTCAATTTTAAATGATAATTGAAAGAAAGAAATAGGTATAAGACCAGGTCTCATCAAAACTGTAAAATCAAAGGGGTGGTTAGACCCATCCACTCCAATAGTGGTTAGGCGGACTCCTGGATATGGACTGTTGAGGATTCGTGGAGGTCCCAAATCATGTATAACGTTCACCTTATATATAACCCAGCTCTGTTGCTGGTTCTTGGAAACCTCTCTAATTCTAGCTTGGATGTTTGTAATTCAATTCACACATGATATGGACTGTTGAGGCTTCGTGGAGGTCCCAAATCGTGTATACCGTTCACCTGATATATACCGTTCACCTTATATATAACCCAGCTCTGTTGCTGGTTCTTGGAAACCTCACTAATTCTAGCTTGGATGTTTGTAATTCAATTCACACATGCATCCAAACGCAGCATGATCTTGAATTGGATGTTTGTAATTCAATTCACACATGCATCCAAACGCAGCATGATCTTGAAGTTTTCAGAGAAAACATGAATCCAAACGCAGCATAATCTTGAAGTTTTCAGAGGAAATAAATAATCCAAACGCAGCATAATCTCGAAGTTTTCAGGAAAAAAAAAAAAACATGCATCCAAACGCGATCTTGCAGTCTTTAAAGAAAGAGAACCTTAGTTGAGCGCTTTCAGAATTAAGAGAGAAAATTGTTGGGAGTTCGATTTTATTAAAGAAAGCGTTCTAGGTACGCCTTATATAGGAAGAAGCGCGCTGTGGGTTGGGCGCGCCTTTCGCGGGAAGTTCCTGCCCTGGAAATCTAAGTGAGGCGTGATTTTTTTTTTTGATAAATCTACACCGTCCATCCGTTTTGTGAGTTCATTTTAGAAACTGATACCAAAATTTAGGAGGATCCAAGACTCAAGTTGGCCGCAATAGAGGAAAAGGTGAGTAGAAAATTAACATCGTTGAAAACTCCATGAGGTCGACAGTGATGTTTACATGCCACTCATACCGTTCGTAAAGTCATTCCAACTGAAAAAACAGATATTAGTCTGATTCAAAACTTCTCCGCCCTACGAATATTTCATTTGTAGACGTTTAATCCTCACGTTTTCAGCCCTCTTGAGAATTGGATCATGCTCGTTTTTGGCCTCAAACCATAAAATGAGCTCAAAAAACGAATGGACGGTGTAGATTTCTCACAAATATCACGGTAAGCCCACCTAAGTTCCCATAGTAGGAACTTCCTGCGAAAGGCTTTGCAGGAAATCGGCGTCCACATTATGCAATTACGTAAATACCCTGGAAGAGTCCGGGAAGGGAAACGGATCGGCTACGCACCCTCCCACTAGCCAATGGCTAGTGGTTCGGTGCTCTGTGGACCCTACCATGATGTATTTGTTTCATCCATTCCGTCCATCCATTCTTACAGATCAATTTATAGCGTGAACCAAAAAATTAGGTTGATCTAAATCTCAAGTGGACTACAAAGTGTTGATTGAATTCTCACCGTTAAAAAATTCTCTAGGCCACAAAGGTTTTAGATCAAGTTGATATATATTTTTTCCCTTCATTCAAGTCTGTATGACCTAATCAACAGGTTAGACGTAAAATAACCATTACAGTGGGCCCTAGGAGTTCTTTAACAGTGGATATTCAATCACTACTGTTTTCCCATGGTGTGGTCCACCTGAGATTTTTATATACCTCATTTTTTGTATGAAGCTCTAAAATTATCTTTCAAAATTGATGGACGGAGTTGATAAAACACATACATAATGTAGAATCCACATAGCACCGACCATTAGCCACCTGGCCGGTGCAGCGTCACTAGCCAAACCGCGTCCGGGTCGGAAGCGGATTGCGACGGAAACGGATTGGGTACACCCCCTGCCACTAGCCCGCTGGCTGATGGTCGCTGCTCCGTGGGCCCCTCTATGATGCATGTGTTTCATCCATGCCGTTCATCCATTTTTACAGATCATTGTAAGGCATGACCCCAAAAATTAGAGGGATATGTGGGGGCACTGTGATGTATGAGTTTTATCGGGGGATTATGTTACTGCCCATTCGATCAGACAAGGTCACATGTGCACATGAGGGCCTGAATTGATTATTCATTTAAGAGTAAAATGTGTAGGCACACTAAAGCTTATTGGACAATAAAAGTTTTGATTGAATCATCGGGGTCTCTTGTGTCCTAATGAACTAAATGAAGATAAAAGTGTCCCGTATTCACTCATCCTCTAAACTAGCCGTTACTTTCCCTTAAGATGATTTATAGGATGAGTACTTTTGAATAAGTTTCTTTTACATAGAAATAAGTCGAGATAAAAGGACTTTTTCTTTCATTGATTGTAAGTTTAATTATCTATCAAATAAATAAATGAATCAAATTAAACAATTTTAACTTTACTGATATTTAAAATGTATAATACATTATAATTGACAAAATAATAATCAACTACAAACAAAAATAAAATTAATAAAGATAAATACCTAATTTGCCTGTCTAGACGATCAAGATGAGCAGCCAGCAAGATATGATCAAATTGATATGATTAACCAAATTGAAACTCAATTGAACATGTTCTCACAATTTAAAGTTGATGATATTTACTCCTACTCTTATGGTATTGTAGCAAGAGTCATTATGCAGTAGTTATCTATGTTATACTAAGCTAAACTAAGAAAATATAATTGTAAAATAAATAAATGTATTTAGCATAAGGCCTCGAGGTCTTCTTTGTGTACTCCCTTTATAACTTGTTGAGGTGATAAAACTTGTTAATGGGCTTCTTTGTTGCTTTTGGATCTTTCGTACTTATGTCGTGGTTCTAGATATGAGAATCTCATTAATTGATTTATAACTTTGCTGCTTATGTTGGAAAGAAATGATTCCAGTCATATTTGGACTATCCAACCTCTCGAATCTTTTTCTCGTGATTGATTCTTTGTATATATTTTCATGGCCCATTAAAAATCAGACTAAGAATGTCAAGATTCCTCTAACGAAGATAACCTAACCAAGATCACGATCGCTCATTGGTGGCCAATCTCCTCCACAAGGTGTTAAGTAGTTCGGATCAAACCACTGCTTGCATTTAGCCATCCGTAAGGTGATGGTTTCGAGTAAGGTGAGATTTGACACCTGACACTGACTTATTATGGAGTAAGGTTGAATCTAGTTTTCTTGTTCTCTTAATTTTGATTAATGTATAGAATGAGAACTTGACCAAACCAATATTTCCCTCTCTTTTGACATGGGTCCAAACCAAAGCTAAATTGACTTGGATAGAGGTCCAATCTCCTGCTATTGAAAATTTTCTCGAATGTTGTTAGCTCTTTGAACGTTGCTGTAATGATCTCCCATTTTAGAAAGACTGCGAGAGATGATGTCACCGAGAATATTATTATTATACCCATGATTAGATCCACTCTCTCTGTGAGTCTTTTATAGCCACGCCAAGTACGTCGTCTCATAAATGGGTATTTTAATTGTGGCCATGTGGCACACGACAATTCATCCCTTAAAGACACGAGTAAGAGTCTATCTCATTATATTAATAACAAAATGCATAATACTAAAGGAAGACTAACCAAAAATTTCTTTAAGTGCGAGTATGACTTTTGTGTGTGCCAAACACATAACACCACTATGTGTTTGTTTTCTACTAGACCAAGTTGGAGCATTGAAAATGAGTATAAATATTGTTCATCCATATTTTAAAATCATTTTAATCTAAGAACTAAAAAACAAGGCAGATCTAAGGCTCAAGTGGATCATACGATGGGGATTGAATTGCAGGAGATGGATAGGGCCTCTTTGGGGCCACCGTGATGTATGAGTTTGATCCCTAGTGTCCATTCATTTTTTGAAATCATTTTAAGTTATAAACTAAAAAATGAGGTAGATCTAAGGCTAAAGTAGACCATATAGTGGGGATTCAATTGCAGGGACCGATGGAGCTATATGAGGCCCACCGTGATGTGTGAATTTTATCCCCGCGGTCCATCAGATTTTCAAAATCATTTCAGACTATGAGCTAAAAAAGAAGTAGATCCACAACTCAAGTGGATCACAAAGGGAGGATTGAATTCCCATCATTAAAAACTTTTTGAGAGTGGCGGAAGTTTTGATTAAGCTGATAGTTGTATTTTCCTTCATCCAGATCCATGTGCCCTTATATAAACAAGTTGGATGGCAAACAAACATCACGATGGCCATAATGGCCCTAGGAAGGTTTCAATGGTGACACCATTGTTACCGTTGCTTCCTGTGGTGTTCTACACTTGAAACTTGAGTCTGATTCATTTTTGGGCTCACACCTAAAATAATTTGAAAACAATGGATGGACGGTGTGGATAAAAAACATACATCATGGTGGGCCCCACAGAACCCATCTGGACCGTGTCCGTTTAGGTAGTAGGCAATCTAGGCAAGAGCATCCTCATGCTCCAAACACAAACGTGCCGCACGTGTTAAAGTGGGATTCGCATGTCGTACGGATGAGAATGAGGTTTATAGGGTGGTGGTACGCTGGAACATGGATTGCGTACCGAGTAACTCGATAAGGTACAGAGTAAACTCTGGGGGCCACACATGATGTATTTGTTTTATCCATGCCGTCCATCCATTTTTCCAGCTCATTTTTTTTTTATCCATGCCTTCCATCCATTTTTCCAGCTCATTTTATGGCACGAGCCCAAAAATTGAATACATCGAAGCCTCAAGTGGACCTCACCACATAATGATGACATGGACTGTTGAAACCTTCTCAGGGTCTACAGTGATGTTTACTTGCCATCCAACCTCTTAATAAGATCACAGAGAAAGGGATGAAGGGAAAACACAAATATCAGCTTGATCCAAAACTTATGTGGCCCACGTGAAGTTTTCTCCAGTAGGCCATTCAATTCCCACTATTTCTTGTGGTGTGGTCCACTTGAGCTTTGGATATGTTTCCACTTTGGGATCATGCCCCAAAACGAGCTGAAAATTGAATGTACGGTGTAGATAAGACACATACATAATGTGTGGGCCTCACAGAGTTTACTCAGTTACAGGGTACTGAGTTACTCAGTATGCAATCTACGTTCGGTATGCTTAACGATAAGGCAAAATACATTAACGTCTACTCATCATCTGAGCCACACATGTAAAGAAATGGAAGGTCAGGATGATTATAGCCAGTGGTCTGCATTCAACGTGCATATATGCATCTGATGGGCGTTCCATATTCAAAATCCAGATGGATACCATTCCAAATCGAGACTAAAACCTCTAAAATTCGAGTCGTAGTGGAGCTCGGACGCGGATTGCGTACTACCGCCGCCGTCCCTAGCTCCGAACGGGCAGTTCTGTGGGTAGGCCCACCGTGATGTATCTGTACACCCAGGCCGTCAATTCCTTTTCTCAGATTATTTTAAAGCATCAAAACAAAAATGAGGCAGATCCAATGCTCTAGTGGACCACACCAAGTAATAAGCTTGGTTGCATAAAAATACATCAAGCATTAAATGCCAGTTGCATTAAATGCAAGAGTCACCTGTGTTGTGGTACGTTTGATCGTTGGATCTGCCTCACTTTTGTATCGTTGCCTTAAAATAATCTCAGAAAGTAGGTAGGATATAGCATGCTTAGTTAACTCTGCGGCCCGCCATGGTGTATGTCTTATCCCCACCGTCCATCCATTTCACCATCTCATTTTAGTGAGTCCAAAATTGAAACATATCCATAGTTCAATTGGATCATACCACAAATATCAGCTTGATCTAAAACTTCCGTGACCCCAAGAAGTTTTCAATGGTAGGTGTTTAATCCTCATTGTATGGTCTGCTTGAGCCTTTGATCTTCCTGATTTTTGAGCTTGTATCTTAGAATGAAACGAAAAAAATGAATGGATGGTGCGGATAAAACCCATACATCACAGTGTCACCTCAGAGCCCTTTTCTAGTGTCCATTCAACCCAGCCAGATGCATTGAATGGACTAGATGACATGTACATAGTAATCTACATGTAAAATTGAAAGTTTTTAATTAGTAGGCATCTATATATTAACAGTTCGTTTGCTGTGGTGTGGCTCACTCAAGTTTTAAACAGGCCTAATTTTTATTTTTATTTTTTTGTTGACTAGAAGAATAGTGTTCGAAATATCAGTATCGCACTATGTATCGCACCCTTAAGATACAGATACGCATCGGTTATCGCATGAGATATATCGTTTATATCGCATATGTCACGCTCCAAATTCGAAAATCGGATTCACATGAATCCCGATTGCTGAATCCGGTGCCGACAGCCTCCGTAGTGCCCCATTCTCGGCTCCTGATAATCAAATGCCAGATTCCGATCCTGGAATCATACAAGGAGGATTTTTAAAATGATTTTTTTTTTTTTTGTAATGGAGCATAACCACAAGCATAACTAAGTCACAAAACAACATCACCACGTATCCACTATATCAAAAAACTTTAAGTACAATGCGAAAAGGAAAATACAAAGTGATCAAAAAGCTCTGAAATGGTCTGATACGCCCTCCCGCCTCAGGGCTGCTGCTGTCCAACGCTACCTGCACGCAACTATCGTGCATAAGCTTAAAGAAGCTTAGAAGGTAGTGTAAGTGGGTGCGTAAGGCAAACGTCGAATGTACAATATCAGAGTAGTGCGAAAGTATGCGGTAAGTCCATGAAAACAATCAACCATACCAAGGCTATGTAATACAAGACATGAATGCTATCGACCATACCAAGGCCATGCAATGCGAGATATGAGTGCCATCGGCCACATCGATACAATGCAAGGCCTACATAGCCGAAGGTCATATGCGAAATGCAATCCAAGCAAGTCGGTACTCATCATGTACACATATCAGTACAGTTTCCCTCTGTATATCACCGGGATCTAATACACTTCACAGTGACTGCCACCTCCCTAGCTGCATAGTCAAGCAAGCGGAATAGATCTCACTATCCGCCTGACTAGTAGTCTGCCAATACCTACCCGGCTCGTCGATAGCGGACTCATTTGCGAGCTGGTCAAACTCAGCCTAGTTTATAGCCCCCTCACTCAGGCGAATAAGGCCACACCCCCTTCCAACCGACCACGACACAGTGGGAGATGCGGCCTACTGGTATTCGGCACTTGGGCGCTCGTGTATCCACTCGGTCAAGACGTTGGAGCATCTCCTGGTACTAAAAAGGTTCTAGGACTTTCACCCAAGGACATCCCAAGTGCCCATAGTACTAGAACCAAGTATTTTTGGTATCCGATACGGCCATCCACGATATACCTGTGGAGCCACGGCCCTGATGTCGCTAGGGCGTGCAGTGATCAAGTCATACATATGCAAGATGCATGAATCACACGTCAAATCATGTAGAAGTTCAGCGCGTACTACGCGATCATGTGGGGCACTCCGTCTCATAACGGGTCCCATAAGGGGTTTGCCCAATGGCATATGCTATGATCAGTCACTGCTCAAATCAAGCATACATATGATGCGTATGGGCATGAGTCATGAGATTATACTAAACATGTTATAAATCGATGAATATTAACGAGTAGGGGCCTATCAATGGGCCCTAAGGAGAGTTACAATGCAGACATTTAACCAATATTGTACATACAATGTAGACGTCAAACCATCATTGTTTCCTGGGCACGACCCGCCATAAATATCATTACATGAACCATGGGAAATCACTCATTGCAATGGACCCTAAGGACATCCCATTGGGCCTCGACCCATGGACCTTAGATACATCAAATGGGTCGTATCACATGGGCCTTACATTCATCAAATGACTACATTAATGGGCCTCACCAATGAGCCTTATGTACATTGCAATGGTCCATGACCTATGGGCCTTGAAATACATCAAAGTGGGCCTCACAACTTGGGTCTTAAATATATCTGATGGACCTACACTCATGAGCTTTAAATATATCAAATGGGCCTACTCTCATGGGCTTTAAATATACTAAATGGGCCACTCCATTTGCGCCCCATGTACACCAAATGGGCTTAATCCCATGGGCTTTATATGTATCAAATGGGCTTAGTCCCATCGGCTTTAAATATATACCAAAGTAGGCCTCAATGAATGGCCACAGTTTAATCAATATGGGCCCTATACACATGCCAAGGTGGGCCCTTTTGAACCATAGATCTGCCTTATTCTTAAGCTCATGCCAAAACAATGATCTTTCAAAAATGGATAGATGGTTTGGGTGCAACATATGCATCATGGTGGGGGTCCACATGAGCTAAGGATTTGGCTCATTCTTTAGCTCTCAAAATGGGTGGACAGTTAGGATACAACTCATGCATCATGGTGGGTCCCACCATCCACACCTGGATGGTGTGAATAAAGCACATATACCACTGTGTGAAGAGAACACGTACATCAAGATGGGCTCCACCGTCCGCCTGGACGGTGGGAGAGGAATACATACATCACTGTGGGTCCCATGTGGGGCCCACCATAATGTTGACATGCCATCCAACCCATTGATAAGGTCAAGCAGACCTGGTTGAAGAGAAAATACAAATTTCAACTTGATTCAAAACTTCTGTGGGCCCAAAAAGAGTTTCAACGGTAGAGTTCAATCACTACTGTTTCTCATGGTGTGGGCCACCTGAGATTTGGATCAGGGCGATTTTTGGGGTGGGTCAACTTCAGAGGGTGGCTCACCCTGTGAATGGTTTAGATGAAACATATACATCAAGGTGGGGCCCACGGCTGGAGCCATGGGTCTGCCTCTTACGCCCGCTTGCCAGCCGCTAGCATGGCCAACATCCTGACACAGCAGCAGTAGCTGCTGTGTTACTTTTATTTATTATTATTATTATTATTTTTTGGAAAACCGTATTTCTACGGTTTTTCATACCTGGGGCCCACACATGATGAATCCACTCCAGCCATTATATTCCAAGGCCCATAACAAATCTATCAAGACCAATATCGGACATTTTCCAACGTGTAAGAAATATCTGGGTAGATTTCAACGATAATAATACTATGTTTAAAACTATGGCCCACTAGATATCCGGATCATCCTCATTTTTGGGCTCAACGCCCAAAGTGAGTTGGGGAAGAGGATGGGCGGCTTGGATTGTATACATACATCAAGGTGGGTCCTATACAAATGGCCCACCTCCAATGCCTTGAAAAGGCTAAAATTGGTGTTTTGTTTTAAACGTCCAGAGAGTCCCTGGACTCTCTCTCTCTCTCTCTCTCTCTCTCTCTCTCTCTCTCT
The DNA here is from genome assembly GCA_037074715.1 of Magnolia kwangsiensis. Taxonomy (NCBI): domain Eukaryota; kingdom Viridiplantae; phylum Streptophyta; class Magnoliopsida; order Magnoliales; family Magnoliaceae; genus Magnolia; species Magnolia kwangsiensis. The sequence continues at coordinate 41,705,947 of CM073574.1, forward strand.
CTCTCTCCGTCTTGCTTGGGCGTGCAAGGCCTTTAAGGTGGGCCCTTCATAGGTGGGCCACCACATGGTGAGGTGGTATGGTTACAATCCATATGTAAAGTGGACCCCACCTTTAGATGGTTTGGATCCAATACATGCCCCATTGTGGGGTCCATCTAAGTGGGCCATAGAGCCATATCATCACACAAAAACATAACAAAAGGAGAAGGGAGAGAGATTGAGTGACACATGTGCATGGAGGGCTCTGCCACTATGAGCGCTCCCTTCCATACATCCAATCATACATCAAGCGGGTCTCATTGCATGTGGGCCCGCCAAATCAAAAATTCAACGGTGGAGATCTCCTCTCCATCCAAAATGAACGGTCTATATGACCTCTTAATGCAAGAAAAGTAAACATCATGATGGGGTCTATGGAGAATGGCCCCATTATGGAATGATTTTGATGATCAAGATGAGCCATTGGCCATATCTTAGGGTCCCAAGTGAGATCCATACCATTGATCGGTAGGCCTCACTTGGCCCATCTTAAAAACATGAAAAGTTAAGCTATGGAAGCACCCACCACTTGATCTTCTCGGTCCGTTGGAAAGCTACTCTCCTTGAGCTTCACTTTAATGGTGGAGATGAGAAATGGATGGCTAGGATGAGAGATTTAGGATGAGAAGTGGGCCACCAAAATCACACTTTCTCTCACTCTTGGGGAAGCTTGGACGTGCACTTCTTTGGTGCTTGGTGTGGCTTGGAATTTATGAAGAGAAAGAAAGAGAAAAGGGATGATTGTAAGAGTGATGGATGTGAGTGATGTGGTACTTGACAAGTATGGATGGTGTAAGAGAGAGGGTGAGAAAGAGTTGACTTTAGGGGTTACTTGGGAATGGGGTGAAAGGTGATGTGTACTTGACATAAAGTGATTGATTGATGGGATTGATTTGACACTTTGTAGAGATTCTCTTGGGAATGTAAACGCACGGCGTTTTCTCGAAATAAACGCTGACCCATATCTCTTAGTTAGGGTATCGGATCGGTACATGAGTCGCGGCGTTGGAACCGTAGTGACGGTGCGGTCGTAATGATATAAGTCTTGGGTTAAGCCGACTCAAATGTATAGGATACGACTTACGGTCGTGCGCAACGTCGACTACAGGTCGCGGATTGTCGAAATTTGACGAGAAGGATCGCGGGAAGCGAGGGAATAGTACGGATTAAGATACTGGTCTTACAGCATAATTTATCGTACTTTTTGAGAAACATGGGGAAACATTAAGAAAATAGTTAAAATTTTTAATGAAACTTTGAGGATTGTTAAAAAAGCCCTTAATACACAATTTTAAATCATAACATCTAAAAAATAATTTGCACATAATAAGTTTCCGTTGTATAAGATCTTAAACTATGCGATGTTTAACTGAACTAATGCAATTATATTTAAATTGGATGCATGATATTTATAAATATATAATACTCATGTATGAAAGCACAACTATTTGGAGATATCATTTTAAGCATGAGAAAAAGAATGAGTCAGATCTAAAGCTCGAGTGGACCCCACCACAGAAAACAATGGAGAGAGTGACGCCCACCATTAAAAATTTCTAAGGGCCACAAAAGTTTTCGATCAAGCTGAAATTTGTTTTTTCCCTTTTTTCATGTCTGTCTTAACTTATAAACAGGTTGGATTTCAGATAAACATCATAGTGGACCTTTGGAAGGTTTCAACGGTGGGCATCCCTCTCCCACTGTTTTCTGTGGTGGGGTCCACTCCAGATTTGGATTTGACTCATTTTTTGTCTCATGCCTTAAAATAATATAGCCAAATGTATGGACAGTGTAGATACACCGCATACATCATGGTGGGAACCACAAAACTTGGTGCGTCACTTCGGTAGCTAGTCAGGCTATGCAACTTGTCAGTATCTTCTGCGTCTAGACACAAATTGCGTACTACCCCCGCCCGTCCTTAGCTTCGAATGGGCGGTTCTGTGGGCGGGCCCACCGTGATGTATCTGTACATCCAAGTCGTCAATCCCTTTTCTCATATTATTTTAAGGCATGAGCACAAAAATGAGGCAGATCCAACATTCAAGTGGACCACACTAAATAATAAGGTTGGTTGCATTAAAATGCACAAAGCATTAAGCTTTAATGCTAGTGGTCGGTGCTCTGTGGGCCCCACCATAATGTATTTGTTTCATGCATTCCGTTCATCCATTTTTACGAATCATTTTAGGGATGGATACAAAAAATTATAGGGATATACATCGTAGGTGGACCACACCACAGGAAAACAATAATGATTGGATATCCACTATTAAAATCCTCCTAAGGCCCACTGTATTGTTTATTTGACACCCAATCTATTGATTGGGTCCTAAAGACCTAGATGAAGGGAAGAAATAAATATCAGGTTGATCCAAAGCTTTTATGGCTCCCAAAATGTTTTTAATGGTCAACGCTCATTCAACATTGTTTCCTGTAATGTGGTCTACTTGAGTTGTGTATATGGTTTAATGATCGCTAAAAACGGATGGATGGCGTGGATGAACCACATACATTAAATGTGGGCCCAAGTGAGTTTATTGAGTACGATAAGAGCATACCGAGTAACGCACACGCACGGATTGCATTTTCACGGAAGCGGATTGTGTACTGAGTAAACTCTATGGGGCGCACCGTCATTCATGCACTGTATCAACTCCATACATAAGCTTTATAATATAATTTTAGAGCTTTAAACCAAAATTTAATCATATCCAGAGTTTAAGTGGACCACACCACCTAAAATAGTGTGAATTGAAGTCTACCGTTGAAAAGTTCTCGGGGCCCATGGAACTTTTAGATCAAGATGATATTTGTGTTTTCCATTCATCCATGTCTGCGTGATCTTATGAACAGTTTATATGAAAAATAAACATCACCGAGGGCCTTAAAAATGTTTCAACGGTGGAAATCAATACTTCCATTGTTTCTTTTGGTACGGTGTACTTGAGCTTTTGATACAATTCAGTTTTGGGCTCAATCCCTAAAATGACTTGGAAAAACGTATGGACGGTGTGGATAAATCACATGAATTCACAGTGGGCCCAACAGAGTTTACTTAGTACAATGAGAGTGTATGAGTAGCTCAGTACGCGTCTCGATTTCATAAACCCATCCGCGCAACCCCTTTCACCCATCCGTGCGACCCCTCTCCTTCAGACATTCCCTCTCCTTCACGAACGCATGCCTTCCAGTGCAACATTCACGACGAGGTTTCCTTAATCTGGTTGGATTTCTCGCCGGAATCTTGAAAAAATTCCTACGGACGCTTTCCAACCAGCGAATGGCCCACCTCTGATCACCGATATTCGTTATAGCCTACAGGTACTCTTCGATTTCTCCTTTTTTTTTTTTTTTTTTTTTTTTCTGATTCAAAATATTTTTTTTCCGTGCGATATCGCCAATATATCAAGCGATATGGACGATATATTGGCCGATATCTAGATTTTGGATTTTTTGGTATCTTCCGGGGGTTATCGCGAGGGTTTCATCTTACAGGGGTGCGATAAAAATAATATCGGCCGATATATCGGCTGATAGTATCGATATTTCGAACACTGGAAGAACATGAGCACATGATGGATGATGGGTGGATTGAATATCATGCACATAACGATGGGTCCCACACATAGCATTAGGGGTGTACATCGAGTCGAATCGAGTCAAGCTAGCCTCAGCTTGGCCACTAGTTGACCTCACCTCGAACTTAGTTCGGCTTGATCCTCGAGCCAGATTGGCCAGCTCAGCTCGGTTCGGTCAGCAGCTTAGACCAGTTCGAGCCAAGTTCAAGGTAAGATCGAGCTGAGTTTGCATATGCGGCATTTCTACAAACATTGTATGGAAAATAACAACAATGGTTTTCAAGGTATTTTATCAAACACCTTTGAAGCAACATAAAAACTAAGAAAAAATGGTATTTATTTCATGTACGTACCTTCCTTGCCACCAGCCACGCTTCGTTGAGTCATTTCATCAAACACTTGGTGAGCAACATCAATATCAAAGTAATGGAGTCACCAAACTAGTTCGATCCGAGTTCGATTTGAGCTGGATTTGATCCGAGTCAAGTCGAGCTGGGCCAGCTCGAACTCGTTTCCGAGCTCAAAAACTCAACTCAACTCGGCTCGAACTCAGCTTCAAACCGAGCCGAATCAAGTTTTTCCGAGTTGAGTCGAGCAAGCTAACCCAACTAGCTTGGTTCGTGTACACCCCTACATAGCATTGTAGAGCTTGGGGGCAAAGCTTTGTCGTGGATATGAAATCCATTGTAATTAAATTAAAAAAATATTTAAATTAGTAAGAATATTTAAAATTAATAAATATTGTGACAAAGCATACATAATAGCAAAACTAGCAACCCACGTGGGGTGGGATACATCACTGCATTACTTAGCAGTTCGCAGCCCACCGGATTAAGGCCATTTGATAAAACATTATTTTCAACACTTATCATTAAAATTTGATATTTTAAGTAAATTTTATTAATTAAATTATTTATCAATCCAACTTATTCAATATTTAAATTAATTTTTACTAAAAATGCAAGTGTCTTTTCCGGCGAAGCTGATTGGCTGGTGTACATGTCGTGCGAAGACGAGCGCTGATACTCCTCGAGTTCCAAGTTTTTCAAATGGTTCAAAAGAGATCAAAGTTACATGGGCCCACAATGATGTATTTATTATATCTACATCATTCATCCATTTTTCGAGATCGTTTTAGAGTACTATCCAAAAAATTAATCACATCCAAAGATCAACCGCACCACACCACAAATAGTAGTGGAGATCATAATTTTCACCATTAAAAATTTCATAGGGCCCACCATAACATTTATTTTCCATCCAAATCTATTCATAAGGTCACAAAGACCTAGATGAAGACTAAAAACAAATTTCATATTAATCCAAAACTTCCTTGAACCCCAAAAGAGTTTCAATGGGAGACGTTCAATCTCCTACACCTTTTTTTTTTGGTTAACTTGTCAGTGCACCCCCACCGTAAGTTCGCAGTTAACTGTTAGCCACCCCCACTAGGGATCAATTCCAAGACCTCAAGCGTTGAAACGAGGTATCTTTCACTCAGTCTACCACTTGAGCTATAGATCAGGGTGTCCCACTGCTTTTTCCAATGTGGTCCACTTGATCGTTATATCTGTCTTATTTTTCGTCTCAAGCCTTAACACGAGCTCACAAAATGGATAGACAGCTTGGATATAACACATACCTAATGATGGGACCCACGACACTTGCTGACGTGAATACACCAGCTATATAGCTGATGTGTGGTACACCAGCCAATCGGAAACGGATTGGCTACTCCCCCTTGACACAAGCACCGTGGCTGATGGTCGGTGCTCTGTCGGCCCCACCATGATGTATGTGTTTCATTCATTTTTTACGGATCATTTTAGGGATTGATACAAAAAATGATAGGGATATAAATCTTAGGTGGACCACACCACAGGAAAACAATGATGATTGGATATCCACCATTAAAATCATCCTAAGGCCCATTGTACTGTTTATTTGACATCCAATCTGTTGATTAGGTTATAAAGAACCAGATGAAGGGAAAAAATAAATATCAGATTGATCCAAAACTTTTATGACCCCTAAAACATTTTTAATGGTCAACATTTATTCAACACTGTTTCCTGTAATATGGTCCACTTGAGATTGAGATATACCTCATTTTTTCTTTCATATCATAAAATGATCTATAAAAATAGATGGACAGCATGGATGAAACACATACATCATGGTGGGGTCCACAGAGCACCGACCACCGGCCAATGGCGGCGGCAAGGGGGAGCAGCCAATCCGCTTCCTTTTTTCGGACAAAGATTACGCACGGAGTAACTCATTACACTTGTAAACTAGGTAGGGCCACCATGGATGTGCGTATTATCCATGCTGTCCATCCATTTTTCCAGATCAAGTGGACAGGCCTAAAATTAAAGCATGTACAAAAAGCTCAAGTGGACCATACCACATAAAACATTGGGAATAATGATATCCACCGTTGAAAACTTACTAGGGCCTACACTGATGCTTATTTGTCATCCAACGTATTCATAAGATCACCCAGATATGGATGAGGGGAAAATAGAACTATCAGCTTGATCCAAAACTTCTGTGGTCCCAAGAAGTTTTCGATGGTGGGCATTCAATTCACACTGTTTTCCTGTGGTGTGGTCTACTTGAACTTTAGATATGCTTCAATTTTAGGCTTATGCCATAAAATTATATGGTAAAATGGATAGACAGCATGGATAAAAGACATATATTACAGTGGCCCCACAGAGTTTACCCAGTACGCAATCTAGTGCCGGCAGCTCCCCTCCCTTCACTTGTGCTCAAGGTTGAATGCTGAAAGTGGTGATGCCTTAAAATTTCTTTTGATTTTAATTAAAATATTCTTAAAATTATTTCAAAATTATAATTCAACGCTTTTTAAGTATTCAGCACTTAAATTAATTTTCAGAACTTATTTTCCTTTGTATCAACCATGCAAGTTTTTGAACTATGATTTAAACTTTGAAGGCTATTTGGCAGTCATTTTCAAGTCAAAAGGTGGTGGTAGTAAAACACTCAAAAAGAAAGGGCCTTTTTATAGATATATTTTTTTCATAATTTGAGCAGTAATCATTTCATGATATTTGAAAGCAATTTAGGTTACCAAGCACCTAATTCCATGTTTAGTCCTATTGGTAAATCAAGGGGCCATTGCATGCACGGGCTTTCTGTTTTAGCATTTTAGTGGGCCATGCTTCTGATGTAAGCCCATAAAAGAGTCAGGTCAGAATCTGTCCTTGATAAATGTTTGTGGGCCAGTGATAGTTTTGTTGTCCCTATAGAAAACTCTTATCTACGACTGTATGACAATTTGAGTAAAAGTCACCATAAACTTGCAGGGCGTATTTGGTAACCATTTCATGTCAATAGTCATTCTATTTCCGTGAAAATGTAGGCTCAGACAATTGTTGGGTCCACATGAGGAATGGTCCAAGTAGATGTAGGCCACACCTTTGATACATTATCTTACATGGGCCCATAAGATGTTTGGTAGTCTTTGTCATTGATTGATCCAATTAGGTCAATATTAAAAATCAATGGTCAAATTGGATCGATATCTAAGCTTATTAGTTTGGGATTGTCAAATATGATACAATTGAATGTCAGACCAGATGAATGAGCCGCAGGATCCGACGGTTTACATAATTTAGGAGCTTTGCACAAAGTGAAAAATGAATGATGCACATCTAATGGTCCACCTAACCATTAGGGGAGACCCTTTTGATTATATGGCTAAGATAGCCTTGAAATAATGATCAATGAATTAAATCATCCAAAGGCAGGTCAGATGGACACATGGGTATTTTCCCTCCCTATATTGTATGTGAAAACTCTGGATTTTATTTTTATTTATTTATTTATTATGCCTTTCTGTTTTTTTGAGTGAGGGATTAGAGAGGATATGGGAAGAGTTTGGGTGCGGCAGGCATTCTCTTTGCCGTATTATTCCCTTTTAGGTTTAAAATTTGAAATTTTAATTCCGAGAGAATTTTAAAAATGGAGGGAATGAATACATGTAAAACCTACCCAATAGTGGTTGCCCACAAGTAGACCCAGAGGCCCATAGCCGATGCATATACCAAAGCATAAGCATTTTCACAAAAATAAAATCAATAAAAGTCATCGAAACTAACCAAGTGTAGTCTTTTCTATTAAAAGGATTCATATTTCTATCTTCATTTACTTCCTAACAAACTTCACAAACACCGTCTTTGTCCAGCAACTTTTTTTCCCCTTGATTATGTGAATATTTTGAATATAACCATCTAGAATTCGTACCTATTTAAATTCTCACCCTCCCCCAAATAGAAGAAGATGATTAAGAAGAAAGTGAAAATATATAGAAGAAGATGAATATGGAGAGAGAGAGAGAGAGAGAGAGAGAGAATCCTCTAAAAAGAATAAACAATTGTTTACCTTGGTCAGTCAATAAGAAGAAACTCAAGAACTTCAGATACTTATTCTTAAATTTGAATGCCCTTAATGAGGGTCTTTTATCTTTCTGCTCACATACTGCAAAGGTCTCTGAGATCTTCCTCTTCAATAAAAGAGCTCAGTATCAACCTTGATGCATGGGTATAGAGATACTTGTAGGTGTTCCTGATGGTCCCCTCTGCAACTCCAGTTGCAACTTGCAATGGAAATATCTGCAACAACAAATCCATTGCAAGGATCTTTGCATAAGACCATGCTTAAAAACCAGAATTCAGTTGAGTTCTTGAACGAACTTTCCAAGTTTCAATAGTTGTTTTGAATTTTTAAATTCACTAAAAGTAGTTGTTCTGAATTTTTAAATTCACTGAAAGGAGGGATGGAGAGAGAGAGAGAGAGTACTTGGATAGTCAGATGATCCTTCAAATATTGGTGGCCTCTCTTTTTTTAACATTCTATCTTTATGCCTAAGTTTCAAATGATCAAATGGTTAGGATCACACACCCTATGTGGGTTTTGGGTTATGGCTTGTCCATGATGGAGCACACTGGATGCGCAGTGCAATATCATGCACACCTACCACAAGTCCCAATCGAGATCAGCTCTATTCGCACGTAAGGTTAGCATTCCGCATAATCATGACAATGTCAAGCAGAAGAAATGAATTTACTACCTTTTAGAAGTGTTTCTTGTCATCTGATAACTGGTTTATCCTGTAGGTAATTGTAGCTGCAACTGATATAAGGTTGCTCCTACATAACATGACCTTCATGAGAAAAGAGAAGAAAATTGTCTGAAGAATGTCAATTGGGTACAGAAGAAAAGTCTGAAGAATGATAATCAGGTATGAAAACATTAAAAAAAGGAAGTGACACTCAATCATTTAAAACAAAGCATATGAAAATTGTTCAATCAACAAGTAAAATGAAAGAAACATCAAACATTGACAACCCTCTTATGTTTAGAGGGCGTTTGGATAGGTAAGTTACCTTAGATAAGCTACTTATGATATAAGTAGCTTATTTTGATTTCTACTTAATCAGCAGATAAGCATGTTTGGTAAACAACATATCATCCAAAAAGTAGAAAAACATATTTGGTTTCCAACATTATAAGTAATTACCCGAAAGCCCGTTCAATCCCCCTCACATCCACCGTCTGTCATGTGGGGCCAACCTTTGATGTGGATCGTTCGTTGTGTGGGCCCCACCTTTGATATGGGCCATCTATCATGCAGGGCCCACCTTGAGTGTGGGCCATTCATCATTAGGGGCAACCTTTAATGTGTATAGTTCATTAGATAGAGCCCGCCTTCAATCCATCATGTGGGGCCCACTATCAATGTTATTGCCCATCATGTGGGGCCCATGTTCAGTATCCATGACCCCATCATGTGGAGCCTACCTTTGATGTGGACCTTCCATCATGTGGGCCCACCTCTGATGTGGACCGTCCATCATGCAAGACCTACCTTGGATATGGGCCACTCATCAATTTGGCTGACCTTTGATGTGGATTGTCCATCATGTGGGGCCCATCATTATTAATTGCCAATCATGGGAGCCCACCCTTTATGTGGGTTGGCCATCATGCGGGGCTGGCCTTGGATCTGGGTCATTCATCATTAGGGGCGGACCTTTGATGTAGATCGCCCATCATGTGAGGCCCACTAGATGATCTACCCATTCATGGAATGATTTTCCAATCTCATGAACATAAAAGGAGTTCATAGCCACAGAGAGCATATTCCCTTAAATAATTTCTCAAGTTGTTGTGTTACTAATGAAAATGAAGAAAATAATTACTTTTTCTACAAAGCTGCTTATTTATGTTTAATAACCAAACTAACTTATTTAAGAAAAGATATTAACTTATGTAAGTTAAAAAAGCTACTTATTTGGTAGCATCCAAACAGGCCCTTAAAGGCTAGAAAAGTATTTAAAGGCCAGCTTGATGCTACCAGCACATTAATACATGCATCATGTTTCTTACTTGATATATGTTTGCTTGTTTTGACTGTTTAAGGGCTTGCTGTGAGTTTTGTATATATTTTTTCCTCTTTATTTCCTTTCACCCTGAAAAGGGTATTTCTAGAAGTTCTCTCTTAAAATAATATATATTGACGATTGATTCAAAACTTACTGAGTTCCCCAAAAGGGCTTCTTGATATTTTTTAATTAAATAGGACAATGAGACACCTTCTCATTAAAAAATGTGTGCGCTCAGCCTCATTTTCCATCTTGGTGAACAGGTCACCTAAAGGATACTTTAAAGGTTCTCGTGGCCTCCGCGAGGTGATCGTCTATCACCATCTCTCTTTGTGCTTGTAGTTGAAGCTCTTAGCAGGATGCTTTAAAAGGGAGAAGAAAATGGTCTATTCACAGGCTTTTAGATGCTGAATGTGCGAAGAAGCATCTCACCTCCAAAACGCTGACGGCATGCTCGTATTATGCGAGGCGAATGTGGAATCTGTTTGGAATTTGAGAAAGATTCTTGTTTGCTTTGATGCAGCTTCGGGTCTAAAGATAAATGCGACGAAGTCGGACACGCTTGGAGTGCATGTTGAGCCTGATGATTTGTCTCGGGTGGCTGCTGCTTTTGGGTGCTGAACTGGATCCTTCCCGACTGAATTTTTGGGGTTGCCTTTACGTTTGGGGAAATCGACAAAGCATCTATGGGACATGGTGATTGAAAGAATCGAGTGGGACGCTTTCAGCGTGGAGGAGGAGATACATGTCTTTGGGGGCTCGCCTCACGTTGATTAAATCGGCTTTCTCCAACATGCCGCTTTACTGGTTGTCTCTATTTAAATGCTCAAAATCAGTGTTGGAAAAGCTTGAGAAGTTGAGAAGGGACTTTCTTTGGCACAGGGACTGCGAAGGGAGAAAGTTTCATCTCCTAGAATGGGACGAAGTGTGTAAGCGGCGACACAACTCTGCTTGGGAAGTGGATTTGGAGATTTAGTGGTGAGGAGAGCTTTTAGAGTTAGTTGATTGCGGCCAAGTACTGAGTTTAAGAGGGTGGATGGTTTTGTTAAAGCCTCTTCATCTTATAGAGCTTTGGGCGCTTGGAAAGCAATTATGGGTATGCAAAATTTGGTGAGTCAGGGCATTTTCTACAAAGCCGAAAGGGGGTCTTGAATTAGATTATGGCTGGATAGTTGGCGTGATGCGCGGGCCCTTTAGGGCATGTTTCCAAGACATGGTAGGCTCACTCCAGATAGGCTAGTTCATGTGGTGGATCGCTACTCAAGAGCCGAAGGGAAGATACTTTGGTGTCCGCCTTGCCGTAGGAACATGTCGGATGCTAAGATTGATGAGCTTGCAGTGTCATTGGAGCTTCTTAATTCGGTGGATCTGGATCCTCTCCAAGAAGACAATATTGGGTGGATGGGGAGCAAATCCGGAAAATTTTCAGTTAAAGCTTTCTACAATCTCATATCTTCATCAACCTCTAATGCGATTCCGGATCACCCATTTCATTGAGCTCCTCCTAGAGTCGTTGCCTTCGTATGGTTGGTAGGCCGGAAGAGAATCCTAACTATTGATAATCTTCATAGAAGAGCGCTCATTTTGCCCAATATTTGCCTTATGTGTATAGGTAATGGGGAATCGATTGACCATCTATTGATCCATTGCTCCTTTGCCACTATAATTTGGAATTTCTTCCTATCATGTTTGGGTATGGATTAGGTTATGCCAAGTCAGTGGAAGAACTTCTGTGGGCCTGGCATGGCAGGGGAGGGGGAAAGGCGAGGAAAGCTATTTGGCGGCTTCTTGTTATGGCAATTCTTTAGGTAATTTGGGGCTCCAGGAATGGATGTTGTTTCCCCAATATGATTGAAGGGGAACACGAAGTGATTCTTAGGATTAAAAGGCTAGTGGCCGAATGGGCGATATTTGTTAAGGCGGCTTTCTCTGCCATTCTTTTCTGAGTGCCTTATGTCTTCAGGCTTGTATTCTTTTCACTTCAGCGTTTTTTTTAAAAAAAGTACCGTTACTTTTTTTAAAAAAAAAAAAAGTGGGCGTGACAATTTCGACAATGATGCCTATGAAAGGGGGCATGTCAGGCAAACATAGTATAAATCAGGTTACAGGCCTGCAATATAATTGGTGGGAGAGCATCAGTGTTTTGTGTTTGGGGGGCTTGGGGAGTGAATTTGGATCTCATTCTAATGGGCTAGTGAACATTTTTAATATGATGGTAAAAATATGAATTAATGAATGATTGGCCATTTTCTTTCTGAAAACTGTAAAAATTGTTATTTTCTTTATAATATATGGATATACACTTAAAGTTCACATCTGCTTACGATGTTTTGGAAAATTTCCCTAAGGATCGAGCTTGCAAAATTTACAAAAAGATGGAAGATCTAAATCCTCTTGGAGGAAGGAATCGGGATGCTATGTCGGGTGTTTGCTTGTACATCACTTGTTGGCAAGAGGACAGGCCTCACATTGTAAAGGGTTTAGCTCAAGCGTAAGTTGTGGATATATCACGATTTATACTCCAACGTTCATAAACTTTGAATTTGCAACTTTTGAGTAAAAATTGCCTGTTGCCAATAGAGTCATAAGAATGGAAATTGCTCGGCCAAAAGAGTACATTGTTAAACAACTGGAGGCAGAGATTGGGCAGGTGGTGGAGATGGGAACTATACATGCTGTTGATTTTATGGTGAGTATCTTGAAGCAAACGTTCCTTTCTTTTCTATCATGATTTTGGTGCAAAATTTCATGGTTTTTGGTGCAACCAAATGCACCCTTAGCTCTACAATTATCTGCAGCATTTCAATGTTGAATCTGGGCATTTATGTTTTTCTTAAAAAGCAATGCTCATCTCACAAGCACAACGGTGCACCTAAACATCGTGGCTCCCCATGGGGTCATGTGACATGTTGGAAGAAAATCCAAACTGCTCATCTGAGCAGGGGCACAGTGTGTGTTCAGAAGATGCAGAAATGCTATGTGTGAGTTCAGAGTGTCCACATATAAGTGTGTTGATGGGCAAGGATAGGCTACACGTGGATTCGAAATGCCCTAGCGTTCTCAGAAGTTGGAGCCCTCTGGTCTCCTGTTTCATCAGTCTCCAGAAGAAATGCTGCATTCTTATGGGGTTGTTATCTAGCTGTAGGGAGCCAGGTCCACCTGAGAGGGCTTGAATCTTGTATGTTCATACCTTCTTTTCAGGCTGGTTTGTGTCAGAAGTGTGGTATGGTCTGCATGGTGAGATTGATGCCCCGCTTCTGGTACTAGTTTAGGGGAGTTCTGGGAGCCGGTGTTGTGCCTGCAATTCTAGGTGCTATGGTAGGTGGACTGTTGCTATTGATAATGCTCGGAGGTAGCTGCTTGTTTGCTAAGATGCTGCTGCTTCCTGTGCAATTGTTTGGTGTGTATGGGCTGGAAGTGTTGCAGCGTTGGCTATCTATGGTGGCATTTGTTTGGTTGCTTTCGCCTTGCAGTTTGGAGATTGCTGAAGAATGTCTGGTGCTGTTGCATGCTTTCTGTTTCTGTCCAGTTTGAGGGCTGGGTTTTGTTTTGTTTGTTTGTTTTTAATGGTTTTATCTTGCCTGGCGTGCTCTTGGGTGGGCCTGTTTTCATCCTCTTCTTTTGTTTCTTCTTCTTCTTCTTCTTGAGCTATTGAGTCATGTATTCAATAAGCAAGGGTCACGTTTTTGGTGTCATCCATCCGAATGGCAGTACAATTATACTTGAAAATCAACAAAGCTTTAGGTGGTAAGCTCCCACCTTTATCCAAAATAAAAAAAAAAGCTCTCTTGTTGTACTTTGTCAGATGACTTGATTCATACACCATTATCTTATATAGAACCGGCCTAATTTTACAGAGGCATTTTTGCTCAAATCTCGGAATGACCAATCAAGAAATTAAATCTGGCCAAGAGACTGTCAAAAAGTCAGAACTGCTCAATATTGGGTTATTATGCTTTCAAAATTTTTGGTTTAGGTCGTTCATTGATCTGTCATTTATTTATAGATTTCTACTGTATTCTAGTGTTATGCATAAGTTGAAATGATTGTTACTCTCAGCAGCCCTTATCCATACTGTTGAAGTGCTCTTGAAATATTTGGTTTCTGCACTTGATTTTTGTTAGCACATCTGGTTGATTTTTTGCACAAACCTTTCTTCTATACATAGTATGGATTGCAAGACAAAAAATCTAGTACTAATCTACAAAGAATACCATATCCATCATGATATGCCATATATTCTGGTACTGGAGGTGACAACGGGCTGATTCTGGTCTAGGTTAGGGTCAACCTGAGCCAGACCCAATTATTGATCAGGTCCATGCACCAAACATCACTTGGATTGGAAGATCCTAGCTACTAGAATATTGGGCCTTTCTTAGTGGAATGGGGACCATTGATGATCACATATAAATCCTCTCACTTAGATCCACCCTTTTGTAGTGACCGTGGAGTTTGAATGCCATGGCCCCCCAATGTTATATGCTTGACGTTGACACAATCTGGTATCCATTTAGATTTTGATATTATATGGTATAAGGTTTTTTTTTTAAAACTATTATCAATCAAAATTTGGACAAGAGAATACCAGGAATGTGGCAAAGGAATGTTAAGTTGTGTATTTCCATGTGCTACAACCCATCCTCCCAAGCATATAGTCCAAGAAATTGAGATCAACATGATCATAAGGCTTCTCAATGTCCAATTTGCACACAAGACTGCTTTTCCTCTCCCTATACATAGAATCAATACATTCATGAGCAATTAGAGCCAAATTGGAAGATTTTCTTCCCATGGCAAGTCCCTTGATTTTCTGATATAACTTTGGATATGCACTCCCTAAATCTGGAATCCAACATATTGGCCGGAATCTTACAAGGGCCCCTGATGAGACTCACGAGTCTAAAGTCCTTCGATTTCATTGCTCCCTCTTTTTTAGGGATTAGGGCTATAAAAGTGGCCCCAAGCTCTTTTGACATACGACCATGCTCCGAAAATTCCACCACAAAATCCATAACATCCTTCCCCACTATGTGCTAGAATTTCTAATAGAATGATATTAGAAATCGATCCAGCCCTGGGGATTTCTCCACAACCAAAGAAGCCACAGCTGCTTTAACCTCCTCTTCTGAAATTTGTCTTTCCATAAGAGCCACATCTTCAGCCGAAATCTGATGAAACTGTAAACCTTCTAATTTTGGTCTACCCCAATTCCTATAAAGAGAGACTGGCACTAGCTATCCTATGGAAAAAGCAAGGATTCTCATCTCCTTAGTACAATCAAATCGCCCTCAATCTTTGGCGCCATCTAATTTCTTCCTCTCGCCTTACCCTCATAACTTAGGAATAGCCCCTCCCTCTTCTTTCCATCTTCTTCCGTCAGCCCTATCGCCTTTTCTTTAGGTTCCAGTTCATGAATCTCGTCAGCTATCTTGTCAAACTCCTCTCTTTTGGCCAGGACCTCTGTCTTCCGTATCTAAAGCTTCTCTTTCAGCATTTTCAGCTTTCTTGCTATTCACAGGTTATCCTATTTATGCCACCCACATGTGGATCATATGAATTGGACATGCCTTCTACTACATAATTCAAACTATTAGTTCTTACTCAAGCATGAGCATCATAATGGTAAAATCATGCTCTAGTTAAAATTCAGACCTCAAGCAAACATCCAGTTCTGAGTGCCTTAGAGTCAACCGTAGCAATGAACAAGCAAGTTTAGTTTGGATTTGCTAAAATATCAACAATCCCAAAAAAGCAAAACTATGCATGCATCCATACCCAACACCCAATATTCAACATTAATGGGGTGTATGATTGCACTAAATTTCATGAAATATCATGAGATATATCATGGAAATATACACCAAATTAGATTGATAAATTATGAAATCTCCCGATATTTGGCGCAACCAAACACACATAAATGTTCCATAAGAAAATTGCAAAACATGCGGAAAAAAGTTTCCATCAATCAATATGCCGTGACTTGTAACTGAAGATGGAACCGAACCCTAAAAGTAAGAATTGAAATAATGAGGAACATAAATGAACAAGTATCCATAGACAATGTTCCACCAAATAAAGAAAACTTTTTTAAAAATGATATCATCTCAAAAGATCAAATATGATATCTGAACACAACTGCGAACAGTGTTTGAGTTGTCGGTATCGTTACAAGTTTCGCTGGCCAGGGATAAAGATATAATATCGTTATCGCCAATAATATCGCCGATAACCAGAAATTCGGAGAAAAATACGAAAACATGAAGATAACAGTGAAATTTTTTAATGAAACTTCAAGACATGCCTAAATACACATATTTGCATATTTAGAAATTAAAATTTTGTAAAAAAATGCATTAAATAATAAATTTTCATTTAATGAGGCCCAAAAAAGCATACATTTCTATAAGAAATTACTCTAATAATAACTAAAATAAATTTATCTTAAGTTTCGAGTTGACCACACCATATGAAACAATGGTAATAATAATTTCCACCATTGAAATCTTCATAGGGCTCAGAGATGTTTATTTGTCATCCAAACTATTCATAAGATCACAGGGACATGGTTGAATAAAAAACGGAAATACCAGGTTGATACAAAACTTTTGTGGCCCCCAAGAATTTTTCAATGGTAAACATTCAATTCACACAGTTTCATGTGGTGTGGTCCACCCAAGCTTTGGATATGCTTCATTTTTCGGCTTGTGCCTTAAAATCATCTAATAAAATGGATGGACTGAGTGGATCAAATACACAATTACTATGGGCCCACATTTTACTCAGTATGCAATTCACTTCGTTCCAGCGCAGTCCGTAAGTGGATTGGCTGGTGCACCTCATACCAGCTATTGACGTTAGCAAGTGATATGGGTCTGATCATGAGGTGTGTGTTATATCCAAACCGTTAATCCATTTGAAGAGCTCGCCTTAAGCCTTTAGAAGAAAAATAAGACAAATATAACTATCAAGTGGACCACACTGCAAAAACGAGTGGGGGATTGAACGTCTACCACTAAAACTCTTTTTAAGGTCACAGAAGTTTTGGATCAATATGAAAATTGTTTTTCCTCTTCATTTAGATATGTGCTTTTACAAACAGATTGGATGCAAAATAAACGTTATGGTGGGCCCTACAAATTGTTTAACGGTGAACATCATTATCGTTGCTGCTATCTATGGTGCGGTCCATATAATCTTTGGATATGATTCATTTTTTGGATAATGCTCTAAAATGAACTCTAAAAACAGATGAACGATGTAGATATAATAAATACATCACTGTGGGGCCAACGTAACTTTGATCTCCTTTGAACCGTTCATACAACTCGAAGCTCGAGGAGCGTCAGTGCTTGTCTTTGCACGACACGTACCTACAGCAGCTATATAGCTAGTGTGAGGTATAGCAGTCAATCCGCTTCTGATGGATCCCTAACTGTGGGACCCATTATGAAGTATGTACCTTACATCTGCACCGTCCATCATATATGAAGGCTTAATTTAGTGTGTGATCTGAAAAATGAACCAGATTCAAATCTTCAATGGACCACACCACAGGAAACTTTGTGAATTGAATGCATATCATTAAAAACTTCTTGGTGACCACAAAAATTTTGAATCAAGCTGATATTTATTTTAACCCTTCATCCATGCCTTCTTATATTTACAAAAAGGTTTGATGACAGATAAACATCACTGTGGGGCCTAAGAAGGTTTCAATGGTGAAAATCATTATTCTTATTGTTTCTTGTGGTGTGGTCCACTGGAGCTGTGGATATGCTTTAATTTTGGGATTTACCCATAAAATGAACTAGAAAAATGAATGGACGGTGTGGATAAATCACATACATTCACAATGGGCCCAGAAAGTTTGCTCAGTACACTGAAGCGCACCGTGCGCCTGTTTGCTTCCACTGAAGCATAAAAGAAAAAAAAAGGGTTTCGTCTGTGAAGAGGGTTTTCCGACGAAAAGGGGCGATTTTCGACGAGGGTTTCAAACAATCTCCTGAAATCTCTGATTTTTCGCCGAAATCATGTATCTGTGAGTCACATGAGACGAGCGCTGTCGATTGCTGCCCATGAGATTCTTAGCTTCCGAGTTCCGATCAACCATCAACCAAGTATCACCGAAATCAAAGGTTTATTTTTCGATTTTTTTCGCTTTTTACCTATTTTGTCGGAAAAAATCAAAGATTATTGAAGATATTGCCGATAATAATCCAGAGAGAAACGAAAAATGGGGGTTTCGGTGTTGCTAGTCTAGCGACACCGATATTATCGACATTTCGTCGACAATGCAAACACTGGCTGCGAGTACCATATCCGAACACTTGCAGCATAATGCTCACTCTCAATACTACATTTACTTCACATTAATTAAAAGCATCGCAAACCAAGCTTCATATTCAAGAACATCCAGAGGGGTCAACTACAGATTTAAAATAACCAACTCAGTGAAGAGCAAAAGGTGGGAGCACACCACTTGAATTTGTTGAATGAAAGCATAGCCTATACGAACAATCCAGGAAAAAAAAAAAAAACACTTGCCTTTTACCTGAGCCAGAAGCTCTTCCTTTCTTCTTACACTCCATTCCTGGAATTGTTGCTGTCCATTTTCACCAAGCTATCCATTGCACGGTTACCCTCCCGAAAGACGAGATGGAGAAATTTATATCTGAATAGAACTTTATGGAGATCCCCTATTATGTACCAAATTTGCGAAGCCAGGAAAACATGGGCAATCTTGAGAGAGTTGATCACTTGCGAGTCTGCCTCAATTTTAATGTTCCACAACCCAAACACTTTGCGGAGTTTTATCCCGCCCAGCACTGATCTCACTTCCACCAGTGTATGAGAGCATCCCATAGAAATTATGAAACGGCAAAGCTGAGATTGCTGTCATGGTCTCTACAAATTCCACCTCCTCCCCCGACACCTGGATTCCCTCTTGAAGAGCCATCCGCATTCTATTTAACCCAGCCTACTGGAGGCCGCTTCCATGCCATTATAATTGTTTCTTTCTCCCTTCTCTCTAGTGAAGCCGACTGCCTGCATTCCCACCAATTCCAGGAATGAAGAATGATTGTCTCCAGATAAACGATCCATGATTTCCTAAATCCAACCATTCACCTTTCTAACAACTTCCAATGCCATTACATCCTTCTCCTTCAAGATCTTCCCAATTCTGCATAGCCATATTTCCCGCACTAAGGCATGGGAGAATTCCCCTCAGTAGCTTGAATTGGATGAGTGACATGCAAAGGCCACACCATCGCAGAAATTTCTGAGAAGTTGTTTGATTCTCAACACAATGAACATTGAAAATCCTTTTATAGTGTCGCCACACTGTTGTTGTGAGCCTTCCCCTACAAAAGAGATAGCTTAAAGTCTCCAGGTCTCTGTTGACTGCAATCTCTGCTCCCTGTCCAGCATGAGACCGGGCAAGAATTCAGCACATCACTCACAGGCGGGCCACTTAAATGAGGGATTCCATAGGCAACACCGTCATCAAGCCCTTGGATCAGCCCCTCCTCTGTGGCAGGAGATAGGCAACCAGGTGCTGGGAAACAGAGCTATTATTCCCAGAGTCAACACCAATCTGACCATGGTTTCCATCAGCTCAACAGTCGGGCAGCAACATGGATGCCTCTCCAAGCCTCACTCCCTGTCTGCAATCCTCCTGAATCTGTTTCACCTTCCAGGTCAACATTCCAACCATTCTAAGAAGCAGCAAGCTCACAATCTCAGCTCCTTCTCCATGAGGACCCTCGACCACCCTCTACCTGGAGTGAAGCTGCACTGAAGCGTTATCGCTGACACAGAAAACGCACCTGGATGCTATTTGGATTCCCACCTTCTACACCACTGCATCAACCGGAAGCACATTATTCAAAAATTTCCACGTATACAAATTTTCAAGGGAAGGTACCTGTTCCAGACATAGGGGCCCATATCTTCCTGCTCTGCCTGGCCTGAATAAGATTCCATGCCCCTTTGGTCAAAATTTCGCCCGATGACAATGCCCGTTCAAATCAGTTGGTCTGCCCGATTGCTAGTTGTGATACCGCTTTTTTCAATCTGAAGCAGCAGCTCATTAGGCAAAATCCCTACTAAGATTGTCAAGTTCCAGCCCCTCTTACCAATCATAAATCAGCCACTTTTACCTGCTTGAGATTATCTGGAATTTGGACCCCTTCGATCTCTACTAACCCCCCTGACTCGGACTAGCTCTAGTTCCAAATGTTCAAGTCCCCCTTCCCAATCATCCATCATGAAAACCAATGAGCCATCAACAAGCAATGGCCCACACTAAGCCAAGACTCCGGGCGTCTCCTCCTACAGTATGCTGAATTATGAATGTAAGAACCCAAATTCGCATAGTTGGTTATATACACTTGTGCCCAAGCGCACATACAATACAACTCGTGGAACCTAACAGACACTTAGGGCGTGTTTGATTTCATAGGGATGTGGTAAATGCATCTTTTTAGAGCATTTATTACTTCCAAGTGTACTTTTGGGTGAAATGTCGGCTCCCATCATAACAGATTTTCGACACGCACGCTGTATACCACCGAAAGTCTCAGTCACCACTGTTTCTCGTAGTGTGGTCAATCTCATATTAGGATCAACTTCATTTTTAGGATCCTGCCATAAAATGAGCATTCAAAAGGGATGGATGGCATGGATGTAAGGAACATTCATGAAAATGGTCCTACAGTCAGGGATCCATCGAAGCCACGCCATATGGATAGGGAAACAGCAATGTTCATGTGCAGATCACGTGAGGGTAGAAAGTGTGTATAAAATCTGAGTCGTTCAACATGTGGGCCTCCTGTTAACATGCGTTGACTCAAAAAATCGTATGGCCATTGATCTCACACATGTATCATGTTGATACATGTGCCATGTGGTTGTTTCAAAAAGAACAATAATGGAATAATTCTAGCCATCAAATTTTTTTTCACCTTTACTTATTGCCATGTGGATCGTCAATTATTTTTTGCTTTGAAGAACGCTAGTTGAATGGATTAAAATTATTTTGTTTTCAATCATGTGGGGTTCACAGTAGGGGGCAATGAGATGTACGGTCCCCAATGTACAGGGGCCCTATCATGTTTTGGTTCCACCGGCTTTGTCGTCTTCTCTCCCAACTGAAGGGGAAAATCAGTACCGCACAAGTATTGGCTCATGAATGTTCTATATCTGTTGGACCATTGATCAAGGACGGCAATGTCTTTCGGGCCCACCTTGCCAAAATTATACCAATGAGACAATCCTTATACATCTAACCGAGGGAAGCGGATTGCGTCCTACCCCTGCCGGGATGATAATCCATCCAGGTAGGCTCTGTGTGGCCCACCATGATGTAAGGGTTTTATCCATGCCGTTCATCCATTTTATAAGATAATTTTAAAGCAATATACCAAAAATGAGGTAGTTGCACATCTCTAGTGGACCACACCAAAGTAAGCAGCGGTGATAATGACACCCACCATTGAAATCGTTCTAGGGGCCAACGCATGTTTTATGGAGGAATTAGGTGATTCTCAAGCTGGTGTGCATAATCCGCTTATTCCCCCATTCTGAACATACTTGATGAATTCCGGTCGTACCCATATAAGTTTCATAGGTTGTAATTCGTACAACTAATGCACGCCGATCACCCAATATCAGAAGTCACTTTCCCAAGTAAACCAAAAAATCACCCGTCCAAAA
Organism: Magnolia kwangsiensis; assembly: GCA_037074715.1. Lineage (NCBI taxonomy): Eukaryota > Viridiplantae > Streptophyta > Magnoliopsida > Magnoliales > Magnoliaceae > Magnolia > Magnolia kwangsiensis. The sequence continues at coordinate 41,727,701 of CM073574.1, forward strand.
TTACAAATGGTCCATGGATCTACCCTATATAGTAAAGCTATTGGACCACTCCTGTAAAAGTACTATGATGCATCCTTTGACTAGAAGCATTAACGATAGATCACCATTAGTTGAAATACCATAATTATAACAGCAACACCGAAAACAATAAACAAAACTAGGGTCGAGTCACGATCAAAGTCACTACAGCCAATCGAATTCCCAAGGTTGCCTGTACGTGTTGTTGCTGGTATCATGGGAGTAGGCATATCAGGCGCGAAGTCGTAACCGGAAGCCTCGTCAACAGCAACGCCTGCCTGATTCAGTACGGCATCACCTATGAATGCGCTTCACGCAAGAAACGCCTCCTCTGCATACTTGTATGACCTGAAGTGAGCATGGTTGTACCCCTCAACTTGGACCTTGCAGTCCTCCCAAGTGTAATATATTTCTGGTTGTCTTCCTACGAACACTATATAGAATTTAGCCATTTGTTGAAAAGAAGAAGTCATTATTCATCATTAGACTGTACATAATTATAAGCAGTTACACACCAGGTAATATTTGACCATAACAAGTGTCGTTGTGACTTGCGCGTAAGTTAAACGTGCATGCAATTCAAATAGATAACAATACTTCCCATGATTAAACTACAAGAAAATCTAACCATGTCAGTGCACTTTCTGTGTTCAAATATCGGCGTGAGAATTATATCTAAAAGTGGTCCAAAATATAAGCGTCCTATCTAAAGTTATACATGTCCAAAATGTTTTATAATTAAATATTGTCCAAAATGCAAAGCCTACGAATGACTGATTCGATAGTCAAGCTAGGCATAATGTTCCTTCAGATGTGGGGTCCATCCTCATTCAGCAACATCCGTACGAATAAAATTTATTTTCTTTGGCAAAGTTAAGGAACGCGACCTCATATGATTCTTCTTTAGATAACAATTTCGTCGCCCATAGTACTTCATCAGCCGTTAGTCACTCCAACTCTTCCAAAGCTGGTATAATCTGTGACATCCAACCAAAGTTCTTACCCTTGTTGATTGAAATCGCAATTGACTTCATCACTCCTCTAATATCTATTATCCCAATGCCAATCATATCAACCGGTTGCTCCACTCAGTCTCTTCTTAGAATTAACCGTGGAATTCGTGTTACCTAAGGCATTCCCATAATGCGTTGGACTCGGATTGAGAATATTGTTGCCTCTACGGCTATTGTAAGACCAATGGATTTTTGGTGCGGTGTTGCCAAGATCTTCAAAAGATATAATGTTAATATCATCATTCAAATTGATTTTATGGGTGGACGAAACCTCAATGTCTCTTCATCGAGTGGTAGCACCGGGAGGGAAGTTGCTGGTGACACATGCTTCACTGGTAGCCCTATCGTTTCCGAATAAGTACTCAAGATAATCGTACCTTGGCATTGGTTTGCCACGAACTTGAGCAGCATCTAGATGAGACTACTAACAATACAAAAAACAACTGGTCATTAATATTACAAAGGCATGATGAAATTTTAACTTAATTCCAGTTATACCTTAACGTAGGCCATCCATACTTCCTCTGAAGCGACGACAACTTGTAGGTCAGGGTCCCATCCAAATCCAGATGCACTGCGCAAATCTCTAACAGTGAACTAATTCTTTTTCATTGTGTGAATGCGATTTTGAACGTTACCATTATTGATCTTGAGGCCTAACTTCAACCTCATGTAGTCAACGACTCCTGTATAAAATTCTTTTGTAAAGCCAACACCACTTTTTCGTCCTGCAAGGAACAGTTCCATCAGTCCATCCATTAGGAAGCCGTCCATATCATCCGTCCAACAGAGAACACCCCCATAAGACTGGTCTTCAGGTGATCTGTTCATGGCATACTTTATGAGAGATCTCCGTGGGGTACCAATAGGTGATCGCCGATTTCACTCGGGATTTCTATTCGGGATCTCTGTGGAATCCTCAGGTGATTTCTGTTCATGAATAGATCACCTAAGGACCAATCATATGGGGGTGTTCTTTGTTGGACGGATGATATTGACGGCATCCTAATCGATGGACTGATGGAGATGGTCCTTGCAGGACGAGAAAGTGGTGCTGGCTTTAAAGAAGAATCTTATACGGGAGTCGTTGACAACATGAGGTTGAAGTTAAGCCTCAAGATCAATAATGGCAATGTTAAGAATCACCTTTGCACATTGAAAAAGAATTACTTCACTGTTAGAGATCTGTACAATGTGTCTGGATGTCACAGATTATACCAGCTTTGGAAGAGTTGGAGGGACTGACGGCTAATGAGGTACTATGGGTGACAAAATTGCTATCTAAAGAAGAATCATATGGGGCCGTGTTCCTTAACTTTGCCAAAGAAAAGAGAATTTCATTCGTACGGATGCTGCTGAATGGGGATGGACCCCACATCTGAAGGAACATTATGCCTAGCTTGACTATCGAATTAGTAATTCGTAGGCTTTGCATTTTAGACCATATTTAATTATAAAACATTTTAAACATGTATAACTTTAGATAGAACGCTTATATTTTTGACCACTTTTAGATATAATCCTCATGCCGATATTTGAACATATAAAGTGTACTGACATACATAGTTAGATTTTCTTGTAGTTTAATCATGGGCTGTATTGTTATCTATTTGAATTACATGCACATTTAACTTACGCGCAAGTCACGGCGACACTTGTTACGGTCAAATATTACTTGGTATGTAACTGCTTATAATTATGTATAGTCTAACGATGAATAATGACTTCTTTTCAACAAATGGCTAAATTCTACGTAGTATCTGTAGGAAGACAACCGGAAATATATTACACTTGGGAGGAATGCAAGGTCCAAGTTGAGGGGTATAACCATACTCGCTTCAGGTCATACAAGTATGCAGAGGAGGCGTTTCTTGCGTGGAGTGCATTCATAGGTGATGTCGTACCGAATCAGGCAGGCGTTGGTGTTAACGAGGCATCCGGTTACTACTCCGCGCCTGATATGCCTGCTCCCATAATACCAGCAACGACACGTACAAGCAACCCTGGGAATTCGATTGGCTGTAGTGACTTTGATCTTGACTCGACCCTAGTTTTGTTTATTGTTTTCAGTGTTGCTGTTATAATTATGGTATTTTAGCTAATGCTAATCTATCGTTGATGCTTCTAGTCAATGGATGCATCATAGTACTTTTACAGGAGTGGTCCAATAGCTTTACTATATAGGGTAGATCCATGGACCATTTGTAATTTTGAACAGGTGATTTTTTGGTTTACTAGGGAAAGTGACTTCTGATATTGGGTGATCGACGTGCATTAATTGTACGAATTACAACCCATGAAACTTATATGGGTATGACCGGAATTCATCAAGTATGTCCAGAATGGGGGAATAAGCGGATTATGCACACCAGCTTGAGAATCACCTGATTCCTCCATAAAACATGCGTTGGCCCCTAGAACAGTTTCAATGGTGGGTGTCATTATCACCGCTGCTTACTTTGGTGTGGTCCACTAGAGATGTGCAACTACCTCATTTTTGGTATATTGTTTTAAAATTATCTTATAAAATGGATGAACAGTGTGGATAAAACCCTTACATCACGGTGGGCCACACAAAGCCTACCTGGATGGATTATCATCCCGGCAGGGGTAGGACGCAATCCGCTTCCCTCGGTTAGATGTATTAGGATCGTCTCATTGGTATAATTTTGGCAAGGTGGGCCCGAAAGACATTGCCATCCTTGATCAATGGTCCAGCGGATGTCGAACATTCATGAGCCAATACTTGTGCGGTACTGATTTTCCCCTTCAGTTAAGAGAGAAGACGGCAGAGCCAGTGGAGCCAAAACATGATAGGGCCCCTGTACATTGGGGACTGTACATCTCATTGCCCCCTACTGCGAACCCCGCATGATTGAAAACAAAATAATCTTAATCCATTCAACTAGCGTTCTTCAGAGCAAAAAATAATCGACGATCCACATGCCAATAAAGGTGAAAAAAGAATTGACAGCTAGAATCATTCCATTATTGTTCTTTTTAAAACAACCACATGGCACACGTATCAACATGATACATGTGTGAGATCAATGGCCATATGATTTTTTGAGTCAACGCCTATTAACAGGAGGCCCACATGTTGAAAAAATCAGTTTTTATACACGCTTTCTACCCTCACATGTTCTGCACATGAACATTGTTGTTTCCCTGTCTATTAGGCGTGGCTTCGGTGGATCCCTGACTGTAGGGCCATTTTCATGTATGTTCCTTACATCCACGCCATCCATCCATTTTGAATGCTCGTTTTATGGCAGAATCCTAAAAATGAAGTTGATCCTAATTTGAGATTGACCACACTACAAGAAACAGTGGTGACTGAGACTTTCGGTGGTCTACAACTTGCATGTCTCTGCAACATTTTCCTTGGTGCTTTTCAAACATGGGAAATACAAATTATGGGTGGTTTTCGTAAAAAGATTGATTTTCCAAACAGGAATATCTATTATGACGGGAGCCGACATTTCACCCAAAAGTACACTTGGAAGTAATAGATGCTCTGAAAAGATGCATTTAACATATCCATACGAAATCAAACACGCCCTTCAGGAAATCCGAATTGCAGGCCGCCCTTATTGGGTGCATTTACACCACCTGCCAAATGCCGGACGGGGTTATGATGACCCATTTCATTGCGCTTTCACCACTATCAAAAAACAAACAAGCCCTTAAACACACCGTAGAATTGTACTCTCATTCGTTAGCTAAGTAGGTGAAATTGAATTTCGAGGACGAAATTCTGTAAGGGTGGTAGAATGTAATATCCTGAAAATTTCCGAGCACAAGTAGGTACACGAGTGCTCTCTCATGTGATTGAATTTCGAGGACAAAATTCTTATAAGGGTGGTAGAATGTAATATCCCGAAAATTTCCGAGTACGAGTAGGTACATGAGTGCTTACTCATGTGTGTAAACCCCTGTGAATTAACAAGCGGGGGTTTCCCTCCGACTATATGACAAGGTTGATGATATTGTTTGGGGGGATCCACGAGCGGGGGTTTCCCTCAGCCTGATGATCCACAAGCGGGGGTTCCCTAGGAGATCATACCGAGGATGGCTTACCTTACATGCATTGGACATCTCATGCATCATGACATCATTCACATCTTATTTTATTGTATCATGACAATGCATTTTGTTATTTGATATCCCTATGTCTACCATGCCTATTTTGAATTCTTGACATCCTTAGTTCTTGTTTTCAATTTTTCTTCCCTTGTGTATATTTTGTCTTGATGTTTATCATGTTAAATCGTGTTTCTTTTTCATTCTCAAGTCTGTATCAAACTCATGGTGGAAATGATCCCACTAGGCTTTTGACTCGCCAAAGTCAGCAACGGATGCAAGTTTACAGGTTGAGAGAGGAGCAAAGGATGAAGAGCACCTAGATGGCAACTACTATTAGATTCTAGGTTTAAGTTATTTTTAGTTTGTAATAAACATGAAATAGAGAGTGGTAAAGAGATTTTATAGTAGTAGTGGAGTGGTTAGATTGTGGATCTTAGAAAATTATTTTAAAAGTTTAAATTATAACATTATTGTTTAGATGATTTAATTATAACACGGCTTGGATGATCAATGATTTGAATGTATATATGGATGTATGAACGCAAAAGGAATATATATATATATATATATATATATATATATATATATATATATATATATATATAGGCATCAAACACAACATGGAAAAGCAACATACAATCCAGAAAATAGCTGATGGAGCATCATTGAATGATACACATGCAAGCCCAAAATCACAAATCTTCAGTTTACAGTTCACATTAGCAGGGATATTTTTTTAGAATAAGATAGATAGATAGCTAGCTTTAGATGAGAAAGATAAATCGTGGTGTAAGGACATCTTCTGATGCACTGTTTACGAGAGGCAGAAATCCTGAGCAAGGTACAACATCTTCAAGGTCAAGATCTGAGTCCATGGGCAAAGGCAAAGGCAAGTTAAAGTGTTGGAATTGTGGGATGATTGGACACATGAAGAAGGATTGTACAAATCCTAAATCGAAGAGAGAAGACTCTGAGGCTTTATCTAGGGAGGCCAACGCTGCCACGTCTAATGAATGTACGAGTGGATATGAAGAGCACCTAGATTGCACTGCTATTAGATTTTAGGTTTAAGTTATTTTTAGCTTGTAATAAACATGAAATAGAGAATGGTAAAGAGATTTTATAGTAGTAGTGGAGTGGTTAGATTGTGGATCTCAGAAAATTATTTTAAAAGTTTAAATTGTAACATTATTGTTTAGATGATTTAATTATAACGCGGCTTGGATGATCTATATATATATAGTTCACACCTTGGAACTCGGGATTTGAGTCACTATACTTGGGTTTCAAATTTTAGGACATGACAATGAAGGCCCCAGCATGAGCATTTAGCATTCATATATTTGGTCCACATCGACTCTCCCTTAAGGAGAGAAACACGTCTTGATATGAAGACTTCTTCTCCCGACTTCCCTCACCCTGACTAATTCCCAACCCTCCTTCCAAAGTGGGGATGCAAAATCTATCTAACCTAGCCTAATGCTTTTTATGTGTTTCTTCATTCTCTCCCCAAAAGAAATCTGCAAAAACTGTTTCTACAAATGGAGGCAGGGATATGTCAAGGGCTGTCATCATATTAGGTAACTTGCCAAAATGTGTTCGCTCAGCGTAAGCCTACCTAACAGGGTGAGAAACTTCCATTTCCAACCTGCTATCTTCCTTGTAATCTTCTACATGGGGTGAAGAAATTGACCCGCACTCAGCTTGCTTTTCACCACTGGGACTCAAAGGTACATCAACTAAAAAGAAGCTCTCTTGAGTCCTGAAATTCACTCAATTTTCCCCACCCAATTTAGGGACATCTTCAAAGAGGTGATGAAGCAGCTCTTAGAGTTAGACGTATTAATGTTTTTTGTCCAGACCCCTTTTCATATTCTTGCAGAAATGAATTTTGTCGATCTATTGAAGATTTCCCACCACTTGTGAACGAAATAGCATCTTTAGCATAACGAAGATGAGAGATGAATGGGCATGAACAGGGAACATGATGAGGTTGGCATTCAGCACTCGAGACAATCTGTTTTAAGTTCTCTACCAAGGGCTTCCGTAGCTAGGATGAAAACCCCTGGCAAGAGGGAATCCCTGGTCAGAGACCTCTAGAGTCTAGATGGCTTGAAAAAGCCGGCTGCCCTCCCATTAAGCAAAATGGAGAACCAACAGCTATTCTAACACCTCCCTAGGAGGCCAATCCAAGCAGGGGAGAAGCCATATCTCTCCAAAACCTTAGAAATGAACCTCCACTCCATCCGGTCATATGCCTTTTCCATGTCGAGGTTGAAAACTGCGTTCCCTCCCCTCACTTTCTGGTCAAACTCACCGATCAGATTGTTAGCAAGAGCAATATTTTCTGCGATGTTTCGACCTTAAATAAATGCCTATTGTTCTTCTGAAATAAGCTTTGGGAGAAGTTTTGGTAACCTGAGGGCTAGGAGCTTGGAGAGAATCTTGTAAGTGCAATTGCAAAAGCTTATGGGCCTCAAATCCACTTTGGGTGCAGGTACTTAAGGATTAAATAAATAAGGGTGCTCCCAAAAGCTCAGAGGAGCTCTCCACCCAGGAGGAATTCACAAGTGGCTTTATACACAATCTCTTCTATAATGCTCTAATATGAGGTGAAGGAGCTACCCAAGTAGCCATCCGGGCCCTGCGCACTATCTTCTAAGGATAGGGAACCAAAAAAAAAAAAAAAACACCTTGAATTCCTCTTCATCCTTAAGGCACAATAGCTCCAGGTTATCTTGGTTCGAAACCAGCAGCGGGATGCATTCCAACAGGCTCCTAGATACTACACTCCCTTCCAATGCATAACAAGAGGTAAAAAATCTAATTGCCACCCCTCCATCTCAACCTGTGGCTCCAATAAGGAACCTACATCTGATTTGATGGTTTTAATCATCAAACAACACCCTCTCAATAACTGAATCATGAACAAAAATCTGGTACTTGGATTGCCCTCCGCTAGTCACCTGTTCTAGACTTCCATTCCAGTAGATCTCCTGGAGAAGAGCTAAGGCAAGCCTGGATTTGGCTTCCTCAAGCATACCACACCCATGAAACCGAGCCAAGTGCAATTAACTCATGTTCCGCCTTTATCACCTCATCCACCACCAATTTTACATTTTGGAAGATATCTCCTAATCCTTTTCTAATCCACCCTTTTAGCGCATATTTCAGTCTCTTCATCTTGACAAAGACTGCTACCATAGGTGGGGCCTCTATACCCTGCTCCCAGCTATGGTTAACAATCTCCAAGAATTTCTCATGTATAGTACACATCTTTGGAAACCTGAAAGGTTTAGGAATATTACTAAAAACTACTTCTATCCATACCAAGATGGGTGAGTGATCTTAAAACAAACCCACTGATCCACCCCAAAATCCTATCGAGACAAGCCCACATCTTGCTGTTGCCTTGTCGATCATTGTATCACATAAATCTGGACCCTTCAAATCTTGCATCGATTAATCCCATGCCATGTAAAAATAGCCTGCTTAAATTCTTCCATAGCTCGGACATCCAATTCATTGCCACCCACCCAACCACCCACTTTTGAATCCAACACTACATTAAAATCCCGCAAGCTGCCCATGGCCCCTGGACATGTTTGCCAACTCACTAAAGTTCCTCCCTCCACAGTCGCACTTGGCATAGACTGCCGAAGGCACCACTTTCTTAACAAAGCCCTCCACACTTGCTTTAAAAGAAACAGATTGGTGCGTGGCTCTAATTTCACTAATTTGAATAAAATTCTTATGCATTATATAGATTTTGCCTTCTAATGCGGTCAGTGTTTTATCATTGATATTGGCTGATATATCCCACAATATATCTTGTATTCCACCTTTGCAATATGAAATGCACGAGTAGTGGGATATATCCCACATGTTCAATATGGTGATCATTTTTTATTTTCGATCTTTTTTTTCTGTAAATTTTGTTAAATCAGTGTCAAATTGTTACAAATGCATGAAAAATCATGGATTGGGAGCTTCGATTTCGAGATTTGGAAGCGATGGGCCGAGATGCGGAAAATTGAAAAAAATAAATAAAAAATTTTCAATTTCTCGCAAATCGGTTGCAATCTTTATGCCCAAACATAAAACCAAACATGTATGTAACCTGATCTAGTGATTCTTCTTTTTCTTTTGAATATATTGCTTGTGTTTTCACGTCTTCTTACATTTATAAATTATATGAATAGACTTTGAATATACCTACATCAATTCAGCTAGACAACGCATAGATTAAGACCTCATACAAAGAAAACCTATTATGTGCACTTATTTTTTGTAATGTTTTGATTTATAAGTGTGTATTGATGTCTTTTTTAACAATCACTGAAGTTTCATTGAAAATTTTGACCAATTTCCCAATGTTTCCTAATGTTTCCAACAACAGCGGTACATTATGCGATACAACCGATATATCCCATGCAATAACATATACATATCCATATCCCAACAGTGTGATACGTAACAAGATACTGATATTTCGAACACCGAATGCGGTCTCCTTCACAACTCTCTCAAGCCCCAATCTTATCATAATTTTTGGCAATTTAGCTACATTCACCATTGGTTCTTGGATCATCATGATGCACAACTTATGTTTTCATGTACCGCTAGGTCCTCAAACAGATTGCTGACAACCTCCACTCTCTTCCAATTCAGCAACTTCTAACTCTGTCAGCCTCCTCTTTGCGTGTTGTTTCCTTTTGCTTCCAGAAGCTGTCACTGCCAACTTCAATGCTATTTTTTAACCTGAAGCCTCCTCAGTTAAGCATGCCGCATTCCTAACTGGAAAAGGCCGACAGACAGCCTCTCACTCCTACTTCAACACTCACCTGATTCCACCAAGATGAGGATGAGCCTGGGTCCCTGTTACTTGTACCCTGTGTTCTTAGAGAGACAACTGAACTCCGCCTCATTGCTCCTATCTTTTATGTAATCTATCTCAGCAGCCTACTGTTGAACAGTTGCTAGGTGCCCAGCCGTACCACCTGAATTCTTCAGTTGGGGGCTGACCTTAACTCCCCCTTGCCAACCCTCATCTCCATCGCAGGTCCTGGATGAGCTTTTACTTCAATCTTTATGCCCAGGACTGTTATTGTTGCAATTTAGGAGATGGGACATTATCTACCCGGATCGTCGATGGAGGCTCAGTATAGACACAAATCGGGAAAAAGAGCCCATCCGCTTCAAGATTAAATACTTTACATAGGGAAACTCCAGGCCTAGGAATTACCTTCGCTTCAGCAAACATCAAGTATGACCTATTCTAACTGCGAGGTTCAAGCTCCACAACATCGCCAACCATCGAGGTAATCTTTGATATTAAGCACAGACCAGGATCATGACTATCCATATCCAAGTTCCTTTGCTCGAGATTACTGCTGAGGGATTCCACCATTCCACCTTCATCAAAGAGATCTGCTTCTGCAGCTGCCTATCCTCCATGAATGCCACCATCTCTTCTCTGGCAGCAAAAAACCAGCAGGAAGTTTGGATCAGAAGTTCAGAAGATTTCGACCCATTGAAGCACCAAATCACGACTCCCATAACCCGTATACTAGCCTGAGAATGGAGGTCTGCAAGTCAGCAACCATCCCAATCACAGTGTTTGCCATTTCACTCCTTCCCTGATTGGTTACCCCTTTTTGGGATGACTATGGGGTCCTCCTCCACCTTGGTCCTGCTCTGAAGGGCTTCCACATATGTCCTGTTGCTGGCCTGACCAATCTCCAATCTCCATCCTTTCTCCAGATGGGGACAAGCCCTCAGAAACTTGCATTTTTCCTATTTGAGACTGCCTCCTATTAGCAACATTTGTGTTGCAAGCCCGCAATCCTTCTACAGGAGGCCCCCTCTTCCCCTTTGCTGGTTTAACCAGGATCCTCCTACCACTGATTGATTTTCCTTCCATCTTTAGGGGTCATTTGGATGCCTGTAAGTTCTATAACTGGGAAGTGACTGATAGGTAGGTCACTTATGGTGTTTGCAAGAGGAAATTCACCTGACCTGTAGGTCATTTACTGCCTAGGAAACTTCATGGAGTTGGGGGTGAGAAGTCAATTCCTCGTATTACAACTGAAAAGTTAATTTCAAGTGAAAAGTCACTTGAAACTTAGAAACTTATAGGCATCCAAACACGCTTGGGGCCTTGGGGCCATGCCTGTAACTTCTCTTAAGTGTAAGTGAATTATAGGGAAGTCACTTATAGGTAGTGTTTGGGGAGGAAATTCACCTATAAGTCACAACCAAATCTTGCAGGAAACTGCAAGGGGTTGGGGGTGAGAAGTCACTTCCATGCACGTGACTTACAAGCCGAACATTCTGATTTTTTTAAAGAGGAAAAGATGGGGGAACGCACCAACCTACCTACAATCACCATTATAGTTGTTGAAGCTCCGGCCAATGAAAAAGCTTCAGTTATTGAAGCTCGAGCTCTCTCACTCTCTCTCTCTAGGGTTTTTTCTTTTCTTGCATTAGAATTAAGATTAGGCCCCAATTTAGTGAGGCCGTGAAAGTGGTGCCTACCTCATGTATTGTTTGATATATCAACACCGTCCATCAATTCAATTAGCTCATTTTAGGGGCTTGGATCCAAAAATGAAGTAGATCCAAATCTAGGGTGGGTTACACCACAAGAAACAATGGTGATTGCATATCCACCATTAAAAACTTCCAAGAGCCCACCATTACATTTATATGCCATCCAACCTGTTGATAAGGTCACAAAGACCTGGATGGAGGGAAAGCATAAATATTAGCTCGACCCACCTCATTTGTAGCCTACAAGAAGTTTTAGTGGTGGGCATTCAATCACCACTATTTCATGTGGTGGGGACCATCTGAGATTTGATGCCCTATAACGAGATAACAAAATATAAACCAAGATAGGCCCCATGATCTAGCCCATCAAGGTGGATCATTGTCCTTTATATTTTTTTAAAATTATTATTTTATTTAACTATTGCCCGTTAAGTTGATCATTTTTATTTTATTTAACCATCTTGTGTGTGATCTAACCCATTGCCAATTTATTACTTTTTTCGCATTATTATTATTATATGTTCTGGTTACTATTTATTAGTATATGATTATTGTGAACCATATTTTTTTCCCTAAATTTCTCTCCATTTAAATCTTAACTAATTAATTGGTCTCCTTCCAAATGGTGTTGTTTAACAAAAAGTTCACATTCAATGAAAATAAATACACCAATCATGCGTGTGACAACTTTGGATGGTAGGCTTCTTTTGAGGCAGGACCCATAATGATGGCTCCCACCACATGAATGGACTGGTTCACAAGAAAGTGAGACACCCTTAATGGTTGTTGGTTGAATTAAAAATATTATTTTTTTCACTCAAATATTATATATTACCTTCAGTAGTATAATTAGATCATTAAATATTGTTTTAATAGAAACTACTCCACTTAGTGGACCATCCTTGAATGTTTTTTTTTTTTAGACTTATTCCTTTTTGGATTGTTAGATAGTTTGTTGAATTACACTTGTACATTTAATGTAAACTTATTCATTTGATGATGAATCACATCTATTTTTTTTACTTATTCTACTCAACAATATACTACAATTATACATTGATGTGGGCTTATAAAATTTACCGAATCTCCATTCTTTCATATCATGTGGCTAAACAAATGCAAACTGATCTTTTAGGCAAATGGCATATATATTTGAAAGAATAATTCTCAAATAAATTTTTATACTAATGTCTTTGTATAGTTAAAAAAATGTTACCAATGCACTTTGTTTGTTGGATTAACTATTAATATTTTTAATTTTCTTCCAGTACTTGTATTCAATTATTGCCCCATATTATATATATTTTTTGAATTTGTGAGCTCACTCAATGATTAGTTTAGCCTAAAAATTGGCCTAAATATTCATTTAGATGGGTTTAACAAAATGACATATTTAGTGTCAACCTTTCTTATGTGATTATAAATTTTTAAAATGATTCCTTACTCTAAGTTAAGCTTAGTGTAAATCTACAACTTTTGCCCTATAACTAATGTATATGTTACCCAAATACAAAAACCAACTTACTTGTAAGTTCTTACAACTTAAATCCAAACAGGATTACTTAGAAGTGACTTCCACCTGTAAGTGACCTATGACTTACTTGTAAGTCACTTACAACTTACAGGCTTGTTGGATGCTTGTAAGTACTTTAAGTTGTAAGGTGAAAGTCACAGCCACAAGTAATCCTGTTTGGATATAAGTTGCAAGTCACTTACAGGGAAGTTAGTTTTTGTGTTTAGGTGACTTGTTAGTTATAAGTAAGAAGCTGTATATTCATACCAAGCCGAGCTTGGAGTAGCAATCGTTTCAAAATGTTATAATCACATAAGAAAGCTTGATACCAAATATACCATTTTTTTAAGTCCATATAAATGAATATTTGAGTCAATTCTCAGGCTAAACCAATAATCAAGTGCACCATAAAAGTAGGCCCATGGATTCAAAATACCTGCGATGTGAAGCAATAATTCAATATAAGCATCAAAAGGAAACTATAAATATTAACAATAAATCCAATAAACAAAGTATATCAATAATATAATCTTTATCCATACAAAGTAAATAAAAAAAAATAAAAAATAAAAATTTAAAATTTATTTGGGAATCATAATCTTCAATATATATGCACTTTGCTTAAAAGACCAACTTTGTTCACTCATTTGTTTGATCACATGATATGAAAGAAATGAAGATTTAGTAAATTCTGTAAGCCCATATCAAATGCATAGTTAGTTCACCTTTGACCGAAAAAAGTCTTAAAAAAAGTGCAATCCAACATCAAATATATAAGTGTGATCCAGCAAACTATCCAACAATCCAAAAAGGAACAAGTTTAATATATATATATATATATATATATATATATATATATATATATATATATATATCATTCAAATGTAGCCCAATAGGTGGTCTCTATTAAAACAGCATTTGAGGATTTGATTGTGCTACAAAAGGTAACATACAATGCTTGAGTAAATAAAATAGTGTTTTTCATTCAGCCAGCAACTGTAAAGGACAACCCTCCTTGCTGTGAACCAATCCATTCATGTGTAGGAGTCATCATTAATGGGTCCTACCCAATAAAAGCCCACCATCCAAAAATTGTTAAACACATGATTAGTTGGTTTATTTTTATTAAATGTGAGCTATTTGTCAGACAACCCATTTGGAGGGTCACTAATTGAATTGTTAAGATTGCTTAATGGAGAGATATTCAGGGCTATCTAATCCATACTATGATCCACAAGACAAAACCCTTAGCACAGGAAAAAAAAATTAAAATTTTTTAAAATTCCAATCAATATATGTCAACAAATAATTTTGTACTTCAAATAACTAATCAAATATTCCCATAAATCATAAACAAATGAGAAACGGAACAACAACAATCTTGAAATCTAATTAATTGTGTAATTAGAGTAATGAATCAAAAATTAAATGGTAATGGATTGTAATTCCAATCCATAAATCTCAACATTTAGCAAAATACATATTAATGCAAAAAACGTGGCCCGCAATAATCAAATAATAACCCAGATCACATAATAATAATTAAAAAAAACATAATAAATCGCTAATGAGGTGGACCGCACACAATGTGGTTAAATAAAATACAAATGATCCAATGGGCAATAGTTAAATTAAATAAATTTTAAAATAATATAAAGAATAATAGTCCACCTTGATGGGTTGGACCATGGGGCCACCTTGATGTATGTTTTGTTAGGTCATTACAGGGCATGGCCCAAAAAAAAAAAAGAAGAAGAAGAAATCCAAATCTCTGATGCTTTACCACAAGAAACAGTCGTGATTAAATGCCCATCAATAAAACATCTTGTGGGCCACAAAAGAGTTGGATCAAGCTGATATTTATGTTTTCCCTTCATCCAAGTCAGTGTGACCTTATCAATAGGTTGGATGGAAAATAAACATAACGGTGGGCACTAGGAAGCTTTTAATGGAGGACATTCAATCACCACTATTTCGTGTGTCGTGGCAACCTAAGATTTGGATTTGCTTCATTTTTTTGCCTAAGCGCTAAAATGAACTGGTAGAACTAATGGATGGTATAGCTCTATCAAACAATAGATAAGGTGGGCCCCAATGTCACGACCTTAATTAAGGCCCGATCTTGATTCTAATACAAGGATTAAAAAACCCCTAATGTCCATCAAGTAAGAGAGAGAGAGAGAGGCACACTGTTGTAGAGGGGATTTTTTTTTTTTTTGTGGGGGGGGGTGGGGGAAGAGGGACGATTTTAGTGAGAGGGAGATTGGAGGATGGAGAGCTAGAGCTTCAATGGTGGAAGCTTCTTCATTAGTTGAAACTTCAATAATTGTAATGGTGATTGCAAGTAGGTTGATGCCTTCCCCCTCTTCTCCTCTTTTAAAAAATCAAACCATTGGGCCTGTAAGTCACCTACAGGGAAGTGACTTCGCACCCCCAACCCCCTATAGTTTCTTGGAAGATTGCTTGTAAATGACTGATAGGTTTTAAGCAACTTATAGGTGAATTTCCTCCCCCAAACACCACATATATGTGACTTTCATGTGACTTCCCTGTAAGTCACTTACACTTTAGAGAAGCTACAGGCATTGAAACGGGCGTTAAAGAATTTACAAGCACTCAAACGCCCCCTTAGCTTTTGCCTCCCTCGCCAGCTCCTCGAAGCGAAAGTGAATGAAGGCAAACCCTTTGCATCTTCTAGAGCGCACAAATCTAGGGAGGAAAACATCTAGAACACCCCCAAATTTCTCAAACATCTTGTGGACATCCTCATGGGTTAGCTCAAACAATAGATTCCCACTAATAAGCTATGGAGATTCCCCATTCTCTCCCTTCCTCTCACCATCTGCCAACCCTTGGGACACCCACCCACACCCAACCCCCTTATAGTTTCCTGGAAGATTTGCCTAAGTTGTAAGTTATGGGTAACTTATAGGTGAAAGAAAGTTACAGGCAATCATATTTGGATGTAAGCTCTAACTTACAGGTAAAAGAAAGTTACAGGTAATCTTGTTTGTATTTAAGTTGTAACTTATATATAATTTAGTTTTTGTGTTTGGATAGCCTATAAATTAGTTACAAGTAATAAGTTGTATATTCACACAAACTAGAGCTTGGAGTAGGGAATCGTTTAAAAATCAAATTGATACATGAGAAAGCTTGAATAAAAGTATATCATTCTATTAAGCCCATCTAAATGAATAATTAGGCCAATTCTTAAGCTAAAATAATCATCAAGTGGTTCATAAAAGTGGGCCCACATATTCAAAATGCTTGTAATTAGGTGGACCAAAGAGTGTATTTCAATTTTTTACCTTCAATTTGAGGTTTATCGAACAATTTGGCCTTGGATTTTTTAAGCGATTTTAACCATGCTAATGGTGGCTTGCAATTGGATTGAAAAAAAAAAAAAGCATAGCATATAGTTGAAATTTAACTGGAAAAAGTATAATAAAAAGCATGGGAAAAAGCAATAGGTAAGAAGCCAGATGCTTGGACAGAGCATTAAAATAAGATAAAAATGAAATCTATCCCATTCATCTTATTTGCCTGCAACAACTAGGGAGGGTCCACTGCGATTTTTGTGAGAAATCCATACCATCCACCAATTTTGCTAGATTATATTAGGACATGAGCCTAAACGTTAGGAAGCTCCAAAACTCAAGCGGGCCACGCGACATTATGCAGTGGGGATTGAAATCTTATCATGAAAACATCATAGGCCCACCATGATGTTTATTTACAATCCAACTTGCTCATAAGGTCACACAGACCTGTATGAAGAGAAAACATAAATATCAGCTTGATCCAAAACTTCTGTGGCCCCCAATAAGTTTTCAACAATAGGCTTTAAATCCCCACTGCTTCATGTGGTGTGGTCACTTGAGCCTTCGATTTAACTCCTCGTGTAATGCCCTAAAATGATCTGACAAAACAGATGGTCGGCGTGGATCAAACATATAGATCATGATGGGCCCCACGGAGCCCCTGACATGACCGTCCATCTCTAGTTGCGTCTTGGTGCGGGTAGTACCCAATCAGCGCCCATTGTTTTCAGATCGAAAGAAAAAAAAAAGGCATGAAACCCTAGCTAGAGAGGAGAGAGGGAGAGGCTCAGATTGTAAAGAGAGAGAGAGAGAGAGAGAGAGAGGGCATGAAACCCCTAGCTGGAGAGGACAGAGCTGCATTTCTCCCAAGAATTTTCAAATGCTAACTTTCCAACCATTGCTTGCTTCAAATATACAATAACTTGAAAAACAAGTTTTTTCCCTATGAGATTTTCGCATCCTTCTTCGGTAAGAAAGTTACAAGTTGAGAGAAAGTTACCTCCCCTAAGCACCATAAGGGGCCGTTTGGATGCATGTTACTTCTGTAAAATGTAACAAAGTTACAGGTAAGTGAGTTATGGATGGTGTTTGGGGAGGAAAAGTTACAGGTAACTTTCTCTCAACCTGTAACTTACTTACAGGAAAAGGATTCGAAAATCTCACAGGGAGAAAGGTCGTTTTTCAAGTTACCTATAAGTTGTAACTTTCTTACAGGTAACAGTTTGAAATTTCGAATATGAAATTTCTCAAGAGAATCACAAATGAATTGGAGGGATGTGCGGCCATTGAAGGCTCTTGAAGGATGAGCGGCCATTGAAGGCTCTTGAAAGATGGGCCGGCTGGTAGGTTTACCTGTATTGAAGCCAGTAGGTGGCCTTCTCCCTCTCTCCTCCAGCTCCAACAAAGGGATGCCCTAAAACCCTCTTTTGCTTTTTTTCCCCTCTTCAACAATTTTTTTCTTTTTCTTTTTCATTTTATATATGGCGTTAGGGCTTTAGACAGACACGGTTTGGCTATGGCATTGCTATAGCCAAGTGGCTACTAGCTGGTGCGGATCTAAACTTCAAGAGGACCAAAACCACAGAGAAATAATAGTAATTGAATGTCCACCATTAAAAACCTCCTAGGGCCCACTATAATGTTTGTTTGACATCCAACTTGTTGATTAGGTCATAAGGACCTGGATGAAGGGAAAAAACAAATATCAGCTTGATCCAAAACTTTCATGGCCGTCAAGTTTCTAATGGTGGGCATTCAATCAACACTGTTTCATGTGATGCGGTCCACTTAAGATTTGGATCTACCTTATTTTTTGGCCCATGCCATAAAATGATATGAAAAAATGGATGGACGACGTGGATGAAAGACATACGTTATGGAGAGGCTATGGATCACCAACCATGCAAGTATTTTGAATACATGGGCCCACTTGTATTCCCAAGTAATGATTAGTTTAGCCTAAAAATTAGCCCAAGTATTCATTTAGATGGGGTTCAATAAGATGACATATTTTTATTTAAGCTTTTTTATATGTTAATTTAATTTTTAAATGATTCATTACTCAAAGTTATGGTTGGTGTGAATATACACCTTCCTACTTATAACTAAGTTATACGCTTCTCAAACACAAAAACTAAATTACTTGTAAGTTACAACTTACATCCAAATAGGATTATCCGTAACTTACTTACAACTTAAAAACTTACAGGCATCCAAACACGGCCTAAAAGTAACAAAGTTACATGTACCTTTCTTACATTTTAGAAAAGTTACGGGCAAAAAGGTGAGCTTTCATTTACTAGTAAATGAGGAGATGGCACCAGCTCTTTTTTTCTTTTTCTTTTTTTAATGAAAGCCTATAAAGCATATTTTCATTTTCCATTTACAGGCTATCCAAAACTGCAACTTAAAGCCAAAGAGAAAGGCTGTAAATGATTTACAGCCTTTAAGGGCGAGTTTGGATTAACGGCCCAAATCGTATAGGACCGTATTTTACAATAAAATATACATTTCGGCGCGTTGGAATTGGAATTCAAATCCGCGGATAACGCCGCCCTCGAGTACGTCGCCAAACCAGGTTACTAATTATACGCGTCAGTATTGTCAATATACAGTGCATCTATCACTGCAATGCATTCATTGCACTGCACCGCCAGGGTAAAAAATAAATCTTGCAGCAGATGGTTTTGTGGTTCATTTCCACAACTACTCCCTCATTGATCTTATCTCCTCGTCCTCACAGATTGGGACAAAGAAGATCATCCTCATGCCTTTAGATCCGAGTCCTTCGCCAACATAGTTACATTTTCGTCCTCAGCGAAGACGAAGATTACATATCGTTAGTCTCTACGTGTAGCTTGCAGCTCATCACCTTGCTGATAGAGTTGGGGACTTGCACAGTTTGTTAATTAGATATGCTTTATTTTGCCGGATATTATCTGGATAATGCACGTACTTGAACCTCTGTATAACTTCTGTTTCATAGTTTCTTTTACCGTATTGCATGGAGGACCTTGAGGTCGACCCTTTGTTGCGAAATGGGGGTTGGCGGTCAAGATTATCCAGGTGATAGTGGGAAATTCATCCACCCACCCTCACACGTGTTTCAAGCATCCGATTCCTTCCCCTAAATATTAATCGCATCTATAAATCACCTTTTGCATCGGTTTTGTATGGATACGTAAGAAAATGGGTGCGTATGACCGTTCATTAGATGTAGGGATTTGTCATGTAACAGTTATAGGCGATCTACCATGGCCGGAGTCTCATCCTTTTCCAAACATCGACTTAGAAATTGCCGCTGTATAGATATCCAAATCTACTCTAAACCAAACAGTCTGTTTATCAATGATAAAATGGACGGATACGAACTACAGTATCACGAATATCGTGTCCGTACAGAAGAACAATGCAGAACAATCCTATACGTAAATCCAAACAGGCCCTAAGTGATTTACTAGTAAATCATTTACAACGTAGACTATTTACCACCATCCAAACGACCCCTTATACTTTAGAGAAGTTACAGGCATCAAAACAGGCCCTAAAGAACTTCGGGCATTCAATCAAATGCCCCCCTAGCTTTTGCCTCCCCCACCAGCTCCTCAAAGCATAAACCGATGAAGGCAAACCCTCTGCTTCTTCGCAAGCTAGCAAATCTAGGAAGGAAAACATCCAAGAACTCTGCTAAATTTCTCAAAAATCTTGCGGACATCTTCATGGGTTAGCTCAAACAGTAGATTCCCCACGAATAAGCGGTGGAGATTCCTCATTTTCTCCCTTCCTCTCACCATCTGGCAACCCTTGGGGAACACCCCCACACACAAAATCTCGCTCGCATTCTCCTGCAGAACCCAAAAAAAAAAAAAAAACGGAACCCACTAAATCTAAAGCGCACCTGTTTTAGCTATCACCGTTGAAACCTTTATCTGGATCTTTCAGTCACAAGCAGCCACCGGATCTTCCGCTTATCTGGATCTGCAGAGAAAGATTTCTACTTTTCCACGAGCGGCCCTTGACGCCCAAAGCCCCAATTTACGTACAGCCCCTTGCCTTAATCAATTGGAGACAAAACCCCCAATTTCTTCTTCATCGCCGGCTCTCGGTTGCAAGCAACACCCCATAATCGATCTTATGCACGAAGCAGAAAACGATAGCTGCTGGAAAACGAGATTATTTCCGGTGCAGATCGCCAGTAGTTATGGACGAGCGCCGGGCAGCCGTTTCACCATTATTCCTTTCTCGTGTCGCAGCTCAATCAAGACATTGCACCGCTGTTAGGGGTATGCTTGTAATTTTATTTCAAGTTGTAAACACCTTGCACCCGAAAAAGAAAAAGCTCCAAATGTAATCGGTTTACATCCTGATCCGTCTGATTTTTAAGTTAAAAGTTTATGGGTTTGGCGCTACCGTTAAAATACTTAGGGCATGGTTGTTAACTTTGAAAAATAGTACTTAATGCGGAGTTGAGAAAGTGGTCTGTCTTAAGTGTTGTTTGTTAATACGGAATTCGGAAAGCGCTACCTGATTTTTCGCTGAATTTTTTCCGCAACGGGATTCTGGCTTAACGGTGAGTACGGAGTGCACTGCATGAATTTTTCTATTAAAAAAATGATTTCAAAATTAGCCCTCTTCGAGTTACTACGGATATTTTTTTTTCATTTTAAATTATCCGTGTAATACAAAAACAACTTTTAAAATGTGAAACTTCTTTATGCCTCACCATGATTTGTGTGTTTAATCCACACCGTCCATAAACTTTTTTAGATCATTATGGAGCATGAGCTCAAAAATGAGTTAAATATAAAACTCGAGTGGGCCACACCATAGAAACTAACGAAAATTGACTAATTATTGTTGAAACTTTCTTAGAATCCAATGTGATGTTTATTTCGCATGTAACCTCTTCATGAGGTCACACGTGCTTGGATGAAAAAGGAAAAACACAAAATTTAGCTTTATCTAGGCCTTCAATGGCCCTAATAAATTTTTAATGATAGGCACCCAATTTTCAATATGTCATGCAATGTGGCTCACTTGAGTATTATATCTACCTCATTTTTATTTTATGCCCCCAAATGATATGAAAAAGTGGATAGACGATATGGATAAATTATATACATCACTGTAGGCCCCAAAGAGCCACTAACACGGCCATAGTTCTTCGCCACTAGAGGTGGGCATCAGTTCGGATCAGAGCAGATTGGGTTCAACCTGATCAGATCCGAAATGGCAATGGTTTGACCCGAACTCGATCAGATCCGAAATCAAATTCGGGTCACCTGATCCAAACAGATCCGATACATGATTCGCCTAACCCGAACCAAGTCCAACTCGATCGGAGAAACCAAGTCGGATCGAGTTGGATACGATTCGGATCTGTGTGAATTTAATTTAACGTTTCATATAATGTGGTCCACTTCAACCTTTAATCTATGCTATTTTTTTGCTTAAGGCCTAAATTGATATGTCAAAATGGATGAATGGCTTAGATAAAACATATACATCAAGGTGGGCCCCACATGGCTCTGAAAGAGCTTTTCACCTGCGTATTCAGGTTTTCACTGGACGTTACTTTACGTGCACTGCAAGAAATTGTAATACTTGCTTTTCACACAAGCACATGAACAGTTTTGATTTTGTATCTAGAGTAGCGAGTTGTGTGGGTTTAATCATGGAGTATGTGTTATATCCAAACCGTCCATCCATTTGGTGACCTTGTATTAAGGCTTGAGACTAAAAATAAGACAAATCTAACCATTAAGTGGACCTCATGAGATGTTTAATGGTGAAAATCATTCTCTGTTACTATTTGTGGTGTGGTCCAAATGATCTTTGGATATTATTCATTTTTTTGGGTAATACTCTACAATTATATCTAAAAATATATGAATAGTTTACATATAATAAATGCATCACTGTGGGGCCCATATAACTTTGATATCCTTTGAACCGTTCGGACAACTCGGAACTCGAGGAGCGTCAATCTCGTCTTCGTACGTCCCTAGCCAGCTAGCACGTTGCGGAAGCAGATAGCGTACTATGTAACTCAGTACGCTACGTGTACTGAGTAAACTCTGTGGGGTCCACCATGATTTACATATTTTATCTACTTCGTCCATCCACTTTAACAAATAAGTTTATGGTTTTATCCCAAAAATGAGATATATTCAAATCTCAAGTGGACCTCACCACGGGAAATAGTGTGAATTGAAATTCTACCGTTGAAAATTTCTTGGGGCCCACAGAAGTTTTGGATCAAGCTGATATTTGTTTTCCACCTTCATCCATGTCTGCGTAATCTTATGAATGGATGACAAATAAAAATCACTATTGCCCTAGCAGGGTTTCAACGGTAGAAGTCACTGTGGGGCCATGAAACTTTGATATCCTTTGAACCGTTCGTATAACTCAGAGCTCGAGGAGCTTTAGTGCTCGTCTCCGCATGACACGTACCTACTACAATAGCTATATAGTTAGAGTGGATGTCAGCGGACTGATAGACATCATGGTGGGAAACAGATTGGCTACTCCGCTTGGCACTATCCCGGTGGGTTCCACCATGATATATGTGTTTCATCCATTCCGTTTATCCATTTTAACTGATCATTTTAGGGCTTGATCCCAAAAATGAGAAGGATATAAGTGTAAAGTAGACCACACCATATGACAAGAATGGTGATTGGATATCCACCATTAAAATCCTCTTAAGGCCTACTATACTGTTTATTTGACATCCAATCTGGTGATTAGGTCATACACACCCAGATGAAGGGGAAAAAATAAAGTTCAGTGTGATAAAAAACTTTGTGGCCTTCAAAAAAATTTTAATAGTCGACGTTCATTCGACACCGTTTCATGTAATGTGGTCCAGTTGAGAGTGGGATATATCTCAATTTTGGTCTCGTAAGATAAAATTATCTAGAAAAATAGATAGACGTCGTGGATGAAACACATGCATCATGGTGGGGCTCATAAAGCATTGACCACCAACCATTGGTGGGTGGCAGGTGAGTAGTCAATCCGCCCGTTACCATGGTGTTGCAGAGAACTCTGTTCTATAGGGTAAAATAATAGTCCGGCAAGTAAAAGTTATACACACACACACATACATACATGGTTCGGATCTGTTCAGTCCGAATCGGATCCAATCGGATCGGATTTCGAATCAGGTCGGTTCGCAACAGGGCTTATCTGGATCCGACCCGAAAATATTTCGGATCTGGATTATGCTACTCGATCCTGACCATCGGTTTTGTTCAAATCGGGTCGGATCGGGTCTGATCGGGTCGGATCTACCAGATCGAGTATAAGATGCCTAGCTCTATTCGCCACCATCGCTGGATCACATGACGGATGGACGTGGATTTCCTACTAAAGTCTTTCCCACGAGGTTCCTGAGCCAGGATAAGTGGGGTCCATTGTGATGTTTATGAGAAATCTAACCTGTCCATCCATTTTTCAAGCTTAATTTACGACATGAGACTAAAAAAGAGGAGGATCCAAAACTCAATTAGGCCATACGAGATGAAATAATGGGAAAGGAATGCCTCCCATTGAAACCTTCTTAAGCTCCACCTTGATGTTTATATGCCATACAACCCGTTTATAAGGTCATTTTCACTTAGATGAAGTGAAAACACCAAAAAATTATACCGATACAAAACTTTTGTGGTAATATAAATATTTCAACGGTGGTCACTGAATCCTTATTGTTTCCTCTCATGTGGCCCATTTGAGTTTTGGATCTTCCTTATTTCCAGCGCATGCGTAAGTGTTGTGATGTATAAAGCACTCTTATTTGTCAAATTTCAATGGAACAGAATAACTTATAATGTGGTTCACTTATGTGATGGAAAGTTCACCTTCAAGTGAATCAAGATGAAAAGTTCACTTTCAAGATCAACACATGAAGTTGGAAGGTGCATGTTTAAGAACAAGACATGAAGATGATTACTTCAAGTTTAAGCTCTACTTCACTTCAAGTTCAAGATCAAGCTACAACTACAAGATTACTTCAAGTAGAAGATCCACTGAACGCTACTGAAGATTCAAGTAGAAGGTTCAAGGTATATACTTCAATGTCCAATAAATTCAGGCATAATTGACCCTAGAGAGACTTTAAACTTAAGCTCTTTCATATTCTAAATATATATGGGTATTTATACTTTAGTTTGACTAGTCTAAGCCTTAGTTCGGCTAGTCTAGGCTTTGGTTCGACCAGTCTAGGAAAAATTTTGACTAGTCCAAGATTTAAACTTAAAAACGGACTTAAAACACTTCTAGGAACTCACTAACCACTGGTATCTGATTGATGTGATCTCTGCTGATTCTACCTCTTCCAAAGCCCATAGACCTTCATAGGTCTCAAATTGTCGCCTCCCTTGTATAGTAAATGGTGACTGCCCAGGTAATGTCACGGTAACTGTTCGGGCATGGCAATCCAATATTGCATGAGTCTGGGTAAGCCAATCCATACTAATAATGATATCTAACCGTTTCATTTCATCACAACTAAGTTCATACGAGTCTCATGGCCTTCCAATATGACTAGGCATGCGGGAAAAAATCTCACAGTTTCTACAACTCCTCTCATTGGAGATGCTATGACCAAGGGTCTTTCAAGACGATTCAATTCTAGATTTAGTTCTTTAGCTACGGATGAACTAATAAGAGATATGACAGAACCCAAATCAAATAGAACAAATACTGGAATATTCTAAATATAAGTCGTACCTTAGACAACTCATGAGTGTCCCCATCCCGTTCTTCTGCAAACATAGCAAATACCCATGTTGTGGGGGCCCTGTGTTGTAGCGGAGCTACTGGTCTCTGAAACGGAGGTCGGCTACTGATAGGTGGCCTAGCCATAAACTGAGGTGAATGGGGGCTGAATCGCTAGTGGCCTAGGCTTGTCGCCCTCATCTTGTGCCCTCCTGAAGCAAAACTTAGCGGTATGCCTCGGCTTCCCACAATAAATGCATGGCATACTCGGATACGAAGAAGTCCTGGCTAGCTTATCGACCATAGCGACGCTAGGAGGTAAAGGTGCGGGTCTGACTCGGCTACTCGAATCTCTGAATGGAGTTCGAGCTTTCATCATCTGGTCCACGTCCTTCTCCACCCTGGTGGCCTTGTCCACAACTTGCGCATATCGGGAAAAGTCGAGGGAGCACAATTTTGACATTATTCTCGGCCGTAATCCATCTAGAATTTCCTCAGTTTAACCCTCTCTTCATTGACGATAGTCGGCACGTACCAAGAGAGTTCGACAAAGCGGGCCTCATATTGCGCGACCGTCATATTCCCCTGCTCGAGTTTGAAAAACTGTGACACCTTCTCATCACGGAACGACTCTGAGAAATATTTCTCATTGAACTTAGTCTGGAACCTCTCCCAAGTCCATAGATATTCTGCCCCAGTGATCCTACGAGTAGAATCCCACCATTCATTAGCTTCCCCCTCTAGTGCGAAGGTGGCAAGAGTCACCTTCTAAGCATCCATACACCCCAAAGGTTCCATCAACTTTAACATACGTTTCAACCAGTGTTCGGCTACTATGGGATCTATCATCCCAGAGAAGGCTGGGGGCCTCATGCATCTTCTGGAATCTCTCGAATACGTTGATATTATCCCCTGCAGCTGAGTGCGGAGTAGACCCACGTGGTCTCTGATTTATAGCCTCTACTGCAGCCGCTATGGTGGCCTGCTAGTCTCGCATAAAGGCCTGCTGTTGGCTCAACAAGGCAACCATCTGTTCCCAGGCATTTGGTGTCAAAACTCCTGACTGGCCTCAAATGACGAAGTCCTCTCTGCATGAGTTGGGTGAGGCGTCGGGATGGCCCTTGCCCTTGACTTCGAGTCAGGCTACTCAGATTGCGCTGGGAGTGTCGGGGTGTATATAGGACTCTCCTCCCCTTTCAGTCCTCCCTGTGTCCTGCAGCATCTCTAGAGATGCCTGTACTTGCTGGGATTTCTTCTTCGAGGGCATCGTATCCTGAAATTTAGGAACGCAATGTCAGGTGCAGTATTTTATCATTATCGCACCATAGGGCAAGTAGCTCTGACATAAGGATTCTGCATTGTAAGGGATTTTAAACCCTCGATTCCTGTCTAACCAAAAGGAATTTCTCAGAGATTTAATCAGTGTTCAAAATGAAATTTCTAAAGAAAACCACATCTCTAGTTTTTGAATCTATGTATGTGATAGTCAAAAAATGGGGGCCTAGGTTTTGTTTCTATGTTCAGACAATGACTACATGCAGTGTGGAGGGCATGCAATAACTAATAGTGTGCCTTGTGTCAAGAGGCTATAATAAAGCGACTGTAGTTCTAACTTCCAAATCCACATCAAACTTAAAAGGCTAATAGAAATAATTGAAATACGATCTATGTTAGAAACACTAATACCATGTGCAATGATGAATTTCGTGGGGTAGTTGTGGAAGTAGCCAGATAGCATCAAATGAGCATAAGAATGAAAGGAAAGGTAGGAAAGCCTACTCATGCTTAATAATCACAGTTTCATAAATGAAAGATTACAAATCATCTTATAAAATTTGCAATGTTATCATGAATAAGGATAATTGATAGTTTAAAGAATAAGTTGTTTA
The DNA here is from genome assembly GCA_037074715.1 of Magnolia kwangsiensis. Classification (NCBI taxonomy): domain Eukaryota; kingdom Viridiplantae; phylum Streptophyta; class Magnoliopsida; order Magnoliales; family Magnoliaceae; genus Magnolia; species Magnolia kwangsiensis. The sequence continues at coordinate 41,754,819 of CM073574.1, forward strand.
CAGCTGCGTGTGATTTGAAATGAGTGAGTGTCCATGTCACTTTATCCTTTACTCAAATATTCACGTATACAGGGGCTTTTTAACTCAATCAAAAGGATATAGCTACATGCCACTAATGTGCTAATGTGGCACACGATACAACATCCAAGCCAACTCCCGATGGGTCCCACTATGTAAATACCTTTCTCTAAAATTGGGCCTGTCCATCGATTATTTCTAACGGTGTGGCCTGTTTAAGCAGCAAATTAGCCTGAGGTCCGAGCAGGGCATCTACAGAAGGCCATAGCAGCTGCAAGGATGGATCAGACGTCAAACGCATTTGCCATGTTAGCAGGTGGGGTGGCATGTAATTGGGCATTACCATGGGTGATTTATTAGTCAGTTAACGTAGGATAGCCTTGTATGTTTATAACCGTCTGGATACTTGCATGTGGATCTATTAGGCAGTTAATGTTGGATAGCCCATCAGTATGAATCAATTCCAAAGGTTCTAGTATTATACCGTTGTCTGCTACATAGACCAATGTCATGTGTTATTCAAAACGTGCACAGTGGTTCCTACTTCAAACAGTATATAAAACAGTGACTTGACTAAAATGAATCATCTACAAGTTAGTTAAAACTAAGGGAATGATCTTCATAAAATGAAACTTGGTAGTTTACGTCTAATACTTACAACTTCATAGTTTAAATGTTTCGACCATACAATCAATGGAAATTTCAGTTTATTTTACTTGAGAAAGATATTATAACAGAATTCAAATTGCGTAACAATATGGAATTTGTGTACTTACCTAAATTGAAAGTCAAGTCTTAGTAATGCTAGCATAGACAAAAATATTTGATAGTTAGAAAACAAGTAGTTCATAGTTGAGTGCAGTTGAAATAAGGGCATTGACATGAGTAAGTGTACATGCATGAAACCTAATGTGATTATGAGATTCAATACTGGGGACCTAAATTTGGGTCTCTATGTTCGTAAATTAGCCTAAGCCTAGTAGAAAATTTTCCTATGTTCAACTTTCTAATTTAAGGGGACACCTATGAAATTCTAAACGTAAAATGTAGAAAGTTTGTACAGACTCCTTCCTAAAGACAAGGTTTGTCTAAACTCTCTCTTTGATACCAACTTATGACACCCTGGTTCTCATGACCCAAGGATGGTCGCTCGAGCACGAGAATGCCGAGGGTTATGTAGTACTACGTAACTACCATTCATCTAATGTCCAACACATTTCATAATATCAACACCTAACTGCTATATAAACTTTTTAAATGAGTTCATCATGTATGAGTAGAAGTAAAAATAAAGCAAGATCCCATAGTAGGGGATTTTTAATTACAATTCCCAAACCAAGCAAAACTAAGATAGTGTCTGAAAACATGAAAGTAAATAGATCATATATGTAACATCTCAAAAATCGGGGGGTCGAGTAAAAACTCCACTCCCGAGTTCCAAAATGTTATTTATGCAACATAGATATGTATGATTGAATGTTGTCTGTGTTAATATATTAAACAAGAGTGAGATTAAGCCAGAACAACATATCATACTCCAGAGACAGTGAAATTAACAAGCGAAAGACTGTGATAGTAGGTATAACATATATAAACTGTTGTATGTCTCCAGAGTGTGAACATGTTACCAGGTTATATGCATACATGTATACTCCAAAAGTAAACAAAACGAATATACATGAGTGCGCTAAAAATATAAAATGACAAGTGTCAAGGCATCTAATCAACCTCCCTGTAATTCCGTCAATCAGATCACGCATAAAGGAGGAATCCTCCTCATCATCATCAAGTCCAGCTCCGCCTCGCAGGCCGCGCCATCATCTGCAATCACAAAAAGGGACTGGTGGGTGTCCGGAAACACCATCCCGTAATGTGGGAGTGAGTGATCAACTCAGTGGGATAAGAGAGCAGAGATTAGCATGTTATCAAATCAATCATGCAATAATAGTAAAGTAGTAAATCAAACAATCCTAATACTGTTGTTAATGTAATATGACATGACGTGATGTATGCCCTCATCGACAATCTCCCTCATACGGCACCATCTTACGACCGCGGCATGCAATTGTCTCTCAAGTGCTCCACATCTTCCAGGCACATGCAATATAATGGTGATATGATTTTCGAGTTGTTATTAGTCCATTCAAACAGCAGAATTGGAAAACTAAGGTACTTCCCTTATATCAATCCCAACACAGATCCTGTCTAGGGTCGTCACTCCTAATAATCTCATACGATGTATATTTTGTAGGTCGCTGCAAGGGCTGTTAGGGCTGTTGCTCGTACTCATTGCACCGCTCCCCCATCACCTTATCAATACAGGCCTACTGTACTCTCACTGCTACGGAAGGGTCGTCGCCTCCCGTAGACTCAGAATACGCTCGAGGTCACTACAAAGGGCTGTCAGGGCTGTTGCTCGCACTCGTTGCACCGCTCCCCCATCACCTTATCAATGTAGGCCGACAGTAAGAATATAGTGTCCCATACCACCATAATCTGCTCACGAGTCATAGGTGCTCACTGGTCACTACGGGGAGGTTTGTGGCCCCAGCGTAGGCCGATATCTCGACCACGGTGTCCCATACCACCATGCCCGGCTCATGAGTCTTCGTGGATCAAGGTACCATGGTTAACAGGGTTTACAATGGTAAGTTTAGTACCCTAGGTTCAAGCAGTTATGACTCATACAGGGTGAACATACAATGGCCAGTCGGGTTACTTGACGGGCTCGACTAGCACGAGCGCATCGCAAGTCGAACGACATGAAGTGCGTGAAACACTTCGCGTGGCGTAACCACTGCTGCCAACTCCAAACATGACTCGCGTTCATCGACGCGTCCTTCGTGGCAAATATAAGCCAACCACAAAATTTCTCGGTTACCGACTGCCTGGACTAAGTATAGTCCCAAACAATTATGGAATCACATCAGCAATCATATTAGAGTATTGGAAATGAAATACAACCATGTAAGCATGTTAACACATGTTATAACATACAACTTAAGTAAATCTTCCAAGCACATGCATTCCATACATGTAATGAAATCATGCATTTAGCTAACATGTAGGAAATCATTTACATCAGCATATTAATTGAGAAAACAATCTCAAACTAATTCATAACACCATTTAATTCAATACATACTAATACAAGCATTTATACAAGCACTTACACTACACACTTAAGTCTACATATAGTATGTCGACCCGAAGTGCGCATTTAGGCGAATCTCTTCGCCAAACTAATTATGCACGTATTCCTAACATTCTAATGTGACAATAAACCATGTTAATCACATCAGTAAAATATAAATAAAAACAGTACTTCTTACAAATGACTAAAATGCCCTAAATCTCATATTCTTCGTCGGTTTACGAAATAAGAAACGGACAGCATGTTGTACATGTCAAACGGCGATATCATCGATAATCTACTATTAAATGACTTGAAAGCATTAAAAATAGTCAATCAAAGCATCTAATATCCGCACCTTATCTCTTATAAACGTATCGTTTCGAACGGAGCGTATACGCTTCGTCTACGGCGACTAGAGAACCTGTTTTACGAGATTTATCAGCTAACATGCTATAAATCCAAGGTAACCTCAAATCAGTAACTTCTAGGGTATTTTCTTACTTGAAAATGTGAAGAAATCACCGGCTAGGTGATTGAGGTGTGTTGCTTAGGCACTTGCAACAGGTGGTGCAACGGCAGGTAAATTCTCTCCTACTCTCTCTCACAAACTCTCACCTTTTCTCTCTCCCAATCTAGAGCTTTTTGCAAATTCAGATGAGAGAGAGGAGTGAGGGTTTCAACCCCTTTTATAAATATAAAAATGCCTGGAATAGGCTCGGGAATAAAGTTTACTTGATGTATATCCATTTCGGGGCTGTTTCGGTCCAAAAGATCATTTCTTGTGGTCCCCTGGCCGAACGCGGTCGGACTTAAGCTTATGCATACCGGATCTAGCACACATCAAGTTTTCAGTCCCGCAGGGTTCACAGATCGCACTTGGCGATCCATTTTCAGTTCAGCGGTCACCGCACGTAGATCAGGCCTGCAAGTCTCATGATATGAAATAGAAATTTTTCCTGATCTGAGGGTGTAATTTGGCTGAATTTTGACGGTCAGAAGGCTTAATACTGACGCGTCAAGTCGTGTGCCAGATTTGAATTTCAAATTCCAAATCTGTCCCTATTCGCACTCTCTTCAGTCCGGGCTCAATGAAACAGCCTGTGATTATCGGTTGGACTTGATTTTCGAAATGATTGTCAAGTCCAGCTAGGCGGTTCTAACGGTCTAAGATAGCAGATATCGGACTTTCGACGCGCGGTCTAGATCCAATACAAAGTTTCAAAGAGGTCCAGAGAACAAACCGGCTTAGAGTTTGATCCAAGGTTATAGAGTATTATAGAGTCATTGGTTCTACTCGATTTGGGTCTTGTAGAACGTATTTAAAGTGATCAGGGACTATTTCCCAGCTACTCTAGCGTTGCGCTAGCTAACTTGTGCTTAGTTTCTAAAGGAATTAATCCTAAGTGATTTATTTGGCTATGGAATTGGGTTCTGAGCGATTTTTCAGGTGTTTTAGTTGACCCATTGCCTAAGGACGTCAAATCCTAGATTGGCCAAAATCCGGGGTGTTACAATATATCATCAGTTGAGCTCTAACGGCTCAACCATGTCAGCATGCTGTCCTTCCTCTCCATACTCCTCATCAGTTGTGTCAGGGGTATCATCACACGGGCCATCTTCCTTCGTCATACCTGTATCTATTTGGTGCAACCGCATGATTGGGTGAGTGAAAACTCAGTGAGAATTTCCCTCATAGATTCAACCATATCACATTATTCCAATATAGGTTAACATAATATATTCGATTCATAAGGCAATACACTATATATGCATGTGTATGAATGCATGAATATATGTTCAAGTTACAGATTTGGGTATGCACATCCAGCTGTCAAAATAAAAGACTGCCCACGGTAAGTAAACTACTTAGAAAAGGCAATGAAGGTGAGTGCACCCAAGGACGACCTCCTGGAAAAACATTCGGGGTACGCCCAAGGAGGTATTAAAATCCCAGAAAAGCCTTATAAAAGAAAGGAGCGGCCCATAGTAGTGCAAATGTGCATACTCTGATGGTTGAATTTGGGTAATAGAACCTTTAGCAACCCAACGAGATGTGACTTATGATGAACATTCGGAAAAGCTCTCATGTGATGCGTGGATGTTATGCACCATGACACTTATGTATGCTTCATTAATAAGATAGAAATGTCCATCAAATTGTAAGTACGAAACATCCATCCATGAATTCAATGTGGCTTTTTATAATTTCTTTACCAAACCTCATGTAAAGCCTCAAGTGAGCTTATGAATTATTTAAGGGTCCTTTTATATTTCTAAAGGAGCCGTCTCATATACGTTCCTTGCACAACTCACAATGTAATATAAATTAAGAGTTGTAAGGCCCAAGTCATATTATTAGAATTAAGCTCATGATATGGAAATGACAAGAGGAATTTTAGTACTATGATCAATCCATAACAACTATGAGAGATGGAATTTATATCCTTACTTGGAGCACTACTTGGGGAGAAAATCTTATTTCTCATATTGTAAGATCTATCCCTATGATAGCATCAAGTAAGCTAGAAACTAGAGAATATAGCAAGTCATGAAGTAATTTTTCACTATACAGTTTATAGATAATCTAACATGAAGTTCATGTTCTCATCATGTGTAATGGAAAACTAATCATAGGCAATTTATTATAAATGTAGTATGGAAATTATAATACAATACTTCCTACACATAATCAAAGGAACATGACATTAAAAGATTACTTCATGGAAATGCACTAAACTAGGAATTAGAAGTATGCAATTAGAAATAATAAATCTCTAAATTTCTCAACTATGGGTATTTAATCTACGTGGGAATTTATAAAGGGAAGAAGCTATGGGGGATGCTTCTCACCTTGATGTCGTTCTTGGAGTTAATTGAAGGGGATTATCCTTCAAGGTGGCAGTGACTAGCAGTACCAGTAGGGGCATTATAAGCTTCTAGTGAGTTACAACCGAGTTGACTCGGTTGGGATTATCAACTAACGACTAATTGAGTTCGTTTCAAGGGTTTTGTTAGCTAAAGGGTTAAATTAAAGGTCCATTGAACCCAATGTTTCTCAAAATCATTCACGACTGGTTGGAGTCAGCTTGACTCAGCTAGAAGATTGACCGAGTTAGCTCGACAATGGGTATTGAGTTGACCCAGTCGGCTAGATGGTCGGGTCAGCCCCAGACTGGGCAGATCTGGAACGCCCTAAATTGGGCCTTAACTCACAGCACCGAGTTATTTCTCAGGCCCAGGGGAGTTAGATTTATTCTCCTATATTGCACCAGAGTCACTGACTCAGTGGTGACTCTAGTGCAAACGGCTCTTCTACCCACAACTCTTGACAAACCAGAGCTCGGTTCGAAGCATCGAACTAGTTCCAGGAAAAATGACCACTGCCATGAAGGTGGATCGGGTTTTCCCATCCAGGAATGGTGCTGAGTCGCTCAACTCGCAACTGAGTTGAGCGGACTGTGAACACAGCCAGTTGAGTGGTGTAATCCTTCAATGATTAAGAGAGAATAGACGGGATTACCTAACCAGGGTCGTTGTTAGATGCTGAAAGGGGGTCAGTTCATTAACATGCCTGTTGAAAGGTTAAGACAGGGAGTGGGGTTGATTGGCACAACTTCCACCTTTGCCCCCCCTCGAATGGTTTACGACTCAGTAAAAGAAACGGGTCGGAAACTAGTTTTGACTTGTCGTCTATGGAGCCGAGTGAAGTGGCTAAGTTGGACAGCGACTGGAAACTCGTTCCAGTTGTTGCTTCCTCTCTCAGATTCCCCTACTTTCTCTCTTTCCGTCTTCTCTCTTCTTTCCCTCTTTCAATCTATCTCACGGCCAATGATCGACTAGCTGAGTCAAGTTGCTACGAAGCTTGCAACTCGCACCAGCGGCGCTAAAGAAAAAGAACTCTCACTCTCCCTTGTTATTTCTCTCTCTCTCTTTCTTCTTTGAGATTTGCCCTAATACATGTCTATATATAGCCATTCCATTTCTGGAGAGTTCTACCACTAACACGAAGATTAGTGAGGGAATACTGCGAGTTAGCTAAGAATGGCTCGCCGCACGGGCTTCCCCATGCATTAGATCCTGAGCATGGGCCCACACCATTATCCCTGATTGACTTTAGATGGGGTGGGCCACATGATGAGTGACTCGGATAAGAGAAAAGATCGACCCTTTGAAATGTGCCACTCACAGATCAACCGGTGAAGATGACCCGCTAATCATGGCGATCTGGTAATGGCTGATAGATCCACTGATCTGATGCATCCAAATGATTTGGATGATGCCTAGGAGGCTTGTGTAGTCCACTAAATGGTGAATAGTGGCCGAAGATTAGTGGAGGTTTAGCCGTGTGAAGGCATTTTTTTTACGTCGGCCTGACAACTCGCCATTTTATCGAGATCTTCTCATCTAGCTATGAGAATATCAAAGAGCCCTAAAACTGACGCCTGAGATTAGTTTGAGAGAAGTTTTTAGAGGCTAACGGCAGCTAGGATGGATAGTTTCTATAAATGGGATTATTCCTTCCGCCACCAGTCGTCACCGTGGCATTACTGGAAATGGGGTGGTGACTGTGCTTTACATGGCATGTATGCGCACAGTCTTGAGCTTACCTGGTCGTTCGGATCGCCATCAAGATGCACGGTTTAGAAGGATTTCACATCCAGGCGTTGCGTCGGGATGGCCTTGTTGCTCCACTGCTCGAGCGTTCCAGCGGTCCACTCTATTCTAATCCTAACTTAGGTTATGGTTGATGGGACTAGTTGACTACGATGGACAGTTCAGATCTGATGAGAGTAGCTCCGATGGCCCTTGGTGGTGGCCCATTTAAGGTTGACAGACGATTCTTTTAAATTTTGAGTGCGACGGGAAATTTGATTTAAAATCTGGTTTCTTAAAAATGCATCGGGTCATACTTAGTTTGACCCAGCCTTAGTTTCCATGTACACTGCATGTACATGGGTCTGTTGTTCACTCCCCAAGTGCAGGGTTGTGATGTAGTAATAACTCGGTAAGACCAAGGTCGAATCCCAAGTGACTGAAACTGTACGTAATCTAAAATTAAGTAGGATTTGAACTAGAATAAGATGAATTCTAAATCAAGTAGCAATTGTGAAATAATTATAAGTTAATTAATCTAAAACTAAGGAGATATCAGAGAAGGGTAACTAAGGATTCAGAGGATCCACTTGTAGAGATCAGGGAGATCTTATGCCTGCTTCAAGAATTATGAAATTTACTGAACTGCCGTTGATCTAATTTTCAAAGAGATGAAAGGTATATGAATTAGAATGGATTCCATCACCAAACCATGCCCAGGAGACAAAGCAAACAACAGAATTAAACTAATTACCAACCAATCACATGTATGAAGGTTAAGAAGAGTACCGACATCCAACTATGCCCAGGAGACTATTGTGAACAACAGGGCTTCCTGACGTCATAAACATAAAAGAGAAAAGGACATGCTCCAAGCCATTGCAGACCCATTGTAATTTCAGTCACAACAGACCGTTAAAGACTAAACAAAATATGCCATTAATAATCAACTAAAATCAACGTCAATTCATGAATTAAAATTAAATTAAAAATATAAAATAAAATCTCTCATCTCACTACAAGCTTCACCTCTTAGCCCTAGCTAGGAGGTTTAGCCAGACATGATGTGGGCTAGATCCAAATAAATAAAGAGAAAAAGAAAAGGAAAAGAAAAGGGAAAGAAAAACCAAAGCTCTTCTCTCTCTCTCTCTCTCTCTCTCTCTCTCTCTCTCTCTTTCTCCTGACGTTCCAACCCAGCCAAGATCTGGATCTTCCTCCCAAGGTCTGAATAATTGCTCTCCACATCCAAAACCTCCTTATATAGCTGCTGGAGTGGTGAAAATCGGACTTGAATCAGATTTGGAAAGCTATCGCATGCGCAGCGAAAACCTTTTCGCAGCCAAGTTCAGTGCCTCAAAAATCACCACTTTCCTTACTCAAATTTTAAAGAAATACCATCCCTTAGAACTTTCGTAGGTCCTCTACATGATAAACGGTTCAGATCTGTCATATGATCAAAGATGGTGGGCCACAACCGCCTGGAAAGGTTAGTTTTCACGGATGTGCGAAATCTTTCGCACCATTTCGCTATTGTGATCGGTGGGCCCCACAGAAGCATTTTCTGGAAAATCCACCCTGTCCATTGCATTCAGAACGAAATTTCAGTTAAGAATAGATGGTTTTAAATGTCTATTGACGTGGTTCAGAGAATAAATTATAACAAAATCAGATTTGAACGCTACAGGGCAGCCCTTTTGTGGCCCTTGTATTGTACACGTGTGCTTGCATGGCTGAAAACTATCAGCTAGGTTTTATAGTATTCACAGCCATCTACACGGTGGACGGTGCAGATTAGACGTACGGGCAATGGGTGGGGCCCACTATCTTCCGCAAAACGACGCCGACCGTCCATTTGCTGACGAAGTTTCCTTTTCTTTTTTTCTTTTTCGGTGCACGCCTAGTGCACTTGTGCACTATGCACACTCTATTCATGTGGGGTCCACTATGATGTTTTTTTCCAAATCCACTCCAGTCATTCAATTACTCTCCCTACTTAAAGCGTTGAGACCAAATTTAAAGCAGTTCTGGATATCAGGTGGGCCCAGAATCAATGGTTTATGGGCTGATCTATCAGTTAGGGCACTTCCATAGTGATCCAATGGCTAAAATTTTACATGTACGATTAATTTATGGCCCTCATCCCATATATGAAGTTTCAGGACAATCGGATGGTGAGAACCCTATGATCTTGCATTTTGGACGTCCTTCAGGCCACTTGAGTTTCAGTTCCTCCATTTTTACAGATTTCTGGCGTGTAATTCCGTCGATCTCAGTCCCCTGGGGTCCGTCCCTTGCTCTGGTGAATCTTGAGCGTTAAATCCATGCTTTTAATACCTTTTTGTAGTTCATGCTCGTAAAATCACCGTACAACATAAACACGATAAAACGGGCCATTAAACAGTATCATGCTCGTAAATTCAGGAAATAAATGGGGTCTGATATGCAATATTTGACCCTCAACACAACCCCCAACCAGCATTTTGCTAGTCTCGAGCAAAATATGCGAAAAATAAGTTGAGAATTACAGGATGATTTTCATAAACTCGAGTGATTTTTACAAATAATCCGAATACCAAAAATTCTAAGGTTCATGAATGTTGGGCATTAATTTCTCCTGGACTCAAGCTCTCAGTAAACTTCCTAGTCAAGTTCAAAATATTAATCCACCAATTAGAAAATTCCTAAACATTGAGATCCATGGTTGTATAGTATAATCTCAGCTTATCATCATTAAAATTCACTTCTCTATTTTAAGATATCATTGATAACCAATAAGAGGATTCAACAAAAACCTGAACCGAAACCTGCCTCATAGATCAACCTACGAGTAATGCCAATGAAATGAATCAAATCCTCACCTATAGGGAGCAAACCTATGGGTGAAGACCAGTCATTCAATATTTTTCGCATGTCATTCTTGGGGAATCAACCTTCACCTGTAGGGAGCAAACCTATGGTGAAGACCATTCACCCAACCTTTTCAATTCATCTTTATAATCATGATGGTAAAATTTCTCAGGCCGGTTCTTTTCATGCTTAGTGATTACCAAGTTAATCCTTCAATATTGAGTTGAAACCTTAATGTGCAAGCGAGATGTGTTTTGTGAAATCATGACTCAATCAATGTTTATAACTTCTAATTCTGGATTAACAATTCAGACTTAACTGTAAGATCTAACAGATACTGAATCTAAGAGTCATAAATTATTAGCATAACGAATCTTAAAATTCTAAGTCAAGGATATGCATCAAAATCACTTCAAAATCATAGGTATTTTCAGAAAAATGTTAAAAATTTGCATAATTTTTTCTCAAGACTTAAAAAATACTGATTGGGTTACCTAATCTCCCACCCCCAACCTAAAATCTACATTGTCCTCAATATAAAAGATATAAACATGCAATGTACATGGGACAACGAAAGTAAATGAGAAGTTATGGGAGGATAATACCTGGATAACGAATTGAGAGAGATTTTTCAAAAGATCAGTAGAAGAGAGCAGGTTAGTACGAGAGAGAAAGTAAAACAAAAATAATAAAAATAAAAGCCTAACTATATCATTTTCACAGGTGCTCTCGATTGCATTTAGCGTATGCAACAAGCCTTTAAACCCCTAGGTTACCCCTAGTGGACGAGTTGTAGTCTCGTGAGGGTTTGCAGTAATGTTACCCACAAACATTGAATCGTTCATGCCGCAAGGTTCCCCTTCCGGCCAATATCTTGATAAGTTTCTCAGTAAGTTCCTCAACAGGATCATCCAAAAGCCTTTTTTGCAATAGGCTTGGGCGCCCTGGAGTATGACTTTCTAGAGAGACTTATGTACCTCATAAGAAATCTTTCATTGAATTACTTGAGGTATCCATAACATATACGATTCACCTGTGACAGAAGAAGTTTCAACGTTAGTATCGCATGGTGAATCAGAGACTACAAGTAAATAAAGTTTAGAAAACTTTCTAAGAAGTGATGTAGTCTCAACACATTCCGAAGCTCCAAACTCCGGTTTAATTTTGAGCTCCTCTTCCTTTACTGGTAGACGTTTAGGATTAGGGGAAGAGAGGGTTTCAGAGTAAGGGTTCTCTTTGTCAGTGATAACTACTGAGATGTTGTCTTGTAAGGTATCTGCTTTGTTTCTTAACATAAGATCGTTTGAAACTACAAAGTGTGCCAAGCAATCTCACGAGTTGGGAAGTTTAGCTGAGTGTGACTTATTGTGGCTCGTGATGATCTGCGCAAAGAATCCATCGTCCTTGAAAGTAAATGGAGGTATGCTCTCTTGCCTCATCCTGCACAGACAAATTGAGGGTCAGTCGACGAAGTATTGATGGGCAAACTCTGTTCATTGATACTACTCAGAAGAGGCATTGAATCATTAAAACTTGACAGTTCAGATGGTGGCCTCAACTGGGTGGTTTCAAATTCCAGAGTTGTATCAGGTGGCTCGTTCGTCTCTTGAATCATATCATCATTCGATTCAGAGAAGTGGTCCAAATATGTTTCACAAGAGTTGGAAGGGTCAGTTATAAAGGGCTCATCCTCCACCTTTGAATCAGACATGTCAGGTGAGGGGAGTGACTCATTATGACCGACCACTTCATGTACGTCTTGATCATTGATCTGGACCAAACATGAGAGGGATTCTAGGGGAACTGTGGCTGCACATTCAGGATCATCACCCAAATAAGCATCATCATCCAGTTTCGTGCAGTGCACAGTTGGGATGGGATCACCTTCCTCACATTCTATTCCTAAATTCAGTTAAGGTTCGACTAAACTAACCTCCTCATCATTGAAATCATGTGTGTCATGTAAGAAAAGTGTGTCATCATCAATGTATTTAAAAGACACCTATGTACCTTCACCATTCTTTCGAACAATCATTGAGATTGACTCATCGGGAAATTGAACCACATGCCCATTAACGGAAACCAACTCCTCATTCCAAATTCTAAATTCTTTCAAAAGTGAATGCGGATCACTTTCCTCATATTGTGCTTCTAGATTTGGATGAGGTTGTGATAACCTAGCCTCTTCCTTCTCCATAAGGTGTGACTGAATTATTGGAATTGAGGATTTGAGCAGTTCATATGATTGTATGACAAGTTGATTGAATTGCTCTTGTGCTTTCATGAGTTTCTGAAGTGAATCCTCTTGGATTGTTTCTGGTTGGGTTTCAAAGGTAGAGGACCCAAGAGAATTATCACTATGATATATAGCTGGTTCAGCTTCCCGACATTGATGTTTCTACTGGTTATAGTCATACAGATCATAGGTGAGAGAATCTGATGGTTGATAATACTTATTATCACTCATAATATAATCACGTATCGTTTTCTTTTTATCGGATGTGTGATAATAATTCTCACAACCATAGTTATGATAACTCCAACACTCACATACTGTTTTGTTAATCCATGGGGTGTAATTGTTCTCCTGCTTATAATCACGTAAGGACTTCTTAGCCGGTGGATCTTTATATTCTGATCGGTTCTCAATGATAGTTTCAGAAAAGTTTTGAGACATAAGTTGATTTATCTCATTATCATCCCAAAATAAGTTATTCTTCTCAGCATACTGACGTTGCCACTCATGCATATACATAATGAAACCCTTAATCTGAATTTAATCCTAAGAAAAATAGAAGAAAAAAAATCCTACAGCAATGTGGAAAGTAAGAGGAGGAGAAGTTAAAAAGATGTTACCATACTAGAGATTCCTATATTAAGAGCCTGCAAAATAAGACAAAACAAGTTAGTTTCTGAAAAGAGAAAGTCTAGGATTAAAAAAATCTCTAAAAATAAAACCCTAATTCTAAAAATAGAAAAAATAAAGAAATTATAAAGATATCACCAAATTAGAAGTTTCTATCTCATAATCCTATAAAACAGGAAATACAAGTTAGTTGTAAAAAAATCAGAAAAATCTAAACCTAAAACTGAAGTTAGTAAAAATCTTAATTTTAAACTAATCCTAAAACTAATTAATTTTAAAAACGTAGCCGTTAGTCCCCGGCAACGATGCCAAAAACTTGTTCACTCCCCAAGTGCAGGGTTGTGATGTAGTAATAACTCGGTAAGACCGAGGTCGAATCCCAAGGGACTGAAACTGTACGTAATCTAAAATTAAGTAGGATTTGAACTAGAATAAGATGAATTCTAAATCAAGTAGCAATTGTGAAATAATTGTAAGTTAATTAATCTAAAACTAAGGAGATATCAGAGAAGGGTAACTAGGGATTCAGAGGATCCACTTGTAGAGATCAGGGAGATCTTATGCCTGCTTCAAGAATTATGAAATTTACTGAACTGCCGTTGATCTAGTTTTTAAAGAGATGAAGGGTATATGAATTAGAATGGATTCCATCACCAAACCATGCCCAGGAGACAAAGAAACAACAGAATTAAACTAATTACTAACCAATCACATGTATGAAGGTTAGGAAGAGTACCGACATCCAATCATGCCCAGGGACTATGGTGAACAACAAGGCTTCTTGACGTCATAAACATAAAAGAGAAAAGGACATGCTCCAAGCCATTACAGACCCATTGTAATTTCAGTCACAACAGACCATTAAAGACTAAACAAAACATGCCATTAATAATCGACTAAAATCAACGTCAATTCATGAATTAAAATTAAATTAAAAATATAAAATAAAATCTCCCATCTCACTACAAGCTTCACCTCTTAGCCCTAGCTAAGAGGTTTAGCTAGATATGATGTGGGCTAGATCCAAATAAATAAAGAGAAAAAGAAAAGGAAAAGAAAAGGGAAAGAAAAACCAAAGCTCTTCTCTCTCTCTCTCTCTCTCTTTCTCCTGACGTTCCAACTCAGCCAAGATCTGGATCTTCCTCCCAAGGTCTGAATAATTGCTCTCCACGTCCAAAACCTCCTTATATAGCTGCTAGAGTGGTGAAAATCGGACTTGAATCGGATTTGGAATGCTATCGCATGCGCAGCGAAAGCCTTTTCGCAGCTAAGTTCAGTGCCTCAAAAATTGCCACTTTCCTCGCTCAAATTCCAAAGAAATACCATTCCTTAGGACTTTCGTGGGTCCTCTACATGATAGACGGTTCAAATCTGTCATATGATCAAAGATGGTGGGCCACAACCGCCTGGAAAGGTCGATTTTCGTAGGATCCTATAAGGAGAATTTTCCAACGTATATTTATCTCGTAAGAAGCATAACCACAAGTATACCCAAATCACAAGAACAACATCATCACCACATATCCACTAATATAATCATTCGAGTACACTACTGAAATGAAAATACAATATAAAGATATCAAATAAAAATTTCAAAAGCTCCACCACACACTCCTGCCTCAAATCGGCTGCATCCTAACATTACCTGCATGCATCTATCGTGCATAAGCTTATAGAAAGCTTAGAGGCTGGTGAAAGTGTGTGCACAAGATAAGTGCCAAGCACACAAATATAACGCCATAAATCATGTAATATCGGAATAAGAAGAAATACTGACAAGATCATGAATCATACGATATCAGAGTAAGTAGAAATATACTGGCAAGTCCATGAGTTATACAATATCAAAATATGTAATGTAGATCAGGTATGCAAACGCAAAATCATATAGAGTCAAATATCAGATGCCGAGGATGCAATACAATATACAAATCCTGCTAAGTCTGTCTAGCCCATATAAGTGCAGAAACATATCAACCCAAAATGTCATATGCCCATGGATGTAATACAATATGCAATGCGAATGAAATGAACAAGTTGGAGTATGAAGTTCGGATGATAGTACGTAGTATCGCAGGTTATGGGGTCCACCACAAGAGGCTTCTATCCAAACTAGTCTCATACATAAATTTGGATAGTTAGACTCAATGTGGTAAACTCTTGATCTCAAGTTAGTCGCATGTATAACCGAAATCCTGGTCATGCGAAGGTACACGTAACAAATAGTTACGCACCACCAGACCGAGTGGATAGTGAATGAATGAATGAACAATAATACAATTCCTGCTCAATAAGTCCACATATCAGTACGGTTCTTCTCTGGGATCATCACCAGGGTCTAGTACACTTCACAATGGTTGCCGCCTCCCTAGCCGAACAACCAGTGAGTGGAAAAGACCTCATTATCTACCTAGCCAACAGTCTGTCAATACCTACCCGGCTCGTCGATAGTGGACTCATTTATGAGCTGGTCATACTCATCCTAGCTTACAGCCCCCTCACTTGGGAGGATAAGGCCACACCCCCTCCCAACCGACCACGACATAGTGGGAGACGCGGCCTACTAGTATTCGGTACTCGGGCGTTATATATTCACTTGGTGTAGACGTTGGGGTGTCTCTTGGCCTCGGAGGTTTAGGAACTTTCACTCATGGACATCCAAAGTACCCAGATGCTCGAATCAAACATTTTTGGTGTCCCATCTGGCCATCCAGGATATGCTTGTGGAGGTCAAAGCCCTGATATCGTTAGGGCGTACAACGATCATGTCACACGTATGCGAGATGCATGAGTCACACCGTCCAGTCATGCAGCAATCCTGCGTGTACCGCACGCTCATGTGGGTAACTCCTATCAGTGAGTCCCATAAATAATCTACCCAATGACATATGTTATGATCAGTCGCTACTCATATCAAGCATACATATGATGCGTATGGTATGAGTCATGGAATTATACTAAGCATGTTATATGGTGATGAACTATTCTCACAACGAAGATGAGCCTAAACGGCCTATGCACAATAAGTATGGGCCTATCAATGGGTCATAGGGAGAGTTACAATGCGGACATTTAACCAACATTATCCTTAACAATGTGGACGTCAAACCATCATTGTTCCCAAGGCATGACTCACCATAAATATCATTACATAAACCATGGTGGAATCACACAACGCAATAAACCTTATATACATCCCATTGGGCCTCCAATACATCAAATGGACTGCATAACATGGGCCCCATATATATATCAAGGTAGGCCTCAATGGACGGGCCACAAATACATTAAGATAGGCCTCATCACATAGCTTTATATATCAAGGTGGGTTTCAACGGACGGGCCACAAATACATCAAGGTGGGCCTCATCACATGGCCTTATATACATCAAGGTGGGTCGCGTCAATGGGCCTCATATATCACATCGGCCTTATCCAATGGGTCGAATCAATGGGCCAAGTCAAAATGGGCCGAGTTGAATGTTTCTATTTTTAGAAATCAATATAGAGTATTATATATATATATATATATATATATATATATATATATATATATATATATATATATATATATATATATATATAAATGAATTATATCAAAAGATCAACTGGATCGCACTCTAAATAACAGTGGTGATAATGATTTCCACCATTAAATTTTCAAGGCCCACCATAACATTTATTTTCCATCCAATCTGATCATAAGGTCACACAACCCTGAATTAAGAGGAAAAATAAATTTCCTAATGATCCAAAACTTCTTTGACAACAAAAAGTTTTAATGACAGACACTCAATCCCCACTGCTTTTTGCTATTTGGTCTACTTGATAGGTAGATCTGCCTCATTTATCTCAAGCCTTAAGGCTAGCTCACCACTAGATGGACGGTTTGGATGTAACCCATACATCAAGGGTGGGGTTCACTGACCGTCCAACAGCCCAACAAAATGGTTGGATGGCATAGATAAAACACATACGGCATGGCTGGGACCCACGGTGTGGGCCAGCATGTGCATCACGGTGGGGCCTGCCCAGCAGTGCACAGTGCAACAGCGCTTGCTACCTGTCCACTGGATGTCAGCAGCAGTAGGTGCTGCTGCAAAAATTTTTATTATTATTTTTTTTTATTTTCTATGGTATTTCCTAAGTAGGGCCCGCATTCGAAAAATCCAACCCACCCATTGGATTCCATGGCTTAAGACAGACCCATCAAGCCCAATATTCGATGTTTTTCGGTGTATAGAAACATTAGGGTGAATTTCAAAGGTAAGAACACTGTTTTCTGTGCTATGGCCCGCTAGATAGTCAAATTGGCCTCATTTTTCGGCTCAACGCCTAAAATGAGCTGAGGAAAGGAATGGATGGCGTGGATAAGGTTCGTACATCAAGGTGGGGCCTATATGAGTGACCCAACCAAAAGCCTTAAAATTAAATTACTTTTTGCAGTGAGTACACCTCACTGTCTGCTCACTCTCCACAACGGCGTGGGTATACATTTCATCAAGATGGGTCCCACGTGGATGTGGCCCACTTGATTTGTATCAATCTAATATTTGTGTTTTCCCATCATTCAGACCCTCTAAGGGGTAGTAAAGTGGGTTGGTCCCCATGTTTGGACAGCCATGGGGTCCATTTGATGGATGGTTTGGACACCACATACACTCACTAAATGGGCCACAAAATAAAGGAAGGAGAGAGAGAGAGAGAGAGAGAGAGAGAGAGAGAGAGAGAGAGAGAGAGAGAGAGAGAGAGAGAGAGAGAGAGACGTGTGATGGAGGGATCCCGATACTATGGGCCCTCCCTTTCATGCATTCAATCATATATTAAGTGGGTACCAATATATGCGGGCCCACCAAATCAAAATCAACGATGAAGATTTTTTTTCCACCAAAATGGAAGGTCTAGATGACCTCTTTCAAACTAGAAAGTAAACATCATGATGGGGTCTATGGACAATGGCCCTATCATGGAATGATCATGAGAATTAAGGTGGGCTACCAGCCACATATAAGGTCCAAAGTGAGATCCATACCATCAATCGGTAGGCCTCACTTGGCCCATCATAAAAACATAAAATTTGGGCCTATAGAAACATTCACCATTCGATCTTCTTGGTCCGATGGAACGCCAATCTCCTTGTGTCTCTCTTTGATGGAAGATGATGAAAAAGGAATGGCTAGGATGATAAATTTTGGGATGGAAAGTGGGCCACACAAATTACTCTTTTCTCTCTTGGAAGTGCTTGGACGTGCACTCCTTTGCTTGCCTGGAAAATGTGAAGAGAAAGAGAGGAAATGGGTGGTTGTAAGAGAGGTGATGGATGTACTTGACATGTATGGGGTGTGTAAGAGAGAGGGTGAGAGAGAGTTGACTTTAGGGTTACTCCTGTACTTGACATGAGGTGATTGATTGATTGATTGATTGATGGGACATATTGTAGAGATTCTCTTCGGATTACAAACGCGCGTACTTTTTTTTCAAACTGAATGTGAGCCCACATCTCCTGGCTAGGATATTGAATTATTATGTAAGACGAGATATTGGAGCCGCGACGACGATGCAGTCGCAATAGTACAAGTTTCGGATCAAGCCGACTCTGAAAATTGAGATACGACTCAGGGTTGCGAGCAACTACCGACTACAGATCGCGAGTCTCCGAAATTCGACCGGGAGGACCGCGGAAGCCTATGGAACAGTACGGGCTAGGATACGGGCCTCACAAAATCTGAACCATCAGGTTTCTTAGAGGGGTCCACGTAAACATCTAGACGGCGGATTTAGGCTATTAAGTGAGCTGATCGATCAGTGCTAGTGAGGTTAACCATTTAATTTTTTTAAAAAGAAAATTTTCAGTTTTAAAATATGAGTTGTTACAGTACATGTGGTGAATGCTTATAATAGATAGTTTTCTATTATTTTCTTCTTATTTTAGTTTGTTATCTTGATCCTTACTACAATCAAGAAATCAAGTTGTCTTACCTAAAACATTTATTTTTGGTGTAAAGTTGTCATTTGAACAAGGTTTGAATCAATTTCTCAATACTATTACAATTAAGATCTCTGATTAGTTTTGATTTATTTAACCTTTTAGTTCTTTATTTTTAAATTGGCAGTCCTATTCAGCCCCCCTCCCCCCCCTCTAAGACCTAGAGCTCGCCCCTTTCAGCATGTCCTAAAATGATCTCCAAAAACGGATGGACAGGTTGGTTTTCCCACAATTACTATAGTGGGCCCACCTAGAATCATTAGGTAGAAACTTCCACCGAAAGCCTTCCACATGAAATTCGCATCCCATGCAGATTGCACATTCATGTTGCCAACGGTGTGGACGAATTTAATAATACTCTTTTCAAAAAAAAAAAAAAAACTTCAGATTTCATATTCAGCCTTCAGATTTCAGATTCAGGCTTTAGACTTCAGATTTAGCAAATTGGGCCTTACGATTGATAAAGTTGGTATCGATACCGGAGAGGTTGGGCACTGAACCTTCCAAAATCATATAATTATTAGATTTTAATTTTTTAAAAGCCTGAGAAAGTATTAAACCATGCAAGCTAAATAGATTGGAAGTCTTCCACCCATCACATTGGGCCCAAAATGCAATCTCCAAGTTTTTAATGGTGGACATCCCATCCTTCTTTCATGTGGTCCATTTGATAATGGACACACTATTTTTTTAGGGACGCAGGAGAACATCAAGGAAGCACATGATAGATTGATTGAATCTACCATATACATTAGGGTGGGGCCCACATATCATGAGTGTATATTAATGATTGTGTTCTAACAAATATAATGCTTTTTTAGCTATAAGGATTTTACCTATAATTTGAAACATGCATTTTTACCAAGTTTTATATTATAGCTAAAAGTTGTAATCTACTTACAACTTGTAAAGCTTTTATAGGTAAATGCATACATCCAAACAACCCCTGTAATTAGATCACCTATAATCCCTTTACAATTTAAGGACTTTATAGGTATCCAAACGACCCCTTAGCTTCTAACTTATAGGAAACAATCAAATTGGGATTTCCTTAGATTTAATAGAGTTGAGTATGATAATTGCCATTAAGCATGACTATGTAGCAAGACTAATCTAACTATATGAAAAAAATGAAAAATCCTCTGTTCATAAATATAATAAATTTCAATGATTCCGATGTTGTTTTTTGAAGTCTTAAATCATTCAGAAACAGGGTTTGTTAATTGCATCGATGGACCATTTGATGCCATCAAGCACTATTCGATGTCATCAAACAGTGCTTGATTCCATCGAGAATTTTCATGTTTTCTCTAGTTGGTCACTTGTCTAATTGGGTGCCTTTTCGATGCTATTAAAGAGTATTCGATGGTATTAAAGGATATGTTCGATGCTATCGAAGATGGCTCGATGCAATTGAAGAAAATTCGATTTTCATGTCTTGTCTCTAGACAGTTTAGTGTTAGTTCGATGCCATTGATATGGCTTTGATGTTATCGAAGGATAAGTTTCGATGACATCGAACGTTTTTGCGCAGATTTTTGTAAAGTCGTGATTTTGCGAGATTTGTTTCCCATTTCATTTGGGATTCTTCCAAAGTCTATATATATATTAGGGTGTAAACGTGATTGGGAGGTATTCAAAGGCTTTCTAATTCATTCTAGGGTTTCAAGGGTGTAACTTGGGTTGGTTTAATGTTGTTCGGATCATGTAATCTCTCTACTCTTATAATTTTCTACTTTCATAGTACTAATTATCGCTTTATGCCATGGTTTTTTGCAACAAGGGGTTTTCCACGTTAAAACCATTATGTTCTTTTTCGTGCTTGCTTGGTGTGATTGGATTACATCACTTGATTCATCTCTGTGTGCTTCTGCGGTCACCCAACATTCGATGGATTTATATATATTTTTTAAATGGAGACAAAAAATGTAATGGCCTTGTATCAATGTTTAACCTTGACGCAACCAAGTCTAGTTCCATGAATTTTATATATATATATATATATATATATATATATATATATATATATATAAACTCCCATTATTTTACCTTGACATAATCAAAACTTGAGGAAATTTTATTTTTAGAATTAATTGAAATCCAATTTGCAATTCTTTGATTTATTTATCCCATCTCCTATAGTTGCTTAACCTAAAATTTTCATATTTGGTGTCATTTATGTAATCATAATCACAGAAACCTAAGACGTTGTTAATGCTAAAGAGCTTGTTTGGGTGCTACTTAAAAATGAGCGTTACTTCGAGATTAATACCCATGGGAAGTGACTGCTAATAGCAACTTGGATTCACAAAAAGCCATTTTTTATTCCTATCATAGATTCATAAGACTCCAAATTATA
Organism: Magnolia kwangsiensis; assembly: GCA_037074715.1. Classification (NCBI taxonomy): domain Eukaryota; kingdom Viridiplantae; phylum Streptophyta; class Magnoliopsida; order Magnoliales; family Magnoliaceae; genus Magnolia; species Magnolia kwangsiensis. The sequence goes on from CM073574.1 coordinate 41,776,624, forward strand.
GAGAATTTTGTTACTTCTCTAATGTTTTCTCCTTTAATTTCAATTGAAAGCCTTTTAATCGCTTCCTTTATGATGGATGGCGTTTAAGGATCATTTGATAATAGGCCTAGTGGCCATAATTTGTATAGTGACTTCATTTCATTTTAGTTAATTGTATATCATAATTGTTAGTATCAAGATCATCTTTAATCCTTAGCATACACACACATAATTATTATTAATTAAAATGAGATGAAGCTATTTTAAGCTGCTCACAAATTAGTCCAAATTATTGCTTCTAATGCTAAGTTCAATTTCTTTTATAGGCTCAGACAGTTTTAGTTTCTCTTTGGGCTTCTATGGAAAACTTTCTGTCAATGCATAAAGTTCTGTTATTATCTTTATGTGAGACTTAGTTTTGTTCTTTTTGGTGTTTCTACTGAAAATAGTACACACAATCAAACACAAATGATCATGAACATAATTAAAATGGATTACAAAATAACTACAAGATGTGGTGTAGATATGGCTGTAAAAGTATTCTTCGTGCAGTTAGACCAAAAGAAGCCCAAATAGAAGTGGACGTAGTCTGTTAGATCGGGGCTCAGGCCTACATAAGATATAATGTAACTAGGCCTCATGCACGTTTGGTTCAAAGAAATTCATTCTGGATAGGGAGAACTCTTTATATGAAGTGTGAACTGTAAATCGATCATAGCTTTTGATTTCGGCATCACTATGGGACACATGATCTATCAATTTTTACTGTAACAGGCCATTCGAGGTCAATCGACCGCAAAAGCAGGTCGAACCAGTCCATTTCATGAGAAAATGCTTTCTTCTCATTCAAAATCGTAATTTTAAGAAAAACTTACCATTTTTTGTAATTTTTAATTTATACGCATCTCCTTTGCAATTTTCTTAAGAATTTCTTATAATCATGTTAGGAATCATCCAACATGATTAATTTAGGATTTTCTATTTTTGATAAATTTTACTATGTCAGATAAATTCTATTTTAGTTGAATTAGAACTCTTAACTAGAATTTTAATTTCCTTTATAAGTGATATAATCCTCGAAGGATTATTGAATAATAAAATTTCAAAATTTTATTTGTTTATCTTGTGGATTCAACATTTTGGCTACTTGAGGTATACAATGATCTTCTCCTGACACCCTTACTTGCATAAGGATCATAAACAATCATAAAGTGAATTGGCTCGCCTTATACAAATATGAACCCAATTACCATACATCTTGTGGCTACTCTACTGTTTGATCAATGTTGCCCATCTCATAAAATATCGACTTTACGACGCCAGCTTCCATCAAGATTTGAAGTCCGATCTCCATCAATGAAATTGTATATAACTTGTTGGATTCCATTAGGCGGTATTAGCCGGATTTTCTATAAGAAGATGGGGCTTGATGTGTTGGGATTTAAGCTCCAAGATCGGCAACCATACTCACAACTCCAAGGAGAAGAGGAGAAGGAAGATGGATTGAGAACATGCATGGTGGCAAGCTTAAAGAGAAGGGGGAAAGAAGGATATATTAGGAATAGTTATAGATAGACTACTAACCCTTAACGCACAATTTGTTGGCCATGGCTGGTCGAGATGAGTGCATGGTTAGAATTGAATGGGGAAAGATCTCCTTCCATGGAAGAAGATGAACTCCCAAATATTATGAAATCGCATATTGAGGGTACACCGAGTTAGATGGATGTAGAGAACTCATCACTGCTATAGAGGATAAATCAAAGTATTTCATTGAGATGCACATCATAAACACTCTAACACCAATCGAAAGACATAACAAAAAAAAAAAAAATGCTAATTTAGAAAAAAAAAATGAATTTACTCAAATACATAATGACAATTGTTCTTCCTTACAGAGAGATGAAAGGAATGCCTCTAGAAGTACCATTATTAAATTTTTAGATTCAATGGGCTAGAATTTTTAAGAGGAAATGGATTTTTAAGAGGTTAAGTGTTTATTTAGTTACTTATTTAAGAGTTACTTCTAACCATAGTACTACATGTCTATAACGTGGAGAAATTCCAATTAAAGACATTCTAATATTTCATACTTTCTGTATAATGAGATGTATTGAATTATCATGCTCCTCCATAATAAGAAATCTAATTTACACTATCTAACTATATAGAATCAATGTATGACCTTTTTAAACTAGAATATGCTTTAGGAGATGACATTGCACGAAATGTAATAAGAAATTTCATTATTTCTTACTTTATAATGGTAATGAAGTATATTGAATTATCATGCTCTTTTATAAAAAAAAAAAATCTAATCATATAGAATCAATGTGAGACATTTCAAACTATAATTGTGACATTGCACCAAATGTATAAGTGAACTAGAAACTATTCATCTGAATCTACAACGGCTTGTTCTATATTGGTGATTTGATCTCACTCAATTCGGCATGTATGATTTCAAGTGTGCATGCACACAATTCCTAATACACTGTTTGCAACGCATAATAATCTACTTTTGAGGTCAAACAAAAGTAACTAAAGCCAGTTAAATATATTAATATATGATTTATAAATATTTATAAAAATTGTTCATAATAAAATTCGACTATCAATTTGATCCGATGTCATAGATAAATCTTGTGTTTTATTACCACTACATGATCATATACAATCTTCCTCACACCCATCTCCATAACTTGATCTTGACTCGAGCACTTCCTCAATGTACTGTTGACCTACTCAAATTTGTACACATTATCTTAAGAATGTCCAAATTGGTATATCTCGTGTGATCTTGTGATGTATTTTATAGTGACAAGGACACAAGAGTCACATATAAAACTATTGTTGTCATAGAATAACCAAATTGAAATTAATCTTTCATGTGTAAGTAATTCATCTTGCAACATGTGTGGTTTAATTCGCACGATATGAATGATCAAGCATTTGTCATGTATGTTGGGAATGCAATAAGCCCTAACATGACTTGTCCTACGCAGAAGCAACCTCAGACAGAATCACATAACGCAATAGGGAAAGAGAAATTCAAGCAACCACGGAGAACAAAATTGTACACTTTTGCATTTCGATCGGTCGCTCCCTCAGTCAATCGAACATCAACAGAGCCTCCCGGTCAACTGAAACAAATCTTGGTTGACCGAGAACATCACAACGTGCTTCGGTCGACCCAAGAACTGCACCAGATTAAAGACACTTTATCAACGATCTTCACTATGGCTTTAATCATCGAGCTCCATTGCTCTAAGTTATTATCATCATCTCTAATTTTCTTCATATTAGCACTATCATCGTCGCTTCTTGTACACACTCCGTTTTTACTCCTTTACTAAGCTTAGAGGAGTCTATCAAAACTTGAACTTCTCTTCAGGAACCACATTCGTGAACATATCTACTTGATTTTCACTAGTGTGAATCTTCTCAAGAGTAATACTGCATTCCTTTAGCATCTGCTAGATAAAATGATGATGCACATCAATGTATTCAGTATAGGAATGGTACACTGAGTTCTTTTCCAAATTGATCGTGCTTTCGCTGTTACAATGCACAAACATGACTTCCTATTAAAGCTTCAACTCATTCATCATCCCTTTCGACCAAACAACTTCCTTTAATACTTTCATCATTGTCATATATTCTACTTCGGTTGTGGAAAGAGCAATCACAGATTAAAGCTTTAACATACAACTTATCGCTCCACCTACTAACACAAATGAAAAACTAAAAGTCGACCTTCTATTGTTCACATTCTATCATAATCCCCATCGACATAGCTTAATAGTCTCTCTTCAGATTTTTTGAATGTCAAGGCATAGTCCGTTGTACCTCATATCTAACCATAGGCATAAATATGAATATGATAAATACTTGCTTGACCATAAACATGAATAACTTATCAAAGTTGACACATTATTTCCGAGTATAGCACTTTGTAACCAATCTAGCTATGGCACCTTCTTCCTCACCCGTTCGCTTCCGCCCAAGGAATAACTCGACCAGCTCCCACATTTCATTCTTGTACAGAGGGTCCATCTCATCATGCATATCTAGCATCCACTTCTTTGCATATGTGTTGTTTAATATTTTTTAGAAGGTAGATGGGCACTTCTCATCCATAATGAAGGCAAACACAATATTTGATTAATCCATGTATCTCAATGGTACCTTGCAATCTCTTAATGAATTTCTCCTGACAGTTGGTGGCACAACCTCTTCCTATACCTCTATCTTTAACTTGGTTATTTAAGTATTTCAACTTTATCTATCTCAACGTAAATCGTTGATTTTTCTATTTCCTTGTGCTCGTCCTTCTGAAATAAGGAATCCTCATCAAATTTGATGTCCTTACTAAATATAGGGTTGTCCATTGAGCCGAATTGAATCGAGGTGGGCCAAGCTTAGCTTGACTTGTCTGTGCTCTCCTTGAGCTCGCTCTCGAGCTTATCATTAGAGCTTAGCTTTACTCGTTCATGCTCCCCTCAAGCTTGATCTTGCCCTCAAGTTTATCAATTGAGCTCCCAGTCCAACTCAATTGCAAAACCTTTTAATCTGCAAATCATAAATTCAAAACTTCAAATCTTAATTTTAAAATTTAAGAAATTTCTATTTGCAAATATTACATTAAAAAAATAATAATTAATGATTAAATTTAGAGGTACCTTACTAGTGTGAGAGAGAGAGAGAGAGAGAGTCTGATGGTTGTGGGCTGTCCCGCTGAGACACTAAGTCGAGCTCAAGTGAGTGGCCGAGTGGAGAGAGAGAGAGAGGCTCAGGTGGGTATGGTGGTTTGGGTTTGTAATGGGAAAGGTAAAGAAAGGGACGTGTAAGGCGAGGCCTTTATATTTTTTTGTTATATATATAACAAAAAATATAAAGGCCTCAACCAAGCTTAAGCTGACCAAGCTGGGAATCGAGCTTCGGGTTTTGAGTCGGGCTGAGTCAAGCTCCACTCTACTCAACCTTAGCTTGTTTTCAAACGTGCTATGTCATATGAACCTTGGCTCACCTTGAGTTATTGTTCAAGCCGAGTCAAATCTTGGTAGATCGAGCTAAGCTAAGTGAGCTTTTTGAGCTAGCTTAGCTTATGTACAACTCAAGCTAAATATGATCTTGCGTGAAATCCCGTCATATAGTTTGTCTACTTTCACCCCATCTCCATAGCCAAAAAAATACACTTTTTAGCTCTTTGGCCTAGGTTATCTCTCTCAATTAATAGTAATGAAAGTAAGCATTACAACAAAAAATACGCAACCTTGAGTAGTTAACTTCCTAACCACTATAATTTCTCTAGAATTTTACAATCAATCAGCATAGATAGTGATCAATTAACTAAATAACAAGTGGTGTTAATAGCCTCAACCTATAGTTCATTTGCCTAACTCAATATTACTCAATATACTTCCGGCTCTTTCCAAAAGAATCTGATTAATGTGTTCATCCACATCATTTTGCTCTGATGTATGCCTCATGATCTTCTCATTTTTACAAAATTGATTAAAATTCCTTAAAAGCAAACTCTCTGATATTATCAGTCTTCAAAATTTTAACTTTTTACCCTGTTTATTTTTCAACAATTACCTTATATGTCTTGAAAGTGACAAAAACACCAAATTTATATTGAATAAAATAAACTCATACCTTTTTAGAGAAGTCGTCAATGAATGTGACAAAGACAGATGACCCTCCTCTAAAAATAATGGGTGCCGACTCACACACATCTGAGTGCACATAATCAATTTATCATTTACTAACATATTTTCTAAATTTAAAAGATAACCTTAATTAGTTCTCGTATATGCAATGCTCACACACATGCGCACGCGTGCACACACACATATATAAATTTAAGCTTAAAATCAAACCATGATCAATAAGTACCTTCATATTGCACTTGCTCATGTGGCTCAGGCGGGCATGCCATACACGTGCTGACGTGGATTCTGCTACAGTCGTTGCAGCTCCACCGGATATAGTACTCACATTTAACATGTAAAGGTTTCCAATCCGTTGTGCTTTCATAATAATGAGTGCCTTTTTAGAAACATTTAAGATACCTTCATAACCAATGAATGCCTCAAGAGCTCTTAGATATATTCTTCTTTAAATTCGAAATATGAGTCATGTTGATCAAAGTACGCTCCATCCTATCATGCATTTTGATGTGTACTGAATTGATTTCAATCATCTTACAGGCATGACCATTGCCTATAAGAACTAGGCCACTATCATATCCATTATACGTGGTAAACCAACTCTCATGAGGACACATGTGGTACAATGCCCCCAATCCAAAATCCACTTATTACACAAATTTCCAACCTTAGACACGGATAGTACGTCACACCCATTAGTCCCTTTGCTAGATTTCGCTGAATTGGCTTCCTTCAGTGAATCATCTCATTTCTCCTCATTTTGGATTTCGGGATTTGTATAGTCCTTCATATGTCCCATCCTACCACGATTCCAAAACTTCAACTTCCCTTTACCTTTCAACTTAGACCTCGATTATGACTTCCCCATTCTTTCGCTTAGATGATCTTTTCCTATCAACCATTGCACTCATAAAAGTACCTTCCATATCGTTATTTATTCTCAACGACTTTGATTGAAGGGATGAGATAACGATATCGAGGTCTAAGGTATCCTTATCATGGCATAGAGTATTCACCAGATACTTGTAAAAATTCAAAAGAGACCAATAAAATTAGGACTTTGTCTTCTTTATCGACCTTTATTTCCACACTTATCAGTTTCCAAATCAATTTGTTGAAAGTGTTGATATACTCGGAGTGATCTAACCCTTTTATCATATTCAAATAGTATAGCTGTCTCTTCAGATATAGATGATTAAAGAGCAATTTTTTTATTTAGGTGCTCTCCAATTTCGCCCATAAGCGTACGGTAGTCATCTCATTAACATTTTAAACTTCACATTCGATCCCCTTGTTATCATATCTTTGATTTTATTTGAACACTCAACGTATTCTTTGATACCAGTTGTTGGGAACACAACAAGCCCTAACACGACTTGTCCTAAGCAATCTCAGACGAAATCACACAGCACAATAGGGAAAAAAAATAAAATCAAGCAATCATAGAGAACACATGAATATCGTAAGAAAATTTTCTTATGGGAAAAAATCATAGCACAAAGTAACGAACAATCCACTATAATTAGAAAATTATAAGAGATGAAATAACTTATAAATGAGAAACTTTAACTTCTCCTTCAAAACACTTGAAAATATGCTAAGCTCTTTTTATTCTCATTAATCTTAATCCAAAATTAACCCAGTTTATATAACCCCCATATACAATTAGAAATAAAGCCATGCACTTATGTATTCCGCTGGTTGAATAACAATGTATTAGATTAAAAGCACTTTATTAAAAATATATGCAATGATCGAATAGGATTGTATGATTGTCCAATGATTTATTATCGTTGCAATACATAGGATTACACAATCTAACTAGATTCTGATGGGGATTTTCTCCTCATTGCTGGGTTCGATGAAATCGAACTAGTTTCGATATCATCGATAATTGCTGAATTTTTCACCGCTGGTCGCTGGATAGTTTTTTGGTCTTGTCGATATCATCAATGGACTTTAGATGATATCGAAGCTATCATCAAGAGTCGCTCAATGACATCGATAATTGTCGTAATTTTCACCCCTGATTGCTAGATAGGTTTAGTCCTGTTTTGATATCATCGAAGGACCTTAGATGATATCGACGACTGTCATCGAGAGTCCGTCGATATCATCGAAGAGTTACGCAGATGAGATTGTGGAGACAGATTCTGCAAAAATTATTTCCTATTTTGAATACACGTCTTTCAATTCTTATATAAAGAGGTGTATGGGTATTGTAAGGTTTTCTAAAGCTTTGCAAGGGTTTGTTAAAGGGCTTAGGGTTATCAAAGGTGAGAGAAACAGAGAGAGAGAGAGACGAAGCTTGTGGAAGGGAGGCTATGCTCGTAGAGGGAATCTACTTATCTCAGTGCTTCCACGTCCTCGTAATCGGTGAGATTTCTTCATTTTCTTTGTTTCTCTTATTGTTTATCTACTCCTGCATAAGTGAAGAAGATTTTATCCAAGCGGTGTGTGCTTATGATCAGTTGTAACATTCTGCTTTATAGTGGATTGTTGATTTGGACGAGGTCCCGTGGTTTTTACCTCTTTGAAAGTTTTTCACGTCAAAATCCCTAGTGTGATGTGGTTTATGTTTTGATTTAGTTCATTGCATTATTATTCCATAATTCTGGTTTGTTTCGGGAGGCTAGATCCTAAGGTTTTGTGCAAGGCCCCCAACAAAGTAGTATCAGAGCTAAGTTCATTGAATGGGTAGGATCGGTTTTGAATTATGGAAGGTGACTCATCAAGGATGATCAGCCTCAATGGTTCTAACTGGACCATATGGAAGGCTAAGATGGAAAACTTACTTTATTGCAGGACTTATACTCTCTAATTTTAGGCATATTAGCAAAATTCAAGGATATGTCTGATGATGATTAGAAGAAGATGGACTGGAAGGCGGTGAAGTTTATTAGACAATGGTTGGACGATTCCGTATTCCACCATGTGTCTACGGAGACCTCAGCCGCTAGCCTATAGTTGAAATTAAAAGGGTTGTATGAGAGGAAGACAGCCAGTAATAAGATTTTTCTGATAAGGCGACTTGTGAATCTCAAGTTCAAAGATGGTGGTTCTGTGGCCGAGCACATGAATGAGGTCAGCAATATAGTGAACCAGCTTTCTGCTATGAAGATGGTCCTGGATGATGAATTACAGGCTTTGCTATTGCTTAGTTCATTGCCTGACAGTTGGAAGACATTGGTGGTGTCTCTCAGTAACTCCGCACCAGGCGAAAAGATTTCCATGGAACAGCTTACTAGTTGTCTCTTCAATGAGGAGACAAGGAGAAAATCTCAGGGGTCTACTCAGTAAGAGGCTCTTGTGACACAAGAATGGGGGAGAGGAAAGAACATGAAGGGTGGGAAGGCCCGAGATAAATCAAGAGGCAAGTCAAGTACCAGGAAAGATGTTGAATGCTGGAATTGTGGCAAGAAGGGTCACTATAAGCATAAATGTCGTAAGGATAAGAATGACAAGAAAGGAAGAGGAAAAGAGAAGGAAGATGAATTACATTTCATTGCGGTCGCTACAGATGGCGACGTTGTTATTATTCTTTTTACAGATCATGATGTTTGTCTCACGGATACAAGTTAGGACACCGACTGGGTGATTGACTCGGGAGCATCTTTTCATGCCACTCCGCATAGGGACTTCTTCACAAGCTACAAGTCAGGTGACTATAAGACTGAAGATGGAAAATTATGGCGTATCGAAGATCGTAGGGGTCGGTAATATTTGTGTAAAGACTGATGTGGGCTGCACATCGGTTCTCAGGGATGTGAGGCATATCTCAGACCTTCGCCTCAACTTGATGTCGACGGGAAGGCTGAATGATAATGGTTATGAAAGTCGGTCTGCTAGTGGACGTTGGAAACTCATCAAGGGTTCGTTGATCGCAGCTAGAGGAAAGAAGTGTTGCACTCTTTACAACGCAAGTGTTAGTGTGTGCAAGGGTGGGTTGAACGTAGCGGAAGATTCAGCTATTGACATGTGGTATAGGCGTCTATGCCATATGAGTAAAAAAGGGCTTCAGCTACTAGTGAGGAAGTGGCTCCTTCCAGACGTGACAGGTACACCTCTCAAAACTTATCTTGATTGTTTATCAGGGAAACAATATAGAGTTTCATTTGTTAAAACTGTTTCTCATGTTAATAAAGTGCATGCATTAGATTTGGTTTATTCTGATGTTTGTGGTCCAATGAGGATAAAAACCTTGGGTGGGGCATTGTATTTTGTCACTTTTATAGATGATGCATCTAGGAGGGTTTGGGTTTATGCTTTGAAATCCAAGGATGAGGTCTTTGGTGTGTTTAAATTGTTTCATGCTATGGTCGAAGAGAGACAGGTAAATCATTGAAGTGCATCCACACCGACAATGGTGGTGAATACGTTGGCGACTTTCATGAGTACTGCAAATCCCTGGGTATACGGCATGAATAGATGGTTCCCAAGACCCCTCAGTATAATGGTGTAGCTGAGCGAATGAATCACACCATTTTAGAGAGAATCAGATGCATGTTATCCCATGAGAAGTTGCCCAAAATGTTCTGGAGAGAAGCAATGCACACGGCAGTATATTTGATAAATAGGTCTCCATCAGCCCCGTTGAATGGAGAAGTATCTGAGAAGGTGTGGACTGGACAAGATCTATTGTACCGTCATCTCAGGGTGTTTGGATGCAGGGCATCCGTTCACGTACCAAAGGACGAGAGGTCCAAGCTCGATATGAAGATTAGACAGTATGTGTTCTTGGGGTACGGTGATGAAAAATTCGGTTACAGATTGTGGGATTCGACCGAGAGGAAGCTCATTAGGAGTAGAGATGTGGTTTTCTTTGAAGATCAGTGTATAGAAGACATTGGTAAGCCAGAGAAAAATCAGCCTAGTTCAGGTGAGCTAGAGGACATGGATCCGATTATTTCTCTCGTGGTACTTAATGACGGGAGAGTATAACAAGGTGCAGAGGACGAGGGAGTTCCTTCAGAAGATGGACCAGGGGAGCAGCCCCCACTTGATCTACCTATTGAGCTACATGTGAGGAAGTCATCTAGGGACAGACAACCATCCAAGAGGTACTCGCCACATGAGTACATTATGCTCACTGATGGGGGATAGCTAGAAGATTATTCTGAGACCCTAGCCGACGAGCATAAGGGGGGAGTGGTTGAAAGCTATGTAAGAGGAGATGAAATCCTTGCATAAGAACCACACCTGTGATATGGTGAAACTGCTTAAGGGCAGGAAAGCTCTGAGCAAGAAGTGGGTGTTTAGAAAGAAGGTTGAGTACAAGAATTCATAGACGAGGTTCAAGGCCAGACTTGTGGTGAAAGGGTTCGGTCAGAGGAAAGACATAGACTTCGAGGAGATATTCTCACAGTGGTGAAGATGACATTTATAAGGGTGTTGCTTGGGTTGGCAGCTGGCATGGATATGGAGATAGAGCAGTTAGATGTTAAAACTATATTTCTCCATGATGACCCGTAAGAAGAGATCTATATACACCAACCAAAAGGGTTCAAAGTCAAGGACAAGGAGTATATGATGTGTAGGCTAAAGAAGAGCTTGTATGGGCTGAAACAAACTCCACGACAATGGTACAAGAAGTTTGACTCGTTCATATTAGAACATGGGTATGACAGAACGGAATCGGACCACTGTGTGTTCATGTACAAGGTCTCAGTGATAATTTCTTAGTTCTGCTATTATATATTGATGACATGCTCATCATGAAAAAAGACATCAAGAAGATTGATAGGCTGAAACATGAGTTGAACAAGTCGTTTGCGATGAAAGACTTGGGCTGGGCTAAACAGATCCTAGGAATGGAGATAACTCGTGACAGAAGCAGTAGGAAGCTTTGGCTGTTACAAGAGTGGTATATTGAGAAAGTCCTAGAGCAGTTCAATATGAATGCAGCGAAGCCGGTCAGTACTCCATTAGATGGTCACTTCAGATTGAGCGACAGACGGTATCCCAAGATGAAGACAGATGTGGAAGAGATGCAGAAGATACCCTACGCATTAGCAATAGGAAGTTTGATATATGCTATGATGTGTACACGCCCAGACATAGCATATGCAGTTGGTGTTGTCAGCCGGTATCTTACTAATCCTGACAAAGAGCATTGGGCAGCGGTGAAATGGATACTGCGGTATCTAAAAGACTCATCTAGGTTGAGCCTATGCTATGATGATGAAAAACCTGTGTTAGAGGGCTACACAGATGCAAATATGGCAGGTTATATAGACTCTAGGAAGTCTACATCGGGGTTTATGTTCACATTTGTAGGGAGAGCGATTTCTTGGCAGAGTAAGCTACACAAGGTCGTAGCATTATCGGCGATAGAGGCCAAGTACATTGCAGTTATAGAGGCATGTAAAGAGATGCTTTGGATGAAGATGTTCCTACAGGAACTTGGCCTGAAGCAGGAGCAGCATGTGGTTTATTGCGATAGCCAAAGTGTTATACACTTAAGCAAGAATCCAAGTCAGCTCTCTAAGTCGAAGCACATTGAGATTCGGTACACTGGATCAAGGATACTTTGGAACAGAATGTGTTACAGCATGAAAAGGTCCACACGGACGATAATGGGTCAGACGTGATGACCAAGACTTTGCTCAAGGGCAAGTTTGAGGTTTGTATAAACCAGTCTGGCTTGAAGAAGGTGAATTCCTCCTGAGTCGAAAAGGGAGAGATTTGATGGAGATTTTCTCCTCATTGCTGGGTTCGATGAAATCAAACCAGTTTCGATATCATCGATAATTACTGAATTTTTCACCATTGGTCGATGGATAGTTTTTTAGTCCTGTCAATATCATCGATGGACTTTAGATGATATCGAGGCTATCATCGAGAGTGGCTCGATGACATCGATAATTGTTAAAATTTTTACCCCTGATTGTTGGACAGGTTTGGTCATATTTCAATATCATCGAAGGACCTCAGATGATATCGATGGCTGTCATCGAGAGTCCGTCGATATCATTGAAGAATTACGCAGATGCGATTGCAGAAAAGCAGATTTTAGAAAAATTGTTTCTTATTTTGATTATACCTCTTTCTATTATTATATAAAAGGGTGTATGTGGGATTGAGATGTATTCCAGGGTATTTTAGGGTTTTCTAAAGCTTTGCAAGGGTTTGTTAAAGGGCTTAGGGTTATCAAAGGTGTGAGAGAGATAGAAAGAAAGAGAGGAAGCTTATGGAAGGGAGGCTATACTCGTATAGGTGATCTACCATATCTTAGCGCTTCCACGTCCTCGTAATCGATGAGATCTCTCTATTTTTTTTGTTTCTCTTATTGTTTATCCACTCATGCGTGAGTGAAGAAGGTTTGATTCAAGCGGTGTGTGCTTGTAATCAGTTGTAACGTTTTGCTTTATAACGGATTGTTGATCTAGACTAGGTCTCGTGGTTTTTACCTCTTTGAGAGTTTTCCACGTAAAAATTCCTGGTGTGGTGTGGTTTATGTTTTGATTTAGTTCATTGCATTATTATTCCATAATTCTGGTTTGTTTCGGGAGGCTAGATCATAAGGCTTTATGAAAGGCCCCCAACATATTCAAAACTAATCGTGCTAATCTATTAAGGATTTCATCCTAATTAATTTTATCTAGTAAGTTAAGATAGAAGTATATCTGATATGCAAATGCATTACTCCTATTGAAGCATATTTATTCCATTTTCTATAATGATGCCAAAAGGGAACAAGTCTTTTAATCAATGAATACCGGCCACATCCTATATTTGTGACCCATCTAAATATCTACATCTATACATCAATTTGCAACAATCACATCCATACAAGGACCATGGCCCCCGGACTAGATTTCAAGCCACGCCAAGCCCTCGGACCAAGATTAGGGTCCTGATCAACTTTTCTTCTGGGGGCGAAACGAGAAATGCCAAATGGCTCGAGCGGACGCGGATTAGCTACTGCCAGGTTATAGCAGCGAGACACGCTGCTACTGAAGTGACGTCACTAAGTTATGGAGCCCCACCATGATGTATGTTTTGTATCCACACATTACATCCATTTCGAGAGATCATATTAGGCGGTGATCCAAAGAATGAGTCAGATCCAAGACTTGAATGGACCCCATCATAGGAAAAAGTGGAGAGAGTGACGTGCACGGTCAAAAACTTATAATGGCCACAAAAGTTTTGGATTAAGCTAATATATGTTTTTTTCCTTCTTTTATGTCTGAGTTAACACATGAGCAGGTTAGATCTTAAATAAGCATCATGGTGGACCTTCGGAAGGTTTCAATTGTGGGCGTCACTCTCCCAACTATTTTCTGTGGTGGGGTCCACTCCAGACTTGGATCTGCCTCATTCTTTGGATCATCGTGCCCTAAAATGATCTCTACAATTGAATGGACGGTGTGGATACAACATATACATCAGTCTACGGAATTTGGTGACGTCACTTTCGAAGCGAGTTTCGCTATTCAACATGTCAGTAGCTAATCCGCGTCCGACTGGGGCAGGTACAAGTTTTCGCAGTCGCCTCTCCAGGGTGAAAAACGTGGCACACGTGCAAGATCTCAGCCGCTGGTTGGGTGGATCCAATGGGTAGATACATTGTCTAACAGGTCATGCTGATCCGGTCATTGAACTGGCTACAAATGTCGGCTACGTTTTCTGGTCAGCTTATCATAACCATCCATTCCAACCTGAGGTTGGTCTTTGTCAGGATTCAGGACATGGAAACCTCCTTGCAATATCATGAAACGAGAGAGAGAGGGAGAGTACAATCATTGATATCCCTCGCAGGTTTGGACAGCGCTCTTTGGGCCCACCATGTGTTATATCCATGCCGTCCATCCATATTTGGATCATTATTTTAGGGCACCAGCCGGAAAATAATCTTTATTCAATTCTCAGTTGGACCATACCATAGAAAAACAGTGGTGATTGAATGCCGATCATTAAAATTTCCTAAGATTTACTGTAATGACTATTTGCAATCCAAACTGTTAACTATATCACAAGGGAAAATACAAATATAAGCTTGATCCGAAACTTTCGTAGTCTTAAAGAAGTTTGGAGTGTGTTCAATCACCATTATTTCATGTGGTGTCGTCCCTTTGATATTTTAATCTGCCTATTTTTTGGGGTCATGCCTAAAATAAGGCCGGCAAAATGGCTGAACGGTGTGGATATAACACATACATCATGTTAGGGCCCAAAGAGCACCGTCTGCAGTGTCAGTCGGCAATCGGCGCCCCCATTTCAGCACAGGAAGGGGATTGCGTCCTGCAAAGAGGGACCGGTCCAGGCAGGAGCTCCACGGGGCACACCTTAATGTATCGGTCTTATCCACACCGTTCATTTATTTTTTCAGATTATTTTAGGAAATGAACACAATAGCAAGTCAGATCCACGGCTCAAGTGGACCACAAAGTAGGGATTTAATGCTCACCATCAAAAGTTTCTTGAGAGCAGCGGAAGCTTCGATTAGCTGATATTTGTGGATGCCTCCAGGGCAAACGGATTGGATACTCCCCTGCCACTGGGGCGATGGCTGATGGTCAGTGCTCTATGGACCCACCATGATTTATACGTTTCATCCATGCCGTTCATCCATTTTTACGGATCATTTTAGCTTTTAATTCCAGAAATGAGAGCGATATAAATCTCAGTTGGACCACACCACAGGAAAACAATAGTGATTGGACATCCACCATTAAAATCCTCCTAAGGCCCACTGTACTGTTTATTTGACATCCACTCTGTTGATTAGGTCATACAGAACTATATGATGGGAAAAACAAAGATCATCTTGATCTAAAACTTTTATGACCCCCAAAAAGTTTTTAATGGTCGATGTTCATTCAACACTATTTCCTATAATGTGGTCTACTTGAGATTGCGATATACCTCATTTTTGGTATTATACTCTGAAATGATCTATAAAAATAAATGAAAGGCATGGATGAAACACATACATCATGGTGAGGCCCAAAGAGCGCCGACCACCAGCCATTTGCTGGTGGCAAGGGGAGTGGCCAATCCGTTTCCTCATCTGGATCTGGCAGTGGTCCTCATTTTCACCGCTGCTCCACGTAAGCCTTAAATCTTCCTCAATTTTGGGTCTTACGCTAAAATGATATAAAAAGGCGGGGATAAAATCCACACATCAGGAGTTCGGTCCAAGGCAGTAACAAGACGCAATCAGCTTCCAATGAGAAGAGATCCAAAACAACAAACCAGTGAGTGCGTGTTATCCAGTGATGGTGGTCTCTCGTGAGTTCCGTGATATTCAAAGGAAATGCCCATGTGATCAAGACCAACCTCAGCCTTTCCACAAAGAAAAATAATAAAAGGAAAGAATAACAATCCCATGCAACCATATCACGCTAAGAGTACACTGCTTCGATTTTAATTTTTAATTTTTTTTTTTTCCACCGATTAGTCAGATTTGTAAGACATCAGAGCTGTACAAAAGGTAGGACCTATCATGAACATCACCCTATTAGAAAATCAAACCAACCAATTTATCAAGTGGACTACAGCAATTAAATCAAAGGATGTAAAAAGGATCTCACAGGGTGTACAATGTGGCCCACCTGATGAGTAAAATGTCCTGATTTTCGCACTAAGTGGAATTGATGATGGTTTTCACCTCTTGCACTGCTGGGATTTCCTACACATATGACACATGGGCAAAGGAAACGATGTAGCATGGTAAGCTTCCCATCTTAAAGAGATGATCTTGCGGGGAGCCGATTCGGTCAGGTCTAGGTAATACGGAGTTCGGTCTGGCTGTGACCGTGGGCCCACCTTGATGTACTTTTTGTATATCCACGCCGTCCAATCGTTTTTTCAGATCATTTTAAGGGCTGAAGCATATCCAAATATCAGATGGACCACGGGAAATAGTAGTGATTGGTCATTAAAAACTTCTTGTCACCGCAAAAGCTTTGAATCAAGCTGATATTTGTGTTTTCCTTCATCAAGCAGTCTATGTGTAACCTTATCCACAGATTGAATGGAAAATAAACATTATCAATGTCCTACAGGGTTTTTAACGGTAGGCGTTCAATCACTACTTTTTCATGTGCATGCTCCACCTGAGATTTGGATTTACTTCATTTTTGTGAACATAACTAACATGAGCTTGTAAAACGGATGGACGGTGTGGATATATAGCACGTATATCAAGGTAGGCCCATGGTCACGGCCGGACCGAACTTGTTGTTACCCTGCCCGGACCAAATCCGATCGCGGTCTAGGGTCCCAAGTGCATGGATTTCCGTGAACGTAGTTGCATGTGGACACGCTGGCATTCACATCACTTATCCGGAACTTCTTGTCACCCCAATCCTCTGTTCTTCCTTCATGCAAAAAAATCACACCAGTTGGGCAGTCTTTTATGAACGATCTTCTTCATACATTTTTGCATGCCCCTGGCTGGATGGTTTTGATCATCAGATGAGTATGATTTTTAATAGGCAGCCTATGAAGAGTGGATCAAGATTAATGAACGGTCCAGATGCCATCAAGTCGAAATGCAACTTGGTGCATGGGAGGTTCCCATACACTTAGCTCACTGGATCATTTGTCCTTGTAAAACAAACCATTCAACTCATTAGAAGCACTTTTTTCATGTGTATCATGCTACTAACCTGTCGTGAATTTAAGGGTATTTTAGATGATAGAGAAATTAACGGTCAAGATGCATCAAAACGTGAATAGTGTCATGATCCAATCAAATGATCAGCACAAGTGGGACCGGTTAGGTGAGTAAAACCATCTAACTCAATGTCCCACCTGGATGGAGGAAATATATAAAACAACCCAGATTATGAGATTCTAGCCATACAATATGTGGGCTTTTCTTCTAGACCATTGTTGTATTGTTTTGTAATAATTTATTTGTAGACCACTGATCAAACGGTCAATATCTTCTTAAGTTGGGAACCCAACAACTTAATGGGTTTGGATCATCTAATGGGCAGATTTTTCAGGCTTGCTTATTAAGGATTTAATGTAATTGGAAATTAAAATAAAATTGAGAAAACAAAAGGCAATGACTCACGTGTTCTTCACTTACATTAGTGAGTGAGAAAAATCTTCAAGCCTTGTTTGGTAGACTCTTAAAAATGACTCTTTCTCGTTTAAATTCAGAGTATGATTTTTAATGCACAATGAATTCATGTGAAGAGTAATCATGTATTAGAGAACCTGATCTCAAACGTGTAATTATGGTTAACTAAAATGAGATGGGCTAATCTTTAGGCAGAATGTATTACAATATTAATTAAGATGTTTATTAGGTAAAACTTTTATTAAAAAACCCTAATCCTTTAAAGTTAAACTCATGAGTGCTTTGAAAGGACAGGACGGAGCCGCCAATGTTGACTATTGTTAAAAATGGTTTTGAGCTCGTGATATTCTCGCCATAAATGGATAAAATGATATTATTGTGCCGATATTAGCATAAAAACATTTGGAAGTTAAAATAATTCATCACTATATATATAATTATTTGTTACTTTATAATTAATTTTTTGATATTTTACTTCCAACGAGATTTTTCCAATAATATAATGAAAAAAACAACAAAATATAAAAATTTAATAAGAAATTACCAAAAGCAATGTATGACTATAATATTGATAGCCACGGTTATCCAGTTCTATACGCAAGTTTGAGCCTGCCCATCCATGTGCAAGCATGCATCCCCGGTATAAGCTTTCCACAGCCCGTATAAAGATCTTGTCCAAAAAATCAAACCATACCACACCTCAGATGAGCCACCATGGCATACAAAACAAATGGTTGGGGTAAAAAAGATCTCGAAGGTGCGTTTGTTTGCACCAAAATATCATGATTTCATGATATTTTGGTGCAACCAAATACACACTCACAAGTATGCTTGTTGTAATGCTATGAAATTCGGCACCCAAGTACAATGGCTTAGATTCCGAGTCTTAAGACATTAACACTAAAACAGTCTAGTGTATTGGCATAGACACTAACAACTCCCCATTAATTTTTGCCGCCTGAGAACAATGCCCTGGCTACGCAAATATGAGCATCTCTTAGGAATGCTACACGTTGGGAAATTCTCCCACGTGAGTACCTAGTTGGATTAACATTCATTCTGAATATAAATAAATCAGAGTGGCTAGCAGTTAATAGAGGAATCAAAGATGAGCGAAGATCAGACAATCAAGCCATGTCCAAAGAAATGCAAAGTGCATAATCCAAAATGGGTCCCACCACTAGGTACTAAGTCATCCACAATATCTAAATGCACAAATAAAGAAAACATAGAGGATAGACAAAATAAACTAAAATTACTGGCGAGCCCAAGCCCAATTGTTGTAGCGAAACTCCACAACAGCCAACTCTCTAAAACTCCTAACTGGACCTCGCCATGAACACCCTGCATTACCTATATGTGTAACGTCCTGAAAATTGGGGGTCTAGCAGAGCTCAACTCCCGAGTTTCAATGCATCACTTATGTAACATAGATAATAATGTTTAAATGTTGTACATATCAGTGCATTAAACATAAGTGAGATTATACTAAATCAACATATTATACTTCAGAGTTAATATAAATAAGCAAGCGGAAGACTGAGATAAATATATACAGTATATATGTGTTTCATAACCTCCAGATTATGAACGTGCTATCGGGTTGAATAAATACATAATTTATTTCAAAATATACAAAATATCAAAATGTAAATGTTCAACTAATCCAAGATCCCTATATTCCCCCTGACGCAGCTCCTGGTCTACATAGACCCGACTGAGAGCTGAATGTAAGAGAACTCCTCATTGTCGAAAAAGTCCTACTCTGTCACAAAAGCCTTGGCATAACCTGCATCTAAATTAGAGTCTGGTTGGTGCTTTAAAACACTGTCCAAGAGTGAGAGTGAGTGATCAACTCAGTGGTATTATTATAAGGTAAATGTTAACATGTTATCAATTCAGTCAAATAGTAATGATAAGGCAATACAACAAACATTTCCTAACTACTCTGGTTAATGCAGGAATGATATGCGTAATGATGCATGCCCTCGCCTCCACTCCCTCAGCAACATCATCTCATGATCGTGCATGACAAACTCCCTAAACATGCACTTCTTCTCCAAAGCACATGCAATGTGGTGCATGAACGTGTTAGCCAAGTAATTTATTAAGCATATTCACACAACAGATTTGGGAAGCTAAGGTATTTCCTTTTATATCACTTACCCAAACAATGATCCATCTAAGGTCGTCAATCCTTGTTAATCACATACGATATGCAAGTTGTATGACATCACCCATGATGAAAGCAGTGGATAGATAAGTTCACGAGTTTACACTCAAGGTCACTACGGAGAGGCTCATTACCGTCAACGTATGCCTATTTTATACTCGAGATCACTGCGAGAGGCTCGTCACTTGAACGTAGGCCGACGGCTCGAATACGGTGTCTCATACACTGCCATATTCGGCTCACGAGTTTGGTTTGCTCACTGGTCACTACGGGGAGGCTCGTCACCCTAGCGTAGGCCGACAGCTCGACCACGATGTCCCATACACCACTATGCCTAGCTCATGAGTCTTAGTAGATATTAGTACCATGATTGAAACGGGCTTTACATTAGTAAGTGATACCTTAAATTCAAGTAGTGGCGTTCATACATGGTAAACATACAATAGGCCAATCGGGTTATTTGATCAGTTCGTTTGGTACGAGTGCATGTTGAATTAATCGACATGAAGCGCGTAAGCACTCCGCGTGGCCTAACCATTGTCGACAATCAGCGTACGACTCGGATTCATCAAGCATATCTAAGGTAATGAGACTAGTTTGGCCACTCGATCGGAAATTGTTACCGACTGCTTGGACTATATAGTAGTCCCAATCACACTCAAATGCAATAGATAGTCACATGTGATAATCATAATAGCATTTAACAAACAATTCAAACACGAATCTCATTTGAGCATTCTATCAAACACATAGAACCATTTATTATACATATGTATTTTCTACATAAATCACGTAGTTAAAATCGAAGTTACAAGAAGGAATTTATACATATAGCTAAGGTAGTTGAGAATCCTATCTCAACACCCTCTGTAAATGCAATTTATTAAACAATTACTCATTCAAACATT
Organism: Magnolia kwangsiensis; assembly: GCA_037074715.1. NCBI lineage: Eukaryota > Viridiplantae > Streptophyta > Magnoliopsida > Magnoliales > Magnoliaceae > Magnolia > Magnolia kwangsiensis. The sequence continues at coordinate 41,797,399 of CM073574.1, forward strand.
TTATCAAACACTTAGCCTACACATCATTACATACATGGCCTAAAGTAATTAAAACATATATTATGGCACATCCTTTCATAAGGGAGTTGTCCTATATACAACAAACATATAACCTAGATTTATAGTCATGACAAGAACAAATCATAATAGCAATTTCATTTAAACATTTCAACAAACACATGAAATGCATTACATATTCAACAGAGTTCATACATGTGTGATATATGGAAAACGTCGTATCTACGCGCATATGACAGCAATCAAGTCAGTCATAAATCATTAAATGATATTGAAAGCCTTAAAAACCATAACCTAAACATTTATAGTCCACACCTTTCGTCAGTATGCTCATTACGAACTCGGTTCATATACTACGTCTCCGTATACAGCACAACGACTACCTAAATACGAATAGGTTAGTTATTTTGTCGATTCCTCTATTAGGATTCATAAAACGAGATTAGGGTTAGGATTTCTTACCCAAAACGAAGTTGGAATGGCCCGTGTAGGTAAATGTAAAGACGATTCAATACGTGGCGTAACAGGAAAGAAGTATTGTGGAAAACTCCAAAGATCTCCCTTTACTTTCCACTCTTTCCTCTTCTTTTTTTTTTCTATCTCTCTCTTTCTCTCTTAAGGTTTCTAGGAAATTCATATGAGGGAGAGAAGGGGTGGTTTAAGGGCCTTATATAGGCTTAGAAGTGATGTCAATGGCCCCAGGGCCATGGTAATGGTATACTTAGGTTATAGCCAAAAGGCATCAGTTTCGGCCAAACAGAGATCATCTGGAGGTTCATTACATGTCTATGTCGCAGAGTAAGTTCCCTGATAGTGGATTTAGGACAGGTTATGATTTTGATCCGATCGAATTTTTGGATCAACCGTGGAGGACTTATATCAGTTCAATGGTCATTGTCACTTGATCAGGGCCACAAGTATATTGACATGTGTAGAGAAATTTTTCTGATCTAAGGGTATAGTTTGGTCAAAATTTAACGGTCTGAAACCTTCAATTTCACTCGCAAGCGAATGGTTCAATTTACTTAAGATCGAGTTCATTTTCTAAAGATATTCGCGTTTCTCACACACTTCGTGTAACACCCTGGATTTTGGCCAACCTGGGATTAGACGTCATTAGGCAATGGGTTAATTAAAACACCTGAAAAATCGCTTAGAACTCAATTCCATAGCCAAAGAAATCACTTAGGGTTAATTCCTATGAAAAATAAGAGTAAGTTAACTAGCGCAACGCTAGAGTAGCTGTGAAATAGTCTCTGATCACTTTAAATACGTTTTACAAGACCCAAATCGAGTAGAACCAATGATTCTATAATACTCTATAACCTTGGATCAAACTCTGAGCAGGTTTGTTCTCTGGACCACTTTGAAACTTTATATTGGATCTAGACCGCGCGTCGAAAGTCCGATACCACCTATCTTAGACCGTTAGAACCGCCTTGTTGGACTTGACAATCATTTCAAAAATCAAGTCCAACCGATAATCACAGGCTATTTCATTGAGCCCCGACTGAAGAAAGTGCGAATAGGGACATAATTGGAATTTCAAATTCAAATCTGGCACACGACTTGACGCGTCAGTATTAAGCGTTCTGACCGTCAGAATTCAGTCAGATTACACCCTCAGATCAGGAAAAATTTCTATTTCATATCATGAGAGTTGCAGCCCTGATCTACGTGCGGTGACCGCTGAACTGAAACTGGTCCGCCACGTGCGATCTGCGAACCCTGCCGAACTGAAAACTTGATGTATGCTAGATCCAGTATGCATGAGCTTAAGTCCGATCGCATTCGGCCAGGGGACCACCAGAAATCATCTTTTGGACCGAAACAACCCTGATTTGGTTACCCCTCAATTGAAACTTGTCCCGAGCCTATTTCGGGCAAGTTTGGGCTTATAAAAAGGGTTGAAACCCTCACTCCTCTCTCCCATCCAAATTTGTAAAAATCCCTAAATTGGGAGAGAGAAAAGGTGAGAGTTTGTGAGAGAGAGTAGGAGAGATTTTTCCTACCTTCGTGCCACCTGTTGCACGTACTTCAGCAACACATCTCAATCACCTGGCCGGTGATTTCTTCACTTTTCAGGTAAGAAATAACCCTAATAAGTTGCTGATTTGAGATTCTTTCCGTTCCATAGCATGCAAACTGATAGAACTCTTAAATCAGGTTCTCTATTCGCCGTAGACGAAGCGTATACGCTCCATTCGAACTCACACCCCTAAAAGGGAAAAGGTGCAGATTTTAGACGCTTTGATTGACTGTTTCCAACGCTTTCAATGTCGTTTAATAGTAGATTATCGACGGCAACGCCGTTTGACATGTACAACATGCTGTCCGTTTCCTGTTTCGTAAACCGGCGAAGAATATGAGATTTAGGGCATTTTAGTCATTTGTAGGAAGTACAGATTTTATTCATATTTTGCTGATGTGATTAACATGGTTTATTCTCGCATTAGAATGGTAGGAATACGTGCATAATTAGTTTGGCGAATAGATTGGCTTAAATGCGCACTTCGGGTCGACATACTATATGTAGACTTAAGTGTGTAGTATAAGTGTTTGTATAAATGCCTGTATTAGTATGTATTGAATTAAATGATGTTATGGATTAGTTTGAGATTGGTTTCTCAATTAATATGCTGGTGTAAATGGTTTCCTACATGTTAGCCATATGCATGATTTCATTATATGAATGAAATGCATGTGCTTGATGATTCACTTAAGTTATATATTATAACATGTGCTTGATGATTTCATTATGATTTAGTTTGAGATTGAATTCTCAATTAATTTGCTGATGGAAATGATTTCCTATATGTTGGCGATATGCATAATTTTATTAAATGTATGGAAGGCATGTATCAGGTGATTTGCTTAAGTTGTATGTTACAACATGTGTTAACATGCTCATATGGTTGTATTTCATTTCCAATACTTTCACATGCTTTGCCGATGTGATTCCACACGTTTGAGACTATACTTAGTCCAGGCAGTTATAACCGAGCGAATTCATGGTTAGCTTATCTTCGCCACGAACGACGCGTCGATGAACGCGAGCCGTGTTCTGGAGTTGGCGGCAGTGGTTAGGCCATACGAAGTGTTTTACGCACTTCATGTCGTTCAACTTGAGATGCGATCGTGCTAGTCGAGCCCGTCAAGTAACCCGATTGGCCATTGTATGTTCACCCTGCATGAGTCATAACTGCTTGAACCTAGGGTACTGAACTTACCATTGTAAACCCTGTTAACCATGGTACCTTGATCCATGAAGACTCATGAGCCGGGCATGGTGGTATGGGACACCGTGGTCGAGCTGTCGGCCTACGCTGGGGCCACAAACCTCCTCGTAGTGACCAGTGAGCACCTATGACTCGTGAGTAGATTATGGTGGTATGGGACACTATATTCTTGCTGTCGGCCTACACTGATCAGGCGACGAGTCCTTTATAGTGACCGCGAGCGTATTCTGAGTATACGGGAGGCGACGACCCTTCAGCAGTAGTAGAGTACAGTAGGCCTGTAATGATAATGTGATAGGGGAGCGGAGCAAAGAGTGCGTGCAATAGCCCTGACAGCCCTTGCAGCGACCTACAAAATATACATCGTATGAGATTACTAGGAGTGACGACCCTAGACAGGATCTGTGTTGGGATTGATACAAGGGAAGTACCTTAGTTTCCCAATCCTGCTGTTTGAATGGACTAATAACAACTCAAAAATCATATCACCATTACATTGCATGTGCCTGGAAGATGTGGAGCACTTTAGGGAGTGTGGCATGCCGCGGTCGTAAGATGGTGCCGTATGAAGGAGATCGTCGGTGAGGGCATACATCACGTCATGTCATATTGCATTAACAACAGTATTAGGATTGTTTGATTTACTGCTTTACTATTATCGCATGATTGATTTGAGAACATGTTAATCCTTGCTCTATTATTCCACTGAGTTAGCTACTCACTCCTACGTTATGAGATGGTGTTTTCGGACACCCACCAGTCCCTTTTGTGATTGCAGATGATGGCGTTGCTTGAGAAGTGGAGCTGGACTTGATGATGATGAGGAGGATCCCTCCTTTATGCGTGTTCTGATTGACGGGATTACAGGGAGGTTGATTAGATACCTTGACACTTGTTATTTTATATTTTTAGAGCACTCATGTATATTCTTTTGTTTACTTTTGAAGTATACATGTATGTATATAACTTGGTAACATGTTCACACTCTAGAAACATACAATAGTTTATATATGTTATACATACTATCACAGTCTTCCGCTTGTAAATTTAACTGTCTCTGGAGTATGATATGCTGTTCTGGATTAATCTCACTCATGTTTAATACATTATCACAGACAACATTCAATCATACATATCTATGGTGCATAAATAACTTTTTGGAACTCGGGAGTTGGGTTTTTGCTTGACCCCCCGATTTTTGGGATGTTACAGATGGTATCAGAGCATGATTTGGATTAAACAGGGCCTGGGTTATGGTCACGCGACGTACGCTGTCACTTCCTTTGACTTAGGAGGGTGCGAGAAGGGTCTAGAAACTCTTATATGATCGCAGATTCGCCAATGGCGAAGACTATTCGAATCGATCGCGTGATCGATTCCGTAACGCATCTCGGGTCATGTGAAGCAACCCGAATAGCTCCTAGGTTGTAGGTGAGTGGGTTGAGACGTGCTTTGAATGATTCTAAACCCATAAATGTGAATCATTGGGCTATGGGGCAACCACAACCCCTGTATTCAATCGTAAGGGCTTAAAAACCCTGTTTCACCAAAAATCTTCAAATTTCTTCCTCTCACCACTCCAATCTTCAATTAATTCTTATCATTTTCATATTAGGCATCAATCCTAATGTGAAAATAACATAAAATCATACATTCACAAAATTTTATAGTGAATAGTAAAATTTCATGAAAAATGGCCATAAGGCCATTCTAACTTCGCTTTCTTTAGCAACTAATAGTCTAGATGAATGTACTAGCTCCTTCTTCCCCAAAATCATATGCTGCATGATAGAGTTTTGTATTCGGGATTGTAGATTGGTCCCAGAAAGCCCCGAACTCATGTTTGGGCCTATATAGGTCAAAATACAATAAACCAAGGTGGGGCCCATAGTTATTTGGGGTCCCTGGACCATGGGGGACCAGACCCATGTGGTCCCACCAGCCACCTAGAGAGTTGTCCGGCGATGCCATCGCCGGTTCGGCGATGCATCGCCGTCCGGTGGGGCCCACTGGATGTAATTTTCGGGCGCATGCCCTAATATGGCTAGGGCACCTCCCCCATATGTGGTTCACACCTTGAAACCTCCTATATACCCTACTTCCTTCACAAACAACCTTTCTCCTAGCCCCATTTACGTTTTCTTGCTGTCCTCACCCAAAACTGTGATTTCAAATCGTTTCTAAATCCATTCCTGGCCAAAAACGACCACACTCTTTCACTTTATTGCTGTTTGCAGCTTTCCCTCTTGTAGATTTCTTCTTTTAGAGCTCTCAAAATCCCCGAATCGAACTGAAATCGTGAGGTGCTCCATTCCCCTTTTTCATTCTCTTTTCTTTTTGAAAATATATCCTAAGGGAGTTTGAATCATCCCTCTACAGGGCCTAGATTTTGTTCTGTCCATTTGGGCAACAATTTCTCCGCATTTCCTCCTCTATCGCCCGACTCGGAGTAGTAATCTAGATCCATATATCGCGGGTTGTAGTTAGTCATTTCCTGCTTTTTGTGTGTAAGCCTGATAAGGCTAGTAGTTTGCTTATGTTGCTGTAGTAGCTGACTGACATAGCTCCCATGTACTTCTTGTCATGATACTTGTAGGGAGATATCCCTTGTATTATGACAATTTTGGTTTAATGAAATGCATGATGTTTTTCAGCTTGATATGTGAATTTTTGTGTTGTGGTTTGGGCTTAATAAAGCCGAATTTGGTTAGATGGAATGCATACCGTTCCGTTCGTTGTAAGGTATTGTCCCTAGATTGGGAGTATTATAACTCCCGGGATTCAGCCTACAAATTAATTTTTATCCTACCCCACCCTCCTACCAAGCATGCCACTCCCTATCCCAATATGGGATTAGGAATGCAGTTCCATTTAATACAACTTAATGCTACTGGCCACATAGACCCTTGGCGTTTTGGACCTAGTGTTAGCACTCCTAGATTTGAAGGATCTGACGATATAGGAAATCCAATCCTATTTAGACAATCTTGACCCTAAGCAATAGAAAAATTCCCTGTAGTAGAAATGGTATAGGAAGGCCATTTACTGTATAATCTTAGGCTTTGGATTATAGCTACTGAGTTACAGACTAGCCTACTAGTTACCTTAAGTAGTGTAAGGCCTATATATGCTAAGGGATAGTAGGTTAAATTTGGTTGGAATGGGACTCCCTTCCTTCGATAGATCCCCTTATGACTTATAGACTTCTGTTGTTGCCCATAGGAAGGAACCATACACTCTTAGGGAACATTTATAACTCCCTCAGATTGAACTTAGAATAAACTAACACATCCCTTAGAATTGCCTTCCCTAAGGACTTATTGCATTCGGGAACGCAGACTAAAGGAACTGCATGTAAGCGATGTATTTGCGGTTTGAGTCGACTTCTTAATCCTAGTGGTTACCAATAAATCCAATGCTCTGATCAAGCAGAGGATCGGCATCGACTCGGATTAAAAAACTGATACAACGCATTTTCTGTCCTTATTAGACAGAAGGTTCAACGTATCCGGCTTAGACCCACTACATAACCTTTCTTCTGTGATGGCCCAACCACCTACAACCAAACAGGATCACCTTGTCTTTGGGAAATGGCGAGGACTTAAAGCCAGTAGAGAATTACACATCTTGCCACCAACTCATACCTGCCCCTAAACTTAACCACAATAGAGATTAGGCTCATCTCTAAGATCATAGGTATCAATGCCATAGAACGCATCATTCATAAGGAAAACCCTGTAGAGAAAGATTGTTTCCATTTTATGTTAAGGATAGCCCCTAAGTTGTGCCTCGTTCCGATATACGGATTGATGCAAAGATTCTTCAACCTTAAGTAAAACTAAGTTTTAAGGGGGGTAGAATGTAATGAGTCCAATCCAGTTAGGTTAGTCGACGCTACCGTTCGATTAGAGTGGCGCAGCGGAAGAGTGGTTGGCCTCTTTCCCACTGGCTCAGGATCGAAACAATTGAGTTAGGATGTACGTACGGTTAGGTCAATAAATAAGATTGAACCTTCCTTAGAAAAAGTACTCATTACCCTTCACCAATTTTAGGGACGAAATTGTGTTTTAAGGGGGGTAGATTGTAACACCCCGGATTTTAGCCAACCTGGGATTAGACGTCATTAGGCAATGGGTTAATTAAAACACCTGAAAAATCGCTTAGAACTCAATTCCATAGCCAAAGAAATCACTTAGGGTTAATTCCTATGGAAAATAAGAGTAAGTTAACTAGCGTAACGCTAGAGTAGCTGGGAAATAGTCCCTGATCACTTTAAATACGTTCTACAAGACCCAAATCGAGTAGAACCAATGACTCTATAATACTCTATAACCTTGGATCAAACTCTGAGCAGGTTTGTTCTCTGGACCACTTTGAAACTTTGTATTGGATCTAGACCGCGCATCGAAAGTCCGATACCACCTATCTTAGACCGTTAGAACCGCCTTGTTGGACTTGACAATCATTTCGAAAATCAAGTCCAACCGATAATCACAGGCTATTTCGTTGAGCCCGGACTGAAGAGAGTGCGAATAGGGACAGAATTGAAATTTTAAATTCAAATCTGACACACGACTTGACGCGTCAGTATTAAGCGTTCTGACCGTCAGAATTCAGTCAGATTACACCCTCAGATCAGGAAAAATTTCTATTTCATATCATGAGAGTTGCAGCCCTGATCTACGTGCGGTGACCGCTGAACTGAAACTGGTCCGCCACGTGCGATCTGCGAACCCTGCCGAACTGAAAACTTGATGTATGCTAGATCCAGTATGCATGAGCTGAAGTCTGATTGCATTCGGCTAGGGGACCACCAGAAATCATCTTTTGGACCGAAACAGCCCCGATTTGGTTATCCCTCAAGTGAACTTTGTTCCCGAGCCTATTTCGGGCAAGTTTGGGCTTATAAAAAGGGTTGAAACCCTCACTCCTCTCTCCCATCCGAATTTGCAAAAATTCCTAGATTGGGAGAGAGAAAAGGTGAGAGTTTGTGAGAGAGAGTAGGAGAGATTTTTCCTGCCTTCGTGCCACCTGTTGCACGTACTTCAGCAACACATCTCAATCACCTGGCCGGTGATTTCTCCACTTTTCAGGTAAGAAATAACCCTAATAAGTTGCTAATTTGGGATTCTTTCCGTTCCATAGCATGCAAACTGATAGAACTCGTAAATCAGGTTCTCTATTCGCCGTAGACGAAGCGTATACGCTCCGTTCGAACTCACACCCCTAAAAGGGAAAAGGTGCAGATTTTAGATGCTTTGATTGACTGTTTCCAACGCTTTCAATATCGTTTAATAATAGATTATCGACGGCAACGCCGTTTGACATGTACAACATACTGTCCGTTTCCTGTTCGTAAACCGGCGAAGAATATGAGATTTAGGGCATTTTAGTCATTTGTAGGAAGTACAGATTTCATTCATATTTTGCTGATATAATTGACATGGTTTATTGTCGCATTAGAATGGTAGGAATACATGCATAATTAGTTTGGCGAATAGATTCGCCTAAATGCGCACTTTGGGTCGACATACTATATGTAGACTTAAGTGTGTAGTGTAAGTGTTTGTATAAATGCCTGTATTAGTATGTATTGAATTAAATGATGTTATGGATTAGTTTGAGATTGGTTTCTCAATTAATATGATGGTGTAAATGGCTTCCTACATGTTAGCCATATGCATGATTTCATTATATGAATGAAATGCATGTGCTTGATGATTCACTTAAGTTATATGTTATAACATGTGCTTGATGATTTCATTATGATTTAGTTTGAGATTGAATTCTCAATTAATTTGCTGATGGAAATGATTTCCTATATGTTGGCGATATGCATAATTTCATTAAATGTATGGAAGGCATGTATCAGGTGATTTGCTTAAGTTAAATGTTACAACATGTGTTAACATGCTCATATGGTTGTATTTCATTTTCAATACTTTCACATGCTTTGCCGATGTGATTCCACACGTTTGGGACTATACTTAGTCCAGGCAGTCGGTAACCGAGCGAATTCGTGGTTAGCTTATCTTCGCCACGAATGACGCGTCGATGAACGCGAGCCGTGTTCTGGAGTTGGCGGCAGTGGTTAGGCCATACGAAGTATTTTACGCACTTCATGTCGTTCAACTTGAGATGCGATCGTGCTAGTCGAGCCCGTCAAGTAACCCGACTGGCCGTTGTATGTTCACCTTGCATGAGTCATAACTGCTTGAACCTAGGGCACTGAACTTACCATTGTAAACCCTGTTAACCATAGTACCTTGATCCACGAAGACTCATGAGCCGGGCATGGTGGTATGGGACACCGTGGTAGAGCTGTCGGCCTACGCTGGGGCCACAAACCTTCCCGTAGTGACCAGTGGGCACCATGACTCGTGAGCGGATTATGGTGGTATGGGACACTATATTCTTGCTGTCGGCCTACACTGATTAGGCGACGAGTCCTTTGTAGTGACCGCGAGCGTATTCTGAGTCTACGGGAGGCGACGACCCTTCAGTAGCAGTAGAGTACAGTAGGCCTGTATTGATAAGGTGATGGGGGAGCGGAGCAACGAGTGCGTGTAACAGCCCTGACAGCCCTTGCAGCGACCTATAAAATATACATCGTATGAGATTACTAGGAGTGACAACCCTAGACAGGATCTGTGTTGGGATTGATACAAGGGAAGTACCTTAGTTTCCCAATCCTGCTGTTTGAATGGACTAATAACAACTCAAAAATCATATCACCATTACATTGCATGTGCCTGGAAGATGTGGAGCACTTTAGGGAGTGTGGCATGCCGCAGTCGTAAGATGGTGCCGTATGAGGGAGATCGTCGGTGAGGGCATACATCACGTCATGTCATATTGCATTAACAATAGTATTAGGATTGTTTGATTTACTGATTTACTATTATCGCATGATTGATTTGAGAACATGTTAATCCTTGCTCTATTATTCCACTGAGTTAGCTACTCACTCCCACGTTATGGGATGGTGTTTCCAGACACCCACCAGTCCCTTTTGTGATTGCAGATGATGACGCTTCTTGAGAAGTGGAGCTGGACTTGATGATGATGAGGAGGATCCCTCCTTTATACGTGTTCTGATTGACGGGATTACAGGGAGGTTGATTAGATACCTTGACACTTGTTATTTTATATTTTTAGAGCACTCATGTATATTCTTTTATTTACTTTTGAAGTATACATGTATGTATATAACCTGGTAACATGTTCACACTCTAGAGACATACAACAGTTTATATATGTTATACATACTATCACAGTCTTTCGCTTGTAAATTTAACTGTCTCTGGAGTATGATATGCTGTTCTGGATTAATCTCACTCATGTTTAATACATTATCATAGACAACATTCAATCATACATATCTATGTTGCATAAATAACATTTTGAAACTCAGGAGTTGGGTTTTTGCTCGATCCCCCGATTTTCAGGATGTTACACTTCGCTCTAGGCTTAAGTTATGCATTTCTGGATACTATTTGGGCTCGTTTCCTGCGATGCTTGTCAAGCCTATTAAGGCGGTCATAACATTATAGTTTCATAGTAATCAGACTTTCGATGCGCCGTCCAGGTTCGATATGAAATTTTATAGTGCTCCCGAGAGCAACTGGGTTTTGAGATCGCTTATAGGTTCTAAAGTAATGTTGAGTTAGCGATTCTAATGGTTTTGGGTCTTGCAATTCGTATAGATAGTGGTTCAAGATAATTTACCGATTAACTTAGTTTAATACTTAACTAATTTTCGTCTAATTTCTACTGAATTCGTTTCTTAGTGATTTTTACCTGAGGTGATACTCAAGTCTTTGTACATATTTTTCCGTGACGTAACAATCTACCCCTCTTAAAGAAAAATTTCATCCTTGAAATTAATACCTTTTCGTACTCCTCAAGAATCTGAGGGTAATTCTTACGGATTTCGGCTTCTGTTTTCTAAGTAGCCTCTTTTTCAGTGTGGTGAGTCCACAATACTTTCACAAGCGAAATAACTTTATTGCGTAGCACATGTTCATTCCTATCAAGAATACGTGTTGGTTGCAGTACGTAAGTAGCGTCTTCACTCAACTGTACCTGCTCCCATTTGATAATATGGAAAGGGTCAGGAACGTATTTCTTCAGCATCAATACGTGAAATACGTTGTGCACGCCCGTGAGTGGTGTGGGCAAAGCAAGGCAGTATGTTACCACACCCACTCGATCTAGAATTTGAAATGGGCTAATGAATCTCGACAAAAGCTTTCCTTTCTTACCAAATTGAAGCACTCCCTTCATGGGGGAAACCTTAAGAAATACAGTCTCCAACCTCGAATTCTAATTGTCGCCATCGGGTATCGGTATAACTCTTCTGTCTGCTCTGTGCTGCAATGAGTCAGTGTCTAATAATATTAATCTTTTCTGAGGTCGCCTGAACCAAATTCGGGCCAATCAAGCTCTTCTCGCCAACTTCTGCTCAACAATGGGGTGCTCGGCATGGGCGCCCATACAATGCTTCGTAAGGAGCCATGCCAATGCTTGCTTGAAAGCTGTTGTTATAAGCGTACTCTGCATAGGGAAGACAATCATCCCAACTGTCTTTAAAATCAAACACACATGCCCGTAACTTGTCTTCTAACACTTGATTTACCCGTTCCATCTGCCCGTTAGTCTGTGGGCGGAACGTGGTACTGAACTTCAGTTTCACTCTCATTGTTTCTTGAATTCGAGTCTAAAAGATAGACGTGAATTTCGTGTCTCAATCCGACACAATCTCCATGGGTACTCCATGCAGACGTATATATTTTCTCCTTGATATATAGCTTAGTAAAATCATCTGCTGAGTTTGAGACTCTAATCTGGAGAAAATGAGCCGATTTCGTCAATCGGTCCACAAACACCCAAATGGAGTCGTGTCCCTTCCTCTTCTTTGGCAACCCGAAAATGAAATCCATATATATGAAGTCTCACTTCTATTCAGCTATGGGCATGGGTTGAAGTAAACCAGGAGGTTGGTGATGCTCGGCCTTAACCTGCTGGCACGTGATACAACGGGATACAAAATTTGCTTGTGGGCCTTCATGTTGTCCCACCAATACGAACGTTTTATATTTCGATACAACTTTATACTACAAGATGCATCGCCATCTTCGAATTGTGAACAACTTTGAGAACCTTCTTTCTCCAGTCATGAAGATTCGGGATGCATAGGCGGCTACGATAACGTAAACCCCCATCCGAACCAACTCTCCATTCAAAGTCTTCATCATCACTTGCTCATTTTCTTATCTTCATCAACCATTCCTCTTCTCTCTAAGCCATAATGATCTGGTCATCAATAAGTGGCTGTATACGAATATGTGCGATGCTCATGAACGACTCCTCTACCGTAAGCTTCAGTTCTAAATCTCGCACAAATTTTACCATGTTCTATTCTTCAATAAATAGCAGAGCCGCAAATTCTGTTATATATCTTCTTGCGGCTCAATGCATCGTCACAAGGTTAGCCTTGCCAGGATGGTTGGATACCTACCTCGAACTCTTCTCCGTAGAGGTAATGTCTCCAGAGCTTTAATGTGAAAATGATCACTGTCAATTATAGGTCATGCGTGGGGTAGTTTTCATCATGTTTCCTTAACTGTCGCGACGTATAGGCAATCATTCTGTCCTTCTACATAAGAACACAACCCATACCAACACGAGAGTATATCGTATATCTGACCCATTGCTCTGGCAATACTAGCACGAGTGCGGATGTCAACTTGTCCTTCAATTCCTGAAAGACCGCTTCTGCCTTCTCATTTCAAGAAAACTTAAGATCCTTTCACGTAAGCTAAGACAACGGTCTAGCTATCTTGGAGAAATCTTTAATGAATCGGTGATAATAGCCAGCAAGTCCCAGGAAACTCTTCACTTTTGTAACCGAACCGGGTTGCTCCTAGTCCTGAATTGCGGTTACCTTAGCAAGGTTCACCGCGATACCAGGCAGTCTGAATCACACGGGCCTATTCACACTCGCTTATATCCTTGTAAATGTCCCAAGTTGATCTCAATTGCCACGTTTTATGACCGACTTTGTGATATTTGGTGCACGGCTAGTGCACGTGCGCACTGTGTATGCACGATGCACATGTGGGGTCCACTGTGATGTTTACGAGCAATCCAATCCATCCATTTAGCTTGTCTCCCCATTTAAGGCATTAAATCCAAAGTTGAAGTATATCCAGAGACCAGGCGGGCCCCACTTAAGGAATTAAGGAGATGATCTGTCCATTAGGCCACTTTCAAAGGTATCCAATGGCTAAAATTTTATGTATACGGTTAATTTATGGCCCCCAGGACATGTATGAAGTTTCGAGCCGAATGGATGGTTGGAACCATGAGATCTTGCATTCTGGACCAATTTCGGGCCCTCTTTAATGTCAAAAGCTTGATTTTCTCGGATCTCTGGCATGTAAATTCATCAATCTTAATCCCTTGGGGTCTGTCTCTTGCCTTTGGTGTCATCAAAGTGTTAAATCCATGCTTTAAACATCCTTTTCAGTCCTACACTTGTGAATTCGCCTTACACCACAAACATAATTAAAATAGGGCATTAAACAGTATCATGTTCGTAAAAGTAGGTAATAACTGGGGTTTAATATGCAATATTTGACCCTTAAAATTTTACTAATCTAACTAATTAACCTGTAATTAATTAGTCGGCTGATAGATTGAGTCGCAGGGGGCGATTTTAACGCCGTCTCTGCTTCGGCTGATAGATTGAGTCGCAGGAACCTTGACACTGCCAGCTATCTCGAATTTCATGATGCCATTAACAACTATGGTTTGCATGATGCAGGTTTCTTAGGTAGCAGATTTACTTGGAGTAACAACTAGGGAGGGGTTGCTCATGTGTGGGCCCGCCTGGACAGAGTCCTTATCAACTCCTCGTGGTCCATTACTTTTCCCTCCTTTCAAGTGGAGCACCTTCCCCGCACCAACTTGGACCATGCTCCACTGCTATTGGCATTGCCTCAGCCACCTCTATCTGCCCCCAAGCCGTTCAGATTCCAACGCAGGTGGCTGTACCATGACTCCTTTTTGCAGGTTGCAAGGTCAGCTTGGGAAGCCTCATCTTCTCCTCATCCAATGTACAATGTCCTGATTAAGCTGAAAAGTGTGAAGAGGGCTCTCAAGGTTTGGAATAAGGACGTTTTTGGGAATATCTTCAACCAGATTGCTCAAGCTGAGCATACCCTGTCGGAGATTGAAGCCAAGATGCAGGATTCTACGCTGTCTTCAAGTCCAACCAACGATACCCAGTCGGAGCTGCTTTCAGCCATGAACAACCTTAAGAATTTGGAGCTTATGGAGGAGATTTTTTGAAAGCAAAGGGCTAGGAACAATTAGTTGGAAGAGGGGGACAAGAACACTACCTTTTTCCATACCTCTGCCTCTGTCAAGAGCAAGAAATCTGTTTTTAGGTGGATTGAGCTGGAATTTGGCCAGCAGGTGGAGGATCAACCATGTATCAAGGCTATTATCATCTCTCACTTTGAGGACCTATTTTGAGCTGAAGCGATAATAGCTGATTCTGATATGATCAGTGTCATTCTAGCGCTTGTCACCCCTGAGGACAACGCTTGTCTCATGGACCCCCCCACCCTTCTCGAGGTCTAGCTAGCCGTTCAATCTATTCCTACGGATAACGCTCCAGGTCTTGATGGCTTTTTGGGGGTATTCTTCACGTCTTGCTAGAATTTTGTTGGTCATGACCTTCTTAAGGCTGCCAAGTTTCTTTTCCAATGGGGCAATCTGCTAAGGGTAGTTATGGCCTCCCTCATATCTCTGATTCTCAACTCAGATGCTCCTATGAAATTTTCTGATTATAGGCCCATCAGTCTCTACAACTGCCTGTATAAAATTTTCTCCAAGATCATTGCTTCTAGGTTGAATGAGCTGTTGCCTTCTCTCATTTCCTCGGAGTAAGGGGCCTTCATCCAAGGCCGTTCCATGGCTGAGAACATTGCGCTCACCCAGGAGCTGTTCAGGGAAATTAAAAGAAAGGTCCGGGGCGGCAATGTAGTGTTGAAACTGGATCTGAAAAAGGCTTATGACCAAGTTGACTGGTCCTTCCTTAAGAGTGTGTTAAGGAGGTTTGGTTTCTCCGAGTCTTGGGGGGAGATGGTGAAAAAATGCTGGGAAAAATCTTGGTTTTCGGTGCTCATTAAAGGCGATACGGCTGGATTCTTTAAAGCCTCTAGGGGGTTGAGGCAGGGTGACCCTCTGTCCCCTAGCCTTTTTATTCTGGCAGTGGAAGTTCTTAGCCGAGGGTTTCAAAAGCTAATGTCTCAAGGTGTTTGCATGCCTTTTAAACTCAAAAGGGGCTGCCCTATGGTATCTCACCTGTTCCTCAATGGCAGCCTGAGATCTCTTCGGGCTGCCAAAATTTTCCTTCAGTCCTTTCAAGTGGCCTCGAGTCAAAGGATCAACCTTCATAAGAGTGCTTTCTATTGCTCGATTAAGCTTCCCTCCTCTAAGGTTAGGACTATTGTTAGTACTCTTGGCATTCCTAGAGCGGTGGTTGGCCTTACTTACCTGGGAGTCCCCATCGCTAATGGCAAGCTCAAAGCTTGTCCATTCCATCACCTGTTTGAGAATGTTGATGGGAGGATCCGAGGTTAGCAAGCCAGGTGCTTGTCTCAGGCTGGTAGGGCCGTTCTTGTGCAGCAAGTCCTTAGCAGTATCCTGATTCACTCGTTAGCGGCTTCTCACATTCCTACTCAAGTTCTGGATACTCTGGAAAGCAGGTTTGCTACCTTCCTTTACGGTTGGTTGGATGATAGAAGGAAATTACATTGACGCAATTGGAAAGAGATTGCTTGTCTTAAGCAGGAAGGTGGCTTTGAATTCAGGAAGCTTTCAGAGGTTATAAATGTGCTTAGGTTGAAGATGGCCTGGACACTCTTAGCTAAGCCGCAGGAGTGTATTTGGAGCTCCTTCATGAGAGCGAAGTATGTGACCGACATTACCTTGGGTGGTCCGATCAGCCTAGCCTCTTTCGCCTCTCCGTTGTGGAAGAGGATTAAGCCGCTGCTGTCTTAGCAAGAGAGTGACGTTCAATGGCGGTGTAACGTCCTGAAAAATTGGGGATCGTGCATACGTTCGACTCCCGAGTCCCCAAGTGTCACTTATCATCAATTTTATGGTTTTATGATTTATCAAGTTTAAATGCGCAGCATGGAATTAATTGAAACATGAGGCACATCCATAACTAGTCTACTGAACTAAAAGAAATCAATATATACAGGTTCAAAAGAACATAAATGGGCTGCACAAGGCGATGCCCAACAAAATCATAAAGAGAATCATATGCCTAAAAGAATGGTGTGCTGAACCCACGACTCAACGTTACAGAATCCAGTCTCTTAAGCCGATGGAGAACTGCCCATCAACTGGAAGTAGGACAACTTGTTATCCTCGTCTAAGCTTGCGCCGCACGGCTTGTTAAACTTAACACTACCTGCTGCTACTGAAGGGTCTGGGTGGTGTTTTAAAACACCGTCCCAGAGTGGGAGTGAGTAATCAACTCAGTGGGTGTTATTAATCTTAAGTTATCATAGACATCAATTATAATATGATTTTAATAAAAAGCAGTCAATCATAAACATCTAACTAATCCTATTAATGCACATGCATGCTGGATGATATGATGTATGCCCTCGCCACAACGCTCCCTCGAGCGACTCCATCTAACGATCGCTTATGTTAACACTCCCTCAGAGCGACCTCAACTTCCAAGTCGCCACCCTAACTAATGCGATACAATGCGATCGTGTTAGCTAAGTTATTAGTTAAGTTCATTCATCCAGCAGGTTGGAAAATCTGATACACCCCACGTATCAATGCCCTAAGCTGGTTGAGAGGCCAAGACCCCCCAATGTGTGAGGTCGAGACCCCGCGGTCCTTGATCCCGTCGGGTTCTCCATCCCCGACTTCAAGCACATGGGGAGTGCCAAGATAAATGGATCGCTCGCAGTCACTACGGGGAGGCGCGACACCCCAGCGTAGGCCAACAGCTCGGATATAGTGTCCCATTCCACCATGCCCGGCTCACGAGGCTGTGGACTAAATTTAATTGGTTATTGGTGGGCTACAACGGTTGTAGGGTGTTCCAAGTTCTAAACAGGTGTGAGCAAACAGGGTTAACAAATAAGGTTAGTCAGACTTTAGACTGGACCGCACGAGTCCAAACAAGAACGTGGAGGAACGACATTGGGTGCAAGTGCCCCATGTAGTCTAACTACTGTCACCCACACGCACTCGCCCACATCCATGGGTTTAGCTTCAAGATGGTTCTACCAACGAGGGTGCTTTCGCTCTCCTCGAATTACTGACCAACCTAAGGGTTTAGGAGGTGACTCATAACATGTCAACTATCAATGCATCATCTAGCATAAACAACATCATGTTTCATATTTTCTCAACATACAATTTAGATTTTTCTATCAAGCAAAGCTACTAATGTCATGAAACAAGAGTGCATGTGTTTTATGTGGGTTAGTGAGGAAGCTAAGCACTTCCTATACCTAATAGAACTAAATTACATAAGAATTAATGGATCATACATGCTATGAGGCAACATCATATGAGAACCAAACAAGACAAGTACATGCAATCATCCATTTAAACCAAATCATACGAAAGGCAACAACATTCCATAACCATTCCATGTGAATCGATAAGATCAAGGGTAGGGTTTTCCCTAGGTTTGTCTAGATTCTTCAAATGCATTATCCAAGCAAACAAAATCATTAAACTCATACTAAAATTGGTGCTAGGCCACCTAAGAACAATAGTCCGCACCTATGGATCGTTGAAAACTCAAAAATTGACCTAGGAATGTGGGCTCTTGGGTCGATCGGTCGGAATCCCTAAAACAAGTTCTTACATGTTAGAATTCCATGTCAATCCTTCCTCAATACATGAGTTTTAAGAAAGAGGGGTGAGGAATTTACCTATACAATCAACGGAAGCAGTTCTTGCGGTTGTGGTGGAGGGTGTCCTTGAGAGAGAGGTAGGGTTTTGCAAGACGGGACTCCCTTGGGCCCCACTTTGATCTATGGCCCACCTTCACTCTCCTTCACTCTCCCTTCCTCTCTTCTTCTTTTCTCCTTTCTCCCTTTTCTCTTTCTCTCTTTCTTTCCTTTTGTTCCTCCTAGGGTAAATTCGTATGGGGGAGGGGGTGCCCAAATAAAGCCTTTATATAATGCCAGGTTTGATGAAAATGGCCCTAAGGGATGGGTTTTCACTATAATAAACTTATGGGAGGATTTTTCTAAGCTCTAGGGCCCACAATGGGGTGTACATATTGATATACACAGTAGGATAGGTGCTCTATGGCCTGATGAAGGGCCATGCAAACTTTGAAAACGATCGAATATGGGGTTTGGTGGTATAGGTCCGATTTGCGATCAACGGTCATCGTTCCACGATCGGGTCTCAGATTTTGTGAGCGGGCGTAAGAAAATACATTAGGCCTCCACCATAAATTAAAAAAAATTTCGACGGCTTAAATGTCTTATATCTCAGTTTCATTTACTCATGCCAGATTTCAATCCTGGCCTTGGGTGGGTTGCATCTGGCAAGTGCCGGTGGAACGGTGCGGATATTTAATTTCTGTCCATCCACTGAGTCGATGGTCCACGATAGACCACAGCCCAGTGAGACAGACATTATTCTATAATTTTGTAACTCGTGGCCCACCAACAAGCGGTCTAGAGCTTATTCGGAAAATCGGGGCATTTATGGAATGAATTAGGTAATGAGATTTTTCGTGGGCACTGATTAGGGTTTGGATTAACTATGTTTATAATATGACCTATTTATAACTAGTGAAAGTGGAGATTTGGTCATGATTACTCTAAGTTATTGGTTTTAGGCTAAAAGAGTATCGGGGTTCGTTTGGTCTATTAACCAAGATCCGGGCCTTGTCTGACTTGGCTTTGGTTGGATCTTTAATTTAGTTATGACTGCCTTGATTTATTAGCGATGGGTCGGTTAGATTTGGGCCCCACGTGAGTAAATCATGGGGCTAAACTCGATGTTTAAGTGATCGGCGGATTCATTGGCTTCTTACGGTTGATCGATCAGATTTGTGTAGTTCTTTACTGGTACCACCTCTGTATAAACTTACGTTGAGTGCTAATGGTTATTAAGTGTTATTATAAGTTAATTAAAAAAAATTCAAGGATTTTTAAAAATCTAAAAACAGTGAAAATTCAGGATGTTACAGGCGGAAAGGAGACGAGAGCTGCAGTCTTTAGCGTTCCAATTAGTCATGTCACGCCCCAAACCCAAAAATTGAATTCACAGGAATCCCGATCGCCGAATCCGGTGCCGACAGCCTCCGTAGTATCCCATTCTCGACTCCTAACATTCAAATGCCAGATTCCGATCCTGGGATCCTATAAGGAGGATTTTTTTGTATGTTTAACTAGTAATAAGCATAACCACAAGTTTACCCGAATCAAAATGGTAAATCATCATCATCATATATCCACTAATATAATCATTTGAATACAATGCTGAAAGGGAAACACATATGTCAAAATCAAAGCTCCAGAAAACAGCTGCATGCTCCAAGCTCATTGCTGCTGCAACCTAACATCACCTGCATGCATCTATCGTGTATAAGCTTATAGAAAGCTTAGAGGGTGGTGTAAGTGTGTGCCCATGGTAAGTGCCAAGGATTTAATACAATACCATAATCATACAATACCGAAAAACTAAAAACCATAAACCATACAATGTCTGAATAAGCCGAAACACTGACAAGAGCAGGAATTATCAGAGTAAGAAGAAATACTGACAAGATTATAATCATGCGATAACAGAATAAGCGGAAGTATGAACAAGTCCGTAAGTCAATCAATATCAGAATACGCAATGTAGGACAACTATGTAAATGATGAGTCATAGATAATCAAATATCGAATGACAAGGATATAATGCAATACACAATTCGAAAGAGCTAACAAATATTATCACTCTCATCTAAGTCACAGGAATACAAAAATATAATAACCCACAATGCCACACTCCGATGATGTAATAGAATATGCAATATATGGTGCTAATGGAATGACCATGCTGGAGTGTGATGTCGGGATGATAGTACGCAGTATCGCAGGCTACGGGGTCCACCACAAGGAACCTCTATCCAAATCAGTCCCATACCTAAATTTGGATAGTCTGACTCAACGTGGTAAACTCCTGATCTCAGGTTAGTCGCGTGCCCAACCGAAATCCTTGCCATAACGAAGATACAAAATAATTAGTTGTGTACCACCAGCCCGAGTGGATAGTGAATGGATGAATGAATGAGTATGTAACTCCTATTCAGTAGCCTGTCAGCATAGTAGCCTGCCAACCGCTGGTAGCTTGCCCAGTGTGGTAGCTCGCCCAGGCCTCAACCCCACCCACATCACACCTGCCCACATCAGCGTCCGCCCACGTGCGCCCGCCCACATGCACAATAGTGATGGGGTGTCATAATATCATGTCAGTCCTCATATCGGTACGGTTCTTCTCTGAGAAAATCACCGGGGTCTATTACACTTCACACCACCTGCCGCCCCAATCAAGCGCACAACTGGGTAAGTGAAAAAGACCTCACTATCCGCCTGTCAGTAGTCTGCCAATACCTACCCGGCTCACCAATAGCGGACCCATTCCTCGAGCTGGTCAAACTCAGCCTAGCCATGCCTACTCCCTCGGGCGGGTAAGGCCGCACCCCCTTCCAACCGACCACGACACAGTGGAGAGTGCAGCCATCTGGTAATCGGCACTCAACGCTCATCTACCCACTCAGTCTAGACATTGGAGCATCCTCTGGAACCAAGAGGGTATTTAGGGATTTTCACCCAGGGCTATTTATGGCGGCCCGATACTCGAACAGATTTTTAGTGTCCCATTTGGCCATCCACGATATGCCTGTGGAGGCTACGACCCTGATGTCACTAGGGCGTACAGTAATCACAACACAATGCAAGATGTATGAGTCATACAATTCAATCATGCATCAATCCTGCGCATGTCATGCGCTCATGTGAGATAATCTCCACCTATCAGGGAGTCTCACATCATCCTGCCCAATGACATATGCAATGGTCATTCACATCTCATAATAAACATGCAGATGATGCAAATGGACATGTATCATGATGTTATGATGTCACATACTCATAAACGGTATCAATAATCGGCGTCGACAATGTGAACTTTTAACCAACATTGCCCCCAAGAAATGACCCACATAGAATCAAATATATAATGGGCACATGGCCTCACACAAGGGCCAAATATACTAAGCAGGTGGGCCCTGGTCATGGGCCTAACACATATCACAATGGGCCTTGCCCATAGGCCTCAAATACATCTGGATGGGTCATACCCATGGGCCTCAGATATATCACAATGGGCCTCAAATATATTTCGCAGGTGAGTCACATACCTGGGTCTAATACACATCAGTATGGGCTACATCACATAAGCCTAATATACATCACTATGGCCACAACCCATGGGCTTTAAATACATAATAGGTGGGCCCTACACATGGGCCTCAAATGTATACCACGGGTGAGCCTCAATGGACGGGTCACCAATACAACAGGATGGCCTAATGACATGGACCCCATAAATATATCGAATAGGCCGCACCAATTGGGCCTTACATACATTACAATGGGCCATGACCCATGGGCCTTGCATACATCACAATGGGCCTTGCAACATGGGCCTCATATATATTTAAGGTGGGCCTTAACAACTGGCCTCATACACATCAAGGTGGGACTCAACAACGGGCCTCATACACATCAAGGTGGGCCTCAACAATGGGCCTCTTACACATCAAGGTGGGCCTCAACAATGGGCCTCTTACACATCAAGGTGGGCCTCAACAACGGGCCTCATATATGGCCTTAGCAACAGGCCACAAATATATCAAGATGGGCCTAATCAATCATATGGGCTAAATCAATCAAATGGCCGATACGAGTAGGCTGATCAAATGGACCGATACAAATGGGCTGTGCGTCATGGAGTTATACTAAGCATGTTATAAAGTAATGCCCTATCCTTACAATGCAGCTGGCCTAGACGACTTGTATACAACAAGTACGGGCCTACCAATGGGCCCTAGGGAGAGTCGCAATGGGGATATTTAACCAATATTATACTCACAATGTGGACGTGAAACCAACATTGCTCCCAAGGTGTAGCCCGTAGTGAATAACATTACGTAAACCAGGTTGGGATCACACATTGCAATAGACTTTAGGTACACCCCATTGGGCTTTAAATACATCAAATGGGCCATGTCATATGGGCCTTTTACTCATCAAATGGGCCACATCAATGGGTCGTACCAATGGGCCTTATGTGCATTGCAATGGGTCATAACCTGTGGGCCTTAGATTGCATCAAATGGTTCTCGACCCATGGGCCTTATATGTATCAAATGGGCCTAATCTCATGGGCTTTAAAATACATCAAATGGGTCCAATCCCATGGACCTTGGAACACATCAAATGGGTCCACTCTATGGGCCTTATGTGCATTGCAATGGGTCATAACCTAACCCGTGGCCTTAGAATACATCAAATGGGCCATATCAATGTGTCTTTTTCTCATCAAATGGGCCACATCAATGGGCCTTATATATAGTAAATAGGCCACACTACTTGGTCTAATAATGCCATTAGATGGGGGCCGACCCGACCCGACCCGACCTAACTGAACAACACCATCAGGTGGGCCGAGACGAGCTGACTCAGCAATAACATCAGGTGGGTTGATCCGAGCCGACCTGACTTAGCACTAACATCAGGTGGGCTGATCCAAGCCGACCTGACTTAGTAATAACATCAGGTGGGCTGATTCGAGCCGACCTGACTAGACAGCAACATTAGGTGGGTTGATCCAAGCCGACCTCTTCTCTTTAGTCAGACCATGCTTACCCATAACATGAATCCTCATATACTATAGATACATGGGGCTCATGAGACATCAAGGCGGACTAGCACTGCTCAGACATTGTCCTCCTAACCCTGCACCTATCAAACTTGTCCAGATACACCAGTACTACCCAAAGTGGATGAAAGACAAGGGTGGGTTCCATAGTCTCTATGCCAATTACACTTTACTGCTACCACTGCTACCAGGAATGGATGCCAAAACCAGTGTTGAAATGAGATAAACTCCGCCCAGCCTACCCCTTGAGCTATGAATCTGTGTGTAAGCACACATTAAGGAGGGTCTGCATGGACGTGGCCCCACTGTCCCGGGGTAGTGGACGGTTTAGACAGGGCCCATGCGCTATGATGTGGGCCATCTGGACGGACGGAGGGAGTGAATGGGTCTCATAGACCCCATGGTCAGTCCACACCCACGTCAGTCCACTCAAGTCCGTACACACTCCATGTTAACCACCACCACAGGGAACGTTATCAAGATTATAAGTGTTGGTACAGGACATCATCCACTCTGCCTACTACCAGAACCAAGGATCTGGGTGAGTCCGTTCAGAGTTGAGACAATGTATCTTTTCACTCAGTTTACCAGTTAAGAAATGGGTCTAGGTGTACGATAGCACCCTGGCTAGGGATAGAAACCAAGGCCTCAAGTGTTGCAGCGAGGTATCTCCACCCCGCCTACCAGTTGAGCTGTAGAGCTGGGTATCCATGATAGCCACCCCCACTAGGGATGGATGTCAAGACCACAGTATTGAAATGAGGCATCTCTCACTCCGCCTACCAGTTGAGCTGCGGAGCTGAATGGCCATGATAGCCGCCCCCACTAGGGATGGATGCCAAGACCTGAGTGTTGAAATGAGGCATCTCTCACTCCGTCTACCAGTTGAGCTGCGGAGCTGAGTGGCCATGATAGCTGCCCCCACTAGGGATGGATGCCAAGACCTCAGTGTTGAAATGAGGCATCTCTCACTCAGTCTACCAGTTGAGCTGCGGAGCTGAGTGGCCATGATAGCCGCCCCCACTAGGGATGGATGCCAAGACCTGAGTGTTGAAATGAGGCATCTCTCACTCCGTTTACCAGTTGAACTGCGGAGCTGAGTAGGTCCAGCATTGAAACAATGTATCTTTCACTCAGTCTACTACCGTAGATGTGGAGCTGAGCCCACGTCAGATCACACTTCACTGGTAGAATGGCCCATCAGATGCTCTGATCAACCCCATTTCTGGCTCAACGCCTAAAATGAGTCGGTGGGTAGAATGGGCGGCGTGGATTTAACACATACTCTAAGGTAGGGTGTGTATGAGTGGGTCACCCCACAAGCTTGTAACCAAGCAGACATCTAGGCTCTCACAGAGACGTCCAACGTCCCTGGATGCTGGACGATCCTCACAGTGAAGGTGAGCCATATTCAAGTGGGCCACCACAAGATGAATGGTATGGATAAAACGCACATAAGGTGGACCCCACTCATAAACGGCTTGGGTAAAAATACTTCATGACGGGTTCCATCCAAGTAGGCCACACGGCTAAAGCATCACACAAAAATATATGAAAAGCAATGAAGAAAGAGAGAGAGAAGCACCCACCTTTGATCATCTTGGATTCCCTCTTCCATCAATGCAACCTAGAGTTCCAAAGGGTGCGATTCAACGGTCGAGATAGGCTTAGGATGGTGGGATTGGGTGGTAGAGGTGGGCCACACTACTTTTCCATGGAGCTTGGACGGGAGTTGCTCCCATGGAGCTTGGGAGAAATGAGAGAGAGAGAGAGAGAGAGAGAGAGAGAGAGAGGGGATAGGTGAGAGACGAGAGTGATGGATAGGTGTACTTAGGTGTAAGAAAATGTTAACTTTTGGGGTTGCTTGGGGAAGAGTGTGAGTTGATGTGCACTTTGATTGATGGGATGTGATGGGATTGATGGAATGAGACATTGGGTAGAGATTCCCTTGGGTTTCGTAATGGGGGCATTTTTCTTGAACTGAACGTTGGCCCACAGCTCCTGACCAGGGTATCGCCTCAGCACGCGAGTCGTGACATTAGAACCGCAGCGACGGCGCGGTCGCTATGGTAGAGGTCTTGGGTTGAGTCGATACGAGTTGACGGCATACGAATCAGGGTCGCGTGCAAATATCGGTTAAGGGTCGAAGATTGCCGAAATTCGACTGAGAAGACTGTAAAAGTCTATGGAACGGTACGGTCTAAGATAAGGGTCTTATAGGTCAGGTCTTGGAGCGTTTATAACGCCTCGTAAAAATTCATACAGAGACTCGAGTACCAACTCGATCAGAAATCACTTAGGATTAATTCCTTTAGAAATTAAGCGTAAGTTAACTAGCGCTATGCTAGTTTAGCTGTGAAATTATCCCTGATCACTTTAAATACGTTCTACAAGACCCAAAACTTGTAGAAGCAATGACGCGACAGTACCTTGAAATCTAGGATTAAACTTTAAACCCGTTTGCTCTCAGGAACCCTTTGAAACTTCATATTGGATTTAGACAGCACGTCGAAAGTCCGATATCCACAATCTTAGACCGTTATAACTGCTTAGCTGGACTTGACAATCATTTCAAAAATCAAGCCCAACCGATGCTCTGAGGCTATTTCATTGAGCCCGGAGCAGGGAGTGTGAGAAAGAGTGAAATTCATTAAAATTTAAATGGGATTTAAATGAATCTGGCACGTTTCGTTTGCGGGTTAAGTATAAGTGTTCAGACCGTCAGAATCTGACCCAAATACACTCTCGGATCAGGAAACATTTCTCACTCAGGTCAGTGTACTTGGAATCCTCGATCGAGTCTCTGTGACCGATGAACTGAAACTGGACCGCCACGTGCGATCTGGGAACTCTACCGGACTGAAAACTTGATGTGATCAACATTCGGTATTTATGAGCTTAAGTCCGACCGCGTTCGGCCAGGGGACCTCCCGAAACACTCTTTTGGATCGGAAAAGCCCCAATTTGGCTACAACCCAAGTATACCTTGGTCTGGAGTCTATTTAGGTGAGGCTTTAGCCTATATAAGGGCTTTAAACCCTCTCATATCTCTTCCATCCAATTTTACAACAAACCCTAGAAAGTGGTGAGAGAGAAAGAGAGAGTTAGTGAGAGAATTTGTGAGAGAACTTCCTGCCGTTTGCTCCAGCTTTTGCACGTACTAAAGCACCGCCTTCAAATCACTTTCCCGATGATTCTAACTCACTTCTAGGTAAGAAAATCCTAACCTATAGCTGTTTTAAGGATTCTGGTGATACAAGTAGCGGAGTAGCTGATGTATCTTATGAATTAGGTCGCCATAACGCCGTTGACGAAGCGTAGACGTTTTATTTGAATCGATACGCGTCTAAGGCGAAAAGTGAGGATTTTAGACGCTTAGATTGACTGATTTCAAAGCTTTCAATGTCGTTTAATAGTAGATTATCGACGAGAACACTGTTTGACATGTAGAACATGCTGTTCCTTTTCCATTTCGACTGCGTACGGGAAATATGAGATTTAGGGTACTTTAGGTATTTATAGGAAATACAGAATACGTCCGTATTTTGCTGAAATGATTGTCATGGATATTTGTCGTGTTATGATATTAGAAATGCATGCATGATCTGTTTGGCGAAGAGATTCGCCCTAATGCGCACTTTGAGTCGACATACGCTATGTAGACTAAAGTGTGTAGACTAAGTGTTTGTATAAATGTTTGTATTAGTATATATTGAGTAAATAGGTTGTGAATTAGTTTGAGATTGAATTCTAATTACTATGTCGATGTATATGATTTCCACCATGTTGGTTATATGAATTGATTTCATTATATATATGGAATACATGTGTTGGTTGATTTGCTTACGTTGTATGTTATAACATGTGACAACATGCTTGTATATGTTGTATTTCATTTCTGTTACTCTCATATGATAGCTGATGTTGATTTACAAATGCTTGTGGCTATATCCTAGTCCAAGCAATCGGTAATGGTTCGAATTCGTGGTTGGCTTCTATTTACCACGAATGACGCATCGATGAACGCGAGTTGTGTTTTGGTCAGGCGGTACTGGTTAGGCCACATGAAGTGTTTTATGCACTTCATGTCGCTCAGCTTGAGATGCGCTCATACTAGTCGAGACCGTCAAGTAACCCGACTGGCCATTGTATATTCACCTTGCATGAGTCATAACTGCTTGAACATAGGGTACTGAACTTACCATTGAAAATCCTATTAACCATGGTACCTTTATCCATAAATACTCATGAGACAGGCATGGTGGTATGGGACATCGTGGTCGAGCTGTCGGCCTACGCTGGGGCCATAAACCTCCCCGTAGTGACCAGTGAACACCTTTGACTCGTGAGCCGATTGTGGTGGTTTGGGACACTACATTCGAGCTATCGGCCTACTCTGATTGGTGACGAGCCCTTTGTAGTGACCTCGAGCATATTCTGAGTCTACGGGAGGCGACGACCCTTCCGTAGCGACAAGATCACATTAGGCCTGTACTGATAAGGTGATGGGGGAGTGGTGCAACGAGTGCGAGCAACAGCCCTGGCAGCCCTTGCAGCGACCTATAAATATAACATCGTATGAGACTACTAGGAGTGACGACCTTAGATAGGATCTGTGTTGGGATTGATATATACCTTAGTTTTCCAATACTGCTGTATGAATGGACTAATAACAACTCGGTAATCATTATCCATATCGCACTACATGTGTCTGGAAGATATGGAGCACTGAGGAACGCAAGCATGCCGTGGGCCTAAGATGGTGCCGTATGAGGGAGTATGTCGGTGAGGGCATCCATCATGTCATTTCATGCTTGCATTAACAACAGTATTTAAGAATGTTTGATTGTTTGCATTACTATTATCACGTAATTGATTTGATAACATGCTAATCTTTGATCTATGATTCTACTGAGTTAATCACTCACTCCCACGTTATGGGATGATGTTTGCAACACCTACCAGACTCTATCTTAGATGCAGGTGACGAGGTGGTTCAGGACGTAGAGCCGGACTTCTACGAGGACCAGGACGAGTTCTCGTATATGCAGTTCGCTGACGGCTTTGCGTATGTGGCCTGGATCGGCGAGACTTACTAGTTGGACAGTTATATGACATTTTATTTTTAGTTTGATTTATATATGTGTGACTCAGAGATGTATTCATACTTTGGAGACAGTTTGAGATTATTTTATTTTCATACAGTGATATATATATCTTTCAGTCTTCCGCTTGCATTTTATCACTGGATCTAGAGTATAAATTACAGTTTTGGTATAATCTTACTCATGTGAATGCACTAACTCAACCAACATTGAAGCATAAGCATAATTATTGCATAAGTGATGGTCTGGAACTCGGGAGTCGGGTTCCTACACGACTCCTGATTTTCAGGGTGTTACAAGTTGGTTTCAGAGCATGATTTGGATTAAACCGGACCTGGGTTATGGACACGCGATGTACACTGTAGCCCCTTTGACTTAGGTGGGTGCGAGAAAAATATAGAACCACTCGTAGGACCCCAGTTTCGCCAATAGGCGAAGTCTACTTAAGTCGATCGTTTTGATCAAGTCCGTGTGCATCCGTGGTCGCATGAAACGACCCCGGACCACTTTTATATCGTGTGTGGATGGGTCTAGACCTCTCTGGACCTAATCCCAGCTGTTATAAGTCGCTAAAAACGAATGTGCAACAGTTAGTACCTGAAATGACCCGAAATAGGGCGAAATGGAGTCGTGGGCCCACCCAAGATGATCTAGCATGATCCAGGGTGGGACCCATATCAATTTTGGGCCCACAGGACAGGGAAAACACGTCCAGATGGGAGGCCATCACCAGAAACCAACTTGGCTAGCGAGGACCTCGCCGGTTCGGCGAGGCCTCGCCGTATAATGGGCCTGGATCGGGCTGGGCTTATGGCCGACGTCATTTGGGGGCTAGTGTAGTCCCTGTGCATAGGGGCCGTCCCTTAAATCACCCCCAAAATCCTACCTCCTTCACAAAAATGTCCCCCAAGCTCTCCTTTCTTTAAGTTCTTGCTGCCTCCCCTCTCAAAACCCATTTCAAATCGCCCCCAATCCCATATCCTGTTATAACCAACGTCACTCCATTGTCCACAGCAGTAGGCATTCCCTTTCCTCTCCATTTTAGTCCGTGGAAGCTCTCTCATCCTCCATTGGAGGCTGAAACTTGTGTGAGCCTCCATCCCAATCTATTTTACTCTTTTACCTTTGAAATTCTAGCCCTTGAGGGCCTATTTTACCCCTCTATAGGACCTAGATTCATTTTATCTCTTTAGGGCAGCCATTTCTCCCCATTTTCTCCATTTTTCATGGCTTTTGTAGAGGCTATTTTAACCTTTTTCTCCCTTTCTACCATCCTCTCTCTCATGGGAAAGAGGAAGACCGCCGCAGATGAAGCTGGGCCTAGTCGCCCTTCATGATCAAGGAAGCCGAGAGGTGGCGCCGCTAGCTCAAGTGCCGTCGTTAGTCTAAGTGTTAGGAGAGAGGTACATACGAAGCTGAATTTGGATCCCCATGCTCACATAGGGCGTGCACTGTTGGCAGATCTTGGCCCATGGTGCGTATACTGATCGTAAGGTTCTGTTTGAGGCACATGTGGATGAGCGGCTCTTTGGTGAGTTTCTGTTATTTGAGCGCATCGAAGCTGTCATGTGGGGTCCGCTCTTTGAAGCCCAGTCTCGTGCGAACGTGAGTACTGTTCGTGCCTTCTATGCTCATATTCGGGCTCCTACGTTGGAGCCATTGCAGTTCAGGATTCCCTTTGATAGAAACCGGGAAGCCACGATCGATCTTCGGTTAATAACTCGACTTCTGAATATGCCTCTTGGCGAGGTACATCCAAGTGCTAAGAATCTGAAGAGTGTTCGTGAGCGAGATCACTGTACCAGGTTCCTATGTAGTGGTTTGGTTCCGTGGCAGCGTAATAAAAGCCTCTTGGAGTCCCACATGTCGGATGATCTTCGCCTATTGCCCCACATTTGCACGTTCAATGTGTATCTCAGGTCGACCAACCGCAGTGAATGTACACGCCTCATGGTCGATTTCCTGTACCAAGTGGGTCAGGGAGAGAATATGTGTATGCCCACCTTCATGTTGCAACAGATCATCCTCGTAGCGAAATCGAGAAGGACGTCTGAATTACTTCCTTTTGGTCTGCTCATATGCAAGATCGCGCTTGAGTTTGCTTACAGACTTGGGCCGGAGTTGCCTGTACTAATTCACTTCATTGATGAGGCTACCATGAACCAGATGAAGATAAGGCCTCGACAGCGTGAGGCTCAGCTTGATGATGACAGTGAGAGCAAATATGATAGTGAAGAGGATGCTAGTGAAGAAGAAGGTGGGGCGAAAATAGAGGAAGAAAGCCAGGAAGAAGAGGAAGCGGAGCTCAGGATATTGACGAGAGTCCTCCTCCTACAACGCGAGCTGCTAGGGATGCTCACATAGCCCGACTTGAGGAGAGTCAGGTTGCCTTGCGACGGGAAGTCTAAGAACTCCGGGCCAAGGTGAAACAAGATCTTGAGGATACCAAGGCCGTCATGAAACAGAAATTTAGCAAGGTGACTCGCACCTTGAAGGCCATCCTGTGTTGTCTGTAGGATAAGGGTGCCCCTCCTCTATCGCCAGACTCGGACTAGTGATTGAATTTTCAGATGGCTGTAGTCAGTTTGTTTCCTGATTTCTGTGTGTGAACATGAGAAGGCTTAGTAGTTGCTTTATGTTGCAGTTGTAGCTTTGGCTAACTTAGTTTCCATGTATTTCTTGTCATGATGCATGTAAAGATTTATCTCTTATATTGTGACAATTTTGATTAAATGAAACGCACGGGGTTTCTTCGGCTTGTTATGTGAATGATTGTGTGGTGGTGTATATTGTGCTAATGCTAAAACCGACAAGGTTGCGCCCTATTTTGAATATAGGGAATGCCGCCTAAGGCTACTCGGAGCATGACACGACTTACATTGGGAGAGCCTATGGATCGGGTTCCTCCCCAGATTGATAAGCATATAGATCCTGCTGTGGGTCTAATTCCTGAGACTGTACCTGAGTCTCAGCCTTTTGAAGGTCCTACAGTTAGACCACCACCATTCACACCGCCTGTCAGAGAGCAGTATCGTGCATCTTCCTCCACGCAGTATGGCCTCAGCATGCTCCACCTCCTGATAGGTTTGAGCAGTTGATGACCATGATGCACCAGCAGCACCAGCAGCTTTTGACTATGATTGCAGGGGCCTTAACCCAGGGTGGTAGTGCGGCTCCACCTGCGCCATCTGTGCATCCAGCTGAGGATGGTGGGACTTCGGCTCAGGATGAGGAGATGGCTCATCTTGCACCATCTGCTTACCCTACGGGGAATACTGCTGATTTTCGGGGCCTACTTGAGCGATTCAAGCGCTTGCGGCCTTCTACTTTTACAGGTTCTCACAAACCCGAAGAGGCCGAGTATTGGCTCTACCGTGTGTCGAAGATTTTGAGGATGCTGCACTGCTCAGAGTCTGAGCAGGTTGAGTTGGCTACGTTCATGTTCGAGCGCGAGGCCAGCTTATGGTGGGATAGTGTATTACAGACAGTTGCTGCTGGCTACCTCTGGACTTGGGCAGCATTCGAGTTCTATTTCCACGAGAAATACTATCCCCAGACCTACAGGCATGAGAGGGAGAATGAGTTTCTGCGCCTCAGGCAGGGAGGCATGTCAGTCACAGAGTATGAGCATCGGTTTACTGAGTTGGGCAGATACGTCCCGACGATACTTGCTGACGAGCAGATGCGCATACGATGATTTTTCGAGGGCTTGCGACCGGACATTCTGTCAAAGATGTGTTGCGTTAGGATACCCTCGTATGCAGAGCTAATACATATGTCCATGAGGGCAGAGCAGGATGTTGATCGACTTATGCGATCTCATGGCCGTGTGGTTGCTAGACCACGACCAGATATGCAGGACGGACCATTTGTTCGCAAGAGGCCTCGCATCGACCCTCCTCCTAGGGCTACAACGTCAGTACTTCCGATGAGGCGCCCTGATGTGTTATGTACTTATTGTGGGAAATTAGGCTACACTGTGGAGAGCTGTTTCGCTCGGATGAGAGACAGCAGGTTTTTGCCGCCGCAGAAGATAGACCGTCCTCGCCCACAGGCATTGTCTACTCCACCGTTACGGTTGGCTCCTGCGCACCCTTCTTTCAGACCTCCCGCACCTCAGTTCCGGCCGCCTCAACCGCCTATGGTACCGCGGCACAATGCATGTACCGCGGCCGAACCGTCCACAGCAGGCTTGGGTACATGCATTGATAGCAGAGGCATTCGAGGCACAGACTGTCCAGCCCTTGGCCTTTGAAGTCACCGCCCATATTGGAGGTACTCTTATACTTGTGATGGTGGATACAGGATCCACGATTTCATTGATATCGCATTCCATAGTCAGATGCCTTGGGCTACCGACTCTTCGGATGGATGGGGTGCGAGTTCTTACGGCGCACGGGACTTTTTCTGATGTCACCATGATGTGTGAGGGTTGTTTGGTGGATCTAGGGGGCAGGACGATGACTCTTGATCTTGTCGTCGACCCCTCTCTTTATTATCTTGACGTCATTCTTTGCATGGATTGGTTGACTGTAAGGAGGGCCGAGATTGACTGCGAGACCCGTATGGTGACAGTCTACGAGCCGGAGGGCACACCCTTTTCATTTTCAGTGCAGGTTAATCTCCCCTTCCAAATACTTAGCTACGCTTTCTTATTGCGGAACGTCGATGCCCCGACACTTGAGCACACACCAATAGTCCGTGATTTTGGGGATCTGTTTAGGAAGATCCCTGGTTTGCTACCTCAGCCAGAGACTGATTTTACTATCGATCTGGTACATGGTTCCACGCCCGTCTCACTGCTGACGTATCGCGTGGCTCCGTGTGAGATGGAGGAGTTGAGAAAATAAATTGATGATCTGTTGGAGGTCGGCTTCATTCTGCCGAGTGTGTCTCCTTGGGGAGCACCGGTATTATTTGTGACGAAGAAGGATGGTTCACTGCGATTATGTATTGACTATCACAGGCTGAACCAGATTACGGTGAAGAATAGATATCCCTTGCCCAGGATAGATGACTTGTTTAATCAGTTGAGAGGGGCACAGTACTTCTCGAAGATTGATCTTCAGTCAGGATATCACCAGTTGCGCGTCAGGGATGAGGACGTGTAGAAGACAGCCTTCAGGATCAGCTTTGGCCACTACGAGTTCCTCGTGATGTCGTTCGGTCTTACGAACGCACTAGTCATGTTCATGGATCTGATGAACAGGGTATTTCGGCCTTTCCTTTATCGATTCGTCATTGTGTTCATAGACGACATTTTGGTATACTCCAGGAGTCGAGAGGAGCATGAGAAGCACTTGCGATTGGTCCTGGATACACTAAGGTAGCATCAGTTGTTCTCACAGTATAAGAAGTGCGATTTCTGGAAGGAGGAAGTTAAGTTCCTGCGACATGTGGTGTCCAAGGATGGGATGACAGTTGACCTAGCTAAGGTAGCTGCAGTTCCGGATTGGGAGCAGCCTAGTTCTGTCACTGAGGTGAGGAGTTTCTTGGGTCTTGCTGGCTACTATCGACGTTTCATTCGAGATTTCTCGAAGATCACCAGACCTCTATCTCAGCTGACACGGAAGGATGTGAAGTTCACCTGGAATGAAAAGGCAGAGACAGCTTTTCAGGATCTGAAGGACAGGTTGACGTCCGCCCCTGTGCTAGTATTACCAAAGCAAGGGGTTAGATACACGATATATACTGACGCGTTTAGCGTTGACCTAGGTTGTGTCCTTATGTAGAAGGACAGGGAAATTTCGTATGCCTCTAGACAATTAAGGAAGAACGAGGAGAATTACCCTACGCACGACCTTGAGTTGGTAGCCATCATTTTCGCATTGAAGCTCTGGAGACATTACCTCTACGGAGAGGAGTTCGAGCTCTTTTACGACCACAAGAGCCTCAAGTACATATTCACGCAGCGGGACTTGAATATGAGGCAGAGGCTATGGATGGAGACCTTAAAAGACTTTAAGTTTGAGGTTTCCTACCATCCTGGCAAGGCGAACCTTGTGGCTGACGCATTGAGCCGCAAGAAGGTGATAGAGTTTGCGGCTCTACTGATGGTTGCCGAGTGGGACATGGTTGAGTTTTTGTGAGACTTTGATCAGAAACTCACTGTGGAGGAGCCATTTGAGTTCATCGCACATGTTCAAGTGCGATCTCTTATCAATGACAGGGTCATCGTGGTGCAGCGGGATGATGTGCGTCTGACTGAGCTTCGAGAGCAGGCCAGTGATGATGTAGACGCCGAGTGGCGAGTTAGCACGGATGGGGTCTTACGTTATCCTGACCGCCTATGCGTCCCTGATATCCCCAACTTGAGAAGAGAGATTCTTGAGGCTACGCACAGTACCAGACTTGCGATGCATCTGGGCAGCACAAAGATGTATCGTGACGTGAAGAGGACCTATTGGTGGGAGGGCATGAAGACCCACATCGCAGAGTTCGTGTCCCGTTGTCTCACTTGCCAGCAGGTGAAGGCAGAGCATCGCCGACCTCCTGGACTCCTTCAGCTTATGCCTATAGCTGAGTGCAAGTGGGACTTTATCTCTATGGACTTCATTTCGGGACTGCCAAAGACGAGGAAGGGACATGATTCTATTTGGGTGATCGTCGACCGTTTGACGAAGTCGGCGCACTTCCTACCGATCAGAGTTACGAACTCTGCAGATGAATTAGCCAGGCTGTATATCAGAGAGATAGTGCGTCTGCATGGAGTTCCTTTAGAGATCGTGTCGGATAGAGACACGCGGTTTACTTCTATTTTTTGGACTCGCATCCAGGAGGCTATGGGTGTGAAGTTGAAATTCAGTACTGCCTTCCACCTATAGACAGACGGACAGACAGATCGGGTGAACCAGATTCTAGAGGACATGCTGCGGGCTTGCGTGTTAGATTTCAAAGACAGTTAAGATGACTGTCTTGCATATGCAAAGTTCGCGTACAATAATAGTTTTCAGGCGAGTATCAGTATGGCACCTTATGAGACATTGTATGGGCGACCTTGTCGAGCACCGCATTGCTGGGCAGAGGTTGGTGAGCGCAGATTAATTAGCCCAGAGTTAGTGCAGGCGACCTCGGAGAAGGTTGATATTATTAGACGCCGGCTTCTTGCAGCGCAGAGTAGACAGAAGAGTTATGTCGATACGAGATGGTGCCCACTAGAGTTCGCGGTTGGAGATCATATATTTTTGTGAGTTTTTCTTATGAAGGGAGTTCTTCGGTTCGGGAAGAAGGGGAAGCTAGCACCGCGATTCATTGGCCCATTCCAGATTCTTGACCGTGTGGGTGCAGTGGCTTATCGATTGGCTTTACCTACGCCTCTTGCGAGCGTATACAACGTATTTCATGTTTCTATGCTGAAGAAATACATTCCTGATCCTTTCCATATCATCAGATGGGAGTAGGTTAGTTAGGTGAGGATGTTATATATATAATGCGACCGGTGCGTATACTAGACAGGAAGGAGCAAGTACTGCGTAGCAAGGTCATCCCCCTTGTGAAGGTATTGTGGACGCATTATTCTGAAGAAGAGGCTACTTGGGAGACGAAAGCCGAGATCAGAAAGAACTACCCACAGCTTCTCGAGGAGTATGAAAAGGTACAAATTTTGAGGATAAAATTTATTGTTAAAGGGGGTAGATTGTAACACCTCGAAAAAATTCGTACAAAGACTCGAGTACCAACTCGATCAGAAATCACTTAGGATTAATTCCTTTATAAATTAAGCGTAAGTTAACTAGCACTATGCTAGTTTAGCTGTGAAATTGTCCCTGATCGCTTTAAATACGTTCTACAAGACCCAAAACCTGTAGAAGCAATGACGCTATAGTACCCTGAAATCTAGGATTAAACTCTAAACCCGTTTGCTGTCAGGAACTCTTTGAAATTTCGTATTGGATTTAGACCGCACGTCAAAAGTCCGATATCCACAATTTTAGCCCGTTATAACCGCTTAGCTGGACTTGACAATCATTTCGAAAATCAAGCCCAACCGATGCTCTGAGGCTATTTCATTGAGCCTGTAGCAGGGAGTGTGAGAAAGAGTGAAATTCATTAAAATTTAAATGGGATTTAAATGAATCTGACACGTTTCGTTTGCGGGTTAAGTATAAGCGTTCAGACCGTCGAAATCTGATCCAAATACACCCTCGGATTAGGAAACATTTCTCACTCAGGTTAGTGTACTTGGAATCCTCGATCGAGTCTCTGTGACCGCTAAACTGAAACTGGACCGCCACGGCGATCTGGGAACTCTACCGGACTGAAAACTTGATGTGATCAACATCCGGTATTCATGAGCTTAAGTCCGACCGCGTTCGGCCAAAGGACCTCCCGAAACACTC
Organism: Magnolia kwangsiensis; assembly: GCA_037074715.1. NCBI lineage: Eukaryota > Viridiplantae > Streptophyta > Magnoliopsida > Magnoliales > Magnoliaceae > Magnolia > Magnolia kwangsiensis. Next base: position 41,834,107 of record CM073574.1, read on the forward strand.
TTTTAGATCGGAAAAGCCCTGATTTGGCTACAACCCAAGTATACCTTGGTTTGGAGTCTATTTAGGTGAGGTTTTAGCCTATATAAGGGCTTTAAACCCTCTTATATCTCTCCCATCTGATTTTGTAAGAAACCCTAGAAAGTGGTGAGAGAGAAAGAGAGAGTTAGTGAGAGAACTTCCTGCCGTTTGCTCCAGCTTTTGTACATACTAAAGCACTGCCTTCAAATCACTTTCTCAGTGATTCCAACTCACTTCTAGGTAAGAAAATCCTAACCTATAGCTGTTTTAAGGATTCTGGTGATACAAGTAGCGGAGTAGCTGATGTATCTTATGAATTAGGTCGACATAACGCCGTTGACGAAGCGTAGACGTTCTATTCGAATTGATACGTGTCTAAGGCGAAAGGTGAGGATTTTAGACGCTTGGATTGACTGATTTCAAAGCTTTCAATGTCATTTAATAGTAGATTATCGACGAGAACGCTGTTTGACATGTAGAACATGATGTCCGTTTTCCATTTCGACTGTGTACGGAAAATATGAGATTTAGGGTATTTTAGGTATTTGTAGGAAATACAGAATACGTTTGTATTTTGGTAAAATGATTGTCATGGATATTTGTCGTGTTATGATATTAGAAATGCGTGCATGATCTGTTTGGCGAAGAGATTCGCCCTAATGCGCACTTTGGGTCGACATACGCTATGTAGACTAAAGTGTGTAGACTAAGTGTTTGTATAAATGTTTGTATTAGTATGTATTGAGTAAATGGTGTTATGAATTAGTTTGAGATTGAATTCTCAATTACTATGCTAATGTATATGATTTTCACCATGTTGGTTATATGAATTGATTTCATTATATATATGGAATACATGTGTTGGTTAATTTGCTTACGTTGTATGTTATAACATGTGACAACGTGCTTGTATATGTTGTATTTCATTTTTGTTACTCTCATATGATAGCTGATGTTGATTTACAAATGCTTGGGGCTATATCCTAGTCCAAGCAGTCGGTAATGGTTTGAATTCGTGGTTGGCTTCTATTTACCACGAAGGACGCGTCGATGAACGCGAGTCGTGTTTTGGGCAGGCGGCAGTGGTTAGGCCACACGAAGTGTTTTATGCACTTCATGTCGCTCAGTTTGAGATGTGCTCGTACTAGTCGAGCCTGTCAAGTAACCCGACTGGCCATTGTATGTTCATCTTGCATGAGTCATAACTGCTTGAACCTAGGGTACTGAACTTACCATTAAAAATCCTATTAACCATGGTATCTTGATCCATAAAGACTCATGAGCCGGGCATGGTGGTATGGGACACCGTGGTTGAGCTGTCGGCCTACGCTGGGGCCACAAACCTCCCCGTAGTGACCAGTGAGCACCTTTGACTCGTGAGCCGATTGTGGTGGTATGGGACACTACATTCGAGCTGTCGGCCTACTCTGATTGGTGAAGAGCCCTTTATAGTGACCTCGAGCGTATTCTGAGTCTACGGGAGGCGACGACCCTTCCGTAGCGACAATAGTATATTAGGCCTGTATTGATAAGGTAATGGGAGAGCGGTGCAACGATTGCGAGCAACAGCCCTGACAGCCCTTGCAGCGACCTATAAATATAACATCGTATGAGATTACTAGGAGTGACGACCCTAGACAGGATCTGTGTTGGGATTGATATAAGGAAGGTACCTTAGTTTTCCAATACTGCTGTATGAATGGACTAATAACAACTCGGTAATCATTATCCATATCGCACTGCATGTGCCTGGAAGATGTGGAGCACTGAGGAACGCAAGCATGTCGTGGGCGTAAGATGGTGCCGCATGAGGGAGTATGTCGGTGAAGGCATCCATCATGTCATTTCATGCTTGCATTAACAACAGTATATAGGAATGTTTGATTGCTTGCATTACTATTATCGCGTGATTGATTTGATAACATGCTAATCTTTGCTCTATGATTCCATTGAGTTGATCACTCACTCCCACGTTACGGGACGGTGTTTGTAACACCTACCAGACTCTATCTTAGATGCAGGTGACGAGGTGATTCACGACGTAGAGCCAGACTTCTACGAGGACCAGGACGAGTTCTCGTATATGCAGTTCGCTGACGGCTTTGCGTAGGTGGCCTGGATCGGCGGGACTTGCTACTTGGACAGTTATATGACATTTTATTTTTGGTTTGATTTATGTATATGTGACTCAAAGATGTATTCATACTTGGGAGATAGTTTGGGTTTATTTTATTTTCATTCAGTGATATATATGTCTTTCAGTCTTCCACTTGCATTTTATCACTGAATCTGGAGTATGAATTGCAGTTTTGGTATAATCTTACTTATGTGAATGCACTAACTCAACCAACATTGAAGCATAAGCATAATTGTTGCATGAGTGATGGTCTGGAACTCGGGAGTCGGGTTCCTACACGACCCCGATTTTCAGGGTGTTACAGCGTTGGAGTAGTTGGTCACATCCCCCATCTCGGTCGACCTGCGTGGGCTGTTGATTCGGGATTTCCTGGGCCCACACGGTCCCCTTCCTCCCTCAACGGTCCTCAACCTTCTTCCTGCTTTTTTTGTGGATAACATCTTTCAGGGAGGTTTCTGTCTCTCAGATGGCCCGGACAGAATCCTTTGGTCGTTCACCCCTTTTGAAGAGTTTTCAGTTTTTTCTGCTTGGGAGAAAACCAGATCGAGTAGGCCCCGTAGAGGCTGGGTAAAGTGGGTCTGACACACCAAGCTTCCCCTGAAGATCTCGCTGCTTGTCTAGAAAGTCCTGTCAAACGTTGTGTCGCTGGATGAAGCTGTCCAGCGTCGGGAGATCCATCTCGCTTCTAATTGTGTTTGTTGTGATGCCTTCTCCTCCCAGGGCCATTCTTCTGAATCGGTGCTTCATCTTTTTATTGAGAGCTCCCTGGCATCCTCCTGTTGGACCTTTTTTGGCAGAATTTTTGGAGTGGCTGATCTCATGACAATTTCTTTGGAGGCTAGGCTGAACAGTTGGTGGTTGGCGTCGGCTTTCGATGGCAAGGTCTCCACCATTCAGAGGCTAGCCCCTAGCATCATTATCTGGGAGATTTAGAAGTTGAGGAACTTAGATAAATTCGATGGAAGAGAGTTCTCTTTTGAGAGAACGAAGGTAAACATCTTTTGGTGGCTAAATGTTATCAGCCAGCGGCTCCCAAGGGCCTCATTTTCGGGCTGCTGCAGATTGTTGTCTGAGTTATGCATTATTTTCCCTCCCCTCCCTATCTAGCGTCCCTCCATCATGAAGTGGTCCAAGCCCGAGTGTGGTTGGATCAAAGTCAATGTTGACGGGTCCGCAAGGGGGAACCCGGGGCCATCCGGCGGGGGAGGGATTGGTAGAGGGGATAGTGGTGAGTTTATCTTTACTTTCTCGTCTGGATATGGGTATGAATCAAATGTTGGCACAGAGATCACGACGATCTACGACGGGCTTTTAATTAGCCTTGACTTGGGATTCTCTAAGGTGGTGGTGGAATCAGATTCGCACCTAGTAGTATCCTTCCTAAACGGGGTTGCACATCCAGGTTGGAAATGGGAATCCTAGTTGGCTAGAATTAACAGGTTTAAGCTTCGAGGGCAGATGGAATTCATTCACATCTTCAGGGAAGGTAACGCCTCGACGGATAGAATGACCCACTTCAGTAGCAACTCCCAGCTCTTTTCCGTTATTTGATCCCCCTTGGAGCTCCCCTCCCTTGACCGTGGTTTGCTTTTCCTCGACAAGGTGGGCCTGGGGGCTGTTAGGCTAGACTCGGATGATGGCCATTAGCATTTTTCTCACGGCGCCCCTTTTGTTTCTTTTGTGTATAGCAATTGTGCAGGCTCCAATTTTTCTTTTTCTTTGTTTTTGCCTCCATGATAAGCCCCCAGAGTCATTTTTTCCCGGGGTTGCCCGAAAACATTAAGCTCTTGCATATGCTTTCCTTTTGGTGAAATGAAATGTAGGCTTTGGCCTTAATTTAAAAAATAAAAAATAAAAAATAACCTGCAACACATGTAATTCACACTGCATGCTATAACCATGAGTCATGTAGATTCTACAAGGCAAGCGACAAATTCAAAAATGATAGGCAGTGCACATGTGCGATTTAATCTATGCAAGAGCTAAGCATATTATGTGAGCACATACAAGATTCTAAACATGTCATGGATACTAGATAAATATCCATAATTTGATACATGTGAGATGAATTACAAGGATTATCATATGATTCAAGGCAATAGATATGTTCATTCAATAATTAAAACTATCACTATATCAAAATTGTCATAGGAAATCTTGAAGGGCGTATCATCACCTTATGGTTTAGGATTCCTTAATTCTACCACTTTGATTTGGGCATGATGCAACGAGGATGAAACCTGAGGCTGAAAATTATGAAAAACTTGAGACAACTTTGATTAGGTGCTTCTACACTATTTTTTTTTCCCCCAAAATAGGGTTTGAATTGGTGATTCAGAGATGATTTACTCACACCGGGGTTCAATGATTAGCTAGGGTGGCAGAATATGACATGAATCCAAGGAGGCTCTAGCAACGCTACGCCTAGCGCACAACTCCCACTTGAAGCCGCACATCGTTACATGATGAGAAGAGCTCCATGATCTAGCTAGAAGGAACACGAGCCGACTAGAGATGATCCGACATGGCTTATGAGGGCCGGGGCGGCAAGATTCATTCCCAAACACCCACAATCTCTCTCTCTCTCTCTCACACACACACACACACATTTTTAAGGCTTAGGAAGAAACGAAGGAGAAATGGGTATTTATAATCTAGAATATTTTCTCAACTTAATGCAAGCTGTTGGTCGGACCGATGATTATATTGGTCGGACTGACATATACCAATTCTGTCCTGACTTTGGGCTACTCAAGCTCGTTGATCATTTTGGATCCGATTGGTCCTGAATCAGCCTAGGTCTCTATACTTGGGGACCCAAGGATTGGGTAAGGCAGCCAACCATTGGTTCTGGCATCCAAGGTTTTGGCCTAAGGCGGGCCATACAAAGATTGTAACAGACTAGAGATTGAGATTGGGGACCGATCAAGTGTATCGAGAGGTCCAACTGTCCAGTTGGATATCCAATTTAACACACCTTAGGGCAGGCTTGAAATTCTAGCCTTTGGCGAGGTCGGGTGAAAGGTCAATTGTGAGGGATATCAAAGGTCAATCATTTATCAATTCTTGATTTGAATATTAAATTTGATGTGCTTCTAGGTAGGTTTTTCTAATTCAGTCACTGCCAGTCCTTGAAATGATGGTCTAGATCACCCAATCATACCAGACTTGTCAGAATTGACAACTTGCGTATAACGTGAAAAGTTCTCTTTTTCGGGTGCAAAGGAACTCACTGTGGTTCTGCAGAAAGGCTGTCAACGTAATCGATTAGGTGCCCCCTTTATTGTGTAGCCTACCTTATTGTACGTATTTTATATTTACAGTCTATTCAGTTTTTTCATATTCTTTCCAGGCATGATACAAAAAAAGAAAGCATGTCCAACTCTCAAGTGGACCATATCATGAGAAAAGGTGGTGATTGAACGTTCCATCCAACATGATGGTACTGTTAAGGTCATGAAATTTTGAATAAAGAAAAGGGAAAAACAAATATCAGCTTCATCCAAAGCTTTTGTGGCACAAAGGATGTTTTAATGGCCAATCACCACTGTTTCCAATGGACCGTGTGGATATAGATTACATACATCAAGGTGTGCTCTATACTAAGATCCACACCATCTTGGTAAGGCTGGGGCGCACCTAATCCCTTCCCCGGCTACCCTAGGTAGGGGTAAGAGGGGGCCTCCATGGTGTATGAATTTCATCCACAGTTAAGCCATTTTGTCATATCCTTTTAAGATATAATAAAAATCAATAAATGAGACAGATCCAAGGCTGGAGTGAACTACACTACATGAATGTAGGTGATGCCCCACCATGATACTTATACGCCATCCAACCTATTAATAATTAAGGTCACATGGATATGAACAAAGGAAAACACAAATATAAGCTTATCTAAACCTTCCATGCCTCTTAAAAAAATTTCTACACTAAGAATTCAATCCACACCGTGAGGTCCACTTGAACTTTGTATTTGTCTTAATTTTTACCTTATATCTTAAAATAGTGTAGCAAAATGGATAGACAGCATAGATAAAACCTGCATATCACCGTGGCCTGTCAGCAGGCAGGCTGGGGATTGCTTCACCCTCGATTTTGAACCATTTAGGCCGGTTGTTCAAAATTTTAATTTTGTCTGCCTGAATTCCCGGCCATTGACTGTCTTACACAGAAAGTTGGTTGCTCCGTGCAAGCTGGACAGTAGCCAGAACAGCAACGTGGGTGAGACTGACTGTAAGGCCCACCTTGATGTATTCATTATATGTCCATACCATTTATCAATTTTCAGCTTATTTTAGAATCTAGTTAAAAAATAAAGCAGATTCAAATTTCAAGTGAACTACGTGATGGAAAACAATTACCATTGACCCATTATTTAAAACTTACTAGCATCCATGCAATATTTATTGGCTATCCAACTTGTTGATAAGAACACACGGAATTGTAAAAAAATAATAATAATAAATACCAACTTGATCTAAAACTTCCGTAGCTCATGAAAAGATTTTAGTAGTCAATGACCATTGTTTGCCGTGACGTGGTTCACTTGAAATTGGCATCTGATTGAGTTTTAAGACAAAGGCCAAAAATAAGCTGGAAACACAAATGAAGGACTGCATGCATCAGAGGTGGGTCCCAACGTTCAGGTTCTCGCTGACATCACTGGTTCGGGTCGCAGTAAGTCACGCTCATTAAAACAATAAACTACTTGAATAAAATACGCCAACGGTCCTATTAATTCCAACCGGGGCCAGCACCATTTTCAAGCACCGTTGATTGTCATGGGTGGCCCACCCTGTGAAGGACTCGATGCCTGTACACGTGTCACGTTAGCATCAAATAAGGGACCTGATCGCACCGGACGCGGATTTCCCGCGCAAGGATGCGGGGTGGGGCCCACCGTGATGTTTCTAAGAAATCTACCATGTTTATCCGTTTTTTGATCTTATTTTAAGACATGAGACCAAAAATAAAATGGATCCAATACTCAAGTGGGTCACACGAGAGGGATAATTGGGGAAAGAAATTCCTACCGTTGAATCCTTCCTACGATCCACCGTGATGTTTATATGCCATCCAAACCGTTTATAAGATCAATCCCACTGGGATGTAGTGAAAACACACAACACACAAAAAAAAGAGAAAAAAAATCATGATATAAAACTTTTATAGCCATAAGATTGTTTCAACGGTGCTCACTGTATCCAAACTGTTTCCTTTTGTGTGGACCACTTCAGCTTTGGATCCACCTCATTTTTAATCTCGAATGTTAAAATGAGTTCGAAAAACGGATTGACGGGTGGATTTCTCACAAACATCTCAATAGGCCCAACCCGCATCCTTCCGCAGGAAAATCCGCGTCCGATCGTACCAACACTATTCACCCTCTCTCAACCGAAAATAACGTGTAGATAAAATCTTCGTAACAAAAGTTAGAAATGACGAGGATAAATTAGTAAGTTCCCCATAAATAAACAAAGATAGAAAAGGGGGGGTTGGGCTGGAAAACGACCTTATCCCTTTTCCCCTTTTTCAAAACGGTGGGTTATATGATGCTCAGGTATCGTATGATGCTTGATACTCAGGCACTAAGGCATTTTAAATGTGGCACCACGTGGCACAAAATAACTCAGGTTAAACTTACTAAGTTGTAAGAACCACTGTATATGAATTACATTACCAGAATCAGATTCTTTGAGAAATCCCAACCTTTGGTTCGTGGAAACTTGATTGTTGAAATAGGACCGTTGGATATTTTTCATTTTAACAATCCAACAAATGACCACCAATCTGAAAATCAGACAATAAAATAAGCCTGAATTTTAGTTCATGATGCTGTCTAAAACTGAGAAATATAATTTGGAAAGTTTAATTTTTCCTACTTATATACAGCGTATGCAAATTTAAGGTAATTTTTAAGTGCCTGAGTATCATCCACGACACTCCGCCAGAGTATCAAAGTTCCTCTGTTATAAAAAGAGGATTTAAAGAGCTCATACAATGAATGATACAAGTAAAAACGAAGCCTTCAAAGCGAAGAAAAGAGGATTTAAAGAGAGAAAGACAGAGACTTTCAAAATCCCTAACTCGAATTTCTCCTCCAATGGCCAGAAAAAACCACCTCTCCAAACCACCTTACCGATTCTTCAATGTAGACGCAGAAAACCCAGTAATTACTGACGGTCCCGCTTTCGAATTCGATGAATCCGACCTCTGGAATTCTCATCCTCAGCCCTCTCAAGCGCGGCTCGAGCACAAGAAATCAAAACCCAGTTCGGGAATCTCGAAGAAACCGATTAGAAGGACCGAGAACGGCGATCGGACGGCTGCGGCTGTGGCTGCGTCATCTCTGCCGGTTAGTATACCTGACTGGTCGAAGATCGTTCGAGAGGATTGCGAATACTCAGGAATGGGAGAGATCGACGGAGATTCGGATGGAGAGGATTTTCAAATCCCACCGCACGAGTTCCTGGCGAAGCAGGACGCTAGAAGACGGATCTCTTCGTTCTCGGTTCATGAAGGGCTTGGAAGGACTCTCAAAGGGAGGGATTTGAGTAGGGTTAGGAATACGATTTGGGAGAAAACGGGTTTTCAAGATTAGATTCTCAAAGAGAAAACCCAATTCCGTCACACGGGTTTTCAAGATTTCTAATTTTGTTCTATTTTTATCTTTTGGTAACATAAAGACTCTCTCTCTTTTTCTTTTTCCTTTTTGTTCTTTTTTTAAAAAAAAATCCTATCGAACCGTCCATTTTCTGGGCTGTGTTTTGGATGGGCCACGATCTGATGATTATACCACTAATTATGGAATGTGGTGTTTACCATTGTAAATTTTATTTTCGACGGTCCAGCTTCAACGATTTATCAATGGTTGGGATTGGACACTCGACATGAGTTTTGAATTATTGGCAAATCCAAAAGACTTGAAGAGGATGGAAACTTACGGTCATCCGGTCATGTGGGTCCCATTAATCATGCAAGATGAAACTATTCTGTAATTTAAATATTACATTTGGAATAAGAAATCCAGATATTCTGTTCTCTCTCTTACCTCTTTTTTGGCAGCCAGCGACGGTGAATTTTCTAGTAGTTCTGTAATTTTGATGAATTCTACATTCACATGAATGGGATGAGTTTACTGATTGTAGGGCCCATTCTTCTGAAATCCCAACCTTTAATCTAAAGGAGCCTATGGTGATCCCGACCTTTAATTTGCAGGAGCGAATGATCCGCTAAAAAATCCCATGTTATCAGCTACCCGTTCTATAACCGGCGGAGAAAAGCATAGTAACTGTTCAAACTAACGTTGGTAAATCATGAGGAGGGATGCGTCGTGATATCTTGAATCGGTTTTGAGAAATCTCGAGCAAATCACATCTTGAATCGGTTTTAAGATATCTCGAGCAAAATCACATCTTGAATGTTGGCTACATTTTTTAGAAATTGGATGCATCAAGGCTATCAAAACTCATCACATTATGGTTACACGTCTTTATTCGCAATAAAATTGTAAAGATGATAATTTTATATATTTTAATATTTTATTATTAGAAAAATAAACTGATACTTTTATTTATATGATTTTTTTATAGTAATTATAATAAATTTAAATTTCTTTACTCGTCGACTATTACACTTCCATTTGACCAAATGATCAAAATGTCATTCTTTATTCAATTTGGCATAGTAAAATAATAATAATGGCACAACTATTTTTCATTATCATAAAAATTGGCAAAACAAATAACCCTTAGTGTTGGAACGTGAATTGCCACATAAGCTATGTGGGGCCCATTATGATGTTTGTGAGAAATTTATCATGTCCATCTATTTTTCTAGCTTATGTTAGGACATGAACCTTAAAATGAGATATATCAAAAACTCAAGTGGGCTGCATGACAAGAAATAAAAGAGATTAAATGTCCACAGTTAAAACACTCATGGGCCATAGAAGTTTTGGATCAAGCTTATACTTTATGTTTTTAGTTTATCTGAGCAAAAATGACCTCATGAACGGTTTAGATGGCATATAAACATAACTGGACCTCAAAGAGATTTCAATGGTAGGCATTTCCCTATCCACTTTTCCTATCATGTTGCCCGCTTGAGTTTTGGATCCGCCTCATTTTGGGTTTGTGTCCTAAGCTAAGTTGGCAAAATGGATAGATGGGGTGGATTTCTCACAAACATGGTGGGCCTCACCACTTTCTAAGTAGAGCCAATTCATGTCTCTCATTTGAAGTCACTTATCCGACTTAGTTGGGCCATGTTACATAGTAAAGAAAATTCTCCAATACCTCTCACATATCATCTTATAAGCTTGAAGTAATGCAGAAAAACACTTATACATTAAGGAGCCAAGGAGCCAAAGCAAGAAAAATAAAGACGGTGTAGAAAGATTTTTGTGGTTTGGCAACATGCTTGTATCTATGGGCAACAACATAAAGCTCTCTCTGTCACGAAAACATGAAAAAGCATAAATATAAAGCTTACCTCTCCTACTCTTTCACTATATCAAAATTTTCTCAGTTAAGTATACTATAGAAGAAGAATGATACCCTCTCTCTGCATATGTGCTCATCCTCATATAAACCACACAAGTGGAGAGAGCTGTGCTTAAAGCCTAGGAAAATTAAGCTTCATTGTACGTCCGAATGTAAGGAGGGATGAGATGTTTCCTGATAGAAAATGTCGACGTATATGCACACAATGATGAGCCACCGCCTTAGTGTGGTGAAAGAATCACTGCCTTAAACTAATTTCTGCAATTGTGCGAAAGACACTCTTAATATTAATTGTCCAACATTACTAATCATTAGGTAATAACAAACTTGGAAACATCATACACCAAACAAACTTTTCCATTGAAATAAACTTTATCAGCATATGCATTAAATGTCACTAGTGTAAATCTTATATAATGAGATACGTCAATCTTCCACTAGCTATGTCACAAACAAAGCCATATTGAACATCATTGCACTTGGTCCAAGTACAAAATATTGGATTCTTAGCAAAGTGCAATGCGCTCTAACAATCACAGTAAGTTACTATCACTTTTTGCTTAATTTTCATTTTTTTATCAACCTCTTCAACAAAATCTATTTCTTACATACTTATATAGCTATTATGTACTCTGATTTCATAATAGACAAGGCCACCACTCTATGGAGGTTTCTAAATAAATATTAATCTTCATATAAATCTAAATTAATAAAATTTAAACCAAAAAGTAAATTACGATCCAAAAGTACCTTTAATCATTGTTTACTCATGTTACTCAAGCACTTGTGCCAGATCGAACTAGAGTTTGTTACGGTATTAGCAACAATAGTATCATCAACCACAATATCTCTAATTAGCCAATATAAACCACTCATCAACTCTTCCTATGCAATTAGTATCGCCTATTATATATATATATATATATATATATATAAACCATTTTAACCAAAAAATATATATGTATAACCAGATTCATCAAAGTTTTCAAATGATCGATTGCTCTTTTTGTAATGCCCTGAAAATCGGGAGTCGAGCAAACTCAACTCCCGAGTTCCAAAACATCACTTATGCAACATTTTTAACGATGGATGTATGTTGTCTGTATTAGTGCATAAAACATGAATTAGATTAAGCCAAATCAGCAAAACATAATATAAAGATAGTTGTAATACACAAGTGAAAGACTAAAATGCATATATAAACCAGTATAAGTCCCCAAAGTATGTATGCATTGCCAGGTCAATAAGTACTAGTATGGTTTCAAAATACAAAAGGTCAAAAAAAAAAATGCGATGGCCCACTACAAGTATAACCTTGAAGCCCTGTCGATCAGGATACAACTCACATGAACCCGCCTGAATACTGTATATAGGAGAATGCCTCCTTATCATCCTTAAAATCCGGTTCTGCCTCGTGGGTCGCATCGTCATCTGCAACTAAGACAGAGTTTGGTTGGTGTTTAAAATATCGTCTCAGATTGTGTGAGTGAGTGATCCACTCAGTGGAGCTATACAACAAAGGTTAACATGTTATTAATTCAGTCAAGCAGTATAACAAACAAGTCCTAAGTACTCTGATTAATGCAAGAATGAGATGTAGTAATGATGAATGCCCTCGCCTTCACTCCTTCTGCGATCTTCATCTCACAGTCGCGCATGTCAGTCACTTCCTCAGTACTCTGCCCAACGACAAACGACACATGCAATGCGATGCACAAATATGATTACCAAGTTCTTATTAGTCCTTTTCATACAGTAGGATTGAGAAGCTAAGGTACCTCCCTTATATTAATTCCCAAACAATGATCCATTCTAGGGTCGTCAGTCCTAGCAAATCTCATACGAAGTTATGGTTCTAGGTCGTTGCAAAGGGCTCGTCACCTGATCAATGCAGGCCTAGTTATACCCTAGTTACTACGAAAAGGCTCGTCGTCTCAACGCAATTTCAGGATATGCTTGAGGTCACTACAAAGGGTTCGTCACCTAATCAGTGTAGGCTGACAGCTCGAATACAGTGTCCCATATTACCATATTCAGCTCACGAGTTTAGATTTCTCACCGGTCACTATGGGTAGGCTCGTCACCCCGGCGTAGGCCGACAGCTCGACCACGGTGTCCCATACTACCATGTTCGGCTCATGAGTCTTAGCGGATCGAGGTACCAAGGTTAAAGGGGTTTTCACTGGTGAGTTTGGTACCTTAGATTCAAACAGTAGCGTCCAAACATAATGAACATACATCGGGTCAATCGGGTTACTTGACGAGCTCAACTAGGACGAGCGCACGTTGAGTTGATCGACATGAAGTGTGTAAGCACTCCATGTGGCCTAACCACTGCCGACATCTCAAGTACGGCTCGAATTCATTGAACACATCGTACGTGGCAAAAATAACCTTAGCCACCAAAGCAGAGCCTATTACCAATTGCCTGGACCATAATAAAGTCTCAATCATGTGCAATTACAACAAGTGAGCATATGAGATGATCAAAACGGTAATGAATTATTAAGTCAAATTTGAGCATGCTATGGAATGTAACTTAATCATGAATATACCGTACATAGAGAAAATCATACACACAATTAAAGTAGTTGGGAATCATATCTCAACTCCCTTATAACTTACAATTTAATAACTACTTACTCATTCAGACATTGTTACAAACACTTAGACTACACATTCCAACATACATGACGTATGTTGGTTATATTACATATTAGGGCAAATCCTTTCACCGAGGAGTTGTCACACACACAACAAGTATAAACACACGACAATTTATCATGGCAAACACACTTTCATATTTCATACGTATTCAATTATTTCAATAAATACATAGAATATACTATACATAACATAGTTTATACATATTCATAAAGCAAAACAAACGTCACGTTTGACATGTGAAATGACACCCATGTCAGTAATAAATTATTAACCGACATTGAAAGCCTTAAAAACTATAACCTATACGTATATAGTCCACACCTTACGCCGGTAAACGCGTAACGGATTCCTTTTAGACGTTTAGTCTTTGTCAACGGCGGATTGACAACCTATAGCATGAGTTAGGTTAGCTATTTCATCATTTACGCTATATGAAGTCCTAAAACAGGTTAGGGTTAGGTTTTCTTACCCAAGTACGTTGTCAGAAATGTCGGATTTGTGATACAAATAGGGCGGCTAAGTGCGTGGAGCAATGGGATCAAATCCTAGGATAAATCTCCAACTCTCTCTCTCTCTCTTTCTCTCTCTTTCCTTTCCTTTTCTCCTCTCTTTCTTAGGGTTTTAAAATTTGTATGGAATATGAGATAGAGAGTTTAAGGCCCTTATATAGGCTAAGAACTAACAGGAATGGCCCCAGGGCTAAAGTATATTTAGGTTATAACCAAATCGGGTCTGTTCTGATCCAACGGAGCACTTTTGGAGGCCCCTTTGCTGAACGCGGTTGGACTTAAGCTCCTTGATATTAGATCTAGGTCAAGTTAAGTTTTCAGTCCGATCGAATTTACAGATTGCCCGTGGTGGATCAGTTTCAGTTCGACGGTCACGGGTATTCGATCAGGGCCACAAGTGCACTGACATATGTGAGAAATTTTTCTTGATCTGAGGATGTATTTGGATCAGATTCTAACGGTCTGAATCCTTATATTTGACCCGCAAGTGACACGACTCAGATTACTTAAGTTTGAATTTCATTTCTAAAACTATTCATGTTTCTCACACACTTCGCTCCGGGCTCAAGTAAAGAGTCTAAGGACACTATATGGACTTGATTTTCGAGATGGTTGTCAAGTCCAGCTAGGCGGTCATAATCGCATAGTTTCATAGATATCAAACTTTTGACATGCGGTTCAGGTCCAATATGGAGTTTCCAGATGCTCCCGAGAGCAACTGGGTTTAGAGATTGATCATAGATTTTAGGGCAACGTAGTGTTAACGATTTCACAAGTTTTGGGTCTTGCAGATCGTATTTAAAGTGATTAGTGCTAATTTCACAGGCAATTTAGTTTAACACTAGTTAATTCTCATTTAATTTCTAAAGGATTTGGTCCTTAATGATTTCTGCCTGAGGTGGTATTCGGGTCTTTGTACGAATTTTTCCAGGACGTTACACTTTTATAGGTTAAAAATGTATTGCATACTTGGAACCATACCAGTGATACTATCAGATGTGGTAATGCTAACATCTCCAATCCTCATAATTTTGCATGCGTTATCATTACTATGTAAATTGTGCCACCATCACATAACCAAAATGTATAAAATAATCATTAATATTATCATATATAATGAAGCGTCAGAATGTAAAATTCATTGATAATTTAGTTCCACTCATGGAATAACGGTTAACAATACATTCCTTTCCTCGAATGAATCACTTTTCTCAACTGACTTTCTTTGGGAACCCTTTGAATTCGATGCCTGATAATGCAAATTAAGTTTGAAATTTTTCATAATTTACTTTTTTAAATTTATAATTTTTATACAAGTAGTCATTCTTTCAATCATTCCAACACTTCCTTGTTTTGTGTCATTTTGATTTAGCTCTCGTCTAACCTATTTCATTAATACCTTTTTCAGTAGATCTTTCTTTAACATCATAGAATTATTAGAAGATCATGTGTTTTTCTAAAGAACTCTTCAGTAAGTAACGTAGACATGACTGATTCCATTATGAGATTTAGATTATTCCTAAGATCTATAATCATCCAACAAATATAGTGTCGAACAAAGCATAAGTGCAACATTTTTCTATTAATAATTTTTTCATCGACCGCCTCAATATGTTAATTAGGATATTAAACCCATTTAAGTGTATGCAAATAGTACATTTCCTTCATTTTCAAGTTATACAATTGTCATAAGAGAAAAATCTTATTGGACATCAATTTTCTGTTATACAAGTTTCATAATTTATCACAATAACTTTTTGACGCGGGGATGAACGTGATGAGGTCGATCACCGTCTTCCTCAAAGATAACTACTTCGAATCCACAGAGCTTCTCTAGACTCCTTAAAGAGGCTTCTCGAATCCACGAGGAAAGAAAGCAAGAGAATAGAAATAAATTCTAATAAAATTCGTAATTGATTAATGAATTGATAAAAATGAGTTCACAACCCTTTAAATAAAGGTACCAAGCAATAAGAAAGAAATTAGAATCAAACTACAACTAAAACTCCTAGAATCCGCGACTTACTATAAATAGTAAACTTACTATTTATAGACGGTCGTGATGTCTACTAGTGCGCAAGGTTTTCGGCTAAAAATAGTAAGTGTCCTATTTGGCTTCACCAAACCATTCTCCTAATTATTCTAAGCACTTTTCATGTTGGATACAACTCCTAAAGCCCAACAGATGAAGAGTTATAATCAAACTAAAACTTTTTATTTATAGTAAAAACGAAAATAAAACAGGAAAATGACCATCGATCAGGGGGTATTTCGCAAATTTGGGTTACGCAACCTAGCATAGCAGGGTTGGTTGGCTAAAGTAGCTCGTTCTACCTGAAAATTATATATTTTATGTCAGATAACTCATTCCGGATTACGAAATACACCCGATCTAAGGTCCAACGGTTCGGATCACTTCTGTTGTTGACCGGGCCTTTTCTGATCCATCTTGGCCATGAAACTGTCCGTGACCCACTCTACAACACCTTTATCAATGGTTTGATTGAAAATGTTAAACAAAATCGAATCATTTAATACATGAATAAGAGTTATCATGGCTAACTGATTTTTCTCTTAAAATACCTCTTCTTCTTCTTTTTTTTATAATATATTTGGGCTTTTAAAAAAATATAAAAAAAAATTTATCACAATTGAACATTCTTACTTCACTAACATTATGTTAATGTTTAGTTCCACAACACATAATTGGATCCATCGAAATTTAACAACTAGAATATGGTAGAACTCAATCCAACCATCTAAAACACAATTGCAACACGAACATTGGCATCGATATTGTGCTAAAATGCTTCCTAACCTTTGGCTTGAATACCAATTGTTGTAGAAAAAATGCCCACACATGATTAACATTGTCAAATTAAATCCATAAATGAAAAGAGTTAAAAAACACAATGACCAAAGCTAAAAAAGAGAGACAAAATGAATAGATTTACATAATTCAACAATATATCTACATCCACGGGGCAACACATAAAGCTTTATTCTTCATTAAAATAAGAGAGAATAAAATTACAACGCTTACTTCTCTCATACTCTTCCACTACTTAAAAATGCTTTTAGCAAGGATACCCTTTCTCTACCTATGTTCCTTCTTAAATAGACCACACTAGTGGAGGGAGCATTTCTTGAATCCTATGGAAACTAGGCTTCACCATACACCCAAGCATGAAGGGAGAGGAGACATTTCTTAATAGAAAATGCTTCTAGATATGTATGTTGAGACTTAAATGTTGCATATTTATCATTTCATATGCCTTGTTTTTCCATTTATTCAAGTTTTAAATTGAGTTAATAAGATATGTTTTCTGTATGCGATGTGATTTCGAAACTAAAGAAGAATATTGATTAAATGGACAATTTAAAACCCGAACTCATGAAGTGTGAAGAATTAGAAACTATGGGATGAAAATTTCAATCCATAAAGATCCAAGAAAACTAAATACTAAATATGGAGAAAAGCTTGGAAAATCAAACGGTCAAATAACAAAATGTTTAGTTTGATCGAAGTCAAGTTCGGTTTAACCGAAAGTGGTAAAAATAGTCTAGCAACAAACAATTGATTTTAATACTAATTCGGCTCGATCGAAGTCCTATTCGGTTTGAATGAAGTGGTGTTCGATGTGATTAAAATGTGGTTCGGCCCAATTAAAAGGAGATTGTGACTTTTTGGAGAAATTTGGTTCCAACTGGAAGATTCATTGGTTGGCTTCGGTGTGACAAAAGGCCCTTGTCGGTGTAACCGAAGTGTAACAAAAGTTTTTAATTTTTAAGTTGATTTAAAGTCAGTGTGAGATTTTTCTATTTAAGGAAGTATTTTAGGCCATTTTATGGATGAATTAGTCTTGAAAGAGAGTAAGTGGCAGCAAAGCTTTCATGAACCTGTTTTTCTTCTTCAATATTTCAATTATATTTTATTTTTCATGTTTTTCTTTTATTTTAGGATGTTATCCATGCTAGGCTAAATTTTCAGCTAAGGTTAATAAACAAAGCTTGTAGTTATTTATAATCTTTAGTTTGTTTGATTTAACACCAATGGTTTAAATGATGATATTAGATTGAATTTGTTTGAATTTACTTTATTAAAGTCTTTGAGTTGTTTATTTCTTTAATTCATTATGACCTGTGTTTAATTATATGTTTTAATTGAGCAATTGCTTAACTTTGTTAAAGAAATGATTAAAATGTATAATTCATTTATCTATTGTAGACCTTGGGCACAATAGAGTACTGAATTCCCTGTGATTGAGATTCGAGTACTTCATGAGAGGATTGTTCAATTGAATTTATGTTTTCTTGGTGTCTATAATTATAATTGGTTTAATAGAATTATTTTCCAATTGAATATAATAAAATTTCGATTCCAATTGAGTTATAAGAGTTGAATCAATTAATTAGACATTGTAATTGCTATAAGTGGATTATTAGATCCTTAGTATTTAATTATTATTATTTTAATCCTTATACATCACTAGAGTAATCTAAAACCTTTTTAATTCTAAAAATCTTAGTTCTAATTGTGATCTCAACTCAATTCCTAGTAGATCGATCTCGGTCTCATCGGGTTAAAACTACATCCCAACCCTACACTTGGGATTGTCATCCTTCAGATCGATCAACGTACATGGTAAGAAGCCACCACCTTGTATGGTGCACACACAGTGACGAGCCACCACCTCAATATGAAGTGAGACTTCTCACTGGGGATAAATGTGTCATCTGGAATATGTCATACGAGATAGTCAAATGTGATATATGTGCTAGTCAAATTGTTAGTCATTACTACTTGTGGTGAAAGATTGTTTATATGGTGAGAAAGTGAGAGGTTGAGCAATTGTGTCGCTTCTTAAGAAATTATGGGGTTTAACTTTAAAAAAATAAATTAAAAATCGTCTATTGATTGAATTTTATTTCATTCTTTTAAAAGTATTGGATTTATTATGAAGACAATCTTATGACTTATGACTTATAAAGGTAAATGGAGTGACTGCTATTAATGTTATATGCATGTGATCTACTTTATTCGTTAGGTACATTGCCCATGTAAGATGTTTATACCAAAAGTCAGACTGTTTTAAAACTCAATGGGAAATATGTATGGTAAAATCATGCAAGTATCTAATTCACATAATGTGGCCACTTGAGTTTTGAAATAACATGGTTTTTTAGAGCATCAATTCATCTTGGATGTTTGTGTTGTATGCCCTACAAAGTTATTGTATTAATCTTAATAATTGATTTGATAAGCTTGACTACAAATCATGATGAACATGGTCCTATGTGGACATATTATTTATGGCATAATTAATATGTGGTTATCTTTAAAATTATACATTTATAGGGCTAAGGGATATGAATTCCTCTAATTGTCCTTATGAATATGAGATTCGATATAACGAACACTGATCAATGGAGAGTTGTGTTATGTATACTTAAGTATCATGTTGTTACATAAATACCTAACAGGTTATAGGACATAACTGTGGTAGCCATCATTATTGTACAATCATCAAATGTGAAGAAATCAATGACAAATTAAGATGGAAGTTTACCACAATGGACTTCGACTATGAGTTATGTACTTGTGCCCTATCCTATATAAGAGTATAAGTGTGACATGGGGATAGATTCTGGTATTGGATCTATTGACAATTACATCAGATGATCAATTTAAGTCACTAAAGTAGGAGACGTATTATGGCCGGTGTTAGAGTTGTGCTCTCAACAATCAATGTCCATCCTTATCTATTGGTCGTGTGGACGTGATAGGGTTGATATCAACTGTTGATCTTGATGACCATGGGTCCTTTGGACATGTGTAATATGCATTAGATTATAGCTGGTGTTGTCTTAAACTTAGACCATTTGGGTCATGTGAGGTGTAAATCCTCTGGTCCTTAGAAACTTAAGATTGAACATAATGATCATTTATTGGAAAAAAATTATAGTCCATAGATCTCAGTACCCTGTTAAGTCATGATCAACACAGATACCCATAATATATCTATGCACATCGGTATTTTAGATATATGGTCATTCCGTGTAAGGGGGTTGACTTGGGTCAGGATAGAAAGTCTCCACTATTGGGAGTTAATTTGATGTTGGTTGTACCTTTGCATTTATCATGCATGGGATTTGTATCGTGGACATAGAATCTTAGTATTAAACCTTTGGACACTTGCATTGGAGGATCGAAGTTCAAGCTAATAGTTTGTAGGTCATTAGTTTGTACTATAATAATGTGATCAATGAGTTAATGATACATGAAATATAATCAATTATAAACCAGTTGATGACGTATATAAATATTATATTTTAATTATGTATCTTTGACTCATTTATTCATTTATTTTTCCACGAGCTAACATTGGATCCACTGGATTTATCTAGAGACTTATTTGGAGTCAAATCCAATTAGATCAAAAACTTATTAAGTAATTTTATCATTGAGCCCAACACTTAAAAGGTTTTAATTAGCTTTAAAAAGGTTTTCAACTATTAAAGCTTTATTTTAACCATTATAATTTATTTTATTGTACTTAATAATGATTTGATGGCCCACTACTTGATCAGTATGAGATTTAGATCAATAGTAGATGCCCTAGACACTGCAATAATTAAATAATGAGTATGTGAATGAATAAAGCAGATTACGACTTCTTTCTCAATATGGTACATTGATGCTCGTAAGGTGGTGAAGCATCATACAAGTGTAACCCTTAAAACCCTAACCCCTTCTCATATATAAATTATATTACAAAGAAGAGAGCTCTAATATAGATTGGAGAGCCCTAAAGGTTCCCCTCCCCCCTTGAGTATCAATAAGAGAGAAGATAACTGAGAGAGAGTTGTGTGAATCTCCTTACCACCACCTTCTTCTTCCTTCAACTTCACATGTGTAAAATGGTTGGGGTCCACTATGTGGATAGCGTGTGTCTCCTTTGACCCATACTAGATATGAAGATGGTGGTTCTTTAATCTCCTTAAAATGTAATAGATTAGGGAGAAGCCTCTTGTGTAGAGGTTCTATATATCTACATTGCAAAAATCATTTACGCGATTCATCACATTTTGGTATGATCTAAACCGTTCATCTTAGCATTGATCATGGTGGAATGTGAGATTATTGCCACATGGTTCATTTGGTAATTAATTTTGTATTGGATTTTGAAAAGCATTATCTTTCCACTGCATATTGAGGATTAAAGTCCATCACTTGGACTATGATAATGTAACACCCCGAAAATCGGGGGTCGGGTAGAAACTGTTGAGGGTCAAATATTGCATATTAGACCCCAGATATTGTTTGGATTTACAAATATTGTACTTTCTAACGGTCCGTTTTAACCGTGTTTGTGCTGTAAGGTGTAATTACAAGCTTGAACTGAAATAAGTGCCTAAAGCATGGATTTAACGCTCTGATGACACCAAAGGCAAGGGACGGAATTCAGGGGGCTAAGATCGACGAATTTACATGGCAGAGATCCCTGTTCTACTCCACTCCCTCTCTCTCTTTGTGCTGCAAAGAAACTTCCAACTTCAATGCTGCGTAAAGAAAACTTCTGGCTGAAGTTTTACATGGATTCCCCAAACCAACCACTGCACCGACTATGCATGTGACTACATCATCTATAAAATAAAAAGAAGAATGAGAGAAAAAGGACTTTTTAGGAAGGCATCTGATTTGGGACAGGGAGCCAGGAGGCAGCCGTGGAGCACAAAGAGAGAGAGGGAGTGGAGTAGTATTTTGATTATTTATTTGTTTATTTATGTTACTCTTTATTTTCTTCAAGGATGTTTAGCCTCATCATGTCAGGCTAAACCTCTTAGCTAGGGCTAAGAGGTGAAGCTTGTAGCGTGATGGGAGATGTTTGATTATGTCTTTTGGTTAATATTGAACTGAGTTTGATTTAATTTTACTATGAAAATGTTTTTAAGTCTTTAATGGTCTGTTGTGACTGAAATTACAGTGGGTCTGCAATGGCTTTCAATATTTCCTTCTCTTTTATGTTTATGACGTCAGGAAGCCCTGTTGTTCACCATAGTCTCCTGGGCATGGTCGAATGTCGGTACCCTTCCTAACCTTCATACATATGATTGGTTGGTAGTTAGTTTAATTCTGTTGTTTGCCATAGTCTCTTAGGCATGGTTTGGTGATGGAATCCATTCTAATTCATATACCTTTCATCTCTTTGAAAACTAGATCAACGACAGTTTAGTAAATTCCATGATTCTTGAAGCAGGCATAAGATCTCTATGATCTCTATAAGTGGATCCTCTGAATCCCTGGTTTCTCACCTCTGATTTCTCCTAAGTTTTAGATTAATATTTCATAATCATTCTTTAAATTACAACTTAATTTAGATTTCATCTTATTCTAGTTCTAGTTCTAGTTAGTTTAAGATAACGTACAGATTTCAGTCCCTTAGGATTCGACCTCGGTCTTACCGAGTTTATTACTACATCACAACCCTGCACTTGGGGAGTGAACAAGTTTTTGGCGCCGTTGCCGGGAACTGTCGGCTACGTTTTTCTGAAATTAATTAGTTTTAGGATTAGTTTAAGATTAGATTTTCTTTTTAGAATTTTCTAATTCTAGGTTTAGAAGCTTAGTTATTTTCCTTGTTAGAAATTTTTCCTAACTTAGAAACTTATTATTCTTCATTCTATCTGATTTTTAGAACTAACTCAATTTTTCTGTTTTGTAGGAAGCTTCTAATTTAGTAAGCTCTTTCTAATTCTTCTTTCTTTGGAATTTCTTCTTTTCTCTAGAAATTAATTTACTTTTAATTAGGACTTTCTATTCTTAGAAACTAACTTATTTTGTTTTGTTTTGCAGATTCTTAACCTAGGACTCCAAATTGGGTAACTTCTTTCCATCTTTTCCTTTTATTTTCTAAATTTTTACTTCTTTTCTCTTAGGTCTAGGTAGAATTTAAATCGAGGGCTGAGTGTATTTTATGCCCCAGTGGGCACGCGACAACACTCGACGTCTCGTGACTGAAGGAGGATTAGTTGAGGGGTTGACTGTCCATCGCAGGACTAGACACCACTTGAATTCTCCTGAGACAGAGGAGGTTATAGCTGAAAATTAACCTCAAGCACTACCCCAACCTAGGGTTGAGGAAGTACATGATGAGAATGAGGTGCACCACGCACCCCCGCCTCGTACTTTATGAGATTATTTACAACCGGCGGGAGTGAGTACGCCCTCATGCATGATTTTTCTTACGAATACAGGACATATGGACATCAAGCCATGGGTTATCCAACTCCTTCCCAAGTTCCATGGGCTTGAATCTGAAGAAC
The DNA here is from genome assembly GCA_037074715.1 of Magnolia kwangsiensis. Classification (NCBI taxonomy): domain Eukaryota; kingdom Viridiplantae; phylum Streptophyta; class Magnoliopsida; order Magnoliales; family Magnoliaceae; genus Magnolia; species Magnolia kwangsiensis. The sequence continues at coordinate 41,857,272 of CM073574.1, forward strand.
CATACTTGCATCTGAAAGAGTTCGACGAAATCATAGGCACCTTATATTTTCCTAATGTATCTGAAGATACAATTAGGCTGAAACTCTTCCCATTCTCCTTGAAAGAAAAAGCCAAGACGTGGTTACATTCACTGCGTCCTAGATCCATTGGCACATGGAATGATATGCAGAGAAAATTTATAAAGAAAATTTTCCATATCATAAGACAATTACCCTCAGGAGAGCAATCATGAACTTTGCCCAAAAGGAAGATGAAACATTCTTCCAATGTTGGGAAAGGTTCAAGGATCTAGTTAATGCATGCCCACAACATGGCTTTGAAATATGGTGCATTACGAATTTTTTCTATGATGGGTTAACATCTTCCATGCGCCAAATGGTCGAGACAATGTGTAACGGAGATTTTATCAATAAAAATGTCGATGAGGTATGGGATTACCTCGATAGTCACGCTGAAAAAACACAATCATGGGACTATTACCCAAGGACGAACGCTACGTCTACGCCAACTCATTCAAGGAAAAAATGAGGAATATATCTCCTGAAAGAGGATGATGATCTTAACGCTAAGGTGGCTAATCTCACCAGAAAATTTGAGGCCATGGAAGGAAAGAAGGAAAAGGTTAATGAAAGTGTTTGCGGCATCTGTGATTGCAACATTCATACTACGAAAAATTGTCCTTCAATACCTGCCTTTCGAGAAGTATTGAATGAACAATTTAATGTCGTAAATAACTATCAAAGACCTTTCAATGGACCACCCTCTAATACATATAATCCTGGTTGGAAAAATTATCCAAATTTTAGTTGGAGGAATGGACCAACGGCTACACCTCAAGGTTTCCTAAACCAAAATCCAACTCAAGAGAAACCTCAAGAGGATTTAGTTCTTAAACATTTTCAAAAGCAAGAGCTTGTCAATCAGGGTATGATGCAAGCCTTTCAGGACCTTACAAAAGCAATACATGAACTTAAGGCTGAAAATACAATTGGAAATAAGGGGAGCTTCCCAGCTCAACCTCTTCCCAATCTTAAACCACATTATGGAGTTAGTGATCCCAGCTCTTCAAATCAAATGGGGCACACTAAATCCATCACCACTCTTAGGAGTGGGAAGGTTATTGATAAAACTCTTCCGGTTAGGCCCGAAAAGCCTCAAGAACCAGAAGAGGACAACAATGATGGATCTAGTGACGCCCCATAAAAATTTGAATCGGAACCTCTAGAGAAGCCAGTTGCTCCATTTTCCCAACGGTTGGTTGAACCAAAACGTCTATCTAACTCTCAGGATATCCTAGAGGTGTTGAAACAAGTGAAAGTCAATATTCCTCTGCTTGATGTTGTAAAATAAATATTTTTATATGCTAAATTCCTAAAAGACTTATACATGACCAAACGACGAAAAAGTGTTCAAAAGAAAATTTTCTTAATTGAGAAAGTGAGTGCCATCCTGAAACAAGACGTGCCGCAAAAATTCAAAGATCCCGGTTGCCTAACCATATCATGTATAATCGGGAACTATCAAATTGATCACGCACTTCTTGACTTAGGAGCGAGCGTCAATCTAATTCCCTACTCGGTATACCAACAGTTAGGCTTGGGTGAATTAAAATCCACTCGAACCACACTACAACTTGCTGATCGTTCTGTTCGTGTACCAAGAGGGATCATCGAGGATGTGTTGGTCTAGGTTGATAGATTCTACTACCCTGTTGATTTTATCATCTTGGACACCGAACCCATCAATGACACGAGCACTCAGATTCCTGTCATCCTTGGTCGCCCATTCCTGTCCACTTCAAATGCAATTATCAATTGTAGGAATGGTGTTATGACTATGTCTTTTGAAAATTTGACATTGGAATTGAATATCTTTTTCAATAACGGAAGCAACTCAGAGGATGATGACGATTTTCACGATGTTAACATGATTGATTCTTTTGTGGAAGATAGAACACCTCTCACCTTATCCTCTGATCCTCTAGAGACGTGCCTGGCCCACTCTCATGATCTTGATGATGATATAATTAGAGAGACGTGTGTCATGCTTGATATTGCACCGGTACTTGAAGTTAACCGGTGGATGCCACAAATTGAAGAGTTGCCCCAAACTGATGTGGTGCTTCTACCGTCTAACCTCAAGCCACCGAAGCTTGACCTAAAACCTTTGCCCTCTGATTTAAAATATGTCTATTTAGGTTAAGATGAGACTTATCCGGTGGTGATATCTGCCCACCTGGAGAAAGAACAAGAGAGTATGCTCATATCTACTCTCATTGAGCATAAGAGAGCTCTTGGATGGACGATAGCGGACCTCAAGGGAATTAACCCATCGATTTGTACTCACCGCATATATCTTGAGGATAATGCAAAGGCTGTTCGGCAATCACAACGTAGACTAAATCCAAACATAAAGGAAGTGGTTAAGGCCGAGGTTCTCAAACTATTGGAAGTAGGGATCATATATCCCATATCCGATAGTCAATGGGTGAGTCCAACTCAGGTGGTTCCTAAGAAGTCCGGGATCACCATCGTAGCCAATGCCAATAATAAACTCGTGCCGACCAGAGTTACTACTGGTTGGAGAATGTGCATTGACTACAGGAAGCTGAATACCATCACTAGGAAGGACCACTTTCCTTTGCCCTTTATAGATCAGATCTTTGAAAGGTTAGCTGGTCATTCCTATTACTGTTTCCTTGACGGGTATTCAGGTTATAATCAGATTGAAATCGCCCCTGAAGATCAGGAAAAGACCACATTTACATGTCCCTATGGCACCTTTGCTTACAGAAGGATGCCATTCGGGTTATGTAATGCCCCTGCCACCTTTCAGCGATGCATGATGAGTATCTTTTCTGACATGGTAGAGAAATATTTAGAGGTCTTCATGGACGATTTCTCTATTTTCGGTTCATCTTTTAGCGAGTTCTTAGCAAGTCTTAAATGTGTGCTGAAAAGATGTGAAGAAAAAAATTTGGTACTTAATTGGGAGAAGTGCCATTTTATGATTAAAAAGGGAATTGTCCTTGGACATATCATCTCGTCTAAAGGAATCGAGGTAGATAAGGCAAAAATCGATCTTATCTCTAACCTACCTCCACCCAAGAACATCGGAGATGTGCGATCCTTCTTGGGACACACAGGATTTTACCGACGATTCATAAAGGACTTTAGTCTCCTCTCTCGTCCTTTATGTAATCTTCTTCAAAAGGATGCACCATACGAGTGGACTGAACAGTGCTAAGAAGCTTTCACTAAGCTTAAAGGCATGTTAACCACTGCACCTATCATGCAGCCACTCGACTGGAGTCTTCCTTTTGAACTTATATGCGACGCCTCTGATTATGCTCTTGGAGCGGTTCTAGGCTAAAGAAAAGATAAGTGACCTTATGTCATTTACTACGCAAGTAGGACTCTAAATCCTGCCCAAGTGAACTATTCAACCACGGAAAAGGAACTCTTAGCCGTAGTGTTCGCTTTGGATAAATTTCGGTCCTACCTGATCGGATTCAAGATCATTATTTATACAGATCATGTGGCACTTAAGTATCTTCTTTTCAAGAATGATTCTAAGCGCCGTCTAAGACAATGGATCCTTCTACTCCAAGAATTTGATTTAGAAATTAAAGACAAAAAGGGAGTAGAGAACGTAGTGGCTGATCACCTTTCTCGCCTTAATACCTCTGATTCCCTTGAGGCGACCCATATCAATGACATGTTCCCTGATGAACAACTGTTTAGAGTCTCCCATTCACCTTGGTTCGTTGATATTGCTAATTATCTTGCTACAGGTGCCATACCGACACACTGGACGTCACAAGATAAGAAGAAATTCTTTACCAAGGTGCGTAACTTTTTCTGGGATGATCCATATTTGTTTAATATTGCCCAGACCAAATCTTAAGGTGTAACATCTCGAAAATCGGGGGGTCGAGCAAAAACTCAACTCCCGAGTTCCAAAATGTTATTTATGCAACATAGATATGTATGATTAAATGTTGTCTGTGATAATGTATTAAACATGAGTGAGATTAAGCTAAAACAACATATCACGCTCCAGAGATGGTTAAATTTACAAGCGGAAGACTGTGATAGTATTTATAACATATATAAACTGTTGTATGTCTCCAGAGTGTGAATATGTTACCAGGTTATATACATACATGTATACTCCAAACGTAAATAAAAAGAATATACATGAGTGCTCTAAAAATATAAAATGACAAGTGTCAAGGCATCTAATCAACCTCCCTGTAATCCCGTCAATCAGAACACGCATAAAGGAGGAATCCTCCTCATCATCATCAAGTCCAGCTCTGCCTCGCAGGTAGCGTCATCATCTACAATCACAATAGGGACTGGTGGGTGTCCGAAAATACCATCCCGTAACGTGGGAGTGAGTGATCAACTCAGTGGGATAAGAGAGCAGAGATTAGCATGTTATCAAATCAATCATGCGCTAATAGTAAAGCAGTAAATCAAACAATCCTAATACTGTTATTAATGCAATATGACATGACGTGATATATGCCCTCACCGACGATCTCCCTCATACGGCACCATCTTACGACCGCGGCATGCAATCGTCCCTCAAGTACTCCACATCTTCCAGGCACATGCAATGTTATGGTGATATGATTTTCGAGTTATTATTAGTCCATTCAAACAGCAGGATTGAGAAACTAAGGTACTTTCCTTGTATCAATCCCCATACAGATCCTGTCTAGGGTCGTCACTCCTAGTAATCTCATACGAGGTATATTTTGTAGGTCGCTGCAAGGGCTGCCAGGACTGTTGCTCGCACTCGTTGCACCGCTCCCCCATCACCCTATCAATACAGGCCTACTGTACTCTACTGCTACTGAAGGGTCGTCGCCTCCCGTATACTCAGAATACGCTCGCGGTCACTACAAAGGACTCGTCGCCTGATCAGTGTAGGCCGATAGCAAGAATATAGTGGCTCATACCACCATAATCTGCTCACGAGACTAGGTGCTCACTGGTCACTACGGGGAGGTTTGTGGCCCCAGCGTAGGCCGACAGCTCAACCACGGTGTCCCATACCATCATGCCCATCTCATGAGTCTTCGTGGATCAAGGTACCATGGTTAACACGGTTTATAATGGTAAGTTTAGTACCCTAGGTTCAACCAGTTATGACTCATGCAGGGTGAACATACAACGGTCAGTCGGGTTACTTGACGGGCTCGACTAGCGCGACCGCATCTCAAGTCGAACGACATGAAGTGCGTAAAACACTTCGCGTGGCCTAACCACTGCCGCCAACTCCAAAACACGGCTCGTGTTCATCGACGTGTCGTTCGTGGCCAAGATAAGCCAACCACGAATTCGCTCGGTTACCGACTGCCTGGACTAAGAATAGTCCCAAACAATTATAGAATCACATCAGCAAATCATATGAGAGTATTGGACATGAAATATAACCATGTGAGCATGTTAACACATGTTATAACATACCACTTAAACAAATCTTCAAGCACATGCATTTCATACTTATAATGAAATCATGCATATGGCTAACATGTAGAAAATCATTTACATCAGCATATTAATCGAGAAATCAATCTCGAACTAATTCATAACACCATTTAATTCAATACATACTAATACAAGCATTTATACAAACACTTACACTACACACTTAAGTCTACATATAGTATGTCGACCCGAAGTGCACATTTAGGCGAATCTCTTCGCCAAACTAATTATGCACGTATTTTTAACATTCTAATGTGACAATAAACCATGTCAATCACATCAGCAAAATATGAATGAAATCAGTACTTCCTACAAATGACTAAAATACCCTAAATCTCATATTCTTCGTTAGTTTACGAAACAGGAAACGGACAGCATGTTGTACATGTCAAACGGCGTTGCCGTTGATAATCTACTATTAAACGACATTGAAAGCATTGGAAACAGTCAATCAAAGCGTCTAAAATCCACACCTTTTCTCTTTTAGGTGTGTGAATTCGAACGGAGCGTATACGCTTCGTCTACGGCAAATAGAGAACCTGATTTAAAAGTTCTATCAGCTTACATGCTATGGAATGGAAAGAATCCCAAATCAGCAACTTATTAGGGTTGTTTCTTACCTAGAAACGTGGAGAAATCACCGGCAAAGTGATCGGAGCTTGTTGTTAAAGCACGTGCAACGGGTTGCACAACGGCAGAAAAATCCTCTCCTACTCTCTCTCACAAACTCTCACCTTTTCTCTCTCCCAATCTAGGATTTTTTTCAAATTCGGATGGGAGAGAGGAGTGAGGGTTTCAACCCCTTTTATAAGTACAAAAATGCCCGAAATAGGCTCGGAAACAAAGTTCACTTGAGGTTTATCCAAATCGGGGTTGTTTCGGTCCAAAAGAGCATTTCTGGAGGTCCTCTGGCCAAATGCGATCGGACTTAAGTTCGTACTTGTTGGATGTTGCTCTCATCCCATTTTCAGACCATCAGTGTTCGTAGATCACCCGTGGCGGTCCAGTTTCAGTTCAGCGGTCACCACACGTAGATTAGGCCTGCAAGTCTCATGATATGAAATAGAAATTTTTCCTTATCTGAGGGTGTAATTTGGCTGAATTCTGACGGTTATAATGCTTAATACTGACACGTCAAGTCGTGTGCCAGATTTAAATTTCAAATTTCAAATCTGTCCATATTCTTACTCTTTTCAGTCCAGGCTCAATGAAATAGCCCGTGAATGTCGGTTGGACTTGATTTTCGAAATGATTGTCAAGTCCAGCTAGGCGGTCCTAACGGTCTAAGATAGTAGGTATCGGACTTTCGACGCGCGGTCTAGATCCAATACAAAGTTTCAAAGAGGTCCAGAGAACAAACCTGCTTAGAGTTTGATCCGAGGTTTTAGAGTATTATAGCACCATTGATTCTACAAGTTTTGGGTCTTGTAGAACGTATTTAAAGTGATCAGGGACTATTTTCCAGCTACTCCAGCGTCGCGCTAGCTAACTTATGCTTAGTTTCTAAAGGAATTAATCCTAAGTGATTTCTTTGGCTATGAAATTGGGTTCTGAGCGATTTTTCAGGTGTTTTAATTAACCCATTGCCTAAGGACGTCTAATCCCAGGTTGGCGAAAATCTGGGGTGTTATATAAGGAGATGTGTTCCAGACGATGAGCATCAGAGTGTCATCTTCTTCTGTCACTCACAAGCCTGTGGTGGTCACTTTTCTGCTAAAAAGACCATGGCCAAGATTCTACAGTATGGCTTTTACTGGCCCACTATGTTCAGGGACACTCATGAGTTTTGCAAAGCTTGTGAAGGTTATCAAAAATTGAGAGCATTGTCCCGTCGAAATATGATGCCTTTGAATCTCATCCTTATCATTGAAGCATTTGATTGCTGGGGCATTGATTTCATGAGACCATTCCCCCAATCATTTGGAAATCTGTATATTTTGCTCACCGTAGACTATATCACTAAATGGGTCGAAGCAATTCCGTGCCGCAAAAATGACCATCGCACGGTCATTAAATTTTTGAAGGAAAATATTCTGTCGCAGTTTGGAACGCCTCGAGCCATCATTAGTAACGGAGGCTCATACTTTTGTAATAGACCATTTGAGAGCTTAATGAAGAAATACGGTATCTCTCATAAGGTGAGCACCCCATACCACCCACAAACAAGTGGACAAGCTGAGATTTTCAATAGGGAGATTAAACATATCTTAGAGAAAACGGTTAACCCGAACCGTAAGGATTGGTCAATCCGATTGATCGATGCCTTATGGGCGTATCGTACTGCTTTTAAAACTCCTATTGGAACATCTCCCTTTAGACTTGTCTATGGGAAAGCTTGTCACTTGCCTGTGGAATTGGAACATAAAGCATACTGGGCAATCAAAAATCCTAATTTCAATCTGGACAACGCTGGCTCGTTACGCAAACTTCAATTAAATGAACTTGAAGAAATCCGGAACGATGCATATGAAAACTCGAGAATTTACAAGGACAAGATGAAGGCGTTTCATGATCAGCATATTCTACGGAAATCATTCACGTCAGGTTAGAAAGTCCTTTTGTACGACTCTCGGCTACATCTCTTTTCAGGTAAGCTTCGATCTCGTTGGACCGGCCCTTACATTGTGGTCACTGCTTATCTTCATGGAGCCGTCAAGATAAGAGATCCCGACAATGGCAAGGAGTTTAAAGTCAATGGACATCGATTAAAATCATTTGTCAAGGCATTTGATTCAGAGGACATGTCCATGCCTCTGATTGCTCCTGTTTATCAGGACTGATCTCCTAGTCTGATGGAGGTATAGGTAGGTTTATCGCTTTCATAGGACTAGGGTAGTTGCTTTATTTGTCTGGCTAAAGACGGTAAATTTAGCGCTCCTGGGAGGCAATCCAGTCATTTTTTTTTCATTTCATTTTCTAGTTAGATCGTTCAATGTTTGTGGGTAACATTACTGCAAACCCTCATGAGACTACAACTCGTCCACTAGGGGTAACCTAGGGGTTTAAAGGCTTGTTACATACGCTAAATGCAATCGAGAGCACCTGCGAAAGTGGTATAGGTAGGATTTTATTTTCGTTATTTTTATTTTTCTTTTTCTCTCGTGCTAACCAGCTTCCATACTGTGATCTCGTGAAAAATCTCTCTTGATTCATTATCCAGGTACTATCTTCCCATCACTTTACTTTCGTTGTTCCATGTGCATTGCATGCCCATATCTTTTACATTGAGGACAATGTAGATTTTAGGTTGGGGGTGGGAGATTAGACTTCCTAATCAGTATTTTCTTGGTCTTGAGCAAAAATTATGAAAATTGTGAAAAATTTTAAAATTTTTTCAGAAAATTCTTGTGAATTCGAAATGATTTTGACAGATATCCCTAATTTATATTTTCAAGATACGTGATGTTGATAATTTCAGACTCTGGAATTCAGTATCTGTTAAATTTTACAGTTAAGATCGAGTTATTAATCCATGATTAGATGTTGTAAACATTGATTGAGTCATGATTTCACATGTCATGTCTCGCCTACACATTTAGATTTTAGTTCCATATCGAAGGATTAACTTGGTAATCACTGAGCATGAAAGGAACCAGCTTGAAATATCTTGCCATCATGGTATAAAAATTGAAAAGGTTGGGTAATTAATCTTCACCATAGGTTTGCTTCCTATAGGTGTGGAGTTAATTCCCCATGAATGATGTGTGAAAAAGGTCTAGGAGTACGGTCTTCAACATAGGTTTGCTCCCTATAGGTAAGGATTTGATTCCTCTTCTTAACATGACTATTAATGGAAAAATAAAAATATGAAAGGATCAAAAGATGGAATTTTGTAACACCCTGAAAATCGGGGGTCGTGTATAAACTCAACTCTCGAGTTCCAGACCGTCACTTATGCAACAAAAATGATTATGATTCAATGTTGTCTGATTTAAAGCATTCACATGAGTAAAAGTATACCAAAACTGTAATTCATACCTCAGATCCAGTGATAAAAGCAAGCAGAAGACTGAACAGTATATATATCACCGTATGAAAAAATAAAGTAAATCTCATCTGTCTCTAAGTATGAATACATCACTGAGTCTCATATACATATACATGAACAAAAGTAAATGTCCAAAACAGTCCCACTGAAGTCCCATCGATCCAGGTCACTTACGCAAAGTCATCGTGATACTGCATGTACGAGAACTCGTCCTGGTCCTCGTCGAAGTCTGGCTCTGCCTCCTGGATCTCAGCCTCACCTGCATCTACAACAGGGTCTGGTGGGTGTTGCAAACACCATCCCGTAACGTGGGAGTGAGTGATCAACTCAGCGGAATCATAGAGCAAAGATTAGCATGTTCACAATTCAATCATGCGATAATAGTAAAGCAGTAAATCAGACAATCTTAATACTGTTGTTAATACAAGATGACATGACGTGATGTATGCCCTCATCGACGATCTCCCTCATACGGCAACATCTTACGACCGCGGCATGCAACACTCCCTAGAGTGCTCCACATCTTCCAGGCACATGCAATGCTATGGTGATATAATTTTCAAGTTATTATTAGTCCATTCAAACAGCAGGATTGGAAAACTAAGGTACTTCCCTTGTATCAATCCCAACACATATCCTGTCTAGGGTCGTCACTCCTAGTAATCTCATACGATGTATATTTCGTAAGTCACTGCAAGGGCTGCCAGGGCTGTTGCTCGCACTCGTTGCACCGCTCCCTCATCACCTTATCAATACAGGCCTACTGTACTCTACTGCAACGGAAGGGTAGTCGCCTCCCGTGGACTCAGAATACGCTCGCGGTCACTACAAAGGACTCGTCTCCTGATCAGTGTAGGCCGATAGCTAGAATATAGTGTCCCATACCACCATAATCTGCTCACGAGTCTAGGTGCTCACTGGTCACTACGGGGAAGTTTGTGGCCCCAGCGTAGGCCGACGGCTCGACCACGGTGTCCCATACCACCATGCCCGGCTCATGAGTCTTCGTGGATCAAGGTACCATGGTTAACAGGGTTTACAATGGTAAGTTCAGTACCCTAGGTTCAGGCAGTTATGACTCATACAAGGTGAACATACATCGGCCAGTCGGGTTACTTGACGGGCTCGATTAGCGCGATCGCATCTCAAGTCGAACGACATGAAGTGCGTAAAACACTTCGCGTGGCCTAACCACTGCCGTCAACTTCAAACACGACTCGCGTTCATCGACGCGTCGCTCGTGGCTAAGACCAGTCAGCCATGAATTTGCTCGGTTGCCGACTGCCTGGACTAAGTCTAGTCCCAAACACTTATGGAATCACATCAGCAAATTATGTAAGAGTATTGGAATTGAAATACAGTCATGTGAGCGTGTTAACACATGTTATAACATTCAACTTAAGTAAATCTTCAAACACATATATTTCATGCATGTAATGAAATCATGCATATAGTCAACATGTAGAAAATCATTTAGGTCAGCACATTAATTGAGAAATTCATCTCAAACTAATTCATAACATCATTTAATTCAATACATACTAATACAAGCATTTATACAAACACATACACTACACACTTAAGTCTACATATAGTATGTCGACCCGAAGTGCGCAATTAGGCGAATCTCTTCGCCAAACTAATTATGCATGTATTCCTAACTTCCTAATGTGACAACAAACCATGTCAATCACATCAGAAAAATATGAATGTAAACAGTACTTCCTACAAATGACTAAAATGCCCTAAATCTCATATTCTTCGTTAATTTACGAAACAGGAAACGGAGAGCATTTTATACAAGTCAAACGGCGATACCGTCAAGAATCTACTATTAAACGACATTGAAAGCGTTGGGAACCGTCAATCAAAGCGTCTAAAATCCTCACCTTATGTCTTGTAGACTCGTGAATTGAAACGGAGCGTATACGCTTCGTATACGGCGAATAGGGAACCTAATACACGAGATCCATAAGCTACATCGCTATGGAAACAAAGGAAACTCAAATCAGTAACTATTTAAGGTATTTGCTTACCTAGAATCATGGTGTAATCACCGAAAAAGCGGTAGAGGTGTGTTGCTTAAGCACATGCAACACGTAGCACAAGTGGCAGGAAGAACTCTCCCACTCTCTCTCACAATCTCTCACCTTTTTCTCTCTCCCAAGTTAGGTTTTCTCTCAAATTTGGATGGGAGAGAGGAGTGAGGGTTTCAACCCCTTTTATAGCCTAAAACATGCCCAAAATAGGCTTGGGAACAATGTTTACTTGGTGCCTAACCAAATCGGGACCGTTTCGGTCCAAATGAGCATTTCTGAAGGTCCCCTGGCCAAATGCGGTTGGGCTTAAGCTCATGCGTACTGGATCTAGCACACATCCAGTTTTCAGACCTGTAAGGTTCCTAGATCGCACGTGGCAGTCCAGTTTCAGTTTAACGGTCACCGCACCAAGATCTGGCCTATAAGTCTCGTGATATATAATAGATATTTTTCCTGATCCAAGGGTGTAATTTGGCTGTATTCTGACGGTCAGAACGCTCAATACTGATGCGTCAAATCGCGTGTCAGATTTGAATTTCAAATTCCAATTCTAACCCTATTCTCACTCTCTTCACTCCATGCTCAATGAAATAGCCTCTGAATGTCAGTTGGACTTGATTTTCGAAACGATTGCCAAGCCCAACTAAGTGGTCATAACGGTCTAAGATAGTAGGTATCGGACTTTCGACGCGCGGTCTAGATCCAATACAAAGTTTCAAGGAGGTCCCGAGAATAAACCGGCTTAGAGTTTGATCCGAGGCTTTAGAACATTATAGCACCATTGGTTCCACTTGCTTTGGGCCTTGTAGAACGTATTTAAAGTGATCAGGGACCATTTCCCAGCTATTCTAACGTTGCACTAGCTAACCTAGTCATATTTTCTAAAGGAATAAATTCTATGCAATTTCGGGTCGAGTTGGTACTCGAGCCCAAGTACGGATTTTTCACGGGCGTTACAAATTTATATGGCAAGTTTGGTTATCAAGAATTCTCCTGTTGATTACCTATGATTTCATGCAATAACAAATTGAATCTTAATGTTGATAAGTCGAGAGTACATTATACGCCCATGGAACTCAACGTTTATAATTGTTCTAATTGATGGATTAATTCTTTGAACTTGATTATGAAGGTTACTGTGTGCTCGAGTCCAGGAGAAAGTAATACCCAACATCCATGAATCTTAGAATTCTAATGCTTGGATTATTTTTCAAATATCACTCGGGTTCATAGAAAATTCTTTTATAATTCTCAACTTATTTCTCGCATACTTTTCTCGAGACTAGCAAAATGCTGGTTGGGGGTTGTGTTGAGGGTCAAATATTGCATATTAGACCCCATATATTGTCTGAATTTACGAATATTGTACTGTCTAACGGTCCGTTTTAACCGTGTTTGTGCTGCAAGGTGTAATTACAAGCTTGGACTGAAATAAGTGCTTAAAGTATGGATTTAACGCTCTGATGACACCAAAGGCAAGGGACGGAATCCAGGGGGCTAAGATCGATGAATTTATGTGGCAGAGATCCGAGAAAATCAAGAAACTGAAGCTCAAGTGGCCCAAAATTGATCTAGAATGCAAGATCACAGGGTTTCCACCATCCGCTCGGCTTGAAACTTCATACATAGCCTGAGGACCATAAATTAACCGTACACGTCGAATTTCAGCCGTTCAATCCCTGTGGAAGTAGTCCAAATGTCAAATCAGCCCATAAAATAGTGAATTGGGGCCTGCTGGATATCTGGATATGCTTCAATTTTGGTCCTAAATGTTAAAATAATCTGAGAAAGAGATGGATGGAACGGATTTTCCATGAGCATTACAGAGGACCCCACATGTATACTGCATGTACATAGGGTACATGTTCACAAGAGATGCTCCGGATGGAGAATTCGGTCAAATAGAGGGCTGACCGAGCATTCCTTTAAAAACGGAAATTTCCGTTTTCAGCAGTTCACAGGGAGGATTCTAGTGGGCCACTATCATCATCAATTTCGACGATCTGAACGGTCGAGTTGCTCCGTGGAGTGGCCAATACCGTCGTCAAGCTCGCCTTTCGGCTCCAAGCACGTGTACGCACATGGAATGTTGTAAAACACAGAATGGATGGCCGAATCTTTACCGCAAGATAAATCAAATGGGCCACACCAAACCCAATCTAAAACCATACATATCTGAATGGTTTTTCATGCATCATCCAATGGACAGATTGGATTTCTCAGAAAATCCTGATCATGGGACCCGCGTTCGTCACAGTGTAACTATACGCACCCCCTGTTCTACGTCCAGACCCTGCCCTTCTTTTGCGGCTCACTGCGTGATATTAGCGGTGATCGGATGAACAATCTGGACCGTCCATGAGATTCAAGAGGCCAGTATCACTCTTGCCTAGGTGGAAAATTTTCAAAAGGTATTGAAGATCCGTTTTGATCGTCAAAAGCAAGATGGACGGCGAAAGGCTCTGGTGCAATGGGCCACATTAAAGGACATCCAAAAATGGCCCTTCCCTACTAAAATTCTGAGATGAATTCAATGGACGGGTTGGATCTCATTGATGACATCAATCATGGACCCCACCACGCATCAGCGCAGGCTCTGTTACAAACATCCGAGAAAATCGAACGCCAGCAAAGGGCAAGAATTCTGCAGTTTTCTCTTGCTGCGCAAAGAAACTTCCAACTTCAATGCTGCGTAAAGAAAACTTCTGGCTGAAGTTTTACATGGATTCCCCAAACCAACCACTGCACCGACTATGCATGTGACTACATCATCTATAAAAGAAAAGGAAGAATGAGAGAAAAAGGACTTTTTGGGAAGGCATCTGATTTGGGACAGGGAGCCAGGAGGCAGCCGTGGAGCACAAAGAGAGAGAGGGAGTGGAGTAGTATTTTGATTATTTATTTGTTTATTTATGTTACTCTTTATTTTCTTCAAGGATGTTTAGCCTCATCATGTCAGTCTAAACCTCTTAGCTAGGGCTAAGAGGTGAAGCTTGTAGCGTGATGGGAGATGTTTGATTATGTCTTTTGGTTAATATTGAACTGAGTTTGATTTAATTTTACTATGAAAATGTTTTTAAGTCTTTAATGGTCTGTTGTGACTGAAATTACAGTGGGTCTGCAATGACTTTGAATATTTCCTTCTCTTTTATGTTTATGACGTCAGAAAGCCCTGTTGTTCACCATAGTCACCTGGGCATGGTCGGATGTCGGTACCCTTCCTAACCTTCATACATATGATTGGTTGATCGTTAGTTTAATTCTGTTGTTTGCCATAGTCTCTTAGGCATGGTTTGGTGATGGAATCCATTCTAATTCATATACCTTTCATCTATTTGAAAACTAGATCAACGACAGTTCAGTAAATTCCATGATTCTTGAAGCAGGCATAAGATCTCTCTGATCTCTACAAGTGGATCCTCTGAATCCCTGGTTTCTCATCTCTGATTTCTCCTAAGTTTTAGATTAATATTTCATAATCATTCTTCAAATTACAACTCAATTTAGATTTCATCTTATTCTAGTTCTAGTTCTAGTTAGTTTTAGATAACGTACAGGTTTCAGTCCCTTGAGATTCGACCTCGGTCTTACCGAGTTTATTACTACATTACAACCCTGCACTTGGGGATTGCTTGGCACACTTTGTAGTTTCAAACGATCCCATGTTAAGAGACAAAGCAAATGCCTTGCAAGACAACATCTCGGTAGGCATCACTGACCGAGAGAACCCTTATTCTGAAATTCTCTCTTCCCCTGATCCTAAACGTCTACCAGTAAAGGAAGTGGAGTTGAAAATTGAACCGAAGTGTGGAGCTTCGGAATGTATTGAGACTACATTACTTCTTAGAAAGTTTTTTAAACTTTATTTAATTGTAGTCTCTGATTCACCATACAATACTAATGTTGAAACTTCCTCTGTCATAGGTGAATCGTATATATTACGGATACCTCAAGTAATTCAATGGAAGATTTCTTATGAGGTACATAAGTCTCTCTGAAAAGTCATACTCCAGGGCACCCAAGCCTATCGCAAAAAGGGCTTTTGGATGATCCTGTTAAGGAACTTATTAAGAAACTTATCAAGATATTGGCCGGAAGAGGAACCTTGCGGCATGATCAATTCAATGTTTGTGGATAACATTACTGCAAACCCTCACGAGACTACAACTCGTCCACTAGGGGTAACCTAGGGGTTTAAAGGCTTGTTGCATATGCTAAATGCAATCGAGAGCACCTACGAAAGTGATATAGGTATGATTTTATTTTTATTTTTCTTTCTCTCATACTAACCTGCTCTCTCCCAGTGATCTCTTGAAAAATCTCTCTCGATTCGTTATCCAGGTACTATCTTCCCATCACTTTACTTTCGTTGTCTCATGTGCATTGTATGCTCATATCTTTTACATTGAGGACAATGTAGATTTTAGGTTGGGGGTGGGGGATTAGGTTTCTAATCAGTGTTTTCTTGATCTTGAGCAAGTATTGAGCAAAAATTATGAAATTGTAGAAATTTTTAAAATTTTTCTGGAAATTTCTTGTGATATTGAAGTGATTTTGCTATCTTTGATTTAGAATTGTGAGATATGTAATGTTAGTAATTTATGACTCTTGGATTCAGCATCTATTAGATTTCACAGTTGAGATTGAAGTGTTAATCCAGAATTAGAAGTTATAAACATTGATTGAGTTATGATCTCACATGGTACATCTCGCTTTCATATTAAGGTTTCAATTTGATATTGAAGCGTTACCTGGTAACTACTAAGCATGGAAGGAACCAGTCTGAAAATTTGCTTGTCATGATCAATTCAAGAAAAAGAAGATAGCCAACAAAAAAAAAAAAAGAGAGAGAAAAAAAAAAGAAAAGAGAAATAAGAAAAAGATACCTTTGGAAAGGGTTGGGCGAATAATCTTCACCATAGGTTCACTCCCTATAGGTGTAGATTTATTTTTCCATGGATGATATGTGAAAAGGATTGGGTATACAGTCGTCACCATAGGTTTGCTCCCTATAGGTGAGGCCTTGATTTCCCTTCTTGACATTACCTTTAGTAGAAAAAGTACACGTTGGACGAACGAAAATATGATTAGTGAGGCAATTTTTGGTTTAAGGCTTGGTTATCATGAGTTCTCTTGTTGGTTACCAAGGACATCCTAAAATAGAGAAGTGAATCTTAATGTTAATGAGTCGAGATTACACTATACACTCATAGATCTTAATGTTTATAAATTGTCTGATTTATGGATTAATACTTTCAACTTGATTATGAGTTTATCATGTGCTTGAGTCCAGCAGAAGTAATGTTTAACATTCATGAGTTTTTGAATTTTATTATTTGAATTGTTTTTCATAAATCACTCGAGTTCATAGGAATCGTCTTCTCATTCTCAACTTATTTTCGCATATTTTGCTCGGGATTAGAAAAATGCTGGTTGGGTGTTGTGTTGAGGGTCAAATATTGCATATTAAACCCCAGTTATTGTCTGGATTTACAAACATAATATTGTTTAATGGCCAATTTAACCGTGTTTATGCTGCAGGTTGAATTTAGGAGCTTGAGCTGAAAAAGGATGCTAAAAGCTTGGATTTAACGCTCTGATGATCACCAGAGCAAGGGACGGACTCCAGAGGAATGAGATCAATGGATTTACAAGACAGGAATCTGAGGAAATCAGGCCGTTCACGTTAAAGATGGACCGAAATTGGTCCATAATGCAAGATCACATGGTTCCCGCCATCCGATTGACTCGAAACTTCATACATATGATGAGGACCATAAATAAACCATCAATATTAAATTTTAACCATTGATGACCTCGGAAAGTGGGCCAATGGGTACATCAGCCTATTAATCTTCAATTTGGGGCCCACCTGATATCTGAAATTGCTACAAAATCGGCATCGACGGTTTAAATAATATGAGAAAAGGAATAGATGGATTGGATTTCGTAAAAACATCAAAGGAGGGCCTGTATATGTACGAGTGTACATATTATACATGCGTGTTGGCGCCGCATCGCACCAGCACGAGACGGTCAGCAGCGCTGACCCGCGCCTACGGCAATTGCCATTTTTCGTCAGCGAATGGACGGTCTACGTCCATTTTGCAGAAGCTAGTGGGCCCTACCCATTTCCCGTATGCTCAATCTAAACCATCCATTGTGTAGACAGCTGCGAGCACTGCAAAACTATGTTTATACTTCTCATCCACGTAAGCACATGTGTGCGGTACAGAGATCACAAAAGGACTGCCCTGAGACGTTCAAAATTGATTTTATTCTAATTTCTTCTCTGGGTCACGTCAATGGACGTTCAAAACCATCCATTTTTTACTAAAATTTCATCCTGAATCCAATGGATGGGATGGATTTCTTCGAAAATGCTTCTGTGGGGCCCACCGATCACAAAAGCGAAATGGTGCGAAAGGTTTTGCACATCTGCAAAAACTGACTTTTTCAGGCGGTTGTGGCCCACCATCTTTGATCATATGGCAGATCTGAACAGTCTATCATATAGAGGACCCAAGAAAGTCATAAGGAGCGGTGTTTCTTTAGAATTTGAGCTAGAAAAGTGACGTGTTTTAAGGTACCGAACTTGGCTGCGAAAAAGCTTTCACTAGGCATGCATAACTTTCCAAATCCGATTCAAATCTGATTTTCACCACTCCAGCAGCTATATAAGGAGTTTTTGGATGTGGGAAGCATTCATTCAGACCTTGGGAGGAAGATTCAGACCCATAGAGGCTTGGGCTTGGACGTGCGACGGCTTAGAGAGAGAGACAAGGAGAATTTTTAGTTTTTCTTTCTTTCTTATTAATTTATTAGGATTTAGCCTCACTATGTTAGGCTAAACCTCTTAGCTAGGGCTAAGAGGTGAAGCTTGTAGTGAGATAGGAGAATTTATTCTACAATTTTTATTTAATTTATGAACTGAATTCATGTTGATGTTAGTTTAATTAATGGAAGTATTTTTGGTTTTTAATGGTCTGTTGTAACTGAAATTACAATGGGTCTGCGATGCTTTGAATATTTCCTTCTCCCTTTTATGTTTATGACGTTAGGAAGCTCTGTTGTTCACCATCGTCTCCTGGGAATGGTTGGATGTCGGCACCCTTCCTAACCTCCATACATATGATTAGTTGGTAATTAGTTTAGTTCTGTTGTTTGCCATAGTCCCTTGGGCATGGTTTGGTGATGGAATCCATTCTAATTCATATACCTTTCATCTCTCTAAAACTAGATCAATGTCAGTTCAGTTAACTTCCATAAAACATGCATAAGATTTCCCTGATCTCTATAAGTGGATCCTCTGAATCCCTAGTTTCCTATTCCTGATTTTTCTTAAGTTTTAGATAATAATCTCACAATTCTTCATTAAATTTTATTTGATTTAGATTTCATATCATTCTAGTTCTAGTTCTAGTTAGTTTTAGATAACGTACAGTTTCAGTCCCTTGGGATTCGACTTCGGTCTTACCGAGTTATTACTACATCACAACCCTGCACTTGGGGAGTGAACAGAAACCCAACTCCCAAGTTTCAAAATGTTATTTATGCAACATAGATAATGTTAGATGCATGTTGTCTGTAAAAAGGCATTAAACAAGATTGAGATTAATCCAAAACATCATATCATACTCTAGAGACCGTTAAATTAGCAAGCGAAAGACTGTGATAGTATGTATAACCTATATAAACTGTTGTATGTCTCCAGAGTGTGAACATGTTATCAGGTTAAATATATACATGTATACTCCAAAAATGATCAAAAGAATATACATGAGTGCTCCAATACTATAAAATGACAAGTATTAAGGCATCTAATCAACCTCCCTGAAATCCCGTCGATCAGAACACGCATAAAGGAGGGATCCTCCTCATTATCATCAAGTCCGGCTCCGCTTCACAAGCAGCGCCATCATCTGCAACTAAAATAGGGACTGGTGGGTGTCCGGAAACACCATCCCGTAACGTGGGAGTGAGTGATCAACTCAGTGGAATAATAGAGTAGAGATTAGCATGTTATCAAATCAATCATGCGATAATAGTAAAGTAATAAATCAAACATTCCTAAATACTATTGTTAATGCAATATGACATGACATGATGGATGCCCTCACCGACGATCTCCCTCATATGGCACCATCTTACGCCCGTGGCATGCTTTCTTCCCACAGTGCTCCACATCTTTCAGGCACATGCAATGTGATGTAGATATGATTACCAAGTTATTATTAGTCCTTTTCATACAGCAATATTGGAAAACTAAGGTACCTTGCTTATATCAATCCCAACACAGATCCTGTCTAGGGTCGTCACTCTTAGTAATCTCATACGATGTTATATTTATAGGTCGCTGCAAGGGCTGTCAGGGCTGTTGCTCGCGCTCGTTGCACCTCTCCCCCATCACCTTATCAATACAGGCCTAATTATCCTTAAGACTGCATCAGGACTTGTTGCCCCCATGCGGTGTCAGGATAAACTCAAGGTCACTACAAAGGGCTCGTCACCTGATCAGTGTAGGCCGATAACAAGAATATAGTGTCTCATACCACCATAATCTGCTCAGAGTAGGGTGCTCACTGGTCACTACGGGGAGGTTTGTGGCCCCAGCGTAGGCCAACAGCTCGACCACGGTGTCCCATACCACCATGCCCGGCTCATGAGTCTTTATGGATCAAGGTACCATAGTTAACAGGGTTTCCAATTGTAAGTTCAGTACCCTAGGTTCAAACAGTTATGACTCATACATGGTGAACATACACTGGCCAGTCGGGTTACTTGACGGTCTCGACTAGCACGAGCGCATCTCAAGTTGAGCGACATGAAGTGCATAAAACATTTCGTGTGGCCTAACCACTGCCGCCAACCCAAAACACGACTCGCGTTCATCGACTCGTCCTTCGTGGCAAATACAAGCCAACCACGAATTCAATCTATTACCGACTGCCTGGACTAACGTATAGCCCCAAGCATTTGTGCACAACATCAGTAATCATATGTGAGTAACAGAAATGAAATACAACAATACAAGCATGTTGACAACGTGTTATAACATACCATGTAAGTAAATCAACCAACACATGTATTCCATACATATAACGAAATCAATTCATATAGGCAACATGGTGAAAATCATATATATCAGCATATTGATTGAGAATTCGATCTCAAAACTAATTCACAACACCATTTACCCAATACATACTAATACAAACATTTATACAAACACTTAGTCTACACACTTTAGTCTACATAGCGTATGTCGACCCAAAGTATGCGTTAGGACGAATCTCTTCACCAAACAGATTATACACACATATATAATATCATAACACGATAAATTTACATGTCAAGCATTTCAGCAAAATATGGACGTATACAGTATTTTCTATAAATGCCTAAAATACCCTAAATCTCATAATTACCGTACGTTTACGAAACGAAAAATGGACAGCATGTTCTACATGTCAAACGGCATGCTCGTCGATAATCTACTATTAAACGAAATTGAAAGCTTTGAAATCAGTCAATCAAAGCGTCTAAAATCCACACCTTTTGCCTTAGACGTGTATCGTTTCGAACGGAACGTCAATGCTTCGTTAACGGCGATCTAGCGTCCTAATGCACAAGATACATAAGCTACATCGCTAATGAATCGAAGGAAACCCCAAAACAGTAAGTAGTTAGAGTTTTTCTTACTTAAGAGTGCGTTGAAATCACCAGAAGAGCGATGCAGGCAGGTGGATGTAGCACGAGGAGCAGCAGGGAAGACTCCCAGAAGAAAGCTCCAACTTCTCCTTCACTATCTCTCTCTTTTCTCTCTTCTCTCCCCAAATTCGTATTGAATGAAAGAGCAAGGGTTTAAACCCTTTTTATAAGCCCAAACATGACCAAAATAGACTTGGGGCCAAGGTATACTTATTTTGTAACCAAAGAGGGCTTATTCTGATCCAACGGAGCATTTTTGGAGGTCCTGTGACTGAATGCGGTCGGACTTAAGCTCCCTGACATTGGATCTAGGTCAGGCAGAGTTTTCAGTCCGATCGGATTTCCAGATCGACCGTGGCGGACCAGTTTCAGTTTAACAGTTATGGAAACTCGATCGGAGCTACAAGTACTATGACATGTAAGGAAAATTTTCCCTGATCCGAGGGTGAAATTTGATTGAATTCTGACGGTCAGAACGCTTAGAAAAAGCGCACAAGCGAATGTGCCAGATTTCATAAATTATATTTATTTCTCACACTCTTCACTCTGGACCCAAGGAAATCGTCGTGGGACATCGTCTGGACTTAATTTTTGAGGTGATTGTCAAGTCCAACTAGGCGGTCATATTCATCTAAGTTTGGGGTAATTGGACTTCCGACGTGCGGTCCAGAGCCGATACAAAGTTTCAAGGTTCTCCAGAGAGCAATCGGGAATAGAGTTTGATCCCAGGCTTTACAGTATTATAGCGTCACCTATCCTCTACATTTTGGCTCTAACGAATCGTATTGAAAGTGATTGGTGCGAATTTCACAGGTCGTCTAGTGCAGCGCTGGTGATTCTCTTTAGATTTCCAAAGGAAGTAGCCTATAATGATCTCTGTTTGAGGTGAAATTTGGAGGGTGGAGCGAGAGTGTTTGGAAACGAAAGAAGGAAGAGTTTGGAGGGGTGATTTTTACCAAAAATCAGACGGTTGGAGCAAAAGGAGAGCTTGGAGGGTCACTTTGTGAAGGAAGTACTTGATTGGGGTGTTTTTAACGAACAGCCCGCATACCAGGGGGCTATACAACACCCCAAACACCTCTAGCCCAAAGCTCCGGCCCAGACGATGAATTTGACAGAGGATGCATCACGGAATCGGCGATGCCATCGCCGATGAAGTTGCAAGATGGTAACTCCAACCATGTGGGATGGGTTCCCCCTACCCCCAGGGTCCCAAAAAAGTATAAGGCGTACCTTGGTTCATTGTGGTTTGGCCTAGAGAGGTTCAAAACTTTATTTGGGGTGTTCCGGGGCCAGTCTGTAAACTAGAATGAACTTATTCATCATGTAACATATGATTTTGGGGTAGGAGAAGCTAATCTATCCAACTAACCTATCTGTTATAAAAGATTTCAAATTTGGAATGGCCAAAAGTCTAATTTTTACATATTTTTACTATTCATTATAAAATTTTATCTAAGTATGATTTTATATCATTTTTACATTAGGATTAATGCCTAACATGAAAATACAGAGAAAAAATTGAAGAATGGGGTGGTGAGAGGAAAGATTTTGAAGGAATTGAGTGAAACGGGGTTTTTAAGCCTTAGCGATTAAGTGTAAGGGTTGTGGTTGCCCCACGACCCAAGGACATGTATTTTTAGTTTTGGAATTCTCCTAGGATCATCACAAACCCACCTCCTAACAACCTGCTGGCTACTTAGGTCGCCTCACACGACCTGAGATGCATTATGGACTCAATCGAAACGAACGAGTTGTGTAGACTTCGGCTATTGGCGAAACTATGATCCTATTAGTGTTTCTAGGTTCTTCATCATGAAGACCTCAGGATTAGTGGTCTTTACTATTTACACTTGAGGATTTGTGTCTAATATGGAAGCACTTAAAGAAATTCGAAGAATGAGGTGGTGAAGGGTGAGATTTTGAAGGAAACAGAAAAAAAATTGATTTTTAGACCATGGGATTGATCATTGAGAGTGAAATGGTTGACCCATTGCCTAAGGATGTCTAATTCCAGGTTGGCAAAAAATTTGGGGTGTTACAGATAAATTTGTGTATACTAGTTCTGACTAAAATCCTTAAACTTGAGGATGTATGGAGGGTTCTTGGTGTAAGGTGCCTTTACACACATCATGGAGCTAGTTGTAGTGGTTCATATGTGAGCATTGTCACGTTCATGCGTTAAGATATGATTGAGGTCCAACTGATCCAATTAGGGGATCCGCTAGTCTTTTAGAAACTCTTATGTTTAAGACGTAGTGGATTAGGCTATCCTTAAATGGTTTTTCATTGATATTAATACTTCAAATATTTAAATAATTTTATAGGTAATTTTAACCATTAATCTTTTATTTTAATTATTAAAATACTTTGGACACAATTGATGGTAATTTCACCAGTTAGGATCTTGTCCTCCATCACTTGATTTTAAAGGAATTTGGATTGAGAATGGATGTCATATGTATTAGAGGAATGAAGTCAATTTCGATATAGATATAATTAACAAACTTTAGATAATAGATATAATTAACAAACTTTAGATATAATGGGACAATTCCATAGTCTGTAATGTAGCGGAGCTTAATAATTGTTGTCTTTTCCTAAACGTCAATTCTTCCTTATAAATAAGATTATATTCCGAGGGGGGGGGGGGTGTTCCACCGTATGGCCTTCATCACATTAAGAGGGAGGGAGAGAGAGAGAGAGAGAGAGAGAGAGAGAGAGAGAGAGAGAGAGAGAGAGAGAGAGAGAGAGAGAGAGATTACTGCTCTCATCTTCTTGCCCGTGTCCACACATTCACATATATAGCTCACTATGCATGCATCTCACCTTGGTGCGACCATAGCCTCACTTTAAAGAATTCTACATCTAGGCTCTTTTCCCTTACTCATCTAAGATAGATATGAGAGAACTCCTTTAAAGGTTTGTAATTGGCAATCAAATATTTTTTTACATCATCAAAGATGGAATTGAGACCGACTTCTCCTATTGCTGTCATAAAACCTTAACAGAAAAATATCTTAAGTAGTGGATATAAATATAGCAATATCATGATACAAATATGATTAATAAGAAAAGAGAGTGTTTAAATAAAACTCTAATTACCCATTTGAGGAAGAGAAAAAAAAATAAAAATTGTACCCTCATGATCCATGGCATGAAGGCACAACCAACTATTAATACACCATTGTTAATACACCTAACTATTAGCCACACCTCACTTGGGAATCAATAATAAGACCTTAGTGTTGAAACGAGGTTATCTTCTCAACCAACCACTTAAACAATGGATAAGTGTGTAAGGAAAACATGCCAAGTTTAACTGTTAATCTTCAATAAAGCTTCATTTAATGAGCAGTAATCTTAATTAATGCGATCTTGGTACACACGTTGGTGGCCCCACACATAAGTAACGGTGGGATCCGCTGTTGAGTTTTGATAGGGGCATTCAAGCCCCATGAGTAGACACATGTGAGAAAATGATGCAGCTGAGGTCCAGTCATCTGACATTAGATGGCCGGTTAAAAGAAAACTTCAAGTGAATCAGGTAATTAATAAGGTCGTCCAAGAGTGTGATTTATGGGCTGTGTGGACCACGATTTGGATGGTCTAGATAGGAGTGCGTACATGCCACACTACTATGCTCACCTTTGCCATCTCGCTTTGGACGGGAATCCCGCACAACACCTGTTTTACACATTGCATAAAACAAACATGCCTGTGGGGCCCACCATGTTACATATGTAAAATCCACTCTGTCTATCAGGTTTTCTCCTAGATTTTAGGATCTAAGGCCAAAAATCATCTGGATCTACAACAAAGATGAGCTACAATGCACGTGACAATGAGGATGCAATACCAACCATAGGCTTATTTGTAGGGCCACCATGGTGCTTATATTTCATCAATTTACATTATTCCCACTAGTGTTGCCCATAGGAGAATTCTTCATGTATCGTCCAAACAATGGATTTCACCTGATGTACGAAGTGGATTTCACATATATAACATAGTGGACCCCACTGAGCTTAGGTGTTTTAGGGAAACGGATTGGCTACTCTCCCTGTAAGACCCGTATCGTAGTCCGTACTATTCCGTCAACTCCCACGATCCTTTCGACCGAATTTCAGCAATCCGTGACCTGTAATTGACATTGCGCACGACCGTAAGACGTATCCTATACATTTGAGTCGGCTTAATCCGAGACTTACACCATTGCGACCGCACAGTCGCCGCGGTTTCAACGCCGCGACTCATGTACCGATCCGATACCCTGACTAAGTGATGTGAGCCGACGTTTATTTCGAGAAAACAACGTGCGTTGCAAATTTCAAGAGAATCTCTACAACATGTCCCATCAATGCTATCAATCAATCTCATCAATCACCTCTCATGTCAAGTACAAAGCACTCATGCTTTCTTTCTCCACAAGTCAAGCAATCACTAAGTCAACTCTCATGTCAAGTACACCATCACCTCACCCATCACTCACATCCATCACCCATCTTTCATATCTCCTTACAACCCTCTCTCTCTCTCCCTCATTTCCCAAGCAATAAATCACAAGCAAAAGAGAACCCACGTCCAAGCTCTTCCCATGAGAAAAAAATGTGATTTTGGTGGCCCACTTTCCCATCCCAAAATCTCTCATCTTAGCCATCCACTTCTCATCTCCGCCATCAAAGTGAAGCTCTAGGAGAGTAGCTTTCCAATGAACCAAGAAGATCAAGTGGTGGGTGTTTCCATAGACTACTTTTTTACATTTTTAAGATGGGCCAATTGAGGCCTACCGATCAATGGTATGGATCTCACTTGGGACCCTAAGATGTGGCTGATGGCCCATCTTGATCATCAATATCATTTCATGATGGGACCATTCTCCATGGATCCCATCATGATGCTTACTTTCCTTGCATTAAAGAGGTCATCTAGACCGTCCATTTTTAGTGGAGAAAGATCTCCATCGTTGATCTTTGAATTGGTGGGTCCACTTGTATTAGGGCTCACTCAATGTACGATTGAATGTAAGGGAGGGATCATAGTGGTTTAGCCCTCCATCACGCGTGTCCCACTCTATCTCTCTCTCCCTCTCTTTTCATGTATTTATTTATTTTTGTGTGATGAAATGGCCTTATGGCCCACTTGGATGGACCCCACAATGGGGCATGTATTGGATCCAAACCATCTAAAGGTGGGGTCCACTTTACATATGTATTGTAACCACACCACCTCACCATGTGGTGGCCCACCTATGAAGGGCCCACCTTAACATACGTGCAAGCTAAAAAAAAAAAAAAAAAAGAGTCCAGAGACATGGTCTCTAGACGTGAATGTGAAGGCACATGTATTGCCTTGGTTAAGGCAATGGAGGTGGCCCATTTGTACAGGACCCACCTTGATGTATATATTCAATCCAGGCCGTCCATCCTCTTCCCTAACTCATTTTAGGCGTTGAGCCGAAAAATGAGGATGATCCGAGTATCTAGTGGGCCATGGTTTTAAAAACATTACCATTACCATTGAAATCTACTTAGATTTTTTTTACACATTGAAAAGGAGGCGATATTAGTCTTGATAGATTTGTTTTGGGCTTGGGAATACAATGGATGAAATGGATTCACTTGGAGTGGACCCCGCATATGAAAAACCTCAGAAAAATGGGTTTTCAAAAAAATAAAAAATAAAATAAAATAAAACAAGTAGCAATGCTGCCGTGTCAGGGACGCTAGCCGCGCCAGCGGCTGGCGGGCAGGCGAACGGAGGCCGACCCACAGCCCCTGCCGTGGGCCCCACCTCGATGTTTATGTGCCATCTAAACCATTTATATGGTGGGCCACCCTCTGAAGCAGACCCTCTTCAAAAATGAGGATCATCCAAAGCTCAGGTGGCCCACACTATAAGAAACAGTGATATTGAATGTCTACCACTAAAATCCTTTTTTTGGGGCCCACAGAAGTTTTGGATCAAGCTGAAATTTATTTTTCCTCCTCACCCAGGTCTCTGTGACCTTATTAACAGGTTGGATAGTGAGTAAATATTATGGTGGGCCCCCTCCCACATGGGACCCACAATGATATATGTGTTTTATTACCATCGTCTGTACGGACGGTGGAGGCCACACCACTGTATGTATTTCCATGCCCGTCCAGCCACTTCCTTTGGCTGCTGGACGACTGGTGGGACCCACCCTGATGCACGTGCTACATCCTATTTTCCCCCAACCATTTAATAGATCATTTTAGTGCATGAGCTAAAGAATGGGGCAGATTTAAAGTTCAAATGGACCCCACCTTGGCATATGTATGGGGCCCATCTTGATTTACCTATGGCCATCCATTAAGACCCACCTTGGTGCATATATAAGGCCCATGGGATTAAGCCCATTTGGCATATATAAAACCCATGGGACTAAGCCCATTTGACATATATAAGGCCCATGGGGTTAAGCCCATTTAACATATATAAGGCTTATGGGATTAGGCCCATTATGATGTATTTCAAGGCCGTGGGCTAAGGCCCATTATGATGTACCCTAAGGCCCGCAGGTTATAGCCCATTGCAATGTACATCAGGCCCATTAATGTTGCCCACTTGCTTGATAACCAGAAGGCCCATATGACATGGCCCATTTGATGTATTTAAGGCCCAATGGGAGGTGCCTAAGGTCCATTGTAAAGTGTGATTTCTCATGATTCATGTAATGATATTTATGGTGGGCCATGCCTCAGGAGCAATGTTGGTTTGATGTCCACATTGTATGTACAATGTTGGTTAAATATCCGCATTGTAACTCTCCTTAGGGCCCATTGATAGGCCCATACTCGTTAATATTCATCACTTTATAACATGCTTAGTATAATCCCATGACTCATGCCCATACGCATCATATATATGTTTGATATGAGTAGTGACTGATCATAGCATACGCCATTAGGCAGACCATTTACGGGACTCGTTATGAGATAGAGTGTCATACATGATCGCGCAGTACGCGCTGGATTTCTGCATGATTTGGCGTGTGATTCATGCATCTCGCATATGTATGACTTGATCACTGCACGCCCTAGCGACATCAGGGTCATGGCTCCACAGGTATTCGTGGATGGTCGTATCGGATATCGAAAATACTTGGTTCTAACACTGTGGGCACTTAGAATATCCTTGGGTGAGAGTCCCAAAACCTTTTTGGTACCAGGAGATACTCCAACGTCTAAACCGAGTGGATACACGAGCGCCCGAGTGCCGAATACCAGTAGGCCACGTCTCCCACTATGTCGTGGTCAGTTGGAAGGGGGTGTGGCCTTATCCGCCTGAGTGAGGGGGTTATAAGCTAGGCTGAGTTTGACCAGCTCGCAAATGAGTCTTCTATCGACGAGCCGGGTAGGTATTGGCAGACTACTAGTTAGGCGGATAGTGAGGTCTATTCCGCTTGCTTGACTGTGCAGCTAGGGAGGTGGCAGTCACCGCGAAGTGTATTAGACCCCGGTGATATCCATAGAGGAACTGTACTGATATGTGTACTTGACGAGTACCGACTTGCTTGGATTGCATTTCGCATATGACATTCGGCTATGTAGGCCTCGTATTTGCATCGGTGTGGCCGATAGCATTTATGTCTCGCATCGCATGGCCTTGGAACGGCCAATGACATTCATACCTTGCATCATATAGCATTGGTATGGTTGATTTTATTCATGAATTTTTCGCATACTTCCGCATTACTCTGATATTGTACACTTGGCGTTTGCCTTGCGCACACACTTACACCACCCTCTAAGCTTTTGTAAGCTTATGCACGACCGTTGCGTGCAGGTAGCATTGGACAGCAGTAGCGCTGAGGCAGGAGTGTGCATTGACTATTTTGGAGCTTTTTGATCACCTTGTATTTCCCTTTCCGCATTGTACTTAAAGTTTTTGATATAGTAGATATGTGGTGATATTGTTTTGTGACTTAGTTATGGTTGTGGTTATGCTCCATTAAAAAAAAATCATTCTGAAAATCCTCCTTGTAGGATCCTAGAATCGAAATCTGGCATTTGATTGTCAGGAGCCGAAAATGGAGCACTACGGAGGCTGTCAGCACCGGATTCGGCAATCGGGATTCATGTGAATCCGATTTTCGAGTTTGGGGCGTGACACCCCCTGCCACCCGCCAATGGCTGGTGGTTGGTTATTTGTGGGCTCTACCATGATGTATGTGTTTCATCCATGTTGTCCATCTATTTTTCTAGATCGTTTTAGAATATGAGACAATAAATGAAGTATATATAAATATCAAGTCGGCCACATTACAGGAAACAGTGTTGATTGAGTGTCAACCATTAAAAACTTTTTAGGGCCATAAAAGTTT
Organism: Magnolia kwangsiensis; assembly: GCA_037074715.1. Classification (NCBI taxonomy): domain Eukaryota; kingdom Viridiplantae; phylum Streptophyta; class Magnoliopsida; order Magnoliales; family Magnoliaceae; genus Magnolia; species Magnolia kwangsiensis. Next base: position 41,886,862 of record CM073574.1, read on the forward strand.
TGGATCAACTTGCTCTTTGTTTTTTCCCTTCATCTAGGTCTGTATGACCTAATCAATATATTGGATGTCAAATAAACAATACCATGGGCCTTAGGAGGATTTTAATGGTCGATATCCAATCAATATTGTTTTCATGTGGTGTGGTCCAACTAAGATTTATATCCCTTCATTTCTTAGGATCAAGCACTAAAATGATCTGAAAAAATGAATGAACGGCATGGATGAAACACATACATCTTGGTGGGACAACAATGCACTGACCAACAGCCACCGGGCTAGTGGGGGAGTAGCCTATCCGTTTCCGTGTTTTAGGTGGAGAAATTTACGACTGTTGACCCCACCTTTTATCCAACGGTTTTTTTGAAGCAATACAAACTTAGAATACACACTTGGACCTCCTCGTACGGAATCAAAATTTTAGGACAAAAATACCCCTCCTTTTTACGGAAATGGATTGGCTACTCCGCTGCCACCCACTAATGGCGGATCATCGGTGGTCTGTGGGCCCCACCATGAAGTATGCTTTTCATCCATGCTGTCCATATATTTTTCCAGATCATTTTATGGTATGAGACCAAAAATGAGGTATATCCAAATCTCAAGTGTACCACATTATAGGAAACAATGTTGAATAAGCGTCGACCATTAGAAATCCTCCGCATCTAAGTTGGGGCCCACTGTGATGTTTGTGAGAAATTCTCCCTGTCTAAGTTCATTCATAGGGTCACAAAGACCTAGATGAAGAGGAAAAATAAATTTCATAATGATCCAAAACTTCAGTAACCCTTAAAAGGGTTTCAATGGTAGATGTTCAGTTCCCCACTGCATTTAATAATGTGGTCCACTTGATAGTTAGATCTATCTTATTTTTTGTCTCAAGCCTTAATATGAGATCGCCAAATAGATGGATGGTTTGGATGTAACATAGACCTCATGACGGGGCCCACAAAAGTAACACATTAAAAAAAGAAAAGAAATTACTAACTACCGTGGCACTACCATCGGTTCGGTGGCAGTGCCGTGGTAGTCTGGCAGTTTTTTTTTTTTTTTTTTTTTACAAGGAGAACTTTTTTCCCCTTACATTTTTCTCTAATACATAATTATGTAAATATGTAAGTATAAGTATATAAAAATATTTTTCTATCTTTTAATTCATTTATTTATCTATTTATTTAACAAGCATATCCCCTAAACTAGAATGATTTACGTAGGGCTGTTTGGCCATGTGGATTGGAAAGGATTGAATGGTATTAGGGTAGATGGCATGGATTTCAAGGTAATGATGGTGTTGTCAGTGGATTGTCCTAAGATCCATGGGATTGTTATATCCCGGGATTGCTATATCAAGTCTGTTTAGCACGCCCAACCAATCCTGGGACTAAACCTTCCCATCTCTTCCAATCCCTCGAACCAAAAATGTCCCAGGCAAATTTGAACGGATTAGGATGGATTGAATGGGATTTAAAGGTAATGATGGTGTTGTCAGTGGATTGTTTTAAGATCCATGGGATTGCTAGATTTCGGGATCAGATCACCCAGTATGTTTGGCACGCCCGACCAATCTTGGGATTTAACTTCCAATCCTTTCCAATACCGGGGCAAACTTGAAATTCAGTGGGGCAAACATGAAATTTAGCAGGGCAAACTAGAAAATCAACGGGGCAAACTTGAAATTTAGCAGGGCAAACATGAAATTCAGCAGGGAAAACTTGAAATTCATCGGGGTAAACTAGAAATTCAGCGGGGCAAACTTGAAATTCAACGAGGCAAACATGAAATTCAGCAGGGCAAACTCGAAATTCAGCGGGGCAAACATGAAATTCAGCGGGGCAAACTTGAAATTCAACGGGGCAAATATGAAATTTAGCAGGGTAAACTAGAAAATCAACGGGACAAACTTGAAATTTAGCAGGGCAAACATGAAATTCAGCAGGGCAAACTTAAAATTCAGCGAGGTAAACTAGAAAATCAGTGGGGCAAACTTGAAATTCAGCGGGGGCAAACATGAAAATCAGCAGAGCAAACTAGAAAATCAGCGGAGCAAACTAGAAAATCAGCAGGGCGAACTTGAAATTCAGCGGGGCAAACTTGAAATTCAACGGGCCAAACATGAAATTTAGCGGGGCAAACATGAAATTGAACGAGGCAAACATGTAAATATACATATTTACATGTTTGCCTCGCTTAATTTCATGTTTGCCCCGCTAAGTATAAAGGGAGAACTTTTTCTCCCTTACATTTTTCTCTAATACATAATTATGTAAATATATCTATATAAGTATATAAAAATATTTTTATATCTTTTAATTCATTTCTTTGTCTATGTATTTAACAAGCATATCTCATAAATTAGAATGATTTACCTAACTTACCACATATGATTTTGGGGTAGGAGAAGTTAATTTAGCCAACCTAGTTATTTTCTAAGATTCTATTGGGTCGATGGTCGAAAATCCATTTCATTCAGTTCGTGGTCAATTTCAATCACTTCGCGGTCAAACTGAAAATTCAGCGGGGCAAACATGAAATTAAGCAAGGAAAACATGAAATTGAGCAAGGAAAACATGAAATTAGGGCTGAAAGTCGGGTAGGTTAGTTTGGGTTGGTGCTCAACCCTAACCCAACCCAAGGTTCCTATACCTAAACCTTGACCCAACCCAACCCAATCTTAGGTTGGGAATTCTTAACCCAAGCCCAACCCAAGAGGGCTCGACGGGTTAATTGGGTTGGTCGGGTGTATACGTGCTAATATTCTCGTTATTACATTAGTTTATTATATTTTAATGTAGGACTTATTTTTTGTATCTATGATTTTATTAATTATATACGTGATTATTCATCATAAAGAACTTCATTTAATATAGGACTACTCCTTTAAAAAGTCATGTAGCATAGCACGCAATCTATTTGGGAGAGAGAAATCTGGCATATCTTGTTAGCTTGAGTCCTTGGAAATGACGTGGACAAATGAGACCTGACATCACTAGTGTACTTTCTACACAAACAATCCACACTCAATTATAATTTATAAGTAACTAATATATTGATTGGGTTCGAGTAGGGTCAGACAACCTAAGACCTCAACCTAAGCCCAACCTAAGTTTTATCGGGTTGGTGTTTATATAGCCCAAGCTTGAGATCGGACCTGATATATCCTGCCCCAGCCCAACCCAACGTCGGGTCGGTCACAGGTCAGTCGGGTTGAATCCGCCCAACTTTCAGCCGTACATGAAAATGAGCAAGGCAAACTAGAAATTGAGCGGGACAAACATGAAAATCAGTGAGGCAAACATGAAATTGAGCAGGGGAAACTAGAAAATCAGCGGGGCAAACTAGGAAATCAGCGGAGGAAACATGAAAATCAGCGAAGGAAACTAGAAAATCAGTGGAGCAAACTAGGAAATTAGCGGGGCAAACTAGAAATCAGCAGAGCAAACATGAAATTGAGATGGGAAAACTAGAAAATCAGCGGGGTAAACTTAATAGATAATTTTATGACTTGAGCCGATAAATCTAAACGTATCCAATGTTCAAATGGACCACACCAAATGAAATTTTGAATTGAACTTCTAATGTTGATAATTTCTTAGGGGCTACAGAAGTTTTGGATCAAGCTTATAATTTTTTTTTCTATTAATCCATGTCTGTATAATCTTATGAATAGGTTTGATAACAAACAAACATCACTGTTGGGCCCACTATGGTTTCAACGGTGGAAATCACTATGCCCACTGTTTCCCGTGGTATGATCCATAACCCCAAATTGAAGTGTATCAAGAGATCAAGTGGATCATACCATTGGAAACAGTGGGCATAATGATTTCCACCGTTGAAACCATAGTGGGCCCAACAGTGATGTTTATTTGTTATCAAACCTATTCATAAGATTATACAGATGAGAACTCAGGTGGGGCCCACTGTGATGTTTGTGAGAAATCCTCTCCGTCTAAGTTCTTTCATAGGGTCACAAAGACCTGGATGAGGAGGAAAAGAAAATTTCATAACGATCCAAAACTTCTATAACCCCTAAAAGGGTTTCAATGGTAGACGTTCAATTCCCCATTGCCTTTTACAATGTGGTCCACGTGATAGTTAGATCTATCTTATTTTTCGTCTCAAGCCTTAATATGAGCTCGCCAAATAGATGGATGGTTTGGATATAACACAAACCTCATGATGGGACCCACAAAAGCAATATAGAAAAAATAAAAAATAAATCTACAGACTACTGCAGTAGTGCCACAGCAGTCTGGCAATTTTATTTAAAAATAAAAATAAAATTTACAGGGAGAACTTTTCCTCCCTTATATTTTTCTATAATACATAATTATGTAAATATGTATATATAACTACATAAAAATATTTTTCTATCTTTTAATTCATTTCTTTGTCTATTTATTTAACAAGCATATCTCCTAAACTAGAATGATTTACTTAACTTACCACATATGATTTTGGGGTAGGAGAAGCTAATTTAGCCAACCAACCTAGTTATTTTCCAAGATTCCATCGGGTAGATGGTCAAAAATCCATTTCATTCAGTTCGTGGTCAATTTTAAGCACTTCGCAATCAAATTGAAAATTCAGCAGGGCAAACATGAAATTGAGCGAGGAAAGTATGAAGTTCAGCGTGGCAAACATAGGTCTACATTTAAAAGGACATGTATCAGCAATCCCATGGATCTTAAAACAATCCACTAACATCACCATTGTTACCTTAAAATTGATCCCATCCCTTGGTTGGATGGATTGGAAGGTAAAATCTCGGGATATGCTAGGCGTGCCAAATAGACCCAGTGAACTTGTCTCGGGATATAGCAATCCCATGGATCGTTTTCCAATCCACTAACACCACCATCATTACCTTAAAATCCATCCCATCCCTCCTAATCCCATGGGATTTGCCCGGCCAAGCCCTTACTAGAACGGAGTGAAGAAAGGGGGTGAAAATGGCAACAGTGAAAGCAACGCAATGGAAAGGGGTGAAAGAAATGGAACTGAAATCAGTGGGGCAAACATGAAATTGAGCGGGGGAAAACTAGAAAATCAGCGGGGCAAACATGAAATTGAGCGGAAAAAACTAGAAAATCAGCGGGGCAAATTAAGAAATCAGTGGGGCAAACATGAAATTGAGCGAGGAAAACTAGAAAATCAGCGGGGGAAACTAGAAAAGCAGCGGAGCAAACTAGGAAATCAGCGGGGCAAACATGAAATTGAGTGGGGAAAACTAGAAAATCAGCGGGGCAAACTAGGAAATCAGCGAGAAAAACATGAAATTAAGTGGGGGAAACTAGAAAATCAGTAAGGCAAACTAGAAAATCAGCGGGGCAAACATGAAATTGAACTGAAAAAACTAGAAAATCATCGTGGAAAACTAGGAAATCAGCGGGGCAAACATGAAATTGAGCGGGGCAAACTACAAAATCAGTGGGGCAAATTAGAAAATCAGCGATGCAAACTAGGAAATCAGTGGGACAAACATGAAATTGAGCATGGAAAACTAGAAAATCAGCGGGGCAAACATGTTCAATACCCCTCCGAGCCGTGCACGAGCTGAGACTCGAGCATGACGGATTATCATGCAGTTTGTTTGTTAGGGTCCACATATTTGTCATCCAAATATGTTCATAAGATCACAAACCTGGATGAAGGGAAAAAAAACAAATATCATCTTGATCCAAAAATTTTGTGGCCCTCTAGAAATTTATCCCGCTGTTTTTCTTGTTTAACCCGCTGTTTTAGTTTATCCCGCTGTTTTTCTTGTTTAACCTATTCTAGTTTGCCCCGCTCATATTTTAGTTTATCCCGCTGTTTTTCTTGTTTAACTTGCTCTAGTTTGCCCCGCTAGATTTTCAACCATCTACCTGATGAAATCTTGGAAAATAACTAGGTTGGTTGGCTAAATTAGCTTCTCCTACCCCAAAACCATATGTGGTACGTTAAGCAAATCATTCTAGTTTGGATCCTTACTCTTGCTCGGGTGGTAGACTCTTAGGAGTTTTAACACCCGGTCAAGCGTTCGAGTATCCATAGGTAGTGAAATTCCACTAGTGTGAGTGTGTTGGGGTGTGTGTGCGTGTGTAAAAAATAAAAAATAAAAATCATTCTAATTTAGGAGATATGCTTGTTAAATACATAGATAAAGAAATGAATTAAAAGATAGAAAAATATTTTTATATACTTATATATACATATTTACATAATTATGTATTAGAGAAAAATGTAAAGAAGAAAAAGTTCTCCCTAAAAAAAAATAAAAAATAAAAAAATCTGTCAGACTGCTGCGACACTACCGCCAGTTCCTGCAGTCCGTGTATTTTTTTTTTCTGTGTTGCTTTTGTGGGTCCCATCATGAGGTCTGTGTTATATCCAAACCGTCCATCTATTTGGCGAGCTCATATTAAGGCTTGAGATAAAAAATAAGATAGATCTAACTATTAAGTGGACCACACTGTAAAAGGCAGTGGAGAATTGAACGTTTACCATTGAAACCCTTTTAAGGGTTACAGAAGTTTTGGATCATTATGAAATTTATTTTTCCTCTTCATCCAGGTCTTTGTGACCTTATGAATGAACTTAAATGGAAAAAATTTCTCACAAACATCACAGTGGGCGCCAACTTAGACGGGGGAGGATTTCTAATGGTTGACGCTCATTCAACACTGTTTCCTTCCTGTAATGTGGTACACTTAAGATTTAGATATACCCATTTTTTGTCTCATACCATAAAATGATATGAAAAAATATACGAATGACATGGATGAAAAGCATACATCATAATGGAGCCCATAGACCACTGAAGATTCATCATTAGTAGGTGGCAGCCGGAGTAGCGAATCCGTTTATGTGACAGGGAAGGGTATTTTTTTTATAGAATTTGTCATCCGTGCAAGGAAGTCTACGCGGGTACGTTAAGTTTGTATTGTTTTAAAAATATCCAATAGATAAAAGGTGGGATCTACAGTCGTATATTTCTCTTTTAAGTGCCACTTAAAAACGTGTGGTACAATCTTCCCGTGGGCGTTGGACCCGCCGCCGTCGCCTACGCTGGGCGGTGTTTCCGAGATTGGTTTTTGCCAATGGAAGGTCTGGCAGGGTAAGATGCTTGTTACTCTGGTACTCGAAAACTGTGCACGTGTAACACGTGTAGCCCACTCTCACAAAGCCGAAATCAGGTTAGTCGGAAAATGTAATAAAACCAACATTTATTATTCATTTTTAACCATCCAATAGTGTCCACCCATCTAATGGTCATATAATTTCGAAAGTGCCTGCATTTCATCCACCACACTTGTCAGAGTATCTTAACCTGCGGCCTTTGGGTTGACCCATAGCAGCCTTTCACGGACGAGAGCCAATTAGGTGCGACCCGGCCTCACGCAAGACGGTAAGGGCCTTATCCTGGGGCCCACCTTGATGTATGTATTATGTATCCATACCGTCCGTCCGTTTTTCATTTTAGGCATTATCCAAAAAAATGAAGTAGATACAATTATCAGGTGGACCATACATTAAGAAGCAGTGGTGATCCATTGTCCTACCATTAAAAACTTGGTAGGGTGCACCTAAATGTTTCCTTAGTGTTTATTTATCATCCAATCCGTTGGTAAGGTCACGTAACCTGGGACAAAGAAAAAAAAAAATCAGCTGTATATCTTACCTGATAATAGAATGTGTTTCATTTTTGAAATAATGTCCTAAAATAATTTAAAAAAACATATAGACATCATAGATACATAATGCATACATCAAAGTGGGCCCTATGGTAAGGGCCGCACGGTCTTAGGTGAGGCTGGGTCTCACCTTATCCGCTCTCTTCACGGACCCTGTTGGTAAACTTGCTTAATAATCCTGGCCGTCCATTGGAACCCAGATTTATTGGATGGGGTAGACCATGGAGGAAATAGCCTGGAGCGTCCATTTATTGGACGGTAAATATAATTTTATCACATATTTTTATTATATTGGCTGATGAACATTGAAGCAAGGGAGACCTATTAACACATGTCTATAAGGTTATTTAATTATTATTATTATTTTTTTAATGTCCAGAAATTATTAATATGCCTTGAAAGTTATTCACACACATGTAAATGTTATTCAATTGTCTGTGGTGGTCCACCGTGTTGTGTGTATGTCATCCAACCCGTGCATCTAAGTGAGCCCCACCATAAAGATGGAATGCACCAACCTATGAAATAATTTGGTGGGCCACATCATAGAAAGCAATGAAATCCATCCAAAAGTTTCAAATTTATGCGGTGGCTGACATGTATGTTGGATCAGTCAGCTTTATTTTTGAGGTGTCCCACTTTCATGATGAGGAAATCGCCGTGGATGAATTGGATTCCATACAAAACATATAATGAGCCTCACAAGAAGATCTGTAAAACAAGCTTTCTCTGCCAATTTTCTAAATGATCCAGCCATTCAGGTAAAAGTTTCAAACATTGACTTTTAGGTCATTCTACTTGATGGCTTTGATCAGTAGGTAGATGTGGACCCTCTAGAAATAACATCTAGAGATTAAGTAGGTTGAAATCTTGTCCTTCGGGTATAGCCTGAAAATTAAAATGACGTAGGATCCTTGATTGACGGCCATTAAATAAACCATTGAAGTTAGATGATTGATCCTTTTCTCTTCAATGAAGAAAATCAGATGAATGTGATTCTCAAAGCAAAAAGAAGATGAGCCGCCCATCTTATACACTCATGGGTGGTTTGGGAGCATATAATTGGTGGTGGTTGGTGTATTTGGAAGAGTGTTTGTTATTTAACACCTAGGATCTTTTTTACAACTATGCATATTTACTATCAATAGGTTATAATCATACTATAAAGAGGGTGTTTTTCCTCCAATACAATACACATTGAAATACAAAATTTCTAAGACAATCTCTCTGTTTCTCTTTATTTTTTCATCGGATATGGAGAAATTGTTGTTCGAAGTATTGTTCGTGAAACAACCATAACTTTTGAATCAAGCATCATTTTGAAATGCATGACTGATTGATCTTTATGTGATGGTGCATCCATGATCAACCAATTGCTATATTAGTTGAAGATGTCCATTTTGTGAGAAAACGCATGTCTTTGAGGTTAAAATTGATAATTTAGGAAAATTTTATTATTTTTGATAATTTTCATATTTGTCACATCTCTCTATCTCTCTTTTTAATTTTACATTTTTTATATTTTTAAAAGTTGCTTGTAGAATGTCAAGAATGCTTTAGTAAAGTTTTATTGCCGCTTCAGTTTTTGATAACTTTATCCAATTAGAAATATTTTGCTATTTCAAATAATTTACAAATCAACTTAGAGTTTTGGTCATTTATATAAGTGATGTAATCAAATATTCTTTAATTATTATGCAATAGAATACTAAATTTCTCTCTTCTTATGGATTCAAGAACTCACCTTGTGGATTTAAGGTCTTAATTACATAAGGAATGCGATAATCTTCTTCTTTTCATTTCACACTCTTCCCTGCATCACAATTGCTCTTTGGTGTAGCTATTTGAGTTGTGGATTTGTTCATTTTTTTTCAAAGAGCCTAGCATCAAGGAATTAACTTGATAGACATAGCGAATGTCACATAAACACACATGGTTGGCTTTGGTAGCTTGAGTGTTTTACACAAGTGGTGTGGAGAATATGGGTCAAAATACATTGATCCCACAAAAGGCTTGATATGTAGGCACAACATTACCGCAAACTAAGTTGTGCAACTCATGAAACTAGATACAAAACAAAAATGATATTGAGTCCATGCTTTGCTCACGAGGCTCACCTCTTCTGCCCCACCTCGTGGTGACGTAAGTCGTCCACCCATTAGGACCCACCTTATGGTGGCCTAAAAAGCAAAAATATGCTAATATGAGACCATCATAGTTCAATTGGGACCATCAAAGTGATTAGACTATCGTAGCCCCTATGTAATTGTGGAAATTAGTCTATAAAAATGGATGCCTTAAAAAAGTTGAGCACAAAATGAGCAATTATACCCATTCAATGGCAAATTTGCTTGGAACAAATTGCTTAGTATCATGGTATATAGCTTGTCCATGTTGTGTACAGAAGCATCACCCAGATATGACCTAGATGTGAATCAAACAAACATAAAAAAAGAAAATTTGAGCATACACAGAGAATACAATAATTTACATTAAAAAACCCTTATGGGAAAAAACCACGGCACAAGGCAACAAGCAATCCATTATGAAAAATAAAATTACGAAAGAGACAACTCATAAAATCGAAACCCTCTCTTCCGAGAGCAAATTTTCCTTTCTCAAAACCCTAGATCTCTCTAAAGCAACGTTGTGTTAACCCTAATCCCACAATAACTTGATTTATATAACACAATTTTGGAATTAGAAACAAAACCTCATACTTACATAGAAGTTGCGTGTATCGTCAATCAAACCTTCAATTAATTGACGACACACGTCCAATTCGATCAGACATGCTCAAAAGTCTCCAAAGAGCTAACTTAATATTTTGGATTTATCTTGATCAATCGAGTCTCCATGTTCGAGTGATTGAACATCTCCAAAACTGTCCAAAGACCAAACTGGGAAATTTGGGATTTTCCCAATCCGATCAAAACTGGTAACCTGTTTCAGCATAGATTGAAGGAAACAATTTCAACAATCTCCACCATGGCTTCAATCTTCATACTTTATTACTCAAAGTTGCTTCATTCATCTATAATTGTTTTCATCATTGCTACTTGTGCAAACTTCATCTTCATTCTTCCTTCGCCAAGCCTAAAGAAGTTGAGCAAAACATAAACTTCTCTGAAGAAACAACTTTTGCAAGCATATCTACTGGATTCTCACTGGTGTGAATCTTCTCAAGAGTAATACTGCCTTCCTCTAGCATCTATCGGATAAAGTGATGATGTACATCAATATATTTAGTTCAAGAATGGTATACCGAGTTCCTTGTCAAATTAATCGGGCTTTCAATATCACAATGTACAGGAACGGCTTACTATTGAAGCGCCTACTCATTCACCATACCTCTCAACCTAATAGCTTCTTTGAATGCTTCTATAACCGCCATATATTCAACTTCGATTGTGGAAAGTTTAACTACAAACTGAAGCTTTGACATCTAGCTGATCGTTCTATCCGTTAGCACAAACAAGTAACCGGAAGTCGACATTTTATTATCCACGTTACCGGCATAATCGGCGTACACATAACCTACTAATTTCTCTTCAAATTTTTTAAACGTCAATACGTAGTCAGTTGTGCCTCGTATGTAATGAAGTATCCATTTTATTTCCTCATAGTATAACACCCCAGGTTTTCAAGGGCCGTGTAAGAACTCGATTCTCGAATTCCCAGGTGTTATGGGTGCCCTAACGGGCTTCATATTTTGATTATATTTGGATGATCTCATAAACAATGATGGATTTAGCAAGTCATGGAGTATAAATACATCATAAAGTAGTATCAATTTCTACTAAATTAAAAATATCTAAACGAAAAATTCAAATCATCTAAATAGGGAACTAGTTCCACCCGTACATGACCCAAGGCGACTAGGGCCCTGGTCCATATCCCGTGGTGGCCCAAACTCAACTAAAAAGATCCGCCGAAAGTCTGAAAGTAGGAAAGCTCATCTTCCCTATCCTTGCTCACCTTACTCGGCTCGTCGAGCTACGCCTCACCTGCATTTAGTAAAGAGTCTGGTTGGTGTTTTAAAACACCGTCCCAGAGTGGGAGTGAGTGATCAACTCAGTGGGTGTTATTAATCTTAAGTTATATCAGGCATCAATTATAGTATGAATTTAATGAAAGCAGTCAATCATCAACACCTAGTAACTCTTATTAAAATGCATGCATGCGGAATGATATGATGCATTCCCTCGCCACAACGCTCCATCGAGCGACTCCATCTAACGATCGCATATGTCAGCACTCCCTTAGAGCGACCTCGATATCTAAGTCGCCACCCTAACTAATGCGATGCAATGTGATCGTGTTAGCCGAGTTATTAGTTGAGTCCATTCATCCAGCAGGCTGGGGAATCTGATACACCCCACGTATCAATGCCCTAAATGGGTTCCAAGGCCGAGGCCCCCCAATGCGTGAGGCTGAGACCCCGAAGTTCGTGATCCCATCGGGTTCCTCATCCCCGACTTGCACATGAGGAGTGCCGAGAGAAAGGGATCGCTCGGGGTCACTACGGGGAGGCGCGACATCCCAGCGTAGGCCGACAGCTCAGACACACTGTCTCATTCCACCATGCCCAGCTCACGGTAACATCCCGAAAATTGGGGGGTCGAGCAAAAACCCAACTCCCGAGTTCCAAAATGTTATTTATGCAACATAGATATGTATGATTGAATGTTGTCTGTGATAATGTATTAAACATGAGTGAGATTAAGCCAGAACAACATATCATACTCCAGAGACAGTTAAATTTACAAGCGGAAGACTGTAATAGTATGTATAACATATATAAACTGTTGTATGTCTCCAGAGTGTGAATATATTACTAGGTTATACACATACATGTATACTTCAAAAGTAAACAAAATGAATATACATGAGGGCGCTAAAAATATAAAATGACAAGTGCCAATGTATCTAATCAACCTCCCTATAATCTCGTCAATCAGATCACGCATAAAGGAGAGATCTTCCTCCTCATCATCAAATCCAGCTCCGCCTCGCAGGCCGCGCCATCAGTTGCAATCACAATAGGGACTGGTGGGTGTCCGGAAACACCATCCCGTAACGTGGGAGTGAGTGATCAACTCAGTGGGATAAGAGAGCAAAGATTAGCATGTTATCAAATCAATCATGCGATAATAGTAAAGCAGTAAATCAAACAATCCTAATATTGTTATTAATGCAATATGACATGACGTGATGTATGCCCTCACCGACGATCTCCCTCATACGGCAACATCTTACGACCGCGGCATGCCACACTCCCTAGAGTGCTCCACATCTTCCAGGCACATGCAATGTTATGGTGATATGATTTTCAAGTTGTTATTAGTCTATTCAAACAGCAGGATTGGGAAACTAAGGTACCTCCCTTATATCAATCCCAACACAGATTCTGTCTAGGGTCGTCACTCCTAGTAATCTCATACGATGTATATTTTATAGGTCGCTGCAAGGGCTGCCAGGGCTGTTGCACGCACTCGTTGCTCCGCTCCCCCATCACCTTATCAATACAGGCCTACTATACTCTACTGCTACTGAAGGGTCGTCGCTTCCCGTAGACTCAGAATACGCTCGCGGTCACTACAAAGGGCTGCCAGGGCTGTTGCTCGCACTCGTTGCACCGCTCCCCCATCACCTTATCAATGTAGGCCGACAGCAAGAATATAGTGTCTCATACCACCATAATCTGCTCACGAGTCTAGGTGCTCACTGGTCACTACGGGGAGATTTGTGGCCCCAGCGTAGGCCGACAGCTCGACCACGGTGTCCCATACCACCATGCCCGGCTCATGAGTCTTCGTGGATCAAGGTACCATGGTTAACAGGGTTTACAATGGTAAGTTCAGTACCCTAGGTTCAAGCAGTTATGACTCATGCAGGGTGAACATACAACGGCCAGTCGAGTTACTTGACGGGCTCGACTAGCACGAGCGCATCGCAAGTCAAACGACATGAAGTGCGTAAAACACTTCGCGTGGCCTAACCACTGCCGTCAACTCTAAACACGACTCGCGTTCATCGACGCGTCGTTCGTGGCAAAGATAAGCCAACCACAAAATTGCTCGATTACCGACTGCCTGGACTAGGTATAGTCCCAAACAATTATGAATTCACATCAGCCATCATGTAAGAGTAATGGAAATGAAATACAACCATGTGAGCATGTTAACACATGTTATATCGTACAACTAAAGTAAATCATCTGACACATGCCTTTCGTACATATAATGAACTTATGCATATCGCCAACATATAGGAAATCATTTCCATCAGCATATTAATTGAGAATTCAATCTCAAACTAAATCATAATGAAATCATCAAGCACATGTTATAACATACAGCTTAAGCGAATCGTCAAGCACATGCATTTCATTCATATTATGAAATCATGCATATGGCTAACAGGTAGGAAACCATTTACACCAGCATATTAATTGAGAAATCAATCTCAAACTAATTCATAACACCATTTAATTCAATACATACTAATACAAGCATTTATGCAAACACTTACACTACACACTTAAGTCTACATATAGCATGTCGACCCGAAGTGCGCATTTAGGCGAATCTCTTCGCCAAACTAATTATGCACGTATTCCTAACATTCTAATGCGACAATAAACCATGTCAATCACATCAGCAAAATATGCATAAAAACAGTACTTCCTACAAATGACTAAAATGCCCTAAATCTCATATTCTTCGTTGGTTTACGAAACAGGAAACGGATAGCATGTTGTACATGTCAAACGGCATTGCCGTCGAGAATCTACTATTAAATGACATTGAAAGCTTTGGAAACAGTCAATCAAAGCGTCTAAAATCCGCACCTTGTCTCTTATGGATGTGTAAATTCGAATGGAGCGTATACGCTTCGTCTACGGCGATTAGAGAACCTTATACACAAGTTCTATTAGCTACTTCGCTAGGAAACGAAAGGAACCTCAAATCAGCAACTTCTAGGGTATTTTCTTACCTGAAAACGTGGAGGAATCGCCGAAAAAGTGATCGGAGTGCGTTGCTTAGGCACTTGCAGCAGGTGGCACGAGCAGCAAGAAATTCTCTCCCACTCTCTCTCACAAACTCTCACCTTTTCTCTCTCCCAATCTAGGGATTTTTGCAAATTCGGATGGGAGAGAGTAGGGAGGGTTTCAACCCCTTTTATAAGCCCAAACTTACCCGAAATAGGCTCCGGTACAAAGTTCACTTAGTGCATATCCAAATCGGGGCTGTTTCGGTCCAAAAGGACATTTCTCGTGGTCCCCTGGTCCAATGCGATCGGACTTAAGCTCATGCGTACCAGATCTAGCACGCATTAAGTTTTCGATCCGGCAGGGTTCGCAGATCGCACATGGCGGACCAGTTTCAGTTCAGCGGTCACCGCACATAGATCAGGGCTGAGAGTCTCATGATATAAAATAGAAATTTCTCCTGATCCAAGGGTGTAATCTGGATGAATTCTGACGGTCAGAACGCTCAATACTGACGCGTCAAGTCGTGTGCCGGATTTGAATTTAAAATTCCAACTATGTCCCTATTCGCACTCTCTTCGGTCCGGGCTCAATGAAATAGCCTGTAATTATCGGTTTGACTTGATTTTCGGAATGAGTGTCAAGTCCAGCTAGGCGGTTCTAACGGTCTAAGATAGGAGGTATCGGACTTTCGACGTGCGGTCTAAATCCAATACAAAGATTCAAAGTGGTCCAGAGAACAAACCTGCTTAGAGTTTGGTCCGAGGTTATAGAGTATTATAGAGTCGTTGGTTCTACTCGATTTGGGTCTTGTAGAACGTATTTAAAGTGATCAGGGACTATTTCCCAGCTACTTCAGCGTCGCGCTAGCTAACTTACACTTATTTTTCAAAGGAATTAACCCTACATGATTTCTTTGGCTATGGAATTGGGTTCTAAGCGATTTTTCAGGTGTTTTAGTTGACCCATTGCCTAAGGACGTCTAATCCCAGATTGGCCAAAATCCGGGGTGTTACATCACGAGGCTGTGGACCAATTTCAAGTGGGTTATTGGTGGGCTTCAACGGTTGCAGGGTGGTTCAGGTTCCATATATATGTGAGCAATCAAGGTTAACATTCAAGGTTGGTCAGATAGTAGACTAAACCATAAGAGTCAGGCGAGCGTGAGACAAGTGACATCGGGCACAAGAGACCCATGTAGTCGAACTACAGCCACCTGAACACACCCGCCCAAATCTATAGGTTTAGTCTCGAGGCAGTCCTACCATCGGGACCACCTTCGTTCTCCTCATGATTCTGGTCAACCCAAGGGCATGAATAATGATTCATAGCATGCCGACTAATAATGTATCGCTAGAATAAACAAACTCATGTTCTCATACATATCAACATACAATTCATATTCTCATAGCAAGCTAGGCTAACCATATCAAGAAATAAGTGCATTTGAGTGTGTATGTGTGTGTGTGGGTATGGGTGTGTGGGTGAGAAAGTTAAGCACTTCCTCCATCTCAAGAAATCACATGCATAAGAGTAATAAAATCATACATACTATGAAGCAGCAATTCATGGAAAAAATCAACAAGACATGAGCATAAATCAATCAAACACCAAATCATGTGAGAAACAAGACCAACGTCATGAGAATCAAATATATTATTCCATACAATTTCAATAAGCATGCAATTCCTAGGAATTCTCTAGGTTCTCCAAAAACGACATCCAAGCAATCAAAATTATTAAACTCATAATAGAATTGGTGCTAGGCTACCTAAGAGCAATAGCCCGTACCTATGGATTATTGAAGAGTTAGAAAACGTCCTAGGAAAGAGGGTTTTGAGGTCGATCGGCCGGAATCCTTAAAATAAGCTCTTGCATGTGAGAAATTTAAGCCAAACCGTTCTCAATACATGGGTTTCAAGAAAAATGGCGAAGGATCTTACCTAAATGCTCTATGGAATGATTATTGTGGTGGTGGTGTAGAATTTTCTTTGGAAAAAGGGTAGGGAGTTGTAATGTTTGATATCCTCAGCCCCGCCTCGATCTAGGGTCCACCTTGGATCTCTTCTACACTCTCTCTTTCTTCACTCCTCTTTGCTTCTTAGTGGTTGGGGTAAAAGGGGAGTTGTGAGAGGGCTAGAGTTGAGTTGCAAGAGAATGAAGGGAGTATGAAGGAGGGAGCTTGATTGGTGGAGATTATAGGAGTTATGAGGGCGAGTTTGGTTGTTGAAAAAATTGAATGAGGATATGAAGGAGAGGAATTTGTTGTTGTTGGGAAATGGTGGGAGATATGAGAAAAGGGCTAGGGTTTATTTCCTAGAGTTGGGCCCTTTGGCCTTAAGTTTCCTCAAATTCCCAACATAGCCCACTAGGACTAACTATTGGTGTTGGGGTAGTCCTAACACTCCTTTGGCCACCAAATTAGGTGTGTAGGTGTCTCATGACCCAACCAGGGTCCATGCAAAGTTTGAGATCAAATGGATAAACGAATATGGGCTCTGACTATATGGTTCTGATCCTCAAATGGCCCTGTGGGGTCCATTCCGGTTATTGGGACAGTTCTGGTGGTCCCCTGGCCATGAAACTTATAGGGTAAGTGGTCCATGGCCCGATGAAGGGTCATGTAAAATTTGAAAACGATCGGATATGGGGTTGGGTCGTACGGGTCTAATTTATAATCAATGGTCGTCGTGCCACGATCGGGTCCCAGATTTTATGGACGGGCGAAGGACAGTATGTTAGACCTTCACCAAAAATTTAGAAAAAATTCGATGGCTGAAAAGCCCGGAGTCTCAGTTTCTTTAGCCAGTGCCAGATTTCAACTTTGGCCTTGGGTGGGTTGATAAGTGTTGATGAAACGGCCCAAATAATTAACTTCGGGGTATCCAATGAGTCCGTAGTCTGCGATGGACCACAAGCCCAGTCAGATCTATGGTTTTCTAGAGTTTTAAAATTTTCTGACCTTCCCACGTCTCGGTATGGCCCGCACGAGCTGTTGCTAAGTGTAAACGGGCTATCGGCTTGACGGCCCGCACTCGGTCCAATCACGACCAGATTGGTCCACCTGTGTATAAGCTAACATCAAGTGTTAATGGTTAATAAGTGATAATATGAGCTAATTAATAAAAAAATAAGGATTTTTAAAAATTCAAAACACTGAAAATCCAGAATGTTACAATCTACCCCCCTTAAAAATAATTTCATCCCCGAAATTGCCTAAGGGTAATAAGTAAAGATATTATTATTTTATTTGCCTAAGTTTCATTGATTTCAAGTTTATATGCATGGTAGGGTGTATACTATCTATGCTAGTTTGGCTCATTTTAGTCTACCCCCCTTAAAACTTTTTCACCCTGATGGTTTACTACAATTTATTTAATTATCTATTTATTTTTAAAGATTTGAATTCATGATGACGATTTCCCTCTATGTAGAGTAAAAATAGTTATTTTCAATGTTAGACCAATACGGAGAAACGGTTGTAGTGGGCTTGAGCCCGATACGTCGGTCATCTACCTGACCAGGGTAGAAGGCTCAACGTATCCCTTCTTCATCTTGGTGGATCCTGGTCTTCTGCTCAGTCAAAGCACTGAGTCCATTGGTAGTCATCCAGGATTGAGAATTAGGTCAAGCCGCGAATGCTTTGCAGGCGTATGCTTCCGTAATTCCGTAGTCCAATCAATCTAAATGTTTAGAGAATGACCATCATTGAAAAGTTTAAATATCATATATATAAGGTTGTCCTTTGGGTCTTGGTCTAAGAGAGTCTTCGGTTCGATTTATATCCAAATTAGGGGTTAATAAATCTCTCGATATGCCTATGGTCAAAGATCATCCTAAAGAGTTTCTAAAGGTACAAAGTTTTATATGAACTACCATTTCAATCTTAGGGCTAGGGGGTTATGAGCAAACTACACTTCAGTTTCATAAATTTCAAGAATGAATGAATAGTCGAAAGTTTTAAGGTATTCTGGTGTTTTGAAGTGCTAATAACGCTAATAAAGATGCAGTAAGGCAATTATACATACAAGCATTCACAAGGCGGCAAGAAAATTTTAAGGCAATCCATGCATTCATATTGGATTCAAAGCACCATTAGTATGGCCAGTTACATCCTACAATATAAATTTACATGTATTACTAGATACTCTAAACATAAAGGAAAAACAGACTAATCAAGCAAAAGTTCTAACTATCTTAATACATGAAAGTAGTCCTAACTGACTCAAAACAATTACTAATTTCCTTAAAGTTAAGCTACTATTCTTCTGGGACGGACGAGGACGGGGGTGCCTCTACCCCTTTGCTGCAGCAAATTAAGGCTCAAGAAGTGATGAGGGTGATTTGGAGAGCTAATGGAGTCAATCAAGACTCAACTTCTGCTACAGCTCTAACAGGACAACAAAGGCAAATTATCGGGTGAAATACCTAGCCCAAGCTGTTGAAGGGTCAGATCACACCATCCAAGTCGGTGTGTTGGATCCTAGAGGCAACTTAAATCCCATTGATTGGGTGGACCATATAGCATCCTTAGCAGCTTTCTTTACTTACAAAGCTTTGGAGAATGAAAAAAAATTAAGGTTTGTGCTTGTGTGGTCCCCAATTGGCCTATGAAAGGAGGGGAATGGAAAAGATTAATAATTGAGCTAAAATGAAGTTGAAAATGAATAGTAAATTGTTGCTTCTTGATTATTATCAAACCTTATATAAAAATTTTCAATTGCAATAATCTAATGATCAATCTATGTTAAAGTATATAAAATCATTTTTTTTTTTTTTTTTTTTTTATTATTATTATTATTATTATTATTATTTACAAATCGTTAGGTTTTGTGAATGAGCTTATGGGAGTGAATGAGTGGATAGTTTTGAATGGGTTTTGTTGAAGGGGAAGGTGATGAGAATGGGTCTGGTGAATTGGTTTGAGATTGTGTTGAGAATGAATTTGGTGATACGTTCGTGAAGGAGGAGAAGATAGGTCTAGAGATGTTGAGTGAGATGAAATTGGAGATGAGTTTAAAAAAATGGATTTGAGGGATGGAAGTTGAGAAATGATTAGGAATGAGTTGAAGAAATGATATTGAGAAAAGTTTGGAAAGGTTTTGAGAGAATGAGGATTGAGATGGGTTAGAATGAAGAAGAAGATGGTGGGTTTGGGGATTGGGTTTAAAGATTGGGAGTGGGAGAGTTTTCTTTAAGGTTTAGAAGGGATGATGGAGGGTAATGGTACTAGTAGAGATAGGTTTTATGGACTCTAGATAGTCCTAATTAGTAAGGAAAATGGCCTCACTCGTGTATACATTAAAAGGGAGGAGGGAAAGTATCTTGTAACGTTTCTTATACTTTTAGTACCTGAATTATTTTTAAAAATTTTATAATGATTTATCATCAAGTTTTAAGTCATCCCACCAAATTTCATATCATTTGGAGTTGCAAAGAAATTATAAAAATTCTAGAATTAACCACCGTCCAAAACCAATGATTTTTGTACAACTTTCAATTCACTCCAAATCTAACTATATTATAATTTTTATTTTATTTTTATATAAAACTAAACTTGTTAAGCTTCAATTTGACTTTTGAATCACCTAAATCGGAGTTGTAACCAAAGAGATATGAATTTTTGATGTTGACCCAAAATTGTAGGAATTTTCGGCACCGGGCCCCTGGACCATGGGCACTGGCAGCGCCGGTCGAGCACTACGAAGTCGAGCCTCTGGACTGGTGGACCTTATAATGCCCATATCTCGCAAACCAGAATGAGTTACGCAACGCACCATATATGAATTTGGGGTAGGAGAAGCTACTCTACATAATGGACCTAATCATTTAATAAGATTCCATCAAGTTAATGGTAAAAAATTTATTTTATTTACATTTTTACTATTTATAGTAAATTTTTATTTGATTATAGTTTTTCATCCCCATGTGAAAGTACTTAGTGAAATTAGAAGAATAAAGTAGTGAAAAGTGAAATTTTTTTGAACGAAATGGATTAAAAGGAGGAGATGAGGCTTAGGAGTTAAGTTTTGAGAGCTTAGGAAGAAAATGGGGTGATGATTGAGGGTAAAAGGGATAGGATTGGCTAGAAATGACCATATGAAGAAGCTCCTAGGGCCTTTAAGGAGCTTGGAGAGGCCAGAAGGGGGTCTCCATGTGTGGGAGGGCCCTGCCTATTCGTCGGGCCATAATACACTAGAATTTGGGATCGCACAAGCTACTTCAGCAGCTTGAACCTATCGCATTCAGGTCGGGTCAACTCAAGTCATCTAACCTTCCAATTAAAAGTGATTTGGATCACTTTGCACAGTCTAAGTCTTTCCATTCGTAAACTCTAACGTTCTAGTCTTCGAACTTGCCAAATGACATGATCCCGGGATCTTATAAATGTTTCTAAGTTTGTTCTCTCACTCCTACGTCAGCGAATGCGTTATGGTGAGTTCATAATTCACAGCCCAATGAATTTCAAATTATTGCTCTAATACCATCTGTAACACTCCGGATTTTCAGGGGCCGTGTAAAAACTCGACTTCTGAATTTTCAGGTGTCATGGGTGCCCTAATGGGCTTCATATTTTGATTACATTTGGATAATCTCATAAATAATGACGGATTTAACAAGGCATGAAGTATAAATACATCATAAATTAGTATCAATTGCTACTAAATTAAAAATATCAAAACGACGAATTCAAATCATCTAAATAGGGAACTAGTCTCACCCATACATGACCCAAGGCGACTAGGGCCCTAGTCCATATCCCATGGTAGCTCGAACTCAACTAAAAAGATCCGCTGAAAGTCTGGAAGCAGGAAAGCTCATCTTCCCTATCCTTGCTCACCTTGCTCGGCTCGTCGAGCTCCACCTCACCTGCATCTAGTAAAGAGTCTGGTTGGTGTTTTAAAACACCGTCCCAGAGTGGGAGTGAGTGATCAACTTAGTGGGTGTTATTAATCTTAAGTTATATCAGGCATCAATTATAGTATGAATTTAATGAAACGCAGTCAATCATCAACACCTAGTAACTCTTATTAAAATGCATGCATGCAGAATGATTGATGCATTCCCTCGCCACAACGCTCCCTCAAGCGACTCCATCTAACGATCACATATGTCAGCACTTCCTCAGAGCAACCTCGACTTCCAAGTCTTCACCCTAACTAATACAATGCAATACGATCGTGTTAGTCGAGTTATTAATTAAGTTCATTCATCCAGCAGGTTGGGGAATCTGATACACCCCACGTATCAATGCTCTAAATGGGTTACGAAGCCAAGGCCCCACAATGCATGAGGCCGAGACCCCTCGGTCCATGATCCAGTCGGGTTCCTCATCCCCGACTTCAAGCACATGAGGAGTGACAAGAGAAAGGGATCGCTCGCGGTTACTACGAGGAGGCGCGACACCTCAGCGTAGGCATACAGCTCAGACACACTGTCTCATTACACCATGTCCGGCTCACGGGGCTGTGGACTAGTTTCAAGTGGGTTATTGGAGGGCTACAACGGTTGTAGGGTGGTTCAGGTTCCATATATATGTGAGTAATCAGGGTTAACATTCAAGTTTGGTCAGACAGTAGACTAAACCGCAAGAGTCAGGCGAGCGTGAGACTAGTGACATCGGGCACAAGAGACCCATGTAGTCGAACTACAGCCACCTGAACACACCCACCCAAATCCATAGGTTTAGTCTAGAGGTGGTCCTACCATCGAGACCACCTTCGCTCTCCTCATGATTCTGGCCAACCCAAGGGCACGAATAATGATTCATAGCATGTCCACTAATAATGTATCGCTAGAATAAACAAACTCATGTTCTCATACATATCAACATATAATTCATATTCTCATAGCAATCTGGGCTAACCATATCAAGAAACAAGTGCATGTGAGTGTGTGTGTGTGGGTGTGTGGGTGAGGAAGTTAAGCACTTCCTCCATCTCAAGAAATCACATGCATAAGAGTAATGAAATCATACATACTATGAAGCAGTAATTCATGGAGAAAATCAATAAGGTATGAGCATAAATCAATCAAACACCAAATCATGTGAGAAACAAGAACAACGTCATGAGAATCAAATATATCATTCCATACAATTTCAATAAGCTTGCAATTCCTAAGAATTCTCTAGGTTCTCTAAAAATGACATCCAAGCAATCAAAATCATTAAACTCATAATAGAATTGGTGCTAGGCTACCTAAGAGCAATAGTTCGCACCTATGGATTGTTGGAGATTTGGAAAACATCCTAGGAAAGAAGGTTTTGAGGTCGATCGGCCAGAATCCCTAAAACAAGCTCTTGCATGTGAAAAATTTAAGCTAAACTGTTCTCAATACATGGGTTTTAAGAAAAATGGTGAAGGATCTTACCTAAATGCTCCACGGAATGGTTATTGTGGTAGTGGTATAGGATTTCCTTTTTAAAAAGGGTAGGGAGTTGCAATGTTTAATTTCCTCAACCCCACCTCAATCTAGGGTCCATCTTGGATCTCTTCTACACTCTCTCTTTCTTCACTCCTCTTTGCTTCTTGGTTGTTGGGGTAAAAGGGGAGTTGTGAGAGGGCTAGAGTTGAGTTGCAAGAGAATGAAGGAAGTATGAAGGAGGGAGCTTGATTGGTGGAGATTATAGGAGTTATGAGGGCGAGTTTGGTTGTTGAAAAAATTGAATGAGGATATGAAAGAGAGGGATTTGTTGTTGTTGGAGAATGGTGGGAGATATGAGATAAGGGCTAGGGTTTATTTTCTAGAGTTGAGCCCTTTGGCCTTAAGTTTTCTCAAATTCCCAACATAGCCCACTAGGACTAACTATCGGTGTTGAGGTGGTCCTAACACTCTTTTGGCCACTAAATTGTGTGTAGGTGTTTCATGACCCAACCAGGATCCATGTAAAGTTTGGGATCAAACGGATAAACGAATATGGGGTTTGACCATATGGTTCTAATCCTCAAATGGCCCTGTGGGGTCCATTCCGGTTATTGGGACAGTTCTGGTGGTTCCCTGGCCATGAAACTTATTGGGTAGGTGATCGGATATGGGGTTGGGCCGTACAGGTCCGATTTGTGATCAACGGTCGTCGTGCCACGATCGGGTCCCAGATTTTATGGATGGGCGAAGGACAGTACGTTAGACTTTCACCGAAAATTTAGCTGAAATCCGACGGCTGAAAAGCCCGGAGTCTCAATTTCTTTAGCCAGTGTCAAATTTCAACTCTGGCCTTGGATGGGTTGATAAGTGCTAATGGAACGGCCCGAATAATTAACTTTGGAGTATCCAATGAGTCTGTGGTCCGTAATGGACCACAAGTCTAGTGAGATCTATGGTTTCCTAGAATTTTAAAATTTTCTGACCTTCCCGCGTCTCGGTATGGCCCACACGGGCTGTTGCTAAGTGTAAACGGGCTATCGGCTTGATGGCCCGCACTCAGTCCAATCACGACCAGACTGGTCCACCTGTGTATAAGCTAACATCTAGTGTTAATGGTCAATAAGTGATAATATGAGCTAATTAATAAAAAAAAATAAAGATTTTTGAAAATTCAAAATAGTGAAAATCCAGAATGTTACACATAGTGTTACTTATTGGGGTTCGACATGTATTTTATCCCAACACCCATTGCAAGTAAAATATATGGTCTTATACAGACTATAACGTACATCAGGCTGCCAACTGCGCTTAAGTAGGGCACATGAGATATATAATGCTTTTCTTCATCTGATGTAAGATATTGTTTCGAAGAAATTTGAAAGTAAGCAATGTGAGGTGTCTTAACCGGTTTTACCATGTCTATTCCAAACTTGAATAGGATCTTCTTAAGATACTCCTGAGACAACCGCACCCTACTTATTTTCTTGTGTCTGTGTATATCAATGCCAAAAATTCTCTTTGCAGCCCTCAGATCTTTTCATCTCGAATGTCCTAGATAACTGAGCCTTCAATATGTTGATCTCAGACATATTATAAATGCCGATAAGTATATCATGAACATACAGTACCAGGATAATAAATTCCTTATCACTCAATATTCTAAAATAAACATAATGATCGAATTCACTTTTAGTAAAGCATTGACTCATCATGAAAGAATCAAACATTTTGTACCATTACTTAGGCAACTGTTTCAGGCCATATAACGACCTCCTCAACCAGCAAAACCTTATTCTTTGATCCTTGTACCTCGAGCCCTTCTGATTATTTCATATAAATTTGCTCTTCTAATTTCACATGTAGGAAAGCAATCTTTATATCCAACTATTATAGTTCAAGATTATATTGGGCAATCAACGCCAACACAAATATGATAGATACCTGCTTGACCATAGGTGTAAAATTTTTACTGAAGTTGACACACTTCTTTTGTGCATAACCTTTAGCTACCAATCTGGTCTCGTATATATCATGTTTCTTTCGATAAACCCCCTTGCATTTGATCGTTTTCCACCCAGTGAGAAGCTCCACTTGCTCCCACGTCTCATTCTTATGCAAAGAATTCGTCTCATCCCGCATTACTGACATCCACTTTTATGCATCTACGTCATCAAGAACCTCTTAAAAAGTAGATAGGTCTCTCTCATTCATAATGAAAGCGAATGCAACGTTTAAGTCATCTTTGTACCTCAATGATAATCTGCGAACCTACGGCAGATTTCTCCTAACAGGTGGCACCTCCACTTACTCTTATAGCCCTTCCTGTGGCTCGACTTCTTTGTGTCTCACCCTTGTCAATTTCAACATCAATCATCGTTGATTTATTTTTTTTCATGTGTTCATCCTTTTGAAACAAAGAATTCTCATCAAACTTTACATCTCAGCTCATTGTAATTTTTTGTGTGACCCAGTCATATAGCTTGTATCTATTAACACCATCATCATAACCCATAAAGGTATACTTCTTCGCCTTTTGGTCTAGATTATTTCTCTCAATAAATGGTACATGAGAGTAAACATCACAACTAAACACACGCAACCTTGAGTAGTGTACTTTCTGACTATTTCATATTTCTTCCGGAATCCTGTAATCAATAGCTGTAGATGGATACCAATTCGCCAAATAGCAAGTTGTGTTAACGGCATCAGCTTATAGGTCATTGCCCAATGCAACATTACTTAACATACTTCGTGCCCTTTCCGAAAGTGTTTGATTCTTACGTTCTGTCGCACCATTATGCTCCAGTGTATGCCTAAATATGTTGTGCCTCGCAATCCCCTTATCGTTACAAAACTGATTAAATTCTTTCGATCACAAATTTCTCCTCCCGCTCATAAGTTCTTCCCCTAACAACCATTGCATCCATAGAGGAACTTTCGCTACCGTTTTTCTTTCTCACCTACTTCGATTGAAGTACTAAGATAATAGTCTCAACATCAATAGTCTCCCTAGCTACCATGGCACAGAGTGTCTACAAGATTCTCGTAAGACTCTGAAAGAGAATTCAACAGGATTAGGGCTTTGTCTTCCTCATTGATTTTCACATCTACACTCATCAATTTACAAAGTACTTTATTGAAGTTGTTAACGTGCTCATTGAGATCTGTCCTTTCTGTCATCTTCAGATTGTAGAATTGTTTCTTCATAATCTGACAATTGGTGAGCGACCTCGTCATATAGAGGCTCTTCAACTTTGCCCACAATCCTACGATACTCAACTCATTGATGACATTATAGAGGACCTCATCAAGCAAGCACAATTAGATTGTGTTAATTGCCTTTTGATCTAGTTCATCCCATTCTTCATCGTTTATAGTTTCAAGGCGCTTCACTTTTCCAAAGAGTACCTGCTATAACCATTGCTAAATTAGAATGGCTTTGATCTTCACCCTCCACGGTTTAAAATTATTTTTACCTATAAACTTCTTCATCTTGAACTTAACATTCATCCCTCTCGATGTCATGCCTTCAAATTCAATCTAAAACCCCAACCTGATAACCCAATCGCTCTAATATCACTTATTGGGCATGGAACCATCACTCAGACATGACTTAGATGTGAATCACATAAACATAGAGTAAGATAATTCGAGCATGCACAGAGAACACAACAATTTATATGGAAAAACCTTTACGAGAAAAAACTACGACACAAAGCGACAAGCAATCGACCATGAAAATGAAATTACAAGAGATACACTACTTATAGAATCAAAAGCCTCACTTTTGAGAGTGAATTTCTCTTTCTCATAACCCTATCTGTCTCTAGAATAACCATGTATTAAACCTAATCCCGCAATAACTCGGTTTATATAATACAATTCTATAATTAGAGACAGAACTGTGCAATTATGCAAAAGTTGCGCACGCCATCGATCAAACCTTCGATCAATCAACGCCACATGTTCAATTCGATCAAACATGCTCAAAACTGTCCAGAGATCTATCCATGTTCGATCGATTGAATTTGTCCAAAACTGTCCAAATATCGAACTGAAAAATTCAGGATTTTCTCAATCCACTCGGAGCTGGCTTCAATCAATTGAAATCCCCTGTTTCAACATAAATTGAAGGTACCAATTTCAACAGTCCACATGGTGGCCCACCATAACAATGATTCTTGTTTCCCTACATTGTGCCAAGCGGAAGACACCAACGTTCAGGGAGGACCCTTGCTCTCTCGTGTTGTTTACAAAAAACGGTCTCAGCCCCAGGCTAAAAGACCGAGATCAATGGATTCTAGAAACATAATCCACATGAATTATTTCCTATGAAGAAATTCCAAGGCGATTTGTGGCAGGAGAGATTGAAGAGGCTATTTAAATCACACGTGGCAACATTGCACACAAGTACAATACCCGGGCCAGTCATCTGGTGCAACTGTCAGTGGGTACTTGGAACTACATGTATTGACGGACCAGATCAAATTTTAACAGGCCCACTGTCTTGGACCCATTTATATATCAGTCGAGCTTGAGTCCACTGTCTTGGACCCTATTAAAAATATGGTCTATTTGGGTCAGGTCAACCATCTTAGATTAGGTTAAAATTGAGTGGGTCAGGTCCAATTAATTTGAATTAAATATAAAAGTAGGCGTCTGTGGCTGGAAATGGGTCCGAGAATGCAAACGGCCTGATTACTTTCATAAAATGGCCCTTTTAGTCAGGCCTGGCCCGTCCAGGTCCACGACATAACAGAGCCCAATGGTGCACCATGGCGAGTTGGGCTAGAAGCCCAACAAGCCAATAGGCCCATTGCTAGCCCTATTAAAAATGAGTTCATCTCATTTTAGTTAAACTTATGTATTAGAGATCATGATAGTTGTTTCTTGAGATTAGTTTTTATTAGGGTGTGTTTGGTTGCCCAAATATCCTGATATTTTTGTGACTAATATCAAATTCAATACAAAATATCATGAGATTTGATAATATTCCATGCAACCAAACACACCCTAAAGAAAAGAAATATGATTAGTGATACCTAATCAAGATTAATCAGAATGAAATGGCCCAAATAGACCCTTTGTTTTTTTCCAGCATTGTACTTCATTGCAGCATTTTCTCAGTCATTTAGGGCCCATTTGGATACCACCACCAAATAACTTTTTCTAATTACAGAAGTACATAACTAACTTATTTCAAATAAGTAAGTTTGGTTTTTGATTAGTTATAAGTAAATTTTTTACTTGAATGTATTTAATCACTTCAGCTAATTTTTTTTATCTTTTCTACTTTTCTTGAGTTGCTTAAGAGAGGCATAAGAGACATGAAAGAAAGGAAAGAGGGGAAACCGATAAGTATGTTATTTACCAAACATACTTATCTTCTTTAATAAGCAGAAACTAAGATAAGTTACTTGTGGCATAGATAACTTATCTTAAGCAACTTATATGCCATTTGAATTGTAAGTTACTAAGCTATTTATTACACAAGTAATTTATCTTAATTACTACTTACTAAGAAGATAAATACGTTGGGCAAACAACATACTTATCAGCTTCTCCTCTCTTTTATCTCTCATGATGTCTCTCTTTTGCAATTTATGAAAAGTAAAAAAGCTTTAAAAAATTAACTGAAATGATTATTTACTTTTAAGTAAAAAAGTTACTTATAAATTATAATTGGCCATAAATACTTATCTAAAATAAGTTACTTATCCACTGTTGTAAGTAAAAACTTTAAAAAAATAATAATGATAAAAAGTATCTTATTTGGTAGTATCCAAACAGGCTCTTAAGAGTTCTTTGGATCACAGGTTACCTAAGATTATGCCTCAAGTAGCTTATCTTAGTTTCTACTTAGTAAGTTGAAGTAAGTAACTTTTAAGTAAAAAAGTTCCTTCTAATGCATCTTAAACCAAAATTATCTCAAGTTACTTATCTATTGTCATAAGTAAAAAAAAGTAACTTGTTTTGTGGTATCCAAACAGGCACTTACCAAGAGCCAAGTACACATTCTCCTACTGCAATTGCACCCATTATTGTATATTTGTCAAGGTTTAAAGTAGTCTGAAATAGATACATATTGCCCTAGAATTGGTGCCGGCCATAGATGATATGGTTGTATCACCCGATACAGGTCCAATAGCGGTACGAACTGGTATCAACCATATATAATGTGATAGTATCGGCCCGATACAGGCCCAATGGTGGTACGAACTGGTGTCAGCCATAGATGATGTGGTTGTATCGGACCGATACATGCCCAATGGCAGTACGAACTGGTGTCAGCCATAGATGATGTGGTCGTATCAGCCCGATACAACCATAGATGATGTAGTTGTATCGCCCCATACAGGCCCAATACTGGCATGCAAAAATGGATTTTTAAACCTTGGTATTTAATTTCTTTTTCTTGCTACTGAGAGCAATTGTCACTTCATATAGGAATTATTGCACATTGTTAAACTTCTCTGAACTCAATCTACTTCTAGAATTCAATGATCTTAGGGTGATTGTGAGTGGGCCCTACACGTTTTAAGGTGTGGGCCCACAAGAACTGGTGGATCTAGCTCGTATGATGCTTGTATGTCATTTGTGTTGCCTTGTGAGAATGGGTTTATCTGTCTGCCATAAGGGACTTGATTTGTATGTATTATCCACTTCACCTTCAGCTTAAATAGTGCTCGCTATAACGGGATATGATAGCGTGGGGCCTGATGAACTGGAATATGGTACAGCCACTTATCTACAGTACACATGGAGGATTTTTATATCTCAATCCATACCGTTCATTCGTCGGGCGTCATTATGGATTTTCTATTTCCCAATAGTCACACTAATCAGAAGCCTACAGAAGTCACTTTTTGTTCGATTTCTAGTACTTATTGATGGCCATTAGCAGCTTTTCTTCACCACCGTTGCATAGTCAGTCCTATTCAGATGGATAATCATCCAATGAATGTATATCTTGACCATTTCGCATTAGGGCGCGGATTGGTTACTACCCCCATCGGGACCTAGGTAGAGACAGATGGTCTGAAAGGGAATCTGTGAGGCCCATCGTGATATATGTGTTTTATCCAAGCCATCCATCTATTCTTAAAGATCATTTTAAGACATGAGCTCAAAAAGGAGGACGATCAAAGGCTCAAGTAGACCACACCACAGGAAGCAGTGGTGACAATGAACCCTACTGTTGAAACCTTCCTAGGGCCCACCTGTCTACTTGCCATCCAACCTGTTCATAATGTCACATAGACCTGGATGTAGGGAAAACATAAATATCAGCTCAACCCAAAACTTCAATGGCCCTCAAGGGTTTTTCAACTCTAAGCATTCAATCTTCATTGTTTTCTATGATGTAGTTCACTTGAGCATTTGATCTGCCTCATTTTTACGTCTTTGCCTAAAATAAAATTTAAAAATAGATGAACACCGTGGATAAAAACACATTCATCACAGTGGACCCTACAGAGACCCAGATAGAACTGTCCATCTCTAGCCAGGTCCTAATGGGGTGTAATACCCAATCCCTACCCTAACATCCATGTTAGTCCCACTAAATTCAGTCCACATGTGCCACGTGTACTGAATAGTAAAGACTCCACCATATTCCAATAGCCATAATTCTTAAATTTCTTAACTCTCATGAAAGCATATCATTGTGTTTTTAATCAAGTGTGCCAATTTATGCATTGTCGCATTGATATTTGAATTATGGTCACATAATTGTAGTAAAATGTATCCTACAATATATCAAGGGCTCTTTTGGGTATGCATAATATTCTCGCTCCTCCACCTCATATGATTTATCTACATACTTTAATGTTGAGTAGGCAAGATAATTAGATTGCCACCCTTTACTATTGCTCATGGTGACAATCAAAGCTCATAGGAAACATATGATTTCTCATGCAAAAGATGAATATTTGCCTCTCGCTGTTGCATGTGTTAATGACAAATGATTGCAGTGTAGTATTCGTGATCGCAGACTCTTATGACATTAGTATAATGTGATAGATATCCAATATTTTATCCTTCAATTAAGTATATTAAGGTTGATTATGATTTTTTTCTTTAAAAAATGATGAGCTAATTGCTGACATCTTCACAAAAGTAATTACCATCACCATGAAATAACCCACATTTAGGTATGTCACTTGGACCAATTAAATTAAGTAATCAACATGAAACCATTTACACTACACATGCTAAATTGGCGCTTCCATCCTCGTCTAGTGGGTATGATAGGTTTAGCAAACCTCAATACATTTTAGAATCTAGGGTTTAAAGTTTAAGATTTTGATTTGGGTCAATCCTTCAATAATTTATCTTCCTAACCATATTTTTTCTTTTCATGCATAATTGAGGCGGGCCAAATCATTTTATCACTGAAAACCTATCATCGTCCACCAACAATATACTTTTTAAGAACCTAATCAAAAACCTTATATTAATAAAACATGCAAAGTTAGGTTCTTTAAACTCTTGGCACTGTCCTCACTCTTGGTCCGGTGGTAGACTCTCAGGAGTTTCAATGCTTGGTCAAGGGTTCAAGTACCCATAAGGGGTGAAATTCCACCATAGTGTGAGTGTGTGGTGGTGTTGCGATGCTTGGTCAAGGGTTCAAGTACCCATAAGGGGTGAAATTCCACCATAGTGTGAGTGTGTGGTGGTGTTGCGTGCGTGTGTGTAACCAAAAAAAAAAAAGAAAAAATCTCTTGGGACCGTACTATTCCGCAACAATTATCAACCAACGTCAGCGGTTCACTTTATTACAATACTCACTCGAGCCTCTTTTACAAGTAATCTTTTTCAGGACATGGTAACGGCCAGCGGGTCCTCTTCTCTTGCTGTTCAAGTCTCTTTTTATATAAGCCACCCTTCCTTGACTGGAACACAGGACTTTGGCATTTGCCCACTAAAATCCCATCAATAACACCGATGCACCAAACTCTCCTTGATTGAGTCACATGTTGGAAGTTCAAAGCAACGTGTCATTCTTTTATTAAAAAAGCAAAATTGAATTGTGTACGGGTAACAACTTAGTACCCTACAACCTACAGGTAAACTCTATGGGGTCACCATGAGTCATGTGCCTTATCCACCCCATCCATCCATTTCACTAACTTATTTTAAGGTATGAGCCCAAAATCAAAGCATATCCAAAGCTCAAGTGTACCACACCACAAGAGATTGTGCAATTTGAACACCCACCATTGAAATCTTACCAAGGCCACAAAGATTTTGGATCAAGCTGGTATTTGAGTTTATCTTCATCCATGTCTACGTAACTTTATGAATGGATTGGATGACAAATAAACATCACTTTGGGCCCTACAAAATTCTCAACGGTGTACAACATTATCCCCACTATTTCCTATGGTGGGTCCACGTAAGCTTTAGATATACTTCAATTTTGGGATCAATCCTTAAAATAAGCTGAAAAAACAAATGAACGGCATGGATAAGCTACATACATTCAGGTATTAAAAAGAAAAAAGCATAGGGTTGAGTGCGATAGCGAGACGGTGGGGAGAAATGCACTACGCCGACGTGGTACTTTTTTGCTTTCTACGTACGAAAAGGATGATTTGGTTGGAATGAAAGGGAAGATGCAATGGACAATAAGGTAAGTTTGGCTTTGTATGGAGGGAGAATCTTTCAGTCTGTTGAAGTCTGGCAAGAAGACGTGTCTATCTGTGGACCCCACAAAGCACTCATGCTTCAAATGGTCCACATACAGATTAGTGGGACACCATATCATCATGTGCATCGGACGTACGTTTGCCACATGGCGCACTTAAAAGACCCATGATTTCATACCTCAAGAGATGGTTTTGTGGAGGAGAATATGGGATGGATGTGTTGGATCTTGACCGATCATCATCATAGTAGTGTGTGGCCCACATCGGTTGTGGCCAAACCTGAAGAAATCCTTTCGCAGGATGTTCCTGCGCTGGGATGCTAGGTGGCGCCCACCGTGACTTTTATGAGAAATCCACACCGTCCATCCATATTTTGAGTTCATTTTAGGACACTATACCAAATATGAGCTGGATCTAAAACTGAAGTGGGCTGGATGAGAGGGAAAACTGGGAAAGAGTTTCCTACCGTTGAAACCTTCCTGGAATCTACCTTGATGTTTATATGACATCCAAACCGTTTATAAGATCATTCCCACTCGGATGAAGTGAAAAGAGCAAAAGCTTTGCCTGATATGAAGCTTTGTGGCCATACGAATGTTTCAAACTGTGGTCACTGAATCTACACTGTTTACTCTCATTTGGCCCACTTGAGTTTTGGATCCACCTTATTTTTATTGGAACGTCCTATAATGATCTCCCAAAACGGATGGACGGTGTGGATTTATCACAAACATCACGGTGGGCCCCACCTAGCATCCTAGCGCAGGTCAAGATTGAGAATAAAAATGAATGGATGTGATCGGTTGTAGAATGTAGGTCCAGTCGATAATGGATGTCTAGGATCATGTGATTTTTTTGCATAGTAGTGGAAGAAGAGTTGACTGGACGCAATGGATCAATGAGTCCAAGTGCAAATAGGTGCATGGGCCTACTAATCATTTCTCATCGTGGAATAACCATCAGTAAGGAGAAATGAATGGCTATCATTTCTCTTCGAACCATACACTAGCCCACTATATCATTTCTCATCAGTATAACGGGATTCTCTCTCTGTAGGGAAGAGATACAATGCCTCTGGATGCATGGGATTTCCGTGCCTCTATTTGGTGTACCTCAAGCATGGATAATTTCTACGACGATCTGAACCATACATCCTATGGGATCCATCACTGATTAGCCACTAACTGAAAATTTTCCTTAATTGGACTAATCCTAGTCATTAATAAAACAACGTTTCCTTGATAGTGACCTGTTGTATATTTTGGTATTTTAGTGGCTATTTTCGGAATGTGCACCCACAATTAAACGGTTAGGATTGTCCACATGGTGTGAGTTTTGATCTATGGCGCATTGTTTCTTGGACTAAACAACAAAGAGCTTAATTGGCAATGGATCAATCTTAATTGAGAGAAATAATGAATTCTTTTTAGTTCAACCCACCAATGGATAATCTAAAGCGTTGAACGTAGGGGCCCGATCATGAGATATCTCCCCTATCAATTTATCCCAGTCATTTGATGGGAGATGACCACATCTAACCAACCAGAATTGGACGGTTAAAAATCATCCGATGGTGAAGATTTTGAGGTGGTCTCTCATCCACTATGAGGTCCACCAAATAAACGCTTTTGATCACCATTAGGTGGGTCTCACACACGTAATTTTATTGGGCTATTCAATAGCTCGACAAATAGCTGGAAGACCTGGATTATTTGATCCTGGCCGTAGAAAACTTTGACGAGTCAATCATGGAAACGCGTAGGTTGTCGCTGCCACTCATTTTGATTAGTCAGGTCGCCTTTCAAAAGCCTGTAACCATTCAATTCCCAAAAGCTAATGCTAGCTTGCATGATGAGTCAATTCACATTAATGTAGATGGAGACATGCATGTTTAAGCCTCACACATATGCATCATTCACACGTGTTACGATCGGATTGGCTGGATGGGAGATGTAAGTTCTATGGATCTTAAATCAGGCAATAAGATGATTAGGTGGGCCACACATGTTCATGATTTTGTAGGTGGGCCACACATGTTCTTGATATGGCATTTGGATTGCTATGTAGCCTTAGAAGGATATTTCACACGTTTGATTGGTTCCCACGTGTCAGAACTGCCACGGTCGATTAGCGGCTCTGATTTCACGCATGTGTCTTGTATTTCCACGTGTATGTGAGCAGCAAAGTGAACTTGGCATTCCTGAGCTGAGGACCAGGACACATGGTTTTAAGACTCAGACAAGTTCTGTACGACTCGTCTGAGTTGACTCGGACTCGGATGGACCTTCTCTGGTTCAACAACAGCGTCCAGCTGATTAACGAGTCCCAACTCAACTCGAGAATAGACGAGTCCGTCCGAGTTGCTGGGTCTTTTAGTTACGCCTCCAGCAGGTCTGGATCTCTTTGGACTGGATTCCAGTTGAGCCTATAGGCCTGTTTTCTACTCCCAGTCCTACTTTTCAGGCCCTGGATGGTATGAGCCTGATTTGTTAGATATGAAACGTGAAATTGATAGATCATTCATGCATTAATAATGATGATTTAAGACAATGATATTAGAGTGTATTTGATTAGGAAGACATTTGTGATGTCTCGCCGACGGAAATTTTTATATTCTGCATCTCATAAGATCAAAACATATATATATATATAGGGTTATAAAAAGTTATTCATCACACTTTTCTCTGTAGAGTCTCCACACCATATGTTTTCTTATCTGATTTAATAAACATGTACAGGGAACATGGTTCAAGCATCCGCCCTAAATATATTTACAATGATCACGATTGTAGTTAGGTTCAATAATTACTCAATTTGAATAATCTAATAATTAGATATAAACCGATGATCATGTGTGGCCAACCTGTAAGACTCTTATGTGATTGTGCCCAAAAGCCCCACCAGCCGGAATTCTTCAAAGTTATTGGTTTGGTAATTGGCTAGGTGGTCTGTTTGGAACTGGGGCCACACCCAATCTAAAGCTTCCGGACCTGGACTTCTTCGGTCATTGCCCAGCCCAGCCCAGCCCAGCCCAGCCCATCCCATCCCATTTCATCCTTTTAGATTTTATGTTAGCTGAACTCTTTTATGCACTCTGATCAAACAAGGCTTAATCCATATGAGTCCCCCAAGGGCCTTTTCAAGGTGGGCCCCACCTGATGCATAGCTTGGATTTTCACAGCGTGCCATGTTCTCATCTGGGCCGAATCCATACATCATTGGCCCAATGCCGTGAACCACCATTGTACTGATGCGATCCATCCATCTATTTATTTCATGGGTCCGGTCGGTTCAGCAAATTGGAGTCCAATGATAAACGCATCCAAACGGTTGATTAGATTAACAATAGAATGAAAGGACGGAGCACGTCTGATGTAATGGTCCCGATGATCTACATTCGACGGTGAAGATTGTGCTAGACACTATACTGGGTGGAGTCACGGAACACACAAACAACCTCAGTAGTATCCAATGCTCGATATTACCGTGCGACTCCGTTATTAATTAGCAAGTCATTCAACCACTTCTCACTCAAAGGAAAGCGATAAGGTGGAGGCGGATGGACCGGAACACGATACAGTCATCGGTCCACACGACAGGTGGCAAGGTCATGTGTCGATCTAATCGTCCATCTAGTGGGCCCAATCATGGACCGTCGATTTTTTCACAAATCAGACTCATCAGATAATTCTATCCATCAATTTTGTTCACCGTTAACTTTGTTCCATCTTCTACCATCGGTTTCTAATGTTACTAGTTAGACGCATAGGAGCATCTGATTTATGTGAACGTTTGACATTTTCAATGGGACCGATTAGATAGACGGTCCTGATTAGTACATAGCCTCGTATGCATGATGTGGAGGGATTGCTCGACTATATTCCTCTTTTAGATTGATATCGATGGATCATATGCTATTATTCAATTCATCTCCCTCTCTATAAAGCGGATTGCCAGCAGCAACCGCAACGCGGATTTCCTGCGAAAGCCTTTAGCAGAAGTTCCTGCGCTGGGTACTTTGGTGGGGTCTACTGTAATGATTCCGAGGAATACGTTTTGTAAGTTCATTTTAAGGCATGAGATCAATAATGAACTGTACTTAATTCTCAAGTGAGCTGAAAATGTGAGAATTGAATCTTGACAATTGAAATATTTGTGGGTCACAAAAGTTCTGATCATTCTAATATTTATTTTTTCAATTCATTCTCATAAGAATAGCGTTATTAATGATACGGATGGCATGTACAAATCACGGTAGAACTGGAGAAGTTTTCTCAATAGAAATTTATTTATCCACCTTTTCCTTTAGTATGGCTCACTTGAGTCGTGGACCTGCTAAATTTTGATATCAAAGCCTAAAATGAGCTCACAAAACGGATGGACACGAAGTTTCCTTAATAGAAATTTACCTAATCACTTTTTCCTTTAGTACGGCTCACTTGAGTCGTGGATTTTGATAAATTTTGGTTCCAAAGCCTAAAATGAGCTCATAGAACGGATGGACACAGTGAATTCCACAAAAACATTACGGTGGGTCCTAGCTGGTTCCCAGCACAGGAGCTTCATGCGAGAGCCAAATCCGCGTCCACCAGGGATATCCCTGATGGAATGCCTCTGTGGATCCCACTGTAATGTCTATATCTTATCCATGCCGTGCATCCGTTTTTATGGTTTTATGGTATGATCTAAAAAATGAGGGAAATCAAAAGCTCAAGTAATCCACACCGCAAGAAACAGTGAGACAATGATGCTCACCATTGAAACGACCCACTAAGATGTTTTTTGCCATCCAATCTATTCGTAAGGTCACACAAGACTAGATGTAGTAAAAACGGAAGCAGATTGGCTGGTGTAACACACCATCAAACTAGCTAGTGTGGGGACGTGTCGTGCAAAGACGAGCGCTGATGCTCCTTGAGCTCAAGTTATCAAAGTCACATGGGCCCACAATTATGTATTCATCATATCTACACGGTTCATCCATTTGGAGATAGCATTTTAGATCTTGCCACCAAAAATAAATAATTTACAAGTCTCAAGTCCACCACACCACGAATAGCAACGAGGATAATGATTCTCACCGCTAAAACATTCGTATGGATCATTACCGTCCAATCTGTTCATAAGGCCACATAGACCTGAACCCAAAAGGGTTTCAATGGCAGGCATTCAATCCTCCACTGCTTTTTACAGTGTGGCCCACTTGATTTTTGTATCTATTTTATTTTTCGGCCCAAGCCTTAAAACGAGCTCACCAAGTGGACAAACGGTTTGGATATAACTCATATCTTATGAAGGGACCCACAAAACTTGGCAACGTTAACCCATCAGCCGCGTTGGCAGTGTTTGGGACACCAGCCAATCCGCTTCCAGGAAAACACAAATTTCAGCTTTATCTAAAACTTCCTAGCAGGTTCAATCCCTACCATTTCATGGATTTACCTCGTTCCTTAAAATGAACTGAAAAAACGGATAAACGGTAGACGAAGCACATAAATCAAGGTGGGCCACACAGTGGCGTGTGCTGCAGGGGTTGCGTGGTGTCAGGCGCTGTGGGCCCACCTTAATGTAGCGCTTTATCGATGTTTTCCATCCGTTATGCCGGCTCATTTTATTGCATGATCTCAAAAATGGGCAGATCCAAAGTTAATGCCCTAATATGACGGTCAAAACTGATGGACGGTGTGGATAAAAAACACGTACAAAGACGGTGGGCCCGCAATGGTGGCGGCAGGATCAAGGAAATCCGCTCCGCATTAAGTTAGCCTGCATTCACAACTTGCACGTGAGATTCGCCTGATTGATTTGGATAAGATGGACCAGGGACAAAACGTTGATCTGAATCTGTGGATCCCACCGTGATGCATTTAATTAATCCACGCCATCCATCCATTTTTTGATATCATTTTAGGTTATTATACCAAAAAATTTGTAGATATAAGTCTCAAATGGACCACACCACAGTAAATAGTGAGGATAATGACCTTCACCGTTGAAACCTTCCTAGGGCCCACCATGATGTTTATTTGCCATCGAACCTGTTCGAAAGGTGAAACAGACCGGGATGAAGAGAAAACAAAAATTCCATCTTGACCAAAAACGTCTGTGCCCCTAGGAAGTTTTCAACAGTAGACATTCAATCTCATAAATTTCCTATAGTGTGGTCTACTTGAGATTTGGATATACCTCATTTTTGGAGTCATTCCATAAAATGATCTATAAAAACAGATGGTCGGTGTGGATGAAACACATACATCAAGGTAGGCCCGACAGAGTCGTGCCACCGTCCATGGTGGATGGTCACCAGACAATCCGCGACCAGCGTAATCTTGGTCTTCTGTTTCATATCGGCATCTTACGTAGAGCGGTTAAAAGCCATTTCAATGCATTGATAGCTTGCATCCTTTCTCACCGAACCACGTGAGATGCACGTGATGGATTTATGATGGGGACGTCCGTTAATCCAGCTTTGCGGAGTTCATGTACAAGTCATCTGATCCACACGCCACCATATATGCCAGCGTGGCAGACAGCTAAAACATCCAATCCATCCATCATTTGAATCTTACTGTGTAGATACTATTTCTGAAAGATAAAGGTGGTCCAATCAGTAGATTTGCCATGATATTTTAAATAAGAGAATGGTTTCCAAAACTATGTTCATTTACAACCGTAAATGTTTTTAGTTAGTTGTGGACCACCTGAATTGTAGACCGAACTGATTCTTTGGATACAGAATCTATATAGTAGTATCCTTGTGATGAATAGCTTGGATATTGCACCTGTATGCTACGTTGACATATGTGGTGGCGTTTAGATTAGCTGACCTGTACACGCGTGTGAGCTGAGTGGAGAGGGGATTAGGTATTTCCCGGGTAACACCTTAGTGGATGTTACCCTTACCGTAGGGCCCACTTTTTTTATTTATTGAATATCCACGCCGTCCATCTTTTACTCCATATTATTTTAGGATTTGATACCAAAATTAAAGCAGATGAAAATCTAAGGGGACCACACTACAGGAAACATTGTTGATTGAGTGCCTCACCATTAAAAATTCCAAAGCGTCCATCGTGAGGTGTTCGTAACGTTTATTTTCCATCCAACCTGTTTATAATATCAAGAGAACATGGATAAAGTGAAAATAAAATTATCGTATTGATCCATAACTTTTGTGGCCCATAAAAAGTTTTTAATAGTCATTTATCATTGTTTCTAGTGGTATGGTCCACCTTAAATTTTGATATTATTTAAGGTTTGGTATATCGTTCTAAAACGAGATGAAAAAACAGATGGACGGTGTGGATATACAAAAATACATCAAGGTAGGCCCTACGTGATACGGGTAACACCCAAACCATGTTACCCGGGTAACAGCTAATCCGTTCCCACATGTCTGATATTTAATTAGATCCTGACCATCCAAATTGCTGGCCCCATTCTGAATAGACAAATTAATACATATTCTTGAATTTGGACGACTGGCCATTCTTTTTACCCATCTTTAATGTCCACCAGCTGGACGGTCAGGAAAGTCTGATAACTTTGATCATTTGGACGTGCTCATCCGTCCAAAAATAAGGCCCAACATCCGGACCTTCTGGAACGTGCATTTATGCCACATGAACCGTTGACAAGTCAAACCATTTAATAAATGGCTAGAAACGCACAAAATAGTGTACTCCAAGATATCCAACGGCCATTCGACATTTCCACGGTATACAAGCATGCCTATCTTTACACTCGATCACGTGAGGTGCGCGTGATAATGCGTTCGAGACGCGTTTTTGTCTACAGATATAACGTAGACTTGAATATTTATTAAGGGCCATTTCTTTCCATGAAAGAAAATGACATTTTTCTTCTTTATAATATTAAGTCATCCAAAGTCATTTTAATTGAAATGATTTCAGACAAAATAATGTTTTTTTTGTATATTAGAGAAGTCAATGTCTGTGATTGAAGAGATGAAATTCATGTGCGTTTTAGCAATTTTGCATGACTTTAGTAGCTGTTTGTGAGGTCTATGGTAGGGGAGTGATTTGCTACTCTTAAAGGGTGTACAGAGGCACCTAGAAATTGCACATGTGGTGTATTAACTCAAATTGAATTGTTCTACTTGAGAGGCCAATTGCAAATAAGTTCAAAGTCAAAGAATCAGATTCATTAAATGTTCTCAACATCCTGTTAATGGACATTAGTACATCGAATTTGGATAGTTGAATATATATTCAACTAGATCTCCTTATAGCATTGGCTTAGATAAAGCTTATGATAGAGTCTCTAAATAGTTAATGTGATGAATATTGGGAAAGAAAGGAGTTTCAATTGGATATATTACCAATAGTATGATTAAGGATAAATACGAGGGCTAGTTTAGTCCGTGAGATTAAATGATATGAAATTGTATTAGATGGGATTAATACCATTATTGCATAATGGTTGCATATATGGAAATAGCATGGTAATTTGGACTTCCAATTCTCATGTTTGAGATAAAATTCTTACTATGGAAAAAAAATATATTGTATTAAGCAATATCTCGTTTGGTGGACTATGAAATTGTAATCAACAAACTAAATTTATAATGGATGTTGGTCACTTCTACACATATAACTAGAATGTCACGTGGAAAGGTGTATATAAATGGATGGCATGGATAAAATACATGCATCAATGTGGGGCCCACATCTATAGTGGATTTCAAAATCCATTGGAAATCCCACATGGGATTAAATGTAATTCCATCTCACCTAATCCCAACCCTTCATGTTCTCTCCAAATGAGGGATGGAATTTGCATGGGACCAAATGTAATTCCGTCTCACCTAATCCCATCTAAGCCCACATACCTGACAAGCCCTAATAAATACGAGATTTCATTGGAGAAGAGTCAAGTTAGTTTTCAATTACTATGGATTTGCTCTGCTAATCGACTTCAAGTGTTTACCTTATAGCGTTGGTTATGGATGAGTTAATAAAGCATTTGCAAAAAAAAAAAAAAAAGATCTCATGGTGTATGTTGCGTATAAATGACATGGTTTTTTTTGATAAAATAAGGAAGGGTGTAAACATAAAGTTAGATTTATGGAGAAGTGCTTTAGAATCTAAATGATTTAAAAGTTGTTGATTTTTTTATTTTTTATTTTTTAAAAGCATATGGAGTGCAATTTTAGTAACATTATGGGAAAATTGAATTAGTATAGATTTGTTAACCAAGAAGTTTTTCAAAATGTCACTTTCACTATCTTGCATTGATAATTCCTGAGAGTGAAGCGGTTAAGAAGGATGTTGCTCATGTAATTGAAACGGGGTGGAAGAAATAAAGATGTACCTCTAGAGTTTTATGTAATCATCATGTACCACTTAAGCTAAAAGGGACATTTTGTAGGATTGTTAAAAGACTGGTCATGCCATATGAGACAAATGTTGGGCAATTAAGGAACTACATGTCCATAAAATGAGTGTAGCTTAAATAAGATCGCGGAGATGGATGAGTGACAAGACAATTAAGGATAAAATTAAAAATGAGTGCATTTGAGAAATTTTAGGATTAGCACCGTTAGGTAACAAGATGAGAAAAAGTATACCTTGTAGAGTTTAGTCATGAGTAATGAAGGCAAAAAAAACTACACTGGTTAGAAATTTTGAGTTCTCCTAAGTTGAAAGCTCTAAAAGGGCAAATGAAATATTCAGAAGGACGCGAATGAAGATAGTAAGAAAAAACTTGATAACCTATGGTGTAACCAAAGTCATGGCTCCTTACAGAGTGTAATGACTGAAAATAATTCATGTAGCCAAGCACACTTAATTAGTTGGGATAAGGCTTAGATAAAGATGATGATGAACAATTCATTAAAAACCCACTAATTAGCTAATTAAAAAACTCAATCAATTTAATTTTTATATATGATCCTTGTGAAGTGAGGCAATTTGCACAATTGCAGGTATATGCTATATAATTTTATAGTCAGGATTCGACTAGGATTTTGTTGTTTCAAAATCTTCATTTGGTCGATGCAAAGTCTAACATGGCCTATCTTGGTAATTGATGATCCGAAGATGATAGGGCTTGTCAGGATCAGACATTTGATATCTTCTAATTTA
This sequence comes from Magnolia kwangsiensis, assembly GCA_037074715.1. NCBI lineage: Eukaryota > Viridiplantae > Streptophyta > Magnoliopsida > Magnoliales > Magnoliaceae > Magnolia > Magnolia kwangsiensis. Next base: position 41,929,652 of record CM073574.1, read on the forward strand.
ATTAGAGAGGGCTTTAAATTTATATGAAGAAATCAAGAAAAAAATATTTTGAACGTGGTTTTTACTTACTAAAAGGATTTTCAATTTCTGACTTCAGCTTACACACTGATCTAATGGGTCGGCTTTGAATAGCTGAGACTCCATGTTTCGATAGTTTAAATTAGCTGATGAACTGTTGGATCATGAATTGATTAAATTTTCAAAAGAAATTAACGAGAAGAAAAACTCGTTTTATATGGGAGGAAAACATGTTGTTTCTGAACTACATGCATGCACTCGTGTGTGGTGTGCTTCATACCTATGATCAGCTAAGGTTGAATTGGCTTTTAAATTTATCAATGGTCATGAAACTTAACGACCCACCTAATATGCGGTTAGATTCACCGAAACACACTTCTAAATCAATTCTTCTAAATCAGGTAATTAAAAAAGATAATACTTAAAATCAATGGTTAGATTGCCTTTAAAATCACAATTTGAGTGGCCCACAAAGTTCTTTAAGTAGTTAAGGCGTAGATACTCTTTCATATTGACGGAAAGATCATGACTTATCTGGTGAGGGAGAATAATATAGGGTGTGCATGCATTCGCTAGATCCTTACAAGTTTTAGAAACCGTAGAATGCGTAGGATTCTTTCCGGAGGATCTAAGAGCTGTGAAAATAGATTCAGACATATCTCAATGTTATATGTAAACTAGTAGATTGGTCAGAGATCGTTCATAAAATTGAAATGATAGTTGTTGTGAAATTTTCATGCAAGTCATCTGGTGGATATGATGAGAAATATGTTAGTTCGTTGATCTTGTGAGTTTGACTCCAAGATTGAAGATGCACGGTTCAATTAGATTAATTAAGTATTGTTTAAATTTTTATCATCATTGAATTGCCACAAATATGTTTTTTCAATATTAGTGTCGAGTATGAATGTGTACACCATAGAAAACTTTAGATAAGACTTAAACAACATTATTCGGTTTTAATATTGAAGATCTTTGTATATGCCAACCACCAGGTGAAATGATCCGAGAAAGACCTTAGGTTAGGTGCTTTCGAAAAATGATTAAATTGGATAGGGTACAGTGTAAGTTCACTGAAGTTCAGCCAGCCTAACTTCGGTTTCGACCGAGTTTTCAGATCTAAAAAATGAAAAAAATCTATTACAAGTTCAAGGTTCGGCTAGCTTAACTTGAAGTTTAACCAGCCCGAAGAAAGTTTGGGTCAATTTTTAATAAAGAATTCTCAAAATTTTAAGGGAATTTAGCCAGCCGAATTTTGGATCAATCATATCCCGCACAGTCCGATAGTCGTTGGAACGGATTTGTTAGAATCCTGCCAGCCGAACATAATGTTAGGCTGACTGAATTTTCAAATCCTTTGGCTATAAATAGGGATCTTCTTTCATTTTATTATACAACAAAATTCACTCATAAACCTTTTGCAAGTAAGAGAGAAGATGAGGTCCTTATCAAGTTATTTGTGCAGTATTCATTAATTTTATTTAGCCTATTCAATTTCCTTTCTCAAGTTGATTTTAATTGCAATTAGAGAGTAATTTGTACTCTACTTGAGAAACAAATAATTAAATTTGCAACAATAGGATTTATATTTCTTGAAATATACTAGATCTCTATATTCTCTTTGTTTAAGCATATATTGCTTTCTCGACACTCAAGAAAGAAGATTATCACTTCAAGCTTCTACTACATCTATGAATCATCATTTGAAGAAGATAAGTACAAATTGTCAATTATATTATTTTATTTGGATTTTTCTGAGATAGCCCTGAAATCTCTATGGGTTAATTTGTGATAGCCCGTGAAAATCGCAAAAGAAGTTTTCTTGTCATAGCCCATGAAAATCACAAGAAATGTAAAAGGTTGTTAAAATGAACCTGTGAAAACATTTAAATAGTGAAAGCCAAAATTACAAGGGTAATGATTTTGGGAGTGGAGTTGGTGTGGGTTTAAGTATTGAACCACTATAACCTTTTGTGCCTATATGGTGATTACTTATTTCATTATTTGTGGTGAATATTATATTTATTTCATTCTTTATAGTGAATGTTATATTTATTTCATTCTTTGTAATGAATGCTATATTTATTTCATTGTCTCTTGCTAGTTTAAAAGTTTGATTTTAAAGACATCGTGATATAATATTGTCCTTCCTAAAAACTATATGAAGGTTGTCATATGAATTATTTGGAATCAAAGTTTCAATACTTTAGTGATTAAGGTTATTTATTCTGCTTTATTTTGAAGAATTTGGAATCAAAGTTTCAATTTCCTTTCTCATCTTTTAGATACACCTAACACTTGCAGGTAGAATGAGTCTTTTAGCTTTACATTATTAGCACCATTTACTCTATCCATTCATGGCCTTTCCAAACGGTGATCGTTTGCGTTTTCGTCACCGTTCGCATTGAACGCAAACGCAACCATATGCAATCTTACCACTGTAGTCCAATATTAAGAGTAAAAAATCTATAAAATTTTCACCGATTGAGGTAATTATGGTGAATAACATAAATACATCTAATTTAACAAATTTAGACTTTAGGGTTACGATTACAATCATGCCCTTAATGGATTATCAATGAAATAGTTCGATTTGGCCCAGTAAGCAGTTGGCATTGACAGTTGAAAGACAAGAAATCCATAAGGTGAAACAAAAGGTTAGGTTTCACTTTCTATCCCAATAGTTGATGTCAGCTCCTAAAGGATAAGTAATGGGCTCAAATTGGGCCGCATCAAAACTAAACTATATGATATGAATATTAATTAATAAGAATTCATAAGTCTGGCTTTAACATTCACAAGTTGTATGGTCTAAATAGAACATTTAATCCCATTCAAGTGGATGGTCAGATCCTTTATTAGAGTCCATAAAATGGATGAATTAGATCTGATACTCAAGGTCCACATGATGAAAAATCTAGGTGTTTGATCATCCACCAAATGAAAAGTTCAAATTGTATGCTCATTAAAAGTTGCATAGACAGTCCAAATCTAAGATAATAATTATGAAAACAGGCCTAATAGAAAAGTTTATGTACATATTTTAAAAGCACATCAAACGAGGGATGATGTTGGGCCTGGCTTAAAAAGGAGAGTGAGTTGAAAAAATGGCATGCCTTTAGACTTTAAATAGGTATGGCCCAAAACAAAGGCTAGCCATACATCTGAAGCGGGTTTGGACCAGTGGCCCGCCCACATGGCCCATTGAATGAAAAAATGGGTGCAAGCGCATAAGGGAAGCCTGATCGTGGGCTTAAAGTCGTATAGAAAAACCCAACAACCCATAAGTTTTATATCTTGTTTGATTGAAAATAAAAGGAAGAGAAAAGCCTAACCCTTTGCTCTGGCACCCACATCTTATACGCTTCGGATCCTCTCCACACCAATGAAAGGTCACCGCAAACAATGGTGGGAGAGGAGAAGCCAAAAAAGCCAATAGTCATATGTAACTATTGATGTCAGCGATAGAGTAGCTACACCAACAAACCGAAAGCTAGTGATCGTTTGCTGAAATCATTGGCGACCAGGGATTAAACCAGAATCTCTGATCGACCATACTAAGAATGCACACCAATGCTACCAAAATCGAAAGAGAGGAAGATGGGTCTGTAGCCATGACAATTTTCTATCCATGGGAAATGCGATAGGGTTTTATGAATGATTTTGAAGGGTAATTTTGTTCCCGATGATCTCCTTCTACCTCCTTAGTTCTTTTGGTAGATCTACATGATACTGTCAATGGCAGCTCATGTCCCTGCAGCCATGCAAGGCAAGAACAGAAGGAAGAGAAAGAGAGAGGCTTGGGCATCTCGTTCTTAAGGGTTTCTGGTATGTGATGCACAACTAGTCTTACCACTTCTATAATTGTCGAAGTTCGGCTTCAAGATCGAGATCCAAAATCTTGCTACTTATCAACCATAGAAACTGGCAACAACAGGGCTACTCGATCTAGATCCCCCCCCCCCCTTCTTTTTTTTTTAAGAGATTGAATAGGTTTTACCAAGTGCAAGCTCTATTTGGACTACGGTTTTGATCTTTATGGGTTTGTGAAAATCCCATTAGAATCAAACGTTAACAACAATGCAGGATACAAACTCTCAATGATAAGATCAATTATCCAGATTTGAGTGTGGATATCCACAAATGAATGTTCCAAATCTAGGTCTTGATTGGAAAATGAATTTCACCACAAGATTTGCCATAAGCAATTCATAGTTGGCTCTAATACCAATTGTAAAATATGTGCAGAATTGAAATGGACCGAGTTATGCATCGAGTATGGAGATCAAATAAGCTGAATAAAAGGTAGACCTGATTGAAAAGTCATAGTCATAAGTAATTGTCGGAGTATTCCACACTTGACACCTTTTAGAGAAGCACCGAGATGGGAATGAAAGCTTTAGTCGTATGTAGGCTTAGGGACCCATTCATGTTTATATAGTTTAGAGGTTGAGGAGTTTGGAACCCATCGAAATTCCTCTCCCTAAGGCTCCACACTAATTTGTTAATCCTAGTCCAGCTAAAATACTATGCGTGCGACACAATTATAGTGCACAATCTCATGCACGATTTTAGATGAATCACAACTAAGTGGAGTCCACTGGTATGTCTGATCACATTATCCAACCCTTAAGGTGTTCTAGACCGTTGATCAATAAAGCCCACCTTATAGAATTCTTACATCTAATACTTCTACTTTAATTCTCTTATGCTCTTATTCAAGTCCTTTTAAGTTTTCCTCTTATTCTCTTTCTCAACCCTCTAGTCTTTTAGCAATATCTTAAAAAAATAATATGAAATTTTAAAATAACTAAGTACTTTGGACGCAAATTTCTTGGTGACCATACCACCATAGATGTTTGTAGTGACCCAGTGTGGTGAGATTTGATTGAATCACATGTGGTTGTTACATATAGACCCATGCAGAGCATGTTTGAAAGGGATGCCCAACATTATGTGTTAGGCACTTTAGAAACCACTGCAATGATATCAACATCATCCATCTATCTTGCCAGCTCATTTTAGGTCATGAACTCATAAATGAAGGAGATAGGAACCACCGTAATGACTTCAACGTCATCCATCTATCTTGCCAGTTCATTTTAGGGCATGAACCCAAAACTGAAGGAGACAGGCACCACTGTAATGATATCAACGTCATCCATCCATCTTGCCAGCTAGTTTAAGGCATGGACCCAAAAATGAAGGAAATAGGAACCACGGTAATGATATCAACGTCATCCATCTATCTTGCCAGCTCATTTTAAGACATGAACCCAAAAATGAAGAAGATCAGAAGCACAATTGGACCACACCACATCAAACAGTAGTCATTGAATGCCCACCACTACAAACTTATAGAGGCCACATGTTGATACTTCTCAGAGTCTACCATTCCGGCAAAGACTAGAACCCATGGTTAAGTATTTATCCAAACCTATCTTTGATAGCAGCATGTAATCTAATCAAATCCCGTCCTGTCCTACCATATCATCACAAGCCTCGTTGGTGGAAGGGTCACCATACAATCCACCACATTTAATTACTCGCATTCCCTAAAAGACTTGAAGAAAAAGGGAATTATTTAAAACATTAGGAGAGGTTGCCGGCCATGGGCATGCATCCATTGATCAGAAATGTGACAGAAATAACTCCAAACTGCATAAATAGAAGGATGAAGAGTAGATTAGGCATGTCCCATAATCAGATTGTGAGACAAGTCCCACTGCATCTTAACGAATATTTATTCGTAGAATTTGGACCGTTCAATGCTTTTATTTTAGTTGTCCGCTAGATGACCACGAATAAAGGCATTTAAGATCAGATGTTCAGTATAATCTTCTGATGACTATCCATATCAAGTGGCCCACAATTTGGACGGTTTAGATGAACGTAAATGTATAAGTAGTGTACAATTTCTCTGTGCACCTGAATGGGATTCCCACCTCAATACAAGCTTCTTAGCTTTGCTTGATGGATGGAAGGATATTTTAGTAATTAAGAGACACTTTAATTTCATCTACTAAGATTAGGTACGTTTCCTTATCAGGCGGTTACAAGATCAGTGCATGAGGTCTCTGCCCAAATTTATAAGCTGATAAAGAGTGTACAAAAAGACATAAACACCCTTTGGTCAATGAAAGTTCAAATAAATATCCTACACTATACAAGGTCATTTTCGTCATAAAAATACATTTGATTTTTTAAAAAAGCTTCTGCTTATAATCACCAAAAATAATAATGCATTGACGTCGAGTCTAGACAATAAAAAATTTTGAATTCACCACTACTTTCTAAATGGTGCTGATTAATACACGGTACAAATGTCACGGATGTAATGCAATCCAGACCATCCAAATATGGGCCTACACCGGGTGAAGCTTAGCCCATAATTCCACCAATTGACCATCCTAACCATCCAATTGGGGGGCTATCAAGATAGGAGGTTAAAATGGACGGTCCAAGTTGACAGATGCACTCAGATGATTAAGATAGTCCGATTACTAAGATTTTCAGGTTGTGCTTCATCCATGAAGGGACCCCACATTTTTTAGGGATTCAAATGTATGGCAATGGATACGGTGGACAAGTCACTGCCAATTTATAAATGGTGGCAAACTAACCCGCTAATTGAAAATTGAAATAACATACTAGTACTTACCAAAAGTCAAGAGGAATTAAATTTTAGAAAAACGTTAATACTCTGGCAGAATATGACAGATGATACGCAGGCACGTAGAAATTACTTAAATATTTTACAATGGAATATTATAATTCAATTTAAACCGTCCAAATTATTTCTATCACCTTATATTTATTATGGACCAAAATTTTAACGTATTCGATTATGTGGATATTAGATTGGAGGACATATATTGGACGATTAAAATTTGAAAATATTCACTAACCTCATTTCAAGAAACAAGCTTCCAGAAATCAGAGTTTGGAATTGTTCAACCAATCTGATTTTAGGTAGGTTCCACAATTTAGTCGGTTTAACTTGAGTTAACATATACCACATGTACCAATTCCACGTGACTGCGTATCAAGTGTCATACGAACCCAGAGTATCAAAAACTCCCCATTAAATTTTCGTGATGCAAAAGGCAGACGAGCATGTGGGCACATGCATTACTATACACCGGTACGTAAATAAACTATGATGTTTGGTAATTCCACTCGCGTGTAGACTGTCCCCATTCCACACGCACCACACACGTAAATATGTAACACTCGTACGAGATCTGATCTTTCCACATAGTTGATAATCATTCTTGAATATTCTTCTTCGAAAATTATATGGTTTACTGCTCATATGGGTCCACAATAAACAACATAAACTCATGGTCAGAACAATTTTTTCTAGCAGTCCATTTGTTTTGTTTATTGTGGCCCACATGAAGTGTTATATGGTCTAATGCTTCTAATGTTATATTCAAAAATTATATACCACCTTTTAAAAAGATCTGATCATCCACTTCTCCCATTTCCACACGTGTGCCTGCATGTGAATGGACACGGCTAATCACTACTAACATATGATGTAACCCACATCTTACTTGAAGTGAATTGTAATAATTTATTTTTTTAAAAAAATCGAAAATAAGTAAGCTTATTCGAAGATATCACATGTGCGGTGGTAATGATATGGCCCATTAAATGATACCCATGTGGCTTCATATCCTAGTGCCCTTAAGCACAACTGCCCAAAAAATAACTAACCATGTGGAACGCCATCACATGAATATTTGACCAGGTAGGCTTATTAGGTAAAGTTGATTAGGACTCCATCACTAATCAGGAGATTTTGATTTTGGATAGTTAATGGCACATGGTTTGACGGTCCACGTGGACACTAAAGCATACTCTCGATCGGTTCCTTTCCAACCAAGGAGATTGGACCGAAGACTTTTTATATGCAAATAAAGCTGGTCTCTTGCTTATTAAAACATGAGGAGAAGGACTTATATATATAATTGTCTTGTGCAATAGTAAGCTAACGATTACATTTAAAGATTTATATGGTTGTAATTTTAAAAATATTTGAAAGGATATTTTATTGCAAATATCATATTTTACCAAATAACGCCTGGTGCTCCAAACAATTACTTTCCTGGAGGAAAAATTAAAGTATTGACTCTTTTATTTTATTTTTCTTTACAGTAAAGTAAAGTAGGAAATTAAAAATTATAAAGCCCATAAGATATGTATGTGTCTCACATCTAACTCATTCAATAAATACATTCTAACAATATTATTAAATGTATCAGGATTATAGATAATTGATACATAAGGCAAGTCATTTCGTAAAAGATAATACCCACCATTCAAAATATCTTAATTCAAGTGTAGTCCATTTGTTGATATGAGCTTAATGTTTTATTTATATTATCCATGTATGGTGCATTTGTTGGACGGCTTAAATGTTATACATATACTACTTGGGCGTTACAGGTTTAACCTTTTTAATACTTAAAAAAAGAGTATATTTATAAATTTCTACTTGAAAAAGTAAGTTTCTATAATTCTTAATACCATGGGCATTATTTGGTAACAAGTAGTTTACTAGGGAATTTTGCGGTAAAAATCCCTATACCATTTCAGGGGGCATTTTTGTGAGTAGATGAACCAATGCATCAACAACTTGGGTGGTTCACCAACTAGATAAAAGATATTATTTTGATAAATATCATTAATTCGATCATTTGTGATGGCATAAGAATCATCAATAGCCTTTTAAACAGCCTTTTTTTTTCCTCAAATGAGATGACAATGAAAAATATTCTTCTTTGAAATTGTTTTTAAAATTTTTACATTTGAGGTATTTCTTAAAATATTATTAGAAAATCTCTTTGAAAAAAAATAATAAATTGTTTATTATAAATTAATAAATAATTTAAACATATTTAATATATAATTGAAATCATTTTATAAAAAATTATAAATTAAATATATTTTGAAAATCTAATAATGTAACATTTCTCCTCTGCAATAAAGAGATATATATTCCATAAATAATGATGACGTATCCCAATAAAATATACTCAAGTGCATATAACGACTACAAAAAATATTATAGAAAAGGTAAAATTGTCTTTATTTCATTAGTAGTAATCTTTATCTTTCATTGTGGGTCCCACCATGCAAATGGGCTTTATGTTTGTTAGGGTGCATTTGGTTGCACCAGACGTAGAGAAAGATTTTTCCACCTGATTAGAAGATGAGCACATGCCAATGATCGGAGCTGCTAAGCTGGAGATTCCTACGGGTTAGATCCCACACTTCAAAAATCAGAAAAAAAATTTTACATGTACGGAAAATCTGGATCACTGATCAATTCTCTTAATCAGTTATTTATGTTGTGTGCACGTGACCCACTAGATGATCTAACCAGCCTGATTTTAGATGGATGTGATTTACGGATGGGCATCTCCTGTTGAGATGGTTGGATATCTCACACGTTTTCACCATTGTCACGTGTGAGGCGAGTGCTCTTAGGCTAGCATTCCTGGCAGCGGATTCTCAGTTTCGGAGATTCCAACTAGGTTGTCAATGGGCCAGTCGGGACTATAGAACCGGAATTTTAAATTGTGCCGGCCCGGAACAGTTCAAAACCCGGGCTGAGACCAACTCCAGGCGTAGCCCGTTGACAGCCCTAATTCCAAGGCCTTGCTTTTCCGACGCTTTTCTCATGTACGGTACAATGACAAAAATACCGTACGAGACAGGTCGGTTCAAAACTACAGTTTTCCGTTGGGACGGGGATCAGGTGGTGTGTTGGGCGCTGTGGGGCCCACCTTGATGTATATGTTTAATATCCACACCGTTCTTCCGTTTTTACAGCTTATTTTAGTGCATAAATTCAAAACTGAAGTAATACAAAACTAAAGTGGACTACACTACTCAAGAAAAAGTGTGATTAAACGACCACCATTAAAAACTTATTTAAGGGCCACAAAATTTTTGGATCAAGATTATATTTTTGTTTTCCATCCAGGTCTGTGTGACCTTATCAACAGGTTGGATGGAAAATAAACGCAACAATGGGCCCTAAGAAGGTTTCAACGGTGGATGTCACTCTCCACAATGTTTCCTTTAGTGTGGTTCACTTGAGCTTCAGATCTTCTTTCTATTTCAGATCAACATTTAAAATGAGCGGATAAAACAGATGGACGGAGTGGATATAGAAAAAAATACATTAGGGTGGGCCCCAAATCGCCCAACACATTACACACCACAGCTGCTGGTCGTGTTGCCACCTAATCCGTGTGTCGCGAATCAGGATCCAGCTTACGTCACCATCCACCGGTTGCCACCCGATAAAATAGTCCGATGATTTAGACGGTCTAGAATCTTAATGCTACAATGCTGATTTTATCTTTGATTTTTAAAATTGAATACGAGCCATTAAAAAATTTCTTTTCATTTGTTCTAAATTCATCTACAGAGCAACCCAAAACATGGACGGTTCCGATAGGTCCTGAGCCGCGACAGACGCAAAACGAAATGGATACAAATTGTGGGTAGGACAACCCCACCCATATTTTTTATTATTTTTTATTTATTATTTTTTTTTACACACGCACACACACCCTCACACACTCACGCGAGTGGAATTTTACCACCTATGGATACTCAAACCCTTGATCGGGTGTTGAAGCTCTTGCGAGTCTACCACCCGAGCAAGAGTAGGGATCCGACAACCCCACCCATATGTACACACAAGCTATACACGTGCCAACGGCAAGTTAATGGGACATCCGAGAGGTTTATGACGTGGATCACTGTAACTAAAAAAAATCTCACTGGTCGATCATCAGGCGGGCCACCCCATGCAGAAAGATTGGACGGTAAAGATAAAATAGGAAATGGTCCATGTTCAACGTACGCGTGTGGACCAGCCTATTTTTCGCATGCGGCGTCTTCACGGTGGAAGCCACCTAATGCGCCTGTCTATTGACCCATACACTTGTCATGGTCTCACCAGACGCGGTTTTGCTGGTGATACCAGCTAGCTATAGCTGGTGTCAAAACTCCGTGGACTCTACGACGGTGATGGTTTTATCCATGCCGTCCATTCATATTTCCAGCTTATAGTAGGGCATGAGCACTAAAATAAGGCAAATCAAAATCATAAGTAAGGTAAATCACACGGCAGGTGGTATACCCTTGAGAGTTTCAACACCCGGTGAAGGGTCCCAGTATCCATAGGTGGTGAAATTCCACAGCGGCGTGAGTGTGTGAGCGTGTGTGTTAAAAAAAAAGGTAGACCCCACTGCAAAATTTTAAAAAACGTTTATTAATTGAACGTCCATTTTTTAAAGCTTTCTAAAGGTCAATATCATGTTTATTTGTCATCCAATCTATTAAAGCAGAAACACAAATATCCGCTTAGATTTAAAACATAGGTGGGCTTTAAAAAAGTTTGTACCGACAAGAGTCCAATTCCTACTATTTCCTGTAGCGGTCCTCTTGAAATCTTGGGCTCTAAGCTGAAAAAGTGAATGAACAGCTTGGATAAAGCACATGCATCATGGTAGGCCCCACAGAGCATTGACACAAGCTAACCAGCCAATGTTTTTTGGCTAGCTGAACTGTCATCGGTCTCACCCGTGCCGCATGTAAAGGTTCCTAAGGGGCTAGCAAGAAAAAAAGGGTCACGTGAAGCCATGTCAGTCATTGCAAAAGGTGGGCCACACAATCGGCTGTCCAATGAGCTTGAAGTTGTGTGATTTGTGTTCCCTCAATGATTGGATGATCAGCCTGATTTTCATAAATCTTGATTATCTTGGTGTGGCCCACACTTTGTACGGATATGATCGTATAAAAGTGAAAAGTTGGAAGAAAAAATGGTGGTATGTGAAAGTTCAATCCATCTGATTTATCTGATTTTTGGGGTGCTGCCGTACAACGACTCGAAGGTGGCCCTTTCCTCCCTCTGTCTAGAAGATCCAATGAAAATCCAACCGTTAACTTACTCTACGACCCTTGTTTCACTAATCGGATGGCTAGGATTGGCCTGAGAGACACCTTTTGCAAAGAACGGTTCCGATGAGTGATGAAGAGCCTGGATTACCTCTTCCACCCATATGAAATTTCCAACCATTTATAAATAACAAAACATGTGTGGCCCACTTAATAAGTGGCTGTTGTTGAGTTTTCTAAAAGATTATCTTTATGATGGGCCAACTTATTATACGGATTAGATGAACGAACAACATTAAAAGTGGGAAGTTGTCCACGGTCCGCTGGTTGGACCGTAAATTATTGTACAACCGGTTGTACTTGAGACCTTCTCTTGTCACGGTGTCTTTGCCACGGTCCACCTCGAACGCCACGTGGGATACGAGAATGTTAATTTCTACCGTCCAATTCATGGGCCCCACACAGTCGAAAATCTCGTCGATTTCGCGATCCTAACCACCTGGCTCTCTGGCGAATTTGGGTAGCTCATCACTTTCTTTCGGTCATCCATCCTATGGTAACCGATTTTACGGATGCGATCACTCGACTACTTTGGGCTGTACCCACTGGCGGGGATTGAGAACCACCCCCACCAGGAACTAGCTACAGACGGACGGTTCTGTCGGGGACTCTGTAGGGCCCATCATGATGTATGTGTTTTATCCATGCCGTCCATCTATTTTGACAGAGCATTTTAGGTGATGATCCCCAAAACGAGGCAGATCGAATACTAAAACAAATCACACCGCAGGAAATAGTGGGGATTGAAATCCTACTGCTGAAAATCTCTTATGGGCCACAGAAGTTTTGGATTAATCTGATATTTATGTTTTCATTTCATCCAGGTATATGTGATCTTATGAACAGGGAGTATGAAAAATAAACATCACGGTGGGCCCTGGGAAGGCTGCAACGATGGAGTCATTGTTACCACTAATTCCTGTGGTGTGGTACACTCGAGTCTTCTATCTGCCTCCTTTCTGGGCTTATGCCCTCAAATAATCTTTCAAAATAGATGGACGGCTTGGATAATATATATATATATATATATATCCCCTAACAGGACCGTCCGTCTCTTGCTAGGTCCCGGTGGTGGTTGTGGGATTACTACCCAATCCGCGCCCCTAACCGTACAGACTGAAATTTGTATGGTTCAGACAAACGGCGTGCATGTCGAGTTCGTTTTGCCTCTGTCCCGACTCAGGATCCAGCGTCGTGTGTGTGGTCACCCACTTGGGCCCACATGCCGAGTGATCCGACGATCAGAACCGTCCATATTCCGTACTGTGTACTCTATGCTATAGGAGCCACCATTGGAAAATTACTATGAACGGATTATGTGACCATCACTATCTATCGCAAAATTTATAACATTTAAAAAAAATCAATGGATCGTATTCAACTCTGAAATCGAAGCTTAGGGTCATCATTGAAGTACAACCACAGGTAAAAGCTTATGCAATGGACTAACGATAACATGGACAGTTCAAATAATCAGATCATCTAAGCATGTGGACCCAGTGAACGGCGACACACGCTGGAAACTAAGTCGCGACGGAGGCAAAGCGAACTCGCGCATGAATGCGGTTGTTTTTACTCTATCCAGCTAGAAAAAAAAAAATTTAAATAAACAATATAAAATAAAGGAAAAAAAAAAAGAAAGTTGCATGGTCAGCAGGAATGGTACATGTGGACCTATAGATAACCCTGACCATTGATCTCATGGGCCCCACTGTAGGTAACGAATATATAATAATTCTTCCAGATCAGAGAACCTTGACCCTCCGATCTTTTCTTTCTTTTCGGTTGAACGCGGGCCTTTATCACATGGTGGTCCACTGATTGGAGATGACCCATGATATCATCTCTTCAATCTGGGACCCATGATATCATCTCTTCAATCTGGGCCATTCCAACCACCGGACCCACTCATAATTCACTAAAAATTAAACTCATGATGATCCGGACCGTTCATCCAGAAGGCCCTTCCTAGATACCCCAAACTGCAAAAGTCCAAATTAGAAACTCAGAAACAACATTTCCATATCATCTTGTATTGATAGTTAACGTTATACTGGGACCTTTAAGATGAACGGTCTGGATCATCGTGAAGTGGACAGAAGGGTCGAGCTCTGTAAAGTGTGATTAGCCCACTCAATAGAAGAAGCTCTTTGAGCAGAAAAAAGCAACTAAAAAAAAAAGAAAAAAAAAAAAAAATAGAAGAAAATCCAAGAAAAGATATGCCATGCAAGGAAGCATCCATCCATGCACTTGAAAACGTTCTCGGTTGACCGTCTACAGCCCGTACTTAGAATAAACCCCCTAAAAATAATAAAATAATATTTTAAAATTAAAAAATAAAATAATAAAAAACCCCACCACTGAAAAAAGGCTCGCCCTCCCATTTTCCACCCTTCCTCTCTCAGATCTCTCTCCCTCTCTCTAACCCCAAAACCCTAAAACCTCCGATCTCGCAAGCTACCTCTTCTCCAGCGAAAATCTCCGGGCTGTCCCCCTCATTGCTTGGACCGGATTCGGACGCTTCGAGCCGGGTTCTCCGGCATCCGGCCCGGTCTCCTGAGCGGTTGTGGAGGGGGAGAGATGTACAAGAATCAGCTGCAGGAGCTGGCACAGAGGAGCTGCTTTAACCTTCCGTCGTATTCGTGTATTAGGGAAGGGCCGGACCATGCACCGAGATTCAAGGCCGCCGTTAACTTTAACGGCGAGATCTTCGAGAGCCCTAACTTCTGCACGACGTTGAGGCAGGCCGAGCATTCTGCCGCTGAGGTTGCTCTTAATTCGCTCTCCAACAGAGGGCCATCGCACTCGCTTGCTGCTAGGATCTTGGTAAGAGAGAGAGAGAGATAAGGAGAGCCAGCTTTCGTCGTTCCGTTAGGGTTTTTTCCCTGCTGTTAGGGTTCCGTTTCGTTTCTGCTAGGGTTTATGTGTTCTTCTGCTTTCCGTCTTCTCTGTTTTGTTTTGCTGGTTTGGAAATTTCTTTTCTTTTCTTTTTTTTTTTAAAAAAATCATTTTTGAAGAGGAGGAAAATACTAACTTGCGCGCTGGGTGGATCGCTTTGTTCGGCGCACTCTTCGCAACGCGGCGCGATTTTGCTGAGAAATCGCTGCGCTGCTAATGTGCGCCGGAGGGAGAGAGCTCCCCATCAGCTCGATTCGGGCTTCCCGACTTTATCAGCCCTCGGCAGGCGCAAGTTAGTTAATGTGCGCGCGATAGGAGACGCGCGTTCCCTGGCGGTCCTATCGAGCTCGCTCTCCTCTTATACGCTGGATTCTGCTAAAGACCTTGCCGCGGCGGTGCACATTTTGCTAATGTGCGCCGTATGGGAAGGGGCGTATGCATGGAGGGCAGCTGCGCTCGATTTAGCTAAAAGGCGTCCCAGAGCCTTCCTAGCACCGGTAAGCTATTGTGCGCCAAAGGGAGAGGTTGCATGTCCTCATGGAGTACCTCTTTGGAAAATCTCCAAGGATTCGATCCTTCAGGATCTTGCATGGTTTCCCGTTGCGTCTCTGCTACTGTGAACCGTGTTTACTTGAGCTTTATCACACACCTCATGCCTTCCGCAGCGGCCCACTGAAAGGATGTCTTAGCTAATTCAGAAAATTACCAAAATGCCCTGGGCTTTTTTTGGGGAAACGATTGCAAATACTTCGAATTTCAACTGAAATTTTTAGTAATTCGGAAATTAGCAATCGATAAGGTTCTCAAAAGTGTCGAAAAATACTCTGCAAGATGCTATTGTCAGCCACACGTTTGCAGAATTCCAGTTCGTCTAATATCAAGGTGATCAAAGTGGATGGGGTATATGCTGAAGATTGTACTGATCTAATGATCCTGATTGTCGAATTAGAGGCTATCGAAGAAACAGGTACAAATGTCATGGTTAGCAGTCCAAATTTAGCAGCCAAAATCGGATGGTTGGGATGATCTGATCAGTATTATGTATGGATCATGCTCCATCTGCAATCTGTCCTACAATTTGGACAGTTCAAGCATGGATGCCATTGTCAGGCCCTCAAGCCCCAGCATGTTATTATGGAATTGGTATCTAAACCCACCATGATTGAGAAACACAACCTTTTCTACTCATAATAAGACATATGAAGCAGGACTTCCACTTGTTATCTGTGACTAGGTAAATTGATTATTGTACTGGTAAAGAGACGTGATCTGCTGCTCTCAAAACACTGTAAGTTACTGCACTCTTAGTTGCTTTGAGATTCTTGGACAGTCCCAATTGATCAACAGGGACTATCCTGGTGTTCTTTCTTATGCAGTGATTGGATGTTATGATCCATCAATACATTGTCATTCCTTCTTATGCCCATCCATTTTCCGAGCCATGGATGGGATTAGCCAATAAAAGCATTTTTTCACAACCATAAGGATACATGATGTGCTCCGCCCCAACAAATGGATGGGTGAAATTGTTGATTGGACCAAAAAGAACTTGGCCATCTATTTTATAGGCCATAGATCAGATGGTTAGCATTGTCTAATCTGCCGTCTGCGTGGTTTTTGTTTGGTAGTCCATGAAATGTGTGCTGGGCCTAATGGACTGTCCTCTTCTTGATCAATAGGCTGTCTAAGTGTGCCAATGTAACTAGGAACCTGATACTACTCTTAGGGGACTGGATCATTTCTCATTGGTAAATGGCTTTATTTAATGATAAGTGATCACATATAGCACTGAAATGACATTAGTGTGTATCTCGGGTTTTGGTTTCTTCTGTTTTCTTTATTGTGATCTCATGTAATGAAATTCTGCTTTACTAATTTAAAACGTTTTTTTTTTTTTTTTTGGGACATGTTAAATGCAATAGGTGATTATTGTTTTGTTAATTCACTCATTTGCATACACAATAAATCTGGCCAATGCTGAATTTCTTGTGATAATTATAAACTTATTAGATAAAAAGTAATTAAAAAATGTTTATAAGGACACAATCGGTGATCTTCCATTTGGTGTTAGCTTTATAATTTTCACATTCTGTATTTTGTATAAGAAATTAGCAATGTCAATACCACGTTGCCAACCCCCATTTGCATTTTTTTTCTTATTTAAACATATGCATTATCATACATAATTTGTGTTATGCATGCTATCTATGAATTGTTAATAATTTTGAATTATAGAAGAAATAAGAAAAAGTAAAGGAGAAGTTGGTCTTTGTATTGAATACATTACAAGTCATATGGTCTTTCATCCCTTTTTTTTCTTGATCAATTATGACGAACTGTTTTCAGCATTCTGTATGTGCTAAGGGCCACAGCCAGGCACACATGCCAATGTGTGGCATCCAAGCTGTCCATCAGGTGGCGCCACTGTGTAGCTACTCTGGTCCAAGAATCAGGCTGGTCCACTCATCAGGTCACCGGTTACGTGTGTGAATGTGGATTGCTGGCAACAAACCATCCATTTTCCTTTACACATGTAGCCAACCTGACGAGCTATCTAATCTGATTTTGGACCATGGAATCTACTATTCTTGTTAATTGTTTTAATTATTTTGACTCGTTAGAAACCCATAACAAAAAGTAATGATTATTTGCATGCTGCATCCGTTTTCTTCTACGAATAATTTCCGTATTACCTGCCATTAGTTCTAGTGATGCAGAAAATGGGATATTGATATTTTTAAAATTCAGCCAAAAATGCATTGATGCTCTCTCTCAGTGGCTGTCTAAATCTGTTGAGGTATTCTTGTATTAATTAGTGGGCAAACTTCGTTTTTTATTATTATAAATACTTAACAAGATTGTGCAAATTGATCCTTGCTGTGTTGGAATTTCTCCAAGAAAGTATGTTCCACTGACTGCTTATGTGTAAAGAGAACCTTATCATGTATGTATAATGTATATGTCTGCATGTATGAATGCATGAACACATGTTGGTTACTTTTACAGAAAACGTACTCTTACAAACTGATATGAGCTTCCTCCCATCTGCATTTTTTTTTTATAGAGTGATGGCATTTATCTATGCATGCATGTATGTATATGTCTATGTATGTGAAGTTGACTCTCATTCCAACGGAAGCAAATTCAAACCAATTTTTTTTCCCTAGAAGATGTTTATGTATATGTGCATGTGTATAAACACACACACACACACACACGCATTCATGTATATATCTACATATTAAATAGATAAAATACTTACATTTATTTATATGCATAATTCATGCAAATATATTTATATATATGCTACATGCATATTATATTCATACATATAAAAATACAAACTTATGCATCCATCAGTGTATTAAATTTTTAATTTTTTATACATGCAACTCATTTCATGAGCCACTTTGACTTTCCTTCCCATCATCACAGCTTCTCTTACATTGACATCCTCTTGGGCAGGATGAGACGGGGGTTTACAAGAATCTATTGCAAGAGATTGCACAAAGAGTTGGAGCACCACTGCCTCTGTACACAACCTTCCGCTCTGGCCTAGGACACCTACCTGTTTTCACATGTGAGGTTGAGTTGGCTGGAATCACATTCACAGGAGAATCAGCCAAGAACAAGAAGCAAGCAGAGAAGAATGCTGCCATGGCTGCATGGTCATCGCTAAAAAAATGTGAGTCTTTTCCTAAGTTGATTTCATTTATTCAGTACTTTTAGCTCGACATTCAAACATGATAGAATTTAGGATCCCTTTTCGTAGTCAGATATCCTCATAGAACCTATCTAGGGCCATTTTTGATTGGTCAAACTCCCTAGAAATACTGGTCACTACGTAATGATGGCGCATACATGCATTTGGACGAATGAGGAAAATCTCCACTGAAATCCACTCTTTTACAGGCTATTTATGAGGTCTGAAAAACTGGAATGCGGTTTGCAAAGCCTTTTGCAGGAACTTCCTGCGATGGGAAGGTAGGTGAGACCCACCGTGATGTTTGTGAGAAATCCACCCGTCCATCCATTTTGCCACATCATGTTAGGACATGGGTCCAAAAATGAGGCTTTTTCCAAAACTCAAGTGGGCTGCACGACAAGAAAAAGTGGGTAGGCAAATGCCTGCCATGGAAACCTCCCCAGGGTCCACTGTGATGTTTATATGCCATCCATACCATTCGTAAGGTGATGACTACAGAGATGAACTTAAAAACAAAAATATTAGCTTGATCCAAAACTTCTGTGGCCGCGTGAATGTTTCAACGGTGGACGTTTAATCCTCATTGTTTCTTGTTGTGTGGCCCGCTTGAGTTTTGGATCTGCCCCATTTTTTGGCCCATGTCCTAACATGATCTGGCAAAACGGATAGACGGGGTGGATTTCTCACAAACATATGGTGGGCCTCACCTAGCTTCTTGTCACAAGTTCCTGTGAAAGGCTTTCGCAAGCAATCCGTATCTCACTATATAATGAGCCGTGCTTGGGAAATCTCCAATGAATCCAAACACCCGGTCCATTTGGTCAATTCACCCCCTAAGCTCATGTAACAACATGTAGTAAGTCATCATTACAATGGTGCGTTACTATACCACGGTAAAGCCTAAAACAAACATGCTTTAAGATGCAATTGCTGTAAAGGAGGGGAAAAATAGAAAGAAAAACCCAATTCAAAAAAAAAGGAAAAGAAAAGAAAAAAAGAAGAAAGAAAGAAAAACCCTAAAAACAACTCACTTGATATAACTGTTTGGTTGATGATGTTACCTTCTGTAGCTTGCTGCTACTCCATCAAATCATAGTAATTTGCTCTTTAGACCATCCTATTTTAAAAATAGTGAAGGGATGCATTTTTTCTTTTAATAAAGAGAGCTTCTTTGAAACAATCGGCCGGACGCAGATAGTGTATTGAGGAGCTCACCATGCTATATAGCATGGTGTGGATTCTGTGGGGCCCACAGTGACATGTTTCATCCACTATCTATCCATTTTTCCAGCTCATTTTAGGGCATGAGCCCAAAGCTGAAGCATATACAATGATCAAGTGGACCACACCACAGAAAACAGTTTGGATATTGACATCCGCCATTGAAACCTTCCTAGGGTGCACAGTGATGTTTATTTGTCATCCAACCTGTTCATAAGGCCATAATGACCCTGGATGAAAGGAAAACACAAGTATCAGCTTGATTCAAAACTTCTGTATCCCCCAAGAAGTTTTCAACGGTAGGCATTCAAATCCCACTGTTTCCTGTGGTGTGGTCCACTTGAGCTTTGGATATGCTTCAATTTTGGGCTCATAACCTAAAATTGCTGGAAACACGGATGACTGGCTAGGATGAAACACATGCATCACAGTGGGCCCACAGAGAATCCACACCAGCTTGATGAGCTCCTCACTACATAATCTTTGTCCCATGTATTTGATTCCTATGTCAGGAATAAGCAGGTTAGCTGATGGGCAGGACCATATAGTTCCTCTTTATTGCTTTTAGCAACTGTTGGATAATTGACTGTGATGTTTAGGTCCGGTATTTATTTTTTGGCCTTTAATAAAGCGTTGTATTATATATGGGGTTTGATGGGTATCTAAATTGTGTAAGTGGCGCGTATATGGTGGCTCGTTAAACTGGACAAACCATAACCTGAAATCACGCAACTTGTTCATTCCTAACTGTCGGATTGTTGGCTTGCAAATGAACCCATAAACGAGTGGTTGGCATTCAACCGGTATCAGTGCAAATTTGGGTTTTGGCCCATCTATGTTTGGGATGATCATACACAGTGCCACATGAAACTTTGATGGACCACATACCTTCAGGGAAAAAAAAACAGAGAGAGAGAGAGAGAGCCTGGGCTCACCTCCTATAAATTTGGTTGGTCCGGAGATTAAAAGGAAAAAAAAGGACCTGGCCCACCCACTAACCATGGTTTAACTATTTTATTTTCTTTTCCAAAAAAGACAACACACTTGTCCAATCTCTTACATGTAGTATTCCTTCTGGCTAGTGGCACAGCAAGCTGCAACCTCATCATCAGATACAGAGACCAATGATGAGCAGGAACAGATAACGATAGCGAGAGCTCTGTTGAACTACCGCCTAAAGGCAAAAATGGCAATGGAAACGGCAAACACACCCCATGCACTTCCATTTCCAAAGAAGTTCCCAATGCAAGACCAAAAGTCATCTACCACTCCCGCAGCCACCGGATCAAAGATCCTTCCATTAATCCGTCCTAAACCAGCCCCGAGGAACAGGCTGACTCCTGCAATGAATGATGGGCCCCTGTCGTCAACGTCACCCTTCTTACTACCAGATAATCGTGGGGCCCGTCCACAGAAGTTCCCAGCAGCCGGAGCAGCACCATATGTCCCTGTGCGGCACTACCGGCCGCCATACCATGGGATGGCACCGCCAGTTACAATAAGAACTGCAGTGCCAGTGTACTCTGCCCCACCTCTCCCGCAGCCACCTGGCAGGTCCGCACAGCTAATGGCATCAGCTGTGCGTGTTGCCCCTCAAGTTCATATTAGGACGGCAGTGCCAGTATTTGCTGCTCCACACCCCTCAGTTCAGATAGAAGAGCTGCCGGTTTTCATGGGTCAACCCCCACCAAACAAGCCATCAGGTAAAAAAGAAGAGCTATCAGGTTTAGTATCTCCTCCCCCACTGAATAAGCCATCAGTTCAGATCGAAGAGCTGCCAGTCGTAGCCAGCTCTCTGCCTCCAAACAAACCAGTGGTTCAGATAGAGGAGATTGGGAATGCAGCAGCAGATGATTTGCAGGAATCAGCAGCAGTACAGAGTTTGAAGCAGATGAAAATCTGATGTCAGGAGGATTTGGATCCTCAGGGAACTGTTCTTTTTTCTTCTTTTTTATCCCTGCCCTTCTTTCTTTTTCTTTTTTTTTTTTTGATTTTCCATCCTGCGCTTTGTGTTTGTTTTGCATCATCCCAGTCTTCCTTTTTTTGATTGTTGCACATTGTCTTGGGGTTAGTTACAGCAACAATCTCAATCCTCAGGCAATTTAAAAAAAAAAAAAAAGCAGGTCTGGTTTTATAGTAATTAGCCCCCTGGTAAGTGCTTGTGTTTCTGCTGATATTTGTATGGGCGATTGAATTGTTTCCGCCTGCTCTGAAATTGAAATTTAAGGAAGTTGGTGGGCATGTTTGAGGGGTGGAAAATGAGTGATTTGCGAAGATATACAAGCCATGCGAAGGGGGTAGGCCCTGTCATGAAGATAACTAGCTGTAGAAGATAGGCCAGACTGCTCCACCACCCTTGGAGTGGTCCACTACCCAAAAACAATAGATAATTTGATTGAGCTTACGACATTTTGTCTGGCTGAGAAGAGGGTGGTCGCCAGGTAATCTTAACAAGCACGGGAGATGGGGTGTATGTTAAAGCTTAAGCTACAAGCGGGATCCTTATAAGGAAAATACCACTTTGGTCTTTATGCAGCACATTCAAGGACATGGTTTGGCAAGTTAGACGGGATGAATCTTTCCTTTCTTGCATCTGTTTTTATCCAAATGACAATCCTTTAGGCGTTTGAAGTTGCTGATATGCGGTTTGGTTCATTCGCGTAGGAGAATAGGACACCACAATTGGATATCTGAGTCTTTTCTGCCGTGGATTACATTTTCCTTGCATCTGCGATGCTCAACCGGCGGATGACAGTGCTTTTTTTAAAAAATAAAAAATAATAAAATTTGGCCTTGGATTTCATTTGAGGTGCACTCATATGTTACCGGTGCAATAACAGCTTGTGGTGATACCAGGTTTTTGTGGGGCCACATCAAGTGTGCATCAGATCTACCCCATCCATTGTATGTCTTTTGATGTCAGGCAATGGGTTAAAAATCAGCACGAAATGAACTCAAGTAGACCGCACCTCAAGCAAACAAATGGGAGGGGATGCTGTACCCAAAAAAAAAAAAAAAAAAAACTTCCTAACAGTTTATGAAACCCACCATACTATGTATATGCCCATCCAATCCATTCATCAGACGTGCCCTGCTAGCAGGGCTATTAACAGGTTCGGTTCAGTTCGACAGGTTAGTCCTATAGTACCCGTACCAGGGTCTGGGTATTGATCTTAGGGACTTGGACCTGAATGCAATCAGGTTCGGTTAACCATCTGGTCTTTGGATCTAGGTTGATTGGACCTACACAATGGATGGATATAAATTGCACATACAAGTGCCAGCTCTCTTACATATCCGTAGCTTAGCATAATCTCATTTCTTTTACTAAAATCATCTATGAATGTTATATATATATATATATAATTTTATTACTAAAAATTACGTAGGCCCAACCTAGACCTGACCTGAATTTAACCCGGTTCATCACATGAAACTGACTCAAAGCCGAACCCAACCCAATTTCTTAACGGGTCCAATGAATGGGACCCAGACCATTAAAAAGTGGTCGGATTCATCAAGTTATCCCCATGTCCGAATACCATCCACAGCCCTGCCAACTTACGAGATGGCCAAAAATCAAGCCCTGGTGAGCAACATGTGATTTTCGAGGTCTTGGTCATGATTTTACATTGTTCCCTGCATTCTGGATTGGCCTGATTTTTGTTTTCTATGGTGAGGAATGAGGGGAAGAATATGGACAGAGTGGATAAGCCTCACAATAGTAAGTTTTTTTGTGCCGACAACCTCACACGGGCCGGCCTCTCTCTCTCTCTCTCTCTCTCTCTCTCTCTCTCTCTCTCTCTCTCATGGGAAAACTGTGAACCTGGTTTCTAGTGACCCTGACCCAGCCCACATTCCTAGATACGTTGTGGTTTACCGTCCGGCTGGTCCATGTTTTAAAACAATGATCTGAACAGAATCCAAGAGGTACCATATGCTGTAGTTGGATGATTTACACTGCTCGTTCACGGTTCCAGTTTGTTCAACTTGGACCCACGTTTTAGTGATCCAAACTATGGATGTAATGACTCTCTCTCAATATGCATCATGAACAAAAAGTCCTGAAAGATTCAAAGATCCTATTCCTAGTTGTATAATGTTTGGCCATTACTTGGTTGAGCATGAACCATTGCTGTCAAGTCCTTGTTCAAGGTCTGGACCATCTATCAAGGAGATTTGGTGCCTAGTCATTTGGTAGGTTCCACGCATTTTCCACTTGTTGACTCCTTGGTTGTTTGGATACTTGCACAACCCACTCAAAGACAACATGTCCATGTCTGGATTTTAAGTTCCGGATGTGGATGTCCGTGTTCTGTGTGGCCACAAGTACAAGTAGCTCATGGAGAAAGCAGCAATCAATAGGATCTTTCTAATCCTCTCTTTCTGATAGGAAAAATGTAAAATTCTTTTTTTCTTTTTCCCCCTTTACACAATCAGGAGACTGGATCTAGCCAAGAAGAATGCTTGGCATAACTAACTCATTCTCTGTCTTTGACGCCCCCTTATCAGTACATGGTGTGTACAAATGTGTCTGTTTACTACTTGTGTTACATATAATACAGAGCAGATATTGAGTATTCTTCTTGACTTTATTTATGTTGGCATTTGTCCGAAAATTAAACTCGGGCCTTTTTGGTTTTCCAATTTCCTATGAAATGCATAGTAAAAGAGCTATCATTATCATTTCCAGGAGTTTATTTAAACAGGAATTATGGCTAATAAATCAAGAGTCAAATACACTTGCAAATAAAGTAGGTAAAGTAAATTGTAATCATTACATTTTTCACATTATAAAACTACCATCTTTACAGTGACTTCTAGATGAAACAATGTAGTAAAATCATCAGTGCAGTAAAATAAAAGTATGTCACCACAATTACAAGAGTAAAAAATCATTACCCATTTACAGCCATTTACGATTGAAATTGGAAAATCAAACAGGCCCTCATAGTGAGTTAAAGATCACTTAAAAGTCTAACACAATGTTCATCCAACCAATACTATAAATTTTGGTCATTAGTTCAATAACTCGAATTCCATCTAAGCCACCATTTTTCTGGTAAAAAAGGGAGGCCAAAACTACATTAGAAACATGACACCTCCTACAGTGCTTTTACACCCTTTGATGGTAGCTATGTGTTAGTCACTAAGCGAAGGGATTAAAACACATGATGCTATACAGAGCCAATTCGAGATAGTGACGGATCATATCCACATTTTAATCAGTCGGAGAAAGCAATTTCCATTGACCGTAAGATGTACGCATAGTCAAACCTGAAGTTTCTGAAGCTTTTGCCAGGCCCTGCATCAGCTGGTTGAATTTCGGATCCAGGGTTGGTTGATGGGTTCTCAGTTGATGTTGTGACTCCTGAAGAAACATTTTTTGCCTTCCACATGGATGCTCCTAATTGAAATTAAATCCAAAAGTAAAAGCAGATTATCTTCACTGGAAGGAACCAAGCTTCCCTAGATTTTGGAGAAAGATGTATTGTTTACCTGAGGTATGCTAGCTAGCCCCAAATGCACCTCTACATGTGAATAGATGTATGAACAGACACGCATGTATGACATCCAAGCAATATATTGGGTGGGACCCACCTTTTAGATCAGGCCTTTTAACTATCAAGTATGTTACACATGAACAAGAACAACGGCACCCAAAATAAAAAATAAAAAAAATTGCTAATCCTTATATTAGGCTGCACAGTTCATTATTTTCATTCATATGCAAAAGATCTGATAGTTGACCAGTGCGACATTTCAGCCAGCTGATCTACATGGTGTGTCCCATCTGATAAACAACTTGGATGTCTTACATACTAGGTTGGCATGTAGAGGTGTGTCTGGGGCTAGCAAACATCCATTATAGTTGATTATGAGAGAATGAACAAACACCCCTTTACAAGACAATTGGTGAAAACTCAAGCTCATATACCTGAGCATGATCCAGTAAAAGCGGAACTCTCGTTGTATTACCATTTACACAAGGGCGCACTTTCAGTCAAAATGGACCGTTAGATTGGAGGAAACCACATAAACTGAACCTTGCTTGAACATCACACTGGTCAGAGGATAGGCTGCAATTGGATCAGGGAGGTCTTTGAGTTCTCAATTTATCCTAGGAGAGCAAAGGTCATTTTGATCCAATGGTTCCCATCTTTTACAACAGGTTGAGACAAGGTGCAACACCCTGGGCCATCTGATCCAACAGTTGACCCAGTCAGTAGGTGGAACCCATATTTCAATGTCTGGGATTTTACAATGAGAAGCCCTCTCATTAGCTCACTGCTCTACATATAAAATCAGAAAGTTCCTGATTCAGCCACTTTGGAGGAGGAATTGAAAGAACATTCAGTCGTAAGCTCTTTTACCATGGGCAAAAACAACGCAAGGGTACTACACAGAAAGAGTGTCAACAGGTCGGGCCAGATTGTCAGTTCTTTGAGGCGGCCTGTCAAGGTCCAGGCTAGAGCCTAGGCTCCTAGGCTTCAACAGGTAAGATCGGGTCCAAAAATTCAGACAAGGCTGTGGTCCAAGTCACTGGTTCGTCGGGCTGGGTTGGGCCTGGCCCGACTCATGATGGTAATAGTGCACAGTAATCAAATCATTAACACATGTAGAATTCTGGTAGTGTTGGGCTTTGGCTTGACAAACTTTTAGTCAGGACTCAGGCTCAGGCCTAGCTAACTTGCCCAATGTCAGGCTTGGGCTTGGGATTGAACCTTGTATTAGCAGGCTGGGCTTGATCTGACCACAACAACCATTGAAATCCTTACTGACCAGCTTGTCATTTACTAATGACTTCATCAAACGGAGAGAGAGGTAAGTGAAGACCTTTGGTAGATGTCTCCGATTTTTGAGATGCGAATGGCTGAGGTTTTGAGAGCCACGCTTTAAGAGGCCTGCATGACAACATTACAACTTAAACAAATGGAACCCTGTGATGCATCACCAACAATTGAAGCAATGTGAGTTTCGAGATGCCAAAATGGCATAGGACACTCACGCCAAGAAGGGTGCAACCATGTAAAGCTTCAGGCCATTGGCTCCTCGAGATACTGCATCATTGCCTGCTGGCTGAAGTTCATCAAGCCGGTGCCATGAAATTTCCTGCAACCGCTAGAAACATATTTAGCTCTAATGCGATTTGAAGTTGCACACGTACCTGCACATGCTGATGCATGTCTTTTTATTAAACCAGAGCAGCAGATGAGTTCAAACTACAGTTCTTCTTCTTCTTCTTCTTTAGATGAAAATAAAACTCCATTCCCCATTCAATGTTGGAAAACTCACTGCTTGCAGAAGTTAATCAGCTTGGCCAGGAACCAAGTCCTGAGGGGTCTAGAGAGAGAGAAAAAAAAAAAGTCGAACTGAAAAGGATCTACTCAGTCTAATCAAACTCAGTAACCAGCAGATTGAGTTTGGATTAGATTTCGCAGTATTTTAAACAATATAACATGCAATTATATAATCTGTAGTTAACATAATGCATACTCGAATTCAACAGGGAAATTGATCTTCATTCTCCACGATTTGACAGAATGACTTCGTGGGCCTTTTATCAAATCAGTGTTGGGACATTTGCTTAGAGCCCAGTCAAACTGTGTTGTGGCACCCAACCTCCAAATCAACAAAGATCTTCTAACACTTAGGTTTGACGTGTCAATAAAAGTTTTAAAATTGAACTGAAAGAGGCATATAGAGATGGGGGCAAACACATACACTTATCTCCTTTTTGGTTAGTGGTGCAAAGACAGTATTTTCCTTCACACCAGTAATTATGTAGAGCCGCACCCTCTGCTGCCCAATTGTAACTTCAATGTAATCATCCCTTTTCAAAAGTTTGGAAACATCAAAACCAGTTTCCTCCAAAACCTGTGTTCACCATCAAAACAGTAGCAGATGAGTTTAAACCACATAAATAGAAAGAGCTCTAAAAGATTGATTGCAACTCGAAGAAAGAATCGGAACCACAATGCAGTGTAAACGACTTCCACACTGAAATGAAACAATAAATAAAATGAAAAGGT
The DNA here is from genome assembly GCA_037074715.1 of Magnolia kwangsiensis. Taxonomy (NCBI): domain Eukaryota; kingdom Viridiplantae; phylum Streptophyta; class Magnoliopsida; order Magnoliales; family Magnoliaceae; genus Magnolia; species Magnolia kwangsiensis. The sequence goes on from CM073574.1 coordinate 41,957,513, forward strand.
AGAATCGATGTAAAACTGTTGGAACTCTTTTGTTGCTTTCGGGGTGTAAAATTCCAATTCTGATAACTTGGATGAATCACACAAAGTCAGTCCAAAGCACTAAAGTAGAGGGCCCTCCTTCATCATATATCCATATCAAATGAGTCTGTGTTATGATATACACCTAGGCGAACTTAGGATTTACGAATGGAGAGGGATTGCGTGTAAAGATGATCTTCTTCAACAGAGATCGGCCTCCTAGCACAAGTCTGAAAAGAACGCTGCAAATCGTCTCCTCTTTATTATTCTTTAGGGTTGAAAAACATTCAGTCCACATCTCAGGCTCACATGCCCTACTTTATCTTAACTCTTTATTATAAGACTCATCGTCTAACCTAAAAACAAAGAAAATGAATACACAAATCCTCACATGACATCCCACTAAACAACTACGTCATCACCATGCCATGTCATCCACCATGTTATCAGCATGCCACACCACTAGCCCCATGGGTGAGTATCATCATTCTTCCCTTCAAACGAACCTTGTCCTCAAGGTTCAAAATCAGGAAATCAAGCCTTCAAATCATCAAGGTCTTCATATGTTGCGTCATCAGCTGATAGATGTTGCCACTGAACCAAGACCTGGAGTATTCAGCTGGAGCCATGCCTCTGTACTTGGTAGTCACAGACAGCAGACAGATCAGGCGGTACATGTACATCATCAGCCTAAGTTGGAGGAGACTAAAACATGAGGGCCAACATGCTTTTTAAGCAATGAAACATGAAATGCAGGTGTAGCTTAGAATCTGGTGGAAGCTTCAAACAATATGCAACCGAGCCAATGTGCTCTGTCATGGGAAACAGGCCAAATAAGCAGGGAGGCAGCTTGTTATTGGAGCAGTGAACCAATGAAGATTGTTGGTAAAGGATGGAGGCATGGATACATCAAATCAACAACCTGAAACTTGCGGTCGGTCCCATGGCGGTCATGTTTTACCTTCATTCAGCTTCGGGCCTCAAATAAATGGACTTTGAGAGTACAAAGAAGCTGATCTCTGTCCAGCAACTGTTGCTCGAACTGAAATGTATGCACTGATGGTCAGAGGAGGTCACCCATAAACAGCTTGTAAAAGAGTGATCTTGGTGTTTGATAAAAGGTGCTGTACCACCATTGGGCCCACGAATGCCACTGAACCCAAGTTTTGGGACGATCACCCACAAAGAAGCGGGGAGATGTTTCAAGGCAACAATTAAGTGATTCAGCCTAATAAAAAGTTTGGGGATGATAGGTTATGGCTTAGATGTGAATATCAGTATTGTATTGGCCGATACGGCCATATAGTGTCCGTATCGGCACAAGACGATACACCCTACGGGGCCGTATTGATATGGCCCGATACCCAAAAAAAAAAAAACTGACTCATATCAGCCAATATAGGGTGTATTGGCACCGATACAGCCAATACGCCCATAAAAGCCTTTTTTTTTTCCTTCAAAATTTCACTTATGTCTCCTCTTCTTCTTCTTCTTCTCTTTTTTTTTTTTTTTTCATTTAAACCATGGAAGAAGCTCAAAAACTTATTTTAGGCTAGATCTAGACCTATTTTGGAATCAAAACAAATGATTTGAATGGGATTCGACAAATCGAAGCGAAGTGGACCATTATGGGAAAAATCGGAAAGAATGATTTACCTTCACTTTCTTTTTCATATTTTCATGTTCTTTTTGTTGTATTTCAATATAATGGGCCCTAGTTCACCAAATCATGCTTGATTTGTGTTCAATTAGGGCCTATTCAGTTGATCTTCAACAAGTCAAACTGACAGATAAAATTCGCATCAAAGAATTGTTTGATACGCCATCGCATGGATGTCCAAAAAAAAAAAAAAGAATATTTTGAATATATTAGTATTCTCTTTTCTTTTCTTTTCTTTTTTTCCTGATATTTTCCTTAATTCTTTGGCTTAACAAAAATTCAACCGATACGGGCTGATATTGTCTGATACATACCGATATCGGTACGCGATGCCCGTATCGTATCGTTTTTTGGCCGAGCCAATACGGCCTCCGATACCGATATTCAAAACCATCAGCTATGCTCATACAAAGCTCCATGCCTTACAAGGAGAAGAATTCCTGAAAAAAAAAATTGCTAAGGAAGATGTGGCGAAGGTAACAAACGATAGTTCAAGGCATGCCATGTAATTTGGAAATATCCTTAACAAAAACCTTCGCCACCATACGAGCCATATACAGATGAGATAAGGCCAAAAAATGGGTGTACTTGGAGAGGCGATCAATTACAACCATGATCATTATCTTGCCTGTAGACTTGGACAAGCCCTCGATGAAGTCAATGGAAATAACCTCCCAAATACGGTCTGGAATAGGCAATGGTTGGAGAAGTCTGGCTGGAGAAATAGTCTCCTACTAATGTTGTTTGCAGACGATACAGGCAGCAATAAAGTCCTTTACATCTTTCTTCATTCCATGCCAAAAGAAGTTAAGAGACGACCGCTTGTGAGTGCCAGCAGATGCCGTGCAATGGAATTCCTTCAAAATGGATGGCTTAAGAGTGTATTTTGCTGGAATAAAGGGATGAACCTTATAAAGGAGGAGAGAATCAACATAAGTATACCGGGCAAGGAGGGATCGGATTGTAACTGCTGAATGCGACGGTGAATCTCATCGGACCGCAAGTGTTCGGATCTCAAATCCTTTAAGAATGAAAAGCTGAAATGGTAATGGTATGGAGGAAACCCTCATTATGGCGGGAAAGTGCATCTGCAGTGGCATTGTCTCTCTCTTTCTGATAAATAATCTCATCACCAAACCCTAGAAGCTTTGGGATCCACTTTTGTTGCTCAAGAGCGGAGAGTCAGTGCACCAAGAAAAAATTGAGGGTGCGTGGTCATTCAAGATCTGGAAGCACAAGAAGGTATGGGCGCCATTTGGAGACCGCATGAACAATGGCGGGCATCTCCCTCTCATAGGTCAAGAGACATGGGATTTCCTAGATAGGCCTTGCTAAGGAAAGCAATAGGGTTGCCTTCTTGCATCAATACTGCCCCTAGCCCCATCTCATATGTGTCACACTCTAGAACAGAAGTCTTGGAAAAATCTGGGAGAGCCAATACCAATGTAGTGGTCATTGCCGTCTTAAGGGCCTTAAAGGTATGAACCTCCGCAACAGTCTATTGGAAATTGTTTTTCTCCAAAAGATTGGTTAGAGGAGCCCTAATAACGCCAAAATCCCTTTAAAAAAATTGTCAGTAGTAACCAATAAGCCTCAGGAAACTACACAGGCTCTTAACTATGGTTGGCTGAGGCCATTGGACCATACACTTGAGCACTTGACACATAGTTAATGGGCTTTAAAATTTGAAGTGTGTGGTGTAGGTGTTGTAGGTGATTTGACCAAGTCGTGTTTTACACCAAAATATCATCACGGAAGACTAGGATGAACCGGCAGAGATGAGGCCTAAAGATTTCATTCATGAGGCTAGAAGAAGAAGAAGATATCATTCATGAGGCTCTGAAAGGTAGAAGGCGTGTTAACGAGGCCAAATGGCATAACCAAGAATTCGTGGTAACTATCATGAGTGTGGAACACAATCTTGAGAAAGACTCATTTGTAGTAACCAAGAATTACATGGCGCTTGCTTCTTCTCCGAACTAGATCTCCGGTTTGGATATCATCAAATTCGTGTTTGGGGATTGGAAAAAAAAAATCTAAGTTTTTATGTAAATACTAAGTAAATAATGTATTTAATATAGTTGGCGTGGCCATAATATAGTTGGCACGACCATGCCAACCCCTGTTTATAGTTGGTGTGACCAAGTTGCATGTTAATTCCCAATGGTGCGACTAGGTCCGCCCTTAATTGATTTTTAGGGGATCTAGATTGTTGTAAGGATGGCCGCACTAACCTTTATTTTAGTCCAAATTACCCTGTTTTGATGAAATTCACTAAATTTAAGGAGAAATGGACGTTGGCACGATTGCGCCAACCCTTCTGCCACATGGACTGAGTTGAGCTAAGCTTTGCCACAATAGCATGCCAACTTGGAAGTGCGGTACATCTATCACCTAATGTGTCTTTGATCAATCAGGAAGCAACAGGTCACTAGTTTGGGGCCAAGCTTGCCTACAAAGAGCCCTTTGGACACTGCATTTGCATTTTTAACCCTTACGAGAAACCCAGTTCCCCTTTTTATTTAGCGAGTCCTTCCCTAGGTGATATCTAGGCATTTCAGTAAATTCAGTGGCTGACAGACGTCCTTCCCTAGGTGATATCAGGAGATTTTGGTAATTCAGTGGTTGGCATGGACGCGCCAACCCCGCAACCTTATGGTGATGAAGCTATCACGTCACATACACCTTTGCATATGCATTAGACGAGGCAGGCCACACCGATTTCCCTGTGGCTAGGCGAGTACCCTTGATCATGTTGAAGACCCCATGTGCATGTGCGAGCATCTGAAAGATCCCACACTGGAAAGATACACATGGGTTCCTCTATGGAGTAATCTATACCATTGGATTGGAGGGACATGACGATCGAGTCATTGGATCACATGATTGGACCATTGATCGTGGACTGTCCACATCAGTCTTTTAGACTTTATCATCTTTGGGAGTTAGTTTTTTATTATTTTATGTTTGGACACCTTATAAGTGATTTTAGCTGGTTTTCTTTAGACTATAACCATTTTCATTAAATTTCACAAGACGGTTGGATTTGTAATTTTTGAAAGTTGTTGGAGTCATAATTGGGGGGGGGGGGGGGGGCACATGACCTCTCCCCATTAGGTGTTTTTAGAAAAAACAAAAGGCAAAAAAGTTCTTTGCTCTTTGTTCTTCTTCCATCTTCATGTGATTTAAAGATGTCTTCCATGTGATTTGGAAGGGAGAATGGTGTGAAGCTGATCTTCGTCAACGGAGGTGCAAGGTCTCCATCTATCCCCACATTCTCATCCCTTCATCCGCCATCAATGTATTTCGTTTTGAAGTTCTTCGATCTTCCCCCATCCCAAACCTTCACCTTTCTTCTAATCTTCACTTTCCATACCTATCAACAAGCCAAACCATAAAAAAAACTAAACCTTACAAATCTAGCAAAACGTGTGACCATACAAACACATGTGTGAACCTCTCTGGTTGGCCGTACAGACACCCTTTTGTCCCTTTTGGTTTCTCATCACCCTTGAATCAAAACCCTCCTCTCTTTTCCTGAACCTTAACCCTAAACCTAGAAGTCCATTACTTTCCTATTGTCCCAAACTACCAAACCCTAACTTCTCTTATTCTTCAATCAACCCAAAATCCATACACCTCTTTTATCCAAAACCCTAATTCTCATATCCTACACCTAAACCCTTTAACCCCTTCACCCAATTTGATCCCATAAACTCTAATTCCTAGGTTTTCCCAATTTTCCTGAACCCTAATTTCACCCTAGGTAGTATTAGATCTTCTGCTTTGAAATAAGCTTTACCCTATGCTAATTGGATGTCCCTACATCCATTAGATCCTAATTTCCTTTATTTAATGATATTGTATAACGATGCTTGGTAATCTAGGCTAGGATTGTGCATGATCTTCTTTCGGGTTTTTTGTATTTGTGATGATAATGGCAAGTTTTATGTTTTTCGTTAATTACTTTAATTTTGCTACTTAATCTCATACAATATTTGGGTGTATGCATCGATCCTACATCAAATGGTTTTGCCTGCCTCCCTCTGGGATAGGGCTGAAAGTCGGTTGGGTTGGGTTGGGTTGGGTTGGTGCTCAACCCTAGCCCAACCTAAGGTTCCTATACCTCAACTCTGACCCAACCCAACCCAACCCAAGCCTAAACCAAGCGGGCTCCGTCAGGTAGATATATGCTAATATTTTCGTTATTACATTAGTCTATTATATTTTCAATACACGTCTTATTTTTTGTACCTATGATTTTATTTTATTTTTTTAAGACACGGGGTGTCCCGTGTCCCCACCTCTTTTTTTGATTTGATTTTATTAATTATATATGTAATTATTTACATCGTAAAGAAGTTCATTTTTTCTAAACAAGCAAGCTAAAATATAGGACAACTACTCCTTTAAAAGTCGTATTGTGTATCACGCAATCTATTTGGGAGAGAAATCCAGCGTATCTTGTTAGCTTGAGTCATCAGAAATGACGTGGACCAATGAAACATGACGGCATTGGAATTTCTTGTGCCTTCAACACAAACGATCTGCACTCAATCATAATTAATTTAAAAGGAACTTATATATCGATCAGGTTCAGGTTCGAGTTCGGGTTCAGGTTCGGGTTCGGGTTCCGTCAGGTAACCCGAGCCCAACCCAAGTTTTATCGGGTCGGTGTTTATATGGCCCAAGCTCGAGACCAAACCCAATACATCCTACCCAAGCCCAACCCAATGTTAGGTCAGCCACAAGTCGGTCGGGTTTAACCCGCCCAACTTTTAGCCCTACTCTGGGATTGGCCGTGCCAACCCTTCGAGAGGAGATTTGGGCCAAAACTCTACTAAAATCTGCATAGGGAATGCGACAATCCCTATTGAATGTTGTTTTTAACCATTTTATTGCTTTGTTTTATTACGAATAGGATATAAACGCAATTTGATTGCATCTTATTCATCCTAAAGGGTTCTCACTCAATTGCATTGAGGATTCATTAGTTTTCACAAGTTTTAATCCTTTTTTGCTTGGTTAAACATAGTTCTCACCTAAATAGGGCAATTTCTTTAGTTCTCTTCCACAGATGAGATTCATCATTCGATCCCAACTCTGTGAGTAGTCACATGGCAATCGAATATCGATTATTGCATGGGATACTCTCTCCAGTATGATATTTATGATATCCCATACATCTATTACAATGCAAAAGCAGTCCTTCTACTATGCAACAATGCATTCCCCTACATAGAGATAACATTACGCTTCCTGTCTCAGAGATGCATACGCAGAATATGCATACCCCCTTATCCTAAATACATTGATACTATCAATGATTCTATATTGGAGAGGTTACTACCAACGCAAGGGTGCTCACACCCAATATCTCACCTTGTGAGAAAGCCATAGAGCCTAGATCAATGATCACAAGCCGATTTGTGGATTATTTAATAACATCCACCACATACATCATCTGCATTGTATTGCATATCACCTACTATTTTCTTTATATATTTATTAGAGCTTCTGTTGAGGGTCAAATATTGCATATTAGAACCCAGTTATTGCCTGGATTTATGAACATGATACCGTTTAATAGCCCAATTCAATCGTGTTTGTGTTGCAAGGTGTAATTGCGAGCTTGGACTGGAACAGGATGCTAAAAGTTGGATTTAACGCTCAGAATTCACCAAGGCAAGAGACGGACTCCAGGGACCAAGATCGACGCCAGAAATTTAAGAAAACCGAGAAACTGAAGCTCAAGTGGCCTGAAAGTCGGTCAGAATGCAAGATCACAAGGTTTTCACCATATGTTCGGCTTGAAACTTCTTATATGGCCTGAGGACCATAAATTACCTGTACATGTCAAGTTTCAGCCATTGAATCCTTGTGGAAGTGACCCAACGGTCAGATCAGCTACTAAATCATTGATTTGGGGCCCACTTGATCTTTGGATATTCTTCAAACTGGGGCTCAACAACTTAAATGAGATGAGAAAAGGGATGGACGGATCGGATTTCTCACAAGCAGTACAGTGGACCCTACCTGAGTTGGGTGTGCATAGTGCACAAGTGCACTAGCTGTGCACGGCAACAAAGAGACAGTCAAACTGTCTCTTGACCAAGCTGCTTCCTAAAAATGGAAATCTTGTTTTTCCTTCTAGCATTCGCACAGGGACTTGTGGACGAATCTTTGTGGGTCACCACTGTGTATCAAAGGTCGGATCTGGACCGACTATCAAACCTAAAAGGTCCCACTTACCATGGCCTAGGTGGCTAAATTTCAAAAGGCATTAGAGATCAGTTTTTGATCGTCCAAAAGCAAAACGGACGGTAAGAAGATCCGGTACAATGGGCCACTCTAAAGTTGAAAAAACACCTTTCCTGCCTGGTTTTTCGCTGGGAATCAAATGGACGGCGTGGATTTTTCATTAGAACCTGAATGAGGACCCCACTAAGATCCAGCGTAAGAGTTACGCGGTCCCTCTTCGCGTACATCCGAAAATTCTGGGCCGTTTGCTGATCATGGTCAAGATCGGACTGATGATCCGGACCGTCCATCTTGAAGTACATCTAAAACCGTCCAAAGAGAAGCTATCTTAACACCTTTTGAGGGATGCAAGGAGGACCAGCGGGAGCAGTTTCTCAGGCTTTCATGCGAAAACACGAGCGTGGCTGCGTAATAGGGGGCGCGTGAGAGTTTCTGGATTCTCTCAGCAAAAGCAAGGTTGGTTCCTTGCAACCGACCTCTCCACCGCCTTCACACCTATAAAACAGAGAGAGAGAGAGAGCGTGAGGAATCTAAGCTTGGAGGCTTGGCTTGAACGTGCAAGAGAGAGAGAGAGTGTAGTTTGTTTTCTTTTCTTTTTTTCTTTTTATTTTGTATTTGTTTAAGGAATCCAGCTCATTCATGTTGGGCTGAACCTCTTAGCTAGGGCTAAGAGGTGAAGCTAGTGGCATGATGAGGTTGATCCTATGACTTTGATTCATGCCATGAACTATGTTGATTCTAGTTTTGAATAATAGGAATATTTTTAGATTTTAATGGTTTATTGTGACTTACATTACAGTAGATCTGCGATGGCTTGAGTATTTCTTTTTTCTTTTTATGTTTATGACGTCAGAAAGCCCTGTTGTTCACCATCGTCTCCTGGGCACGGTCGGATGACGGTACCCCTCCTGACATTCATGCACCACTCAGATTGGTTGTGAATTGGTTTAATTCTATTGTTTGCTTTGTCTTATGGGCATGGTTTTGTGATGGAATTCATTCTAAGTTACACTTGTCTGATCTCTTGAAAACTAGATTAAATGAAGTTCAGAATTGATTTACAGGTTATATCTTCCAACTGGATGAAGATGGGACTCGAAGTCTAGTTGAGTTCATGAATCAAGCGTAGATCTCCCTGATTTCTGCAAGTGGATCCTTGGCACCCTAGTTTCCTACCTTTAAATTTCACCAGTTTTAGATTAATATCTTCACCATTATTCCCAAATTACACTCGATTTAGATTTCATCTCATTCTAGTTCTAGCTCTAGTTAGTTTCAGATTACGTACAGGTTCCAGTCCCTTGGGATTCGACCTCGGTCTCACCGAGTTTGTTACTACATCACAACCCTGCACTTGGGGAGTGAACAGCTTCCATTATATTTTACCTTAGAATCAAGGGTTGTTCCCTAGAATGTAATTAATGGTTTGTGATATACCACATCCTAGAATGTAATAAGAACCTAATAATAAAAGCTTTGCAACTATATGCACTCTTGTCTTGTTTATATGAATGCGGTAATGTCTTGAGATTGTTTGTGAATGAATGATCAATGAATGTGAATCCCGAAATATATCAATACCCGATCTCAAATCAATATAAAACAGCATGAAAAAATGTTCTTCGAGGGAGATCGGCATCCTAGTGCAGGCTGAAAAGAAACTCTATAATCATCCCCTCTTCAACATTCTTTAGGGGGCGTTCGGCGCATGGTATTTAATGGGATTAGGTGGGATGGAATTGCATTTGGTCCCGTGCTAATTCCACTCAATGTTTGGGAAGAATGGAAAAGCTTGGAATTAGATTAGATGGAATTGCATTTGGTCCCGTGCCAATTCCACTCAATGTTAGCAAGTTGTGTAGGTCCCACCATGATGTGTGGGCTATATTCACACCATCCACCCATTTTACGAGATTATTTTAGAGCATGGACCAAAAAATCAGGCAGATCTAAAGCTCAAGTGGACCCCACCACAGAAAGCAGCGGGGATTGAACACCTACTGTTGAAAATTTCTTTGGGGCCACATAAGTTTTGGATCTGCCTCATTTTTAGGCCCATGCCATAAAATGAGGTTACAAAACAGATGAACGGTTTGGATATAACACGTGTTATTCTCAATAGTTTCAAATGATGGTGGGTATATCTATTCAATGTACAACAAACCAAAGAGTGAATCCCACCGTATTACAAACAAAGCATGGAATTAGGCTTATCTCATGGTAACAAGGGGCAATCCGTGTCATATGTAATAATTACATTTTTTTGAATCTCATCCCACCTAATCCTTCCCAATACCATTCGCCAAAATGAATCTCATCCCACCTAATCCTTCCCAATACCATGCGCCAAACACCCCCTTAGGGTTTTTGAAGATTCAATTCACATCCTTGGCTGACATGCCCCTACTTAACCTTAACCCTTTATCATAAGGCCCATCATCTAACCTACCAATGATGAAAATGAATAAAGAAATTCTAACATAACATCCCGCTAAGCAGCTATGTCATCACCATGCCACATCACCAGTCCCATGGGTGAGTATCATGTTAATCGTCCAATGCAAATGAGTCAAGGGCACTTGAGACAGGAACATCTAGGTGATATACGAACTTAACTTGGTCAAGATCAGGAAATATTTTATACCATGGAGTTGCCTTTGTATCTACTGATTGCATGGGAAAACCAATGTTGCTCAGGCACAAAGACAGGCATCGGTCTCCATTGCCTATCTAATAACTCATAAAATGACAAATGAAAGACTACTGGCTCACCAAGTCATTTTTCTAGAAACACATTGAAATTCATCAAACCAATGTACTCATCATGAGAAAGTTCCCCCAGAAGCTTTCTTAATAACAACAAAAATCTATCTTGCCAACAAAAGAAAGAGGGCAGGGGAAAGATTTCCAACCCTCTAAATATATAATTGAACAGACACAACAATAATTACAATCACCACAGAAAATGAAAAGGGCCCGTTTGGTTACCATCAAAGTTGTGCTTGGATATAACTTTTTAAACACATTTATCCAACCAAGGGAGTTTAAACAGCTTTATATGAAGACTATTCTGTTGTATTGTTTGTTGTTTGTCAAATACCCTGTCAAGACAAGCACATGTGACTCTTGTACACATTAAGTACATTGACACATGTGGGAAATGCAGTGCACTTGTAGATTAATAATGGCATACATGGTAGATATAGATTACTTGCAGATGCATGGTAGCACATGTCAATCTCTTGAATATGCAAGGTGGTATATGTGCCAGATTTATACATGGATGTTGGCCAAGGTATTCAATAACAGTAACAATAGCCGTGATGGCATAGCTATTATGATACGGGCCATACCGGTCGTTACGGCCCTATAACAGTCAAATTCTTTTAAAGGAAGAAACTGAATCAACCCCATATCGGACCATTATGGGCCTCAATTATGGACCCATACGGCCCACTACAGGCCCCCTGTCCGTAATGGCCCATTTTCTTTCAGGGTGATCGTTACAACCCCATACCGCATAATGAGTCCCACTGTTACCATTACGTAACAACAGTCGTCACATAACCGTTTCTTAATACATAGTATTGGCACGTGTAGCATGATGGGGCGCTTGAAAGTTGAATGTGGCACATGGGGAGGTTGAAGATGAGCGGTCTCACTTATGGCACATTCATACATGCAGCTTATGTGACAAACATGGCAGGCACATGTGTCATGCATGTGTACAAAAGATTGCTAATCATTCATGTATTTTATGGAAAATGGGCTAAAACTTTGTGTCTGGATTGGCCAATCCAACAATAACTAGTTATTTAGACAGCCTTGTCTTAGTTTTATTGAAATTGGTGCCATGTTTGAATAATTGTTGTCGACAAACCATGGACGTTGGCCTTGTCCAGACAAGGCTGTCCGAATAGCATTTTTCAATAACCAAACGGCCCCTAAAGCTTTCAATAAGAACGTTTCAAAAGAAGTCACGGACCGTGTTTTAAATAGTGAATAGCATTTAGCGTAGCGTTCACCTCTCATTAGTGTGAGGCTTCAGCTACGTAACTTGTAGCATAAGCTGCACACTACTAGATCAGTTAAGGTTGTTCTTGGTTGCACCAAATATCGTGATATTTCATGATATTTTGCACCAAAATAACCTGATTAATAATGAAATTTGGTGCAACCAAACACAGCCTAAAATATTAGGAAAAATAGGCAAGAATTAAGTATAAAGGTAAAGAAAGAGCAACCTAACTGATTTAATGCTATTATTTATATTCTTTTACTAAAATCATTGAAAAGATTAATTAATTTTATTAAAAATGAAAAATGTAACCAATCATTGAAAACATTAATCAATTTTAATGTTTTAGTAAAAAAAATAACCTACATAGCGTGTACCATTGGCTATGTAGCGTGTGCAAAATTAGCATGTAGAGCTACGTGGCGTTAAGACAAAGCTATACTGCCCAGCGTAAGCTACATGCTACAAAGCAAAACTATTTAAAACATTGGCCGCAGATAAAAAGAAAAATGCCAAGAAGTACATTGTGAAGAACATCTCACTTCTCGAATAGCACATGTGTGGTCCTCCTCGTCTTTGTTCTTTTTCCCACGGGGAAAACTCCATCCTGCTCCAGCCTTCCAACCTTTCACCAATAAACACTGCAAATTCATATATTCTATCACTAGCCAATTGATACTGCTTGGGATGTGGAAAGAAATGGGCAAAAACTCCTTCATGATATAACCTACTTATTCCCACATTTAAATGAACAAGACATCTTGATTTCTTTCTTCCTCATCATCATCATGGAGCAATGAGAGAGTGCAGAACTCCCAATAGTTAGGACTGACTTGGTTCAAGTTGAAGGCCCAAGGGGAAAGCCCAAAAGGACATAAGTGAAGGTAGTAAGAAAATACTTGATGACCTATGGTTTAACTGAGGATATGGACCTTGATAGAGTGAAATTGCGGAATAGGATTTGGACAGCAGACCCCAACTAGTTGGGATAAGGCTTAGACGGGCCTTATCCCAAAAAGGTATTTCACGTATGGCAGCTGAATCATGAGCAAGACCGTGAGATGAGATTAATTCAAGACCTTCCAACACTTCAAAATGAACTTACCCACTCATCAAATTCATCCAAAATGATAGCTGAGTCATAAGCAAGGCCATGAGATAAGATTAATTCAAGCATTTCCATCTGTTTAAAAAACTTACCCTTTCATATGATTCATCCAAAATGATTGCTCCGCTTACTGGAACTCGAACTTTATATGAAGTGAAGTCTTTGTATATGTCATCTATGTGTCCAATATATGGTCTCAGTGCAACGCAGCTGTTAAACACTAAGGAATTAAAGAAAAACTGATCCGTACCAAAGAATAAATACTAGAAAATGGATAATACTATTAACTGGAGGAGAGTATAAGACTCAAAAAGAACTTGCTGCCTACTCAAATTAACATAGTAGATCACTAAAGACCTCCCATAAAAGTAAGCATATAATCCATTAATAACAAAGCCATCACATCTTCTTCTTCTTCTTCTTCTTCTTCTTTTGAAGGATAAGCTGCCACATCTTTTGATAAAAGGAATGCACCAAAGCTCAGGAATGCAGTCCATTAAACAAAAAGTCCACTGCAAAACACCCTGGCAAGCCTATTCGCAGTTCTCTTATTTTTCTTCTCTATGGATAAGAACACCAGAAAATGTCCCATGCCCACAATAAATATTCTTTTCAAATTTAACAATCTGCCAGGTGATTTGGCTCATCGATTAGTAGATTTTATAATGATTTTTTTATTATGCAGATACCATGTTTTAGAATGGAATATTTACAACCTTAAAAGGAGATAAACAAACGAGGTACTGGCAAGTATCATTTTTAATTCCCATAGACTCAAAGCTAGGCAAAGTAACAGGCAACCAACATAATTGTAAAGGACAGAGGAAAAGGATACTCAAAGATGTGAATTCTCTGAGAGAGAGTGACTTCAGCAATGGGTTCTGCTCCGCTGAGTTGTCCTCATAGAACCAATGTGCTTGCTCAACAAGAAATAAAATTCTCTCAAATGACTGTAGGTCTTCTTGCGGAACATTCAAAACAAACCGGCTGCATGAATTGAAATTCCTTAGTGCTAAATCAAGAAAATTTTGATATCAAACAAGAGTTTACAATACTCAAATAGGTAATCACAGAAATCTTCCCAGTGCTGACATTTGTAGAAGGGGGAAGCAAGAAGCAATATTTTCCATAGGCATATAATGGAATATTCTCCCTAGGCATATGGGTAGCTATACAAGGTATGATGAAGCATGAAACAAACTGCATGAAGTCAAATCTTAATAAGAAACAATGGTCAAAATTATCCAATGATGATCCAAACCAATGCTTTGAAGTTGCGCCTAATCATCAAAATTGTAAGCGGCTGATCATTCAGTCACTAATCCAAAGATGATAAGATTTTATATTTTTCATACAAATTCAAAAAAATCTAAAATAGCATTGGAAAAATATAAAGAAGTGGGATATGCTCAAGCCTTCCATGTTCTATCATCATACCACTTCAAGATATGTGCAAAAGATCAACATAAAACCCACAAAAGGTTGTATGCTTTTTTTATGATGACTTAATTTTAATAAAGAAAAAAAAAATAGGGACGAGCCCTGAGGATCCAATGATGAGAAATCTTTTATCCCAATACAATCAAGATGCTACCCCTAAATATTCCTAATTTGATCATGAGTACACCCAACAAAAGATTTTTATTCCCACTGCCAAACGCAAGGCCGGTTCTTTTGCTGATTGTAAGGTTTCCATATTTTGAATGTAAAGAGCCCCAAAGAATTATGTAACACTATCATTTCCTGTGATGACCCATGACAGATGTTCTTTAAACACACATTTTCTAGAGCCACAAAATGCACATCATATCAGCTTCCATCTGTTTGGCTTGAAATTTGGTCGCTCATACATTTAAGTGATGTCGGGCTTGCCAAAGACTAATATGTCTCAATCTGAACCAAACACCCTTGACCTCAAGTGCCGAGACAGACAAAGAGACCATGAGTGGTCGTCTATGACGGAGAACTAAGCAATTTAGCTGTCTATTCAGCCACCAAGAGACTAGGCGATTTGCGAAGGGGAGGGTTCATCCTTCGAATGAGTTCTTTTTGCCTTTAAACCGAAAGGATTTTTTCTCATCGTGATAGCAAAGATTGATTAATTAAAATAATGTGATAGTAGGATTATACTTGCATTAATGAAAATAAAAACTCTCTCTCTCTCTCTCTCTCTCTCTCTCTCTCTCTCTCTCTCTCTCTCTCTCTCTCTCACAAAAGTTAACCTTGGGGATCTAGCACTGGCAATGTAGACGGCGAGGTCTTAGAGCTAAGGTCTTCCTTGGTCCAATGACTTGGGCGCAGTCTGAGGGAATTACACTACTCCTAGGCTAAATCAATCCAGCGTAGACAGATCAGATTACACTACTCCTATGCTAAAGTCGGACCAATGTAGCAACGTATACAGGTTGGATTACACTACTCCTACGCAAGGCTAAACGAAGATAAGATAGGCAATGCTGCACCGTAGAGTTGTGTTGTGTTGGGTTGGAGAGGGCCCAGAGCTCTTCAATCTTCCTCTAATTTATAGAACTTTGAGGCGGTAGCTAGAGAGAGATCTCTGTAGCCACTTCTTACATTTGTTGATGTGGAAATAATCGTTTGGGCTCGTAGACAAATGTGGCTTATTATGCAACGCCACATGTGCCAGTCATCTACAGTGGGTTAGCCATTGGTTGCTTGCATGTCCTACACCCATAATACGAATGAGGGTTCTTCTCATGATGCCATGTGTTGGTGGTCGTTATCCCTTTCTTTGCTTGAATGTGCATTGTGCACCGTGAAACTCGACCAACTTGGCATTGTTGTTGTGTTACATTATAGCTCCTTAAGTGGTTTTGACTATAAGAGCTTCTTCTATACAATGTTATAATGCATCAGCCGAATCCATTACTAATCACGACCGTATTTCGATTTATACCCATTATCAGTCATGAGGCCACTACGATGAGTAGTCGACTCTACCATGTGACACGCGTCTTAGAACAGTGGCCAACTAGACTTATCCTTTTTAGGCTACTCATGACTTATTTGGATTTTGATCAAATTCAATAGCCAGAGTAGCCGAAGAGATCTTTCATTTGTCTCTTATTGAGATCTTGTTGCCACATGACTCTACCATGTGACAAGCGTAACCAGTGCCCCCCCTCGCATTCAACCGAAATGTGAAGAGACGTAATTGCATTCCATAAAGAGTCGTATCAATGCGAGCATGATAAAATCGGCTAGCATCATTATCTATATTTAATTCAGGGCATGATAAAATCGTCCAATGTATCACTTTTATAAACCTAGCAGAACCACCAAATTTCCATTTTCATGCTTATTCTCTCCACCTTTAGGCTTCTTCTTCTTCTCGGAGAGGATATTTGTTATATATTCGCCACGCTTGTCTTTCGATTCCATCAGCTTGATGGGTCACAAGGAAACTTCTACGTCATCATTTAAATCCACTCCTTTTCTAGTTATTTCTCTGCTTGAGCCATTGAAAGATCTTATCTACATCCAGGTGCTCTTCTCCTTTGATACTTCTACATCTGATTTAGATTTAATTCATAGCCAAGCCTTTATCCCAACTGGTTCTCTAGGCCTCTCTTCTCTTTCCCCTTTACCTTCTACCCTTTGAAGGGGAAACTTTCCTTATGGATTCTGACTAACTCAACTGGTCGTTATGGCTGCCAAATAAACAACTCAAGACTTGGTTAAGGCTCCATAGCAAGTGGCTAAACTAGCGTAACTAGATTGAAGCCTAATTTTGGAGCCTTTAGAAAGATATGGACATTCACGAATGCTTCTGTCTTTCTTGCTATGACATACCCATGAATGTTCTTTTCCTTGTATTAGCCAGTTGTTTCTAGGGCCGATCGATCAATGCCTTTCATTTCCGATGTAGACCCATGAGTCCCACCGTCCTTGACATTTGTGCTCTTACTGGTCTCCCTATCCATGGCGAAGTTGTTTACCTAGGGTTTACGGTCAAAGTTCCCGACAATTATTTTGACAACATTAATGCTTTTGTTTCATATGGTACCTTCATCAAGAAGAAAGCCAAGACCAAGGGGCCAATTTCTAGCTAGGAACATTGTGCTTTTCCACTCATGTGGCTTTTTCAAAACCCTTTTCGATGTTCCAGATGAACAAATGACCAAAGAATATACCGTCGTGGCTGAAACCTATATTAAGGCTTGGATGACATTTCCACTAAGGGTTTCCAGGTAGTGGGCAGTCCCTTGTGGATCTTGCAACTCTAGCTTTGTGCTTATTTCTTTCATTACTTCTATCAGTTGATGGCCAACCTCCGGTCCTTTCTTTTCTTATGGCCACTATATGTCATCTACCGTTCCTATTGACCGCTCTTTTCCTAATTTCTTGTCTTTCTTCTACAATCTAAATATGGATTGGTCGGACGACGAATTCTTCCCTTTTTAAAAATAGAGAATTCGACCCAGATCAGTTTACCGACCAAAGCATTCATCCTTCAGTGCCTGAGTTTGTTCATCAAAGGAACCAAGTTTGGGCTTAGCTATCTCTTGGCTCATGACATTTCCTTTGGTTGCACCCTCTTCTTTAAGGGATTGAACACTAAATCAGGGGTCGAAATGTATTTCCCAAACTTTTATGCTTGTCGGTTTGGCTTGACTCAACCAATTCCATTGTTCCCTTGTCATCTTACCAAAATCAAGCCCCCCATTGATCGCCCTGTTGTTAAATCTACTGACAAGTATGCGTCATTGGCAATTGATTATAGATCTAATGTTTTAAACGTTTCTTTGCTCAATTTGCCAAATCAGTTGTCGTCAACTGCTTTGTTTAGATCATTATGGTCGTCTTACTATAACAAGAAGTGGACCACCCCGTTTGATAAGCTAATTTAATAGTTTGCTCCTCCAAATCTTCTCCCAAAATCGCCATCTTCATCTGCTGTCCCAAAAGGATCTAAAAAGAAAAGGACGACGGCCTCCCCTTCTAGAACTATCGATTCTTCTAGTGAGACTTATGGACCCAAGCATGATTCGGCTATAAAGAAGAAAAAGAAAAGAGATTAAAACACCAACTACTAACCACGAAAGAGCAGTTTGTAAAGGAATTCCATACCATATCGAATCTATCAGGAAATTTGAGTTTTTATAATATAAAATGGAATCCAAATACACCCCTGGGCGATTTCGAGGTTGATCAAGTGAAGCTTATGCGAGGCATGAGGAAGCACATACTAGAAAGTACTTACGTAGCTAGAGATCGGATAGGAAAAAAATATGGGGACAGAATCCCAAAAAACCATGCTTCATGATTAAAGTCAATTCCCCCAATGCGAACCTCCAAATTGGCTTTAGTTGACTCTTTTGATCCTCTTCTGCGACAGCTAAATTATGGAGTTAAATTTACAGGCTTTCACTCAAACAACTGAGAAATGAACGTCTTGGTCAGAGTACTACAATCTTGGTACTACCCTTTTGAAACAGGTGTAGATCGGTCCTTTTTCTTTCTTTCTATTGTTCTAACATTCTTTTGATGATGACGTCTTCATTTGTAGCTCCCGTTGTTCTTCTTCCCCAGGCATGTATAGAAGAAGTTAATAATGAACCACTTTTGGCTAACCAAAAAAGAAAAGCCATAGCAAAGACTTCTATAATTGTTGCCAAAAAATCTTCTAGCTCGAACAAATCCAACTTAGCCACGAAGTCTTTAGTGACAAATTGAGAAGTTGCGTCAAGCAACACAACAAGCTTCTCAATTTGTCACTAAAGACGCAGGTAGGAGCAATGATTGACCTAACTAGGACTGATAATCCTGCAGTCTTGTATGGCCAACAATGTCAATAGAAAGTATCGGTCGTCTAAAAGGGTCCAGAACATTGCATTTTCGTCTAGCCCTTAGACTGTTCTTGATGCAGAGACATGTGATAACCTAACCCTAGATGCATGTATAATCAGGTTAAATAATATTCAAATAAATACACCAATTAACTAACTGTTTCTAAACAAAGGGATTAGGTAAATCTCAATACAAAGATGAGATTATTCCGTCAAGATCATACCCCTTAACATAAGATCATGTAAACAGTAAAAAGGGAGGACCTCGGGATATAAGGATATCCCAGATCTAGCATAAGTCAGTCCACGAGTAAGCTTGGATCTGATTCTGCTGACTAACTATCTCTCTTTTCCATTCGAACTAGAAAGGGGTATCTAGAGAGAAACGAAATGGGTGAAGGATAAGGGGTTCGAGATGAAGAAGGTATAGGTCATTTGTGGTCAAAAGAAAATGAGGAGGATGATTCTTACATTTTCCTGCACCTTGAAGATCTTAGAAAGAGGGAAACCTGAAATCGAGGTGGAATCCTCAACACCCAAGGGCCAATCCTGAAACCCTAATATCTTGAATAAAGAAGAAGAAAATATACGAATTCTTATTCATTCAATAATAATGAAAATTGGGTTCCTCACAACATATATATAAGCTATGAAAAAAGTAAAAATGCATTAGAGCCCCTGGAAATAAGAAAAATAACAAAAAGACGAAAAATAAAAAAAGTTGCAATAAAGCCCCTGAAACAAGAAAAATAACAAAAAAGTCCAAAACTAAAACACCAATGTGGTAGGGTGTGAAATCTAACCCATGGATCTATGGTCGGGGTGAACACCCGTGTGGTTGGCTATGAAATCCGACCCATGGATCTATAATCAGTGCGCGGTCATGCCGCTCCTGCACTCGTAGCGCGTCAGAAAGTGGGTTCGATGGACCGTCGTCCATCCACATCAACTCCTCTGCTCTAGTACTCTGTCGACGACGCTTCCTCCTCTGGTACACTCAAAAAGGCGCACCACTGATGTCCGCATCAGTTCTGTCAGCCACATCAACTTCCATCTCATCAAATCATCGTAATCAAAATACAAAACCCCTTCAAATTGGGGTTTCATCAAGTGTGACACCCCCTCTAAACAGTGATTTGCAGAGATGGGAGCCAAAAGTTTTCCATCTTCTAGTATTGACAATGATCTCGACCTTATTCTTGCAAACCTAGATGAGATGCTCAATATCGACAGAACAAAGGCTGATACTAGCCTCTCAGCCGCCACCGACATTCAGATTTAGAATGAGGCCGAGTAAGTGAAGAACCAACTTCAAGACCTCCTTAAGAAAGGATTGCCTTGTCTGATTTCTTCTAGCCAACTTGCAAACATTGTCATGTTGATTGACCACATTTACCATGCTGCTAGTGCCGATGCTAATCTACAAGCAAGACTTCAGCCACTGGATGACATTGTTGTGAACATTCAAGAATACAAAGAAGCAAAAAGGCAGGCCGATCTAGCCGATAGTTTCCTAACAGATTACAATGCAAAAGTGGCCGGAGTGAAGAAGTTGATAGGAGAGTTAACAGAAAGCAAGTAGAAATGCAACCGCCTGATCGAAGAAATTCTGCTCCTACAGCCAATGTTGAGTAAATCGACCACCAAATTGAAGAATTACAATCTCAACGCGCCGTAATTGTTAAAAGCGAAGAGGCGAAAGATGAAGATAGCAAAGCTTTCAATCTCAAGACCAAGTCATCAATGATGGGTTGCAACAACACTACGGAATGTGCTGAAAGAATTGCATCCCCGGGTTCCTAAGACCAAAGCAACACGAGGTGATGCCTCTGAAAGAATGGCAAGATCTTCAGCTCGTTTTTCTTCTTTCTTTAAAAAAGAATTTTAAAGTATGGTGGTCTGTAATATTTGAGCTGTAGTGTTCTTGGTTGCCACTTTATTCAGTCGGACATTTAGTCGACCGTTCAACTATGCCTTTTCGACTTTTATTGTATGAGAATTCTTCAGTGATTCGACCGTGTGGACGTCTATTGATTTTTTTAATCAGTCATATGACAGTTTTCTTCAAGGCCAATCTTTCTTTCCTTTTGAGATTACCTTTGTGAGTCAATCGGCCGCATATCGTAACTTAAATATACTTATTTTTCAACTGACCCCCAACAGTCATCATGTTGGTGCTTTTACCCAATCACCTATGTTTTTGAAGACTGTGACAGGTACGAACTCTCTCAACTAGTTGTTCCCGTTTTGGCATGGGACCAAAATACCATTTTATTCTCACAACTTTCTTTTTTAACTGGAAGGGTAGCTTTAGATACCAGAGATCTTTTGGTATATGTCGTCTTTTGCTTGTCAAGCGCCCTATGCTTGATCAAACGTTGTTTCATGTTTTCCTCACATTCGTGTGACTGGTTAAGCTATGGGACTTTAGACATTGGTTCAAGTGAGCTTGCGTTTGATTTATACTCCTTTCGTTGTTCATTCAAGGCAATTTCTCAGAGCCTCGATGTTGCTCGTTAGTACAATAAAGCTTTTTCTACACTCGTGTCATTGCAGCAGTTAGCATGGCGAATTCAGAATGAACAAACTTTGTCCATCGATCTTCACTAGTATGAACTGGTTTGATCATTTTGGGGTGGTCATGAGACCAACTACCCATTGCCATAGCCTTGACTCCATGATTGTCTTGTCGGGCTACCAAACTTGCAGTGTTGTGTGCGATGATTGATAAAATCGTCACCGGCATGGCAGATATGATACGCATTGCCTTTCGCGTTCGCCTGTTTGATTTGAGCAATGGTATCGACAACTTCTATCAACTTCGCAATTGCATCAATCACAAAGTAGATACTCACGCAGTTTCCCAGTTGAGGATCGCAAGGCTTCCTTGACTTGCCCCCCCAAGTGTGGTGGGTGGCTTCAATCCTTCCTTCGTAGTTGCATTTTTGGCTCACAACTCGTCAATCGGTAACAATGGTTCAACTTACGAGTTGTTGACTTATAGCAGTTGTCAAATCGACCTTCACACTTGGGCCATCAAATTTCCGCAGGTTAGGTGCAATGATGTTTACTTCGACCACATGTAGAAATGGGTCAGTGTCAACCACCCTGGTCCCTTTCTCCTTTCAAGAAACTTTATTAATCCTTCATCAATGTTGGCTTAAATCACGTTACACAATTTATCATGGAATGAGAATGAGTATCATGTCATTTACAATACTCTATTTTCGTAAGCACTTCGGCCGATGGGATACCATACACAAATTTATTTCGGAAGAACCTTGATGAACTTTCCTTCCAAAAGATGGTCAAAGATCTCACTAGCACGAGTTATGGTAAAAGAGTATTGTTTTCCAACTTCGAAGACATTTTTCCTCGTACTTTGGCCAAAAGGAGCAACCATTTCCTTCTTGACCAAAGATTGGCAAATAAATGGCTTTCTAGCCATGACTTCAGCCATATCCAACTCAAAGTTGAGGTCCTGATTATAGGTCTCAAATAAAGAATTCTTACTTTGGCTTTCCTCCTAGAGAAGCCATTCATAATGAGTTACTCGGGCAAATAGATCAAATAGGTCTTTGAATTCCATGCCTTCGAATTTCTTTCTTAGTTCGATGTCTAAGCAGTCTTGGGTCAGTTTAACAAATTCGACCCCAGGCATAGTGACTAAGCAGCTATTCCTCACCTTCTGGAAGCGAGTAATGTACTTATCAACCGTTTCTCTCTGAAATTGTCTTTAGACGAGATAAGTCAGCCATAGATAGTTCTCGCTCAGTTCTAAAAATTTGTGTATGGAATTTTTCTTCCATCTCCAGCCATGTGTTAGTAGAATTGATGGTAGGTCAATATACCACATGAAGGCCATACCAATAAGAGAATTTCCGAAATATTCAAGTTCCAAAAAATCATTGATGCAGGACATGAAAATTAAATGTGATATGCAAGATTTCAGGCTTAAGATCACATTAGTTCATAAACAATTACGCAAATTCCATATCCCACATGAAAGTCCAAACATTCAATTAAGGGGAATCTATGCGGGTCCAGGCCTACACATGATAGGGCTGGATCAATAAAAATTATAAACCAAACGACACTCAAAGATAAGAAATAATCACCCACACATGCATAGTAATCAGCCCTTAATCCAAGGGATTTAGAAATTCCAATTCGGGGAACCCTAGGGTGAGAAAAGAGGCAAATAAATTAAGGATAATGCGATCTAGGGTTAGGGTTTATGAAAAACTGGTATAAAAGGGTAAAATAAGAAGAAAACCTGAACCGAAAGACACTTCCCACGCCCGGACAGCAACAATGGCCCAAATGCTCGTGCGTGTGATCACGGCCGCACATGTGTGGGGCCCACTATTCAGAAAAAGGCCACCTTGGCCCTGGTCGGCCAAGGATGGACTCCAAAACCCCCAAATATCAGCTCGATCCGATGTACAGTTTGTGCGTGGTGCTCCGCCGAAGTTTCAGCTCGCCGGCGGGTCGAAATCTGAAAATCTGCTGTAATGAAGAAATTTGATGCAACAAAAGGGACGAATTCGAAGTATAAATGGTGGTGAAAGATAGAAAAGAAGATGATGGAGGATGAGGGTGAATCGGGGTCGATGTGGCTTCGCACCATGGTAGTTAACCCTTCGATGAAGGGAGGGCTTCGCACCCAATTAGGCTTCACAACTCAGAGAGTAGGAAAACGAAGAATTTTTATTAATCTTCAATCAATCAAAAGAACTACAAGGGGTGTCTATTTATAGAAAAAATCTTATACCCCAAAACTCGCACCATGTGCGCAACCTATTACTTTGCGATGAAGTAAACTAAAATAAAAACCAAACAGAGAAATCTAAAGCGTTCAAAATGTTCTAAATAATAACAGTAAGCAAAATCTAAAAAAATGAAATCAATCCGACAAGTGGGCCACGATCATGAGATCCCATGATGGGCTTTTCTTGATTATCGGGCACACTTTTTTGAAACAAAACTTGTCTTCTACCTAAGAGTCCCTCCCTGGACGTCGCCATCGGGCCAGATCGATGGTGGGGCCTTCCTTTTGCTTTCGTACGTGCGTAGGGGGTGGTGTGCTTGCACGTGTGCACATGATGTCCCCATCAATCATAGGTTAAGACTTCACCACACTGAATGATGAATCGAACAATGTGTTCAATGGTCGATTGACCAAATTCCCCTAAGAACAAGGTAAACTCAAGGGTTTGTAATCCCTCAGTAGCTCATAATGCCGATCTATCCACTTCGGATAGGGTTTTCTGTATGTCAATTGATTTATGCACTGGCCTTACAAGTGGTCTGTGACCTCTTGGATCAGCCCATTTGAGGGACATGAGCGGGTGCTCGATGTTCCTGAGTGGTTGTGTTAACTACCAGAAGAACCGAATTAATCGTATAAGGAATTAGAGGCACATGAGGTTGCCCGCCAGGCTATTCAGTTCCTTGGACAAACTACCCTCCAAGGGCCTCCATAATTTGGCACCTCTTGGTCATATTAGCCGTAGTGTCGGCCATTTCAGTCATTTCTCCTGATGTCGACCAGAGGTGGAAAATTTCAACTAAATTGATATTGATCCAACCGATTAATCATTTGTTGTGCAGGTATCGGTTGATCCTGCAAAGGATTTAGTTGAGGATAGGGATCCATTCCCCCAAGCTAACCTTCGAGGAACCTGTTAGGATTCTCATCATGTATCCTTGCTAACTCGGCCTGAAGTGGTACTTGTTCAGTTTGAATCCACCCGTGTTCAAAAAGTTATTGCAAGCTAGTGTATACATTGTACAAAGCGCTTGTAACGCTCTTGAATGTATTACTCAAAGAGGATGATCTTGCTTCTTAAGGAATAGTGTAACACCCCATACTTTTCAGTACTTGGGTGTTACCATGAAAACTTAACTCGGTATATACATGTATACGTTGTCTTAATCATCCACTTACATTCTAGCTTAAATCTAACTATCAGTGTACTCTTCAACTATAGATCGAGCTACCCGACTATTGGATTGGTGAGATGGACCCTATGAAGTTTTCCATGGTGACATTGTCTCCATAGTTTCTCTAGTCATGACCCACCTAAGCTATGGATTTGCCTCAGCTTCTGACTGATATCCTAACAATGGTCATTCAAGCTGATGGGCAAAGTTAATTTAACAAGAATATCACTGTGGGCCCCATATTAGCTTCGCATGTACACTAGCAGGTGTGCAACAGCGGATCATCGAACTCAGGTCAAAATTGGTTTGACAACCGACCCAAAGAAGGAAATATCCTTCTTTCCTTCGAATTCCCACTGAATGTCAATTTAAACGGACATGTCCGTTTTCAGTTGATTTTGGCCCACCTTCTCCACCCAATCTAGAGATCTGAATCGTCCATCGTGGAGATGGGTCATTTCCGATCAAGCCCGACATCACCTCACATGTGGAAACACATGTGCATGTGCACGATAATGATTGCGAGAAGAGCTGCGTGCGAGAAAACTTTCCAAAATTGAAAACCCAACTCTACTACATAGCTGGCAATCCGCGTGAGGAAGAATCCTCATATCCCAACCATCCTTTATAAAGATTATATTGGCAGTCCAATAGCCCTTCACATAGATTAGGGTTCCACGTAGACATTGTCATTGATATCTCCTCTCTAACATCTGTGTAGAAACTAACGGAGGAGATTGGAGACCTTAGCTCGAGATCAATCTAGACCATCCATTCGAATGTCTTTATATGCTAGGAAACCCAAGAAAACCGGAGAGAAGCGAGTTTTCCTCCATTTCTTGCAGCTACAAGAGAAAACCCATCAACAAGCTTTCACCTCCAAACCCACTGCCCAAACCTCCTCAAACCTTTGAAATCTTTGTTCCAAAAGCTTCCTGCAGCAAATCCAGACACTCCGACGTAAGCGTCTTGAAGAAACGAAGCCCCATCTCAAATTCGTCATTGGAGCTCGAGCATCTTCCCCAACAAATTGCCTCAGTCGCTAATCTTCTGTCGGCCACAGTTTTCAGATCTAAAATGTCCTTCAAGTGGGCCTGATGATCAACATACAAACCATAAAATCTGACCAAGATACACTAGTGAGTAGTAAACTGCCACCAATTGCAAATAGCATGAGATCTTCCAGTGCAAGCGGGTTTCACATTGATTCACCACCAGACCGAACCTGGTTCGATATGTTATCTAGAAAAAAAAAAGAATAAAGAGAAATAGAAGGAAAGAGATGTGGAATAGGAAGCTGCAGAGTTCATGACTCGTTAACAAAACTCAGTAAGAGATTTTGGTCAATTCATGGGTCTAGTGCTTGTTCAGCTCGCTACTGGGTCTTCTAAGATAAGAGAAGATAACGAAAAGAAAATGAGAGGTAGAAGAAAGAAGAAATCGGGGAGAGAAGGTGCATCTAGTTCAAATTTGGTTCATCTGATCCTATCGAGTTGACTCGGTTGTCTTTTTCACCGAGTCCAGCATAATAGTGGGCCTATGTTCAGTCATCTTAATATGGTGAGGCGAAAGTAGATTTGATCATGTTCAGCTACATCAGAGGGTGGTAGTGCTAGTTGTTGTTTGAGCTCGGGTTCGATTCTGAATCTGATTGGATGCATCCTCGTGTTGTCGGGCTAACTCGATGAGTTTCACTGAGTCCAACATTGATTTGATTGGAATTCAGTTCAGCAACACAACACTTGTGGAGTTCGAGTTCATATCGGTTCGTGAAGTTCGTTGCAATGGATTGTTCCTAAGTCGAGTCTTACAAGTTATGCATCTAGGTTTTCTTGTCCAATTTGATTCAAGAAGCGAGTTGAGTTCGAGTTGAGAAGTCGAGCCAAGTCGCAAGGTTGGGATTTCAATTCTATGATCCATATTCGCCTCTTAATCATGAGTGAAGAGAATACACACTTGAGAAGTGAGGATTCACCTTTCAATCTTTCCTTCATTATAATAGTTAGATTAGTTTACTTTCATTTGTCTTCCATGCTTGACTTATTACTCATGTTTAGTTTACATGAATGATCTAGTTGCGTTTAACTCTACACTTGTTTTATGATGTGTGACTTAAATCATTGTGTAAGTTATAGAAATGATATGCTTTATAAAATAGAATTCTCTCTAATCTAGTTAAGTAGAATACCTTATTTGCATATCGATGATACGCTTGTAAGTTGATCAAAGTGATGTTTGTTTGTATTTGTAGGGTTGAATTGATTGTGGCTTAGTTTGTCACTTGTTTGTGTTAATGAGTTGTATTAAAAATCTAATGTTATTTGTTGATGGATATGTAAATTAGAGGTTCCTCTTAACTAGTGGCCATTTTGTAAATGGATTAAATGTTATTTAGTAGCAGACTTACCATCTCGTGGATTATTGTACCCTTGTGACTTGTGGATTGTATTCTTTTATTGTATCCTTGGATGGACTTAGTGCTAATGTGGCTTGTCGAGAGGATTCTTTTCATTAAAAATATACCTGGACTTATGATGGTAATGTTTGCATGTTGAATCATAAGTGGCTACTAGTTATAGAGAATTATATAAATGGAATACCATAAATCCATTGTATTATAATCACTACTTGTAAACTTTCGAGTGTATTTTAATTGTACTTGCTAAAGTCTCATAAGCCGGAGATGGTGGTATGGGACATTATGCCTTAATTGTTGGCCTACGTTGGGTGACGACCCCTTATAGTGACCTTTGGACTTTTCTGATGTGATGTTTGTAAATTGGACTAATAACGATTGGGTTAATCATGCATACATAACATGTATTCATTACCGGGTGCCTGGTTGATTGTTTGAAAGACCAGTGTACTACTCGAATGACCCTTATTTCATTTGAAATGGGTCGAATGTTTGAAAGACTCATTCTCTTGTATGAATGGACCAACTGTTTGAAAAGTCCATTCGTTTGTTCAGCTGGATGTGCATCCCTAGGCTGATTGCATTCATACATTCATGCATTAATCAAGATTAAATTAATAATTGAATATTGTGGTGGTTTGTGCGATATTGGTGAAGAGTGGATTGTATCTCCTTGTATTTTACATTGATTTGTAGTTTGGATGTTATAGTTGTTTGTGTTATATTTGTGAGTGGATTATATCCCCTTATATTATACTTTGAATTGTTGTTAAAATGTGTAGTTGGTGTTGTACTTGTGAGTTACGAATTGTAATTTAGATATTATAGTGTCTTGAATTGTACTTGTAAAACGTGGATTGTGTCTTCTTCTAATTTGCAAGTGGTATCATTTTTATATTCTACTTATGAAGTGTAAATTATACATTAAATACTATACTTTCTTGAGTTTATTTGAATATTATTCTTAACTATTGTAATACCTTGGTAATCTCGGGGGTATACCTCACTAAGATAGTAATTAATGCTATCGAAACATATTCAGTTCATGCAGAATACGTAACTGAGGTACAAGTTGGCGCTCACGTGATGCACGAGGAGCTATCTGATCTTGCAGTTTACATTCATTACTTTTTAGTTGTCTTTTATATATACTTTAGTACATTTTTGTATTTGTGAGTGACTTGAGCCATTGATTTGTATATGCCCTATGGGCAACCATTTGTATATGTTGAGATATATATTTTAGACATTCCCTTTATGTGTGGTTTGTTTTCCTTCCGTTGCAATGCTCTCTTAACACACACACACACACACACACACACTGTGAATTATGTGTTATCCTTGAAGGATTATACTCAGGATTTCAGAAAACGAGTACTAAACTCAGGTTACAAAATCCAAGGCATTACAGGTAGGGTTCGAGGGACCGCGGATTTGAGGCTCGACGTCCATAGAAATTTCTTCATGTACATGTGGCATCTCCTGGTCTTCAGGATTAACAAAAAAATCTAGTAGACCTTCTACTCATTGTATTATGAATTGGATCAAGCACTGCACACGGGTCCCATCCGGTGTGTCAAAGGTGTTTGGCTTGAAATTTGGTTGTTGGTACATGTACGTGATGCCGAGCATGCCAAAGCCTAATACAACGCAATCCAAACTGAACACCTTTGACCCCAAGCACCGAGATAGACAGAGAGACCATGAGCAATCATCTTTGACCAAGAATTACGTAGTTTGGTTGTCTATCCAACCACCTGTAAAAGAAGCCAAGCCATTTGCGAAGTGGAGAGTTTGTCCTTCTTATGAGTACTTTTTGCCTTTCGGCCGAAAGAACTCTTTTCACTGTGATAGTAAAGATTGATTGATTAAAACAATGTAAGAGTATAAGGAATGGGAATTGCATTAATGAAAATAAAAACTTTTAAAAATGAAAGATAATCCTTGGTGATCCAACATTTGTGGCGTAGATGGCGAGGTTCTAGAGCTAAGGTCTTCCTTGGTCCAGTGACTTGGGCGTAACTAGAGGGAATTACACTAAAAGAAAAAGGTCATCCTTAGTCCACTGACTTGGGTATAGACGAAGGGAATTACACTATTCCTATGCTAAGTCAGTCCGGTATATCAGCATAGATGGACGAGATTACACTACTCCTAAGTTAAAGTTGTTCCATTGTAGCAACATAAACATGTTGGATTACACTACTCCTAAGCTACACTAAACTAAGAAAAGATAAGCAATGTTGTGCTATAGAGTTGTGTTGGGTTGGTTTGGTAAAGGCTCAAAGCTCTTCAATTTTAAGGCGGTGGCTAGAGAAAGATTTTTATAGCTACTTCTGACGTATGCTGATGTCAAATTAATTGTTTGGGCCTGTAGACAATCGTGGCTTATTATGCAACGCCACATGTGCTAGTCGTTTGTCGTGGGTTGGCCATTGGTTGTACGCAAGTTAATTGCCCATTATACGAATGAGTTTTCTTCTCGTGATACCACGTGTTGGTGATCGTTATCCCTTTTCCCCTACTTACCATGAAATTCGGACAATTTGGCGTTGCCGTTGTGTTACCTTGTAGCTCCTCAAGCAGTTTCGGTCATAAGGCTATGGTGCATTGGCCAAATTCATCACCAGCCACAACCATATTTCAATCGATACCCATTATCAATCATGAGGGTGGGTAGTTGACTCTGCCACGTGACATGTATCCCATGATAGTAGCCAACTAGGCATACCATTTTTGGACTACTCATGACTTTTTAGATTCTGATCAAATTTGACCGTCAGAGCAGCCGGAAGATATCTTCCATTTGTCACTTATTGAGATCTCACTGCCACAGGGTGTTTTCTTTTTCCAATTAGTTTCTCCATTTTAACATGTGCCTTGAGCATTTTTTTTTTCAAAAACTTTCAGCAAAAAAACCAATGGGATTTTTCAGTAATAATGGTCATTAGCGTTATGAAGCAGTACTATGATAATGTTCCTAGGCTGTGATATTTGCAAAACACGGCACAGAACCAATGGTTATACCAGCCACGCTGTGACTAGGAACTCACAACAGAAACATCAGAATCACATTCCGTAAGAGTAATCACATGAAGGAAGACCATTTTTTAGGAAGGAAATTAGGATTTAGGATTCATTTCTTTGAAGGAATTCGTGATACTTTTAGGGAGTACATTACACCATATTTCGTGGAACCGGCTTAAGAAA
Source organism: Magnolia kwangsiensis (assembly GCA_037074715.1). NCBI lineage: Eukaryota > Viridiplantae > Streptophyta > Magnoliopsida > Magnoliales > Magnoliaceae > Magnolia > Magnolia kwangsiensis. The sequence goes on from CM073574.1 coordinate 41,987,960, forward strand.
ACATAAACACAAACAATAGAAATGCAATAAGATGGGATTCAGGGGAGAGATATTGGCTAATGAAGCAAAATTCAACATGAAATGCCGAAATTTTCTCAGGTTATATAGTCACTGTACAAAACCATGAAATCCATTGCCAGTGAAAATACTTGTAAAAATACTGGAAATTTCAAGGAAGTGGATTCAAATAATAATAGAGAGAAAGATGCCTGCAGAGATCGTCGAGAAGCTCTTGAGGGGGGAGAACATTTCTCGTTGGAGAGCTTGAAGATCGATGAAGGCCTGCCATAGCTGCCCAGAGAGAGAGAGAGAGAGATGTCTTAAGTTCAAAGCAATGGAAACCCTAGATTCATTTCTTTTTCCATGAAAATAAGGAAAAGGAGGAGCTACTGTTAGAAGTCGAAACAGGAGCAGATTTTCTGAGAAGATGAGAAGAAACTTTGATAGTCCGGTAGAGTGTGATGGATGATACGCAGGCACCGAAAAAATAGTAAGAAATTGAATACATGGAATATACGTCACTCGAAATTAAACGGTCTAGATTATGTTTCCAATTTGATGAGGCACGAACCAAAAGCTACGCTTCTTTGATTATGGATCGGTGGACATTTTTATTGGACGGTTAAAATGAAAAATAACCAATGGTCCTATTTCCATAAACACTTGTCCATGAATAAGAGAGTTAAGATTACCAATATGATTTTGGGATTCTGGCTTACAACAGTGTGTTTTAATTTAATTGATTTCATATATGACATGTGTACAATTCATCAGCGCCTGTGTATCAAGCTTCACACGCTCACAGAGCATCATATAATTCTCCCTCGGAGGAAAACTATTGGCAAAGGCGACTCCCAAAGTGACGGGGTTTGGGAATTGGAGTCGGTCGTGACCCTTCCCCATCATAATCTATGGCTTTTATCTACTCCGTTTAACTATTTTATCAGCTTATTGGAGACCATGCTTCCAGAAATGAGGAAGTCCTACGTCTCATGTGGACCACATCACATAAAAAAAGTAATGATTGAATGCCCACCGTTGAAACATTCTTAAGACTCGCTGTAATGTTTATTTGTCATCCAACCTCTTGATCAGGTCACACGGACCTTGATGCATCGAGGAAAAATACAAATATATATCAGCCTCATCCAAACCTTTTGTGGCCATAAGAAGTTTTTAACGGTGGAGTGTGGCCATAAGAAGTTTTTAACGGTGGAGATTCAATCGCTCCTGTTTCCTATGGTGGGGCCACCTAAGAATTGGATTTGCCTATTTTTGAGCTAGGAAAATGATAAATGGTGTCCGTAAAACACATACATCATGATGGGGCGGTAGAGCTACTCCAGTACCAAAGGGTCACCACGGAATCCGCATACCGCATATTGCGCACTGACCCCGCCAGTTAGAGCTGGGCATCGGTCCTGATCGGATCGGATTAAGTATAACTCGATCCTATCCGATTTTTCAATGGTTAGACCCGAATCCGATCCGATCTAAGACCGGATCTAGGTTATCTGATTCGAACAAACCCAATGCCAAGTTGACATTACCCGAACCGAGTCCGTCTCGGTCAGAAAAATCGAGCCGAATCGGATTAGGTACGCTTCGAACGGTATAAATTAAATCAAATTATTTCATATGATGTGGTCTAAGTTAACCTTTACTATATCTCCTTTTTGTGTTCAGTGACTAAAATAATATTTCAAAATGTATAAACAGCTTAGATGAAATATATACATCAAGGTAGGCCCCACGTGGCTCCGAAGGAACATTCAATTTCTGTGTATATATTTTCATTTAAATTTTAAAGTTACTTACTCCTCACGGAACCTTTTACTTACTTTTCACGCAAGCATGGGTAAATTCAAATCGTATATATACGTTGGATTTCTATGAATCTGATCATGGGGTAGGTGTTATATCCAAACCGTTCATTCATTTGGCAAGCTCGTCTTAAGGTTTGAGACGAAAAATAAGACAATTTTAACTATCAAGTAGACCACACGAATGGTTTAACAATGAAAATCATTCTTTGCTGCTATTTGTGGTGTGGTTCAGATGATTTTTAGATATTATTCATTTTTTGAATAATGTTTTATAATGATTTATAAAAATATATGAACGGTGTAGATATAATAAATATATCACTGTGAGGCCCATATACCTTTGATCTCCTTTGAGCCGTTCGTATAACTCGGAGCTCGAGGTGCCAACGCCAGTACAGCTATAGCGCTATACTGGAAACGGACGGGCTACTCCCTTGCCACCGGTCGTCCCTGCTCTGTGGACCCCACCATGATGTATGTGTTTCATCCATGCCCTTAATCTATTTTTATAGATTATTTTATGTTATTAGAAAAAAAAATGAGGTATATCGAAATCTCAAGTGGACGACATTATAAGAAATAGTGTTGAATTAACGTTAACCATTAAAAACGTTTTAGAGGCTATAAAGCTGATATTTATTGTATACCCAAAGTCAAAACCGGGTCGAGTTTGTTTGGGTCGGTTCGGACTCATTCGGTCCGGGTATTCGGACCAGATCTGTTCGGATACAGTGCTACCCAAACCTAATTCGAAATACTTTCGGATCTGGACCATTAGAATCGATCAGGCCCGATCAGACCGTCGGTTCTGTTCGAAACGGTACCGAGTCAGGTCTGGTCAGGTCAGATCCACCGGATCGGGCCTAAGTTGTCCACCTCTACCGCCAGTAGGGGGAGCGGATTAGGTGAGACCCAGCCCTGCCCAAGGGAAGCGGATTAGCTACTGACAGGTTAAGTAGAAGTGACGTCACCAAGTTGTGTGGGCCATCATGATATATGTGTTTTATCCACACCGTCCATACATTTGGAGAGATCATTTTAGGACATGATTCAAAGAATGTGGCAGATCCAAGGTGAAGTAGGCTCCACCACATAAAACAGAGGGGAGAGTGACGTCCACCATTGAAACCTTCCTTAGGTCCACCATGATGTTTATTTGAGATTCAAATTGTTCATATGTTAACGCATACATGAAAGAAGGGAAAACACAAATATCAGGTTGATCAAAAACTTTCATGGCCATTAGAACTTTTTAATGGTGGGCATCACTCTCCCCACTATTTTCTGTGGTGGGGTCCATTCGAGCTTTGGATCTGACTCATTCTTTGAATCATGCCCTAATATGATCTCTCCAAATGGATGAACGGTGTGGATATAAAACATACATCATAGTGGGGCCCACATAACTTGATGACATCACTTCAGTGGGAGTCTCCCTACTCAACCTGTAAGTAGTTGATCCCAGTCCCTACCCAAGATGACGCCGCTCTTACTATGGGGCCCACCTTGATATGTGTATTCTGTATCCACCCATCCATCTGTATTTCAGGATAATTTTGGGGCATAATCTCAAAAATGAAACAAATCCAATTACCAGGTAGACCATATAACAGGAAACTGTGGTGATTGGCCATTAATGGGCTATGAATGCTTTGGATCAAGCTAATATTTGTTTTTTCCCCTCATCCAATATTAGATGGCAAGTAAACACTGCAAAAACATTAAAGTGCAACCTAAGAAGTTTTTAATAGTATGGTGTTCAATCACCACTGTTTCTTAAAATATGGTCTACCTAATAATTGGATCTTCTTAATTATTGGATCATGCCTTGAAATTATCTGAAAAACAGATGAACAAGGCTAGGTGGATACAGGATACACATATCGTGGTGGACCCACAATAAGGGTTGCACAGACTTGGGTGAGACCAGGTCATTGCTTGGTTCGCTTCAGCCAGTGGGGGAGCCGATTAGGTGTTATGTAGGCAGGACTACATTTTATTGACAAAGTCTTTCACAAAAAACTGCTTGGGTGTCAGGTGTGTTGGGGGCGTTGCACAAAAACCTTAGGATCTCGCCTCCCAAACCACCAGAATTATGGGATAATAAAGCAATGAAGTAAATCAAAGCACAAACTATACGACACAAGAGATTTTTATGTGGAAAACCCTTAAAGAGGTAAAAACCACGGGACCTCATCCAAATTAACAATCCACTATGAAGTAGAACGTTACAACTGATCACAAGCACACATCGCTTGGATCAAACCTTCTTCGCTCACGTAGGAGTGGATGAACAATAAGAGAATAAAAGAAAAACGGAGAGTAACCGATTACGAGGACGTAGAAGTGCTGAGATGTCGAGTGCACAATAGATCACCTCTAAGAGCAGAACCTCCCTTCCACAAGATTCCTCTCTCTCTTTCTCTCTCACTCCCATACCTTCGATAGCCCTAAACCCTATAGCAAACCCTTACAAAGCTTTAGGAAACTCTCTTGCATTGTCAATTCCCTAGAAAAGCCCTAAGGACCTCCTATTTATAGTTTAGAAAATTCTTTTTCACACCCTTGCGAAAGCCGCTTCGAAATTTCGCATCCTGCACAAAATCGGAATCAAATTTGCATAACCTCGGTCAGTCGAGGCAGGGCCTCGACTGGTCGAGCACTGTTCACTCTACTAGTCAAGTCAGGCCCTCGACTGGTCGAGGACCTCGAAGATCAAAACCAAAAGCTCACTAGACTTTAAGTCGAACACCACTCGACTGGTGGAGTAGCCCACTCAACTGGTCGAGCGGTGATCTCGATTGGTCGAGGAGCGCGATGATTCCACAATTTGTGGTATCTGAACCGCATCACATCTCCTCTGACCTGAGGAGGAAAATCCTATCAAATCTCCCCCTTTTCGACTCAGGAGAAATTCACCTTCTTCAAGCCAGCTAGGTTTCTATAAACCTCAAACTTGCCCTTGAGCAATGTCTTGGTCATCATACCTGACTCATTATCGTCTGTGTGGACCTTTTCAAGTTGTAATACCTTATGTTCCAAAGTATCCCTGATCTAGTGATGCTGAATCTCTATGTGCTTCAACTTGGAATGCTGACTTAGATTCTTGCTCAAATGTATAGTACTTTGATTATCGCAATAGACCACGTGCTACTTCTGCTTCAGGTTAAGTTCATGTAGGAACTTATTCATCCAAAGTATCTCTTTACATACCTCTGTGACCGCAATGTACTCGGCCTTTATCGTCGACAATGCTACAACCTTATGTAATTTGCTCTGCCAAGAGATCACTTCCCCTGCAAACGTAAACATGAACCTAGATGTAGACTTCCTGAAATCTATGTCACCTGCCATATCTACATCTGTGTAGCCCTCTAACACAAGTTTCCTATCACCATAGCATAGGCTCATGTTCACTCCCCAAGTGCAGGGTTGTGATGTAGTAATAACTCGGTAAGACCGAGGTCGAATTCCAAGGGACTGAAACTTGTACGCAATCTAAAATTAAGTAGAATTAGAACTAGAATAAGGTGAAATCTAACTAATTGTAATTTGAGGAATAATGGTAAAAATATTAATATAAAATTTATAGAAATCAGAGGAAAGGAAACTAGGGATTCAGAGGATCCACTTGTAGAGATCAGGGAGATCTTATGCCAACTTCGAGAATCATGGAATTTAACTGGACTGTCATTGATCTAGTTTTCAAGATGTGAAAGGTATATGAATTAGAATGGATTCTATCACCAAACCATGCCCAAGAGACTAAGACAAACAACAGAATTAAACTAATTACCACCCAATCACATGTATGAAAGTTAGGAAGGGTACCGTCATCCAACCATGCCCAGGAGACTATGGTGAACAACAGGGCTTCCTGACGTCATAAACATAAAGGAAACGGAAATATTCAAGTCGTTGCAGACCCATTGTAATTTCAGTCACAACAGACCATTAAAGACTAAAAACATTCCATCAAGACTAAAAATCAACATCAATTCATATACTAAAATTGAATTAAAAGTATGGAGTCTCCCATCTCACTACAAGCTTCACCTCTTAGCCCTAGCTAAGAGGTTTAGCCTAGCAACATGACTAGGCTAGATCTCATAAGAATAAAACAAAATAAGAAAACTCAAGGAAATACTCTGGTTGCTCCACAATTTATGTCCCTGGCCTTTGAATCCTCAGCTCCAGCCGTTCCTTCACGTCTGATGGATCTCTCCTTCTTATATGCCACTGATGGAGGCCGGTGACATCATGTAAAGCAAGAGTCAGTGAAGAATTTTAGCATAAGAGACGTGCGTAGACAGTTGGGGTCGGTGGATTGCGGAACTTCCCCTACGCAGCAAGACACCACCAGTCTGCGTTTTAAAGAGAATTTTTGGTTGTAAGGGCTGCTAGTGCAAGATTTAACCCATTCAACCTCCATAGCTTTGGTCGGTTGACCCAGGAGAGCATTTTGAACAGTCAGGATCGTCGGACCGATCCTGGCCACGTCTGCAAAAAGAGCCCGCAGCGTCCGAGATTCGAATGCTGCAACAGGGTTTGCGCACCCATGCGCTGATGTTGTTGATGGGGCCCATAAACGGTATCAAAGAAGAAATCCACGCCGTCCATCGAAATACTCTCAAAATTTCAGTGAGAAGGGTATCTTTTTGGCCGTGCGTTGATGTGTCCCACAGGTTCTTTCTCTCTGTCGTTCATTTTCTATCAAAGGATTAGAGATCACCCTATTGTCTTATTTTGAAATTCTTCCACCTAGGTCGTGATAATTGGGCCCCTTCAAGCCTGATTTGCGATGAATGATGGTGGCCCACAACAGTTCTTCGCAAGCTCTATTGCGAAACAGAGTTTCCGCAGACGGTTTCTGTTTGTGCGTTAGACCTATTGAAGCCAGGTGAAGAATCCACTCCGTCCATTGGTTCTAGGGTAAAAAAACATGTAGAAAGAAGTATTTTTGAGGTTAAATCAGTGTGGCCCACCAGTCTATCTACTCCACCGTCCGTCTTGTTTTTAATGGCTAGGGACGTGCCATATCCTGCATGGTGTCAAAAGGAAAGCTTGGCAAGGGTTGAGCCCACCCTCTGGACTCAATGGACGGTACAGATCTTGCAAAGGGACGAAGGGTGGGGCCCACTACTCGTTGCAGCGTCGGACAGCGTCTGCCATACGCGGATGCTGTGAGTTTTTTAAAGAAAACGTCGGTCAGCGTTCGCTGACCGACTTACATGGTTTCGGTGGGAGGCAAGCACGGTACCCACTATGCACACGCGTCGCGTGTGTGGGTCCCATGACGATGTGTATCCAAAATCCGGTCCTTCCATCTTCTTTGTCATGTAATTTAAGCGGTTGGGACAAAAACTGACGTACATCCAGATACCAGGCGGGCCTCAGTTTACAGATATATGGGCTGATCTGTCTGTTGGCCCACTTCTGTAGGGATTCAGGAGCTGAAATTTGACGTGTACGGCTCATTTGTGGTCCTCAGGTGATGTATGAAATTCAGAGTCGATCAAATGGTGGGAACTCTGCGATCTTGCAATTTGGATGCTTTTCAGGCCCATTCAGGGTGAGTGGCTGGGATTTCTATGATTTTCGGTGTGTAAACCCATCGATTTCGGTCCCCTGGAGTCTCGTCCAATGCCTTGGTGAAATCTGAGTATTAAATCTCAGCTTTTAGCATCTTTTTCAGTCCACACTTGCAAATGTACCTTGCATCACAATCACGATTAAAGTAACCCATTAAGCAGTGTCATGCTCGTAAATCCAAGCAATAAATAGGGTCTGATATGCAATATTTGACCCTCAACACAACCCCCAACCAGCATTTTGCTAGTCCCGAGCAAAATATGCGAAAAATAAGTTGAGAATTATAGGACGATTTTTATGAACTTAAAATGATTTTTGCAAAACTATCCAAGTCCCAGAATTCTAAAATTCATGAATGTTAGATATTGCTTTCTCCTAGACTCAAGCACTCGGTAGATTTCATAATCAAGTTCAAAGTATTACTCCATCAATTAGAATAATTCTAAACATTGAGTTTCATGGGTGTATAGTGTAATCTCGGCTTATCAACATTAAGATTCACTTTGTTATTGCATGAAATCATACGTAATCAACAGGAGAATTCATGATAACCAAACTTGCCCCATAAATTCATCTTTTGATCTTTTCAACTTTTTATTTTTCCATTAATAGTCATGTCAAAAAGAGGAATCAAATCCCCACCAATAGGGAGCAAACCTATGGTGAAGACCGTACTCCCAGACCTTTTCACATATCATTCATGGGGAATTAACTCCACACCCATAGGGAGCAAACCCATGGTGAAGATTAATTACCCAACCTTTTCAAATTTTATACCATGATGGCAAGATATTTCAAGCTGGTTCCTTTCATGCTCAGTGATTACCAAGTTAATCCTTCGATATGGAACTGAAATCTTAATGTGAAAGCGAGATGTGACATGTGAAATCTTGATTCAATCTATGTTTACAACCTCTAATCATGGATTAATAACTTGATCTTAACTGCGAAATTTAATAGATACTGAATCAAAGAGTCTTAAATTATCAACATCACTTATCTTGAACTTCTAAATCAAGGGTATCCATCAAAATCACTTCGAATTCATAAAAATTTTCAAAAAAATTTTAAAAATTTTCACAATTGTTGCTCAAGACCAAGAAAATACGGATTAGGAAGCCTAATCTCCCACCCCCAACCTAAAATCTACATTGTCCTCAATGTAAAACATATGAACATGCAATGCACATGAAACAACGAAAGTAAAGTGATGGGAAGATAGTACCTGGATAACGAATCAAGAGAGAGACTTTTCAAGAGATCGCAGCATGAAAGCTGGTCAGCCAAGAGAGAAAACAAAATAAAAATAACAACGAATAAAATCCTACCTATACTTCTTTCGCAGGTGCTCTTGATTGCATTTAGCGAATGCAACAAGCCTTTAAACCCCTAGGTTACCCCTAGTGGACGAGTTGTAGTCTCGTGAGGGTTTGCAGTAATGTTACCCACAAACATTGAACTAACTAACTAAAAAAAATGAAATGGACTGAAAAAGCTGGGGGTTGCCTCCCAGGAGCGCTAAATTTACCGTCTTCAGCCAGACAAATAAAGCAACTATCCTAAACCTATGAAAGCGATAAACCTACCTATACCTCCATCAGACTAGGAGATCAGTCCTGGTAAACAGGAGCAATCAGAGGCATGGACATGTCCTCTGAATCAAATGTCTCGACAAATGACTTTAATCGATGTCCATTTACTTTAAACTCCCTGCCATTATCGGGATCTCTTATCTCGACGGCCCCATGAGGATAAGCAGTAACAACAATGTAAGGACCGGTCCAACGAGATCGAAGCTTATCCGGAAAGAGATGTAGTCGAGAATCGTACAAAAGGACTTTCTGACCTAGCGTGAATGATTTCCGTAAAATATGTTGATCATGAAACGCCTTCATCCTGTCCTTGTAAATTCTCGAGTTCTCGTATGCATCGTTTCGAATTTCTTCAAGTTCATTTAACTGAAGTTTGCGTAGCGAGCCAGCGCTGTCTAGATTGAAATTTAAATTTTTGATCGTCCAATATGCTTTATGTTCCAATTCCACAAGCAAGTGACAGGCCTTCCCATAGACAAGTCTAAAGGGAGACGTTCCAATAGGGGTTTTAAAAGCAGTACGGTACGCCCATAAGGCATCAGTCAATCGGATTGACCAATCCTTATGATCAGGGTTAACCGTTTTCTCTAAGATATATGTGATCTCCCTATTGGAAATCTCAGCTTGTCCACTTGTCTGTGGATGGTATGGGGGGCTCACCTTAGCTAAGAGGTTTAGCCTAGTAACATGACTAGGCTAGATCTCATAAGAATAAAACAAAATAAGAAAACTCAAGGAAATACTCTAATTGCTCCATAATTTACGTCCCTGGCCTTTGAATCCTCAGCTCTAACCGTTCCTTCTCCCCCGCCCCCCCCCCCCCCCCCCCCCCCCCACGTCTGATGGATCTCTCCTTCTTATAGGTCGCTGATGGAGGCCGGTGACATCATGTAAAGCAAGAGTCAGTGAAGAATTTTCACACAAGAGACGTGCGTAGACAGTTGGGGTCGGTGGATTGCGGAACTTTCCCTACACAGCAAGACACCACCAGTCTGCGTTTTAAAGAGAATTTTTGGTTGCAAGGGCTGCTAGTGCACGATCTAACCCATTCAACCTCCATAGCTTTGGTCGGTTGACCCAGGAGAGCATTTTGAACGGTCAGGATCGTCAGACCGATCCTGGCCACGTCTGCAAAAAGAGCCCGCAACGTCCGAGATTCGGATGCTGTAACAGGGTCTCCGCACCCATGCGCTGATGTTGTTGATGGGGCCCATAAACGGTATCAAAGAGGAAATCCACGCCGTTCATCGAAATACTCTCAAAATTTCAGTGAGAAGGGTATCTTTTTGGCCGTGCGTTGATGTGTCCCACAGGTTCTTTCTCTCTGTCGTTCATTGTCTATCAAAGGATTAGAGATCACCCTATTGTCTTATTTTGAAATTCTTCCACCTAGGTCGTGATAATTGGGCCCCTTCAAGCCTGATTTGCGATGAATGATGGTGGCCCACAACAGTCCTTCGCAAGCTCTGTTGCGAAACAGAGTTTTCGCAGACGGTTTCTGTTTGTGCGTTAGCTCACCTATTGAAGCTAGGTGAAGAATCCACTTCGTCCATTGGTTCTAGGGTAAAAAAACATGTAGAAAGAAGTATTTTTGAGGTTAAATCAGTGTGGCCCACCAGTCTATCTACTCCACCGTCCGTCTTGTTTTTAACGGCTAGGGACGTGCCATATCCTGCATGGTGTCAAAAGGAAAGCTTGGCGAGGGTTGAGCCCACCCTCTGGACTCAATGGACGGTACAGATCTTGGAAAGGGACGAAGTGTGGGGCCCACTACTCGTTGCAGCGTCGGACAGCGTCTGCCATACGCGGACACTGTGAGTTTTTTAAAGAAAACGTCGGTCAGCGTTCGCTGACCGACTTACATGGTTTCGGTGGGAGGCGAGCACGGTACCCACTATGCACACGCGTCGCGTGTGTGGGTCCCATGACGATGTGTATCCAAAATCCGGTCCTTCCATCTTCTTTGTCATATAATTTAAGCGGTTGGGACAAAAACTGACGCACATCCAGATACCAGGCGGGCCTCAGTTCACAGATATATGGGCTGATCTGTCTGTTGGCCCACTTCTGTAGGGATTAAGAAGCTGAAATTTAACGTGTATGGCTCATTTGTGGTTCTCAGGTGATGTATGAAATTCAGAGCCGATCAAATGGTGGGAACTCTGCGATCTTGCAATCTGGATGCTTTTCAGGCCCGTTCAGGGTGAGTGGCTGGGATTTCTATGTTTTTCGGTGTGTAAACCCATCGGTTTCGGTCCCCTGGAGTCTCGTCCAATGCCTTGGTGAAATCTGAGTATTAAATCTCTAATTTTAGCATCTTTTTCAGTCCACACTTGCAAATGTACCTTGCATCACAATCACGATTAAAGTAACCCATTAAGCAGTGTCATGCTCGTAAATCCAAGCAATAAATAGGGTCTGATATGCAATATTTGACCCTCAACAGCTTAACCTAGATGAGCCTCTTAGATACCGCAGTATCCATTTCACCATATCATAGGTGTGGTTCTTATGTAAGGATTTTATCTTCTCTTGCATAGCTTTCAAACACTCCCCCTTATGCTCGTCGGCTAGGGCTTCAGAATAATATTTTGGCTCTCCCCCATCAATGAGTATAGTGTACTTATGCGGCGAGTACCTCTTGGATGGTCGTCCGTCCCTAAATGACATCCTCACCCGTGGCTCAACAGGTGAATCAAGTAGGGGCTGCTCCCCCAGTCCATCTTCTGTAGGAACTCCCTTGTCCTCTACACCTTGTTATACTCCCCTGTCATCGGGCATCACGGGAGGAATAACCGGGTACATGTCCTCTAGCTCACCTGAACTAGGCTGGTTCTTCTCTACTTATAAATGTCTTTTATACTATCTTCAAATAATACCACATCTCTGCTTCTGACGAGATACTTCTCAGTCGGATCTCACAATCCGTAATCGAACTTTTCATCACTGTACCCTGAGAACACACACTGCCCTATCTTCATATCGAGCTTGGACCTTTCGTCCTTGGGTACGTGAACGGTTGCCTTGCATCCAAACACCCTAAAATTATTGTACGATGGATTCTGTCCAGTCCACACCTTCTCAGGAACTTCTCCATTCAATGGGGTTGATGGAGACCTATTTATCAAATACATTGCCGTGTGCATTACTTCTCCCCAGAACATCTTGGGCAACTTCGCTTCTCTCTACAATTGTGTGATTCATTCGCTCAGTCACACCATTATGCTGGGGGGTCTTAGGAACCGTTTGTTCATGCCGTATACCTAGTGACTTACAATACTGATGGAAGTCACCAATGTATTCACCACCATTGCCAGTGCGGATGTACTTCAATGATCTACCCGTCTCTCTTTCGATTATAGCATGAAACAATTTAAATACACCAAAGACCTCATCCTTGGATTTCGAAGCAAAAACCCAAACCCTCCTAGATGCATCATTTATAAAAGTGATAAAATATTATGCCTCACCCAAGTTTTTGTCATCATAGGACCACAAACATCAGAATAAACCAAATTTAATGCATACACTTTATTAACATGAGAAACAGATTTAACAAATAAAACTCTATGTTGTTTCCCTGATAAACAATCAATATAGGTTTTGAGAGGTATACATGTCACGTTTGGAAGGAGACGCTTCTTTGCTAGTAGCTGAAGCCATTTTTCACTCATGTGGCCTAGACGCCTGTGCCACATGTCAATAGCTGAATCTCACGCTGCATTCAACCCACCCTTGCACACACTGACACTTACCTTGTACAGGGTGCAACGCTTCTTTCCTCTGGCCGCAATCAATGAACCCTTGATGAGCTTCCAGCACCCACCAACAAATCGACTTTCATAGCCATCATCATCCAACCTTCCTGTCGACATCAAGTTGAGGCAAAGGTCTGGAATGTGCCTCACATCCCTGAGAACTAATGTACAGCCTACATCAATCTTCACACAAATATCACCGACCCATATGATCTTTGATACGCCAGAATTTCTCATCTTCACGATCCCAAAAGTCATGTGAAGAAGTCTCTGCGTGGAGTCGCATGAAATGAGGCTCCCGAGTCTATCACCCAGTCGGTGCTTGACTCATGGTCGTGAGACAAACATCATGATCTGCAGAAAGAATAACTAAAATGTCATCATATAAAGCGACCACAGTGGAATCTGATTCATCTTTCTTTTTCTTTCCTTTTCTTTTCTTGTTGTTTTATTCTTACAACATTCATGCTTATAGTGACCCTTCTTGCTATAATTCAAGCATTCAACATCTTTCCTTGTACTCGACTTGCCTCTTAATTTATCTCAGGCCTTCCCGCCATTTCTGTTCTTTCCTCTCTCCCGTTCTTGTGTCACAAGGGCCTCTTGCTGAATAGACCCCTGAGACTTCCTCCTTGTCTCCTCATTGAAGAGACAACTAGCTACCTATTCCATAGATACCTTTCCGTTTGGCGCAAGGTTACTTAAAGACACTACCAATGTCTCCCAACTATCATGCAATGAGCTAAGCAATAGTAGAGCCTGTAATTTATCGTCCAAGACCATCTTTATATCAGAGAGCTAGTTCAATATATTGCTGACCTCATTCATATGCTCAACCACAGAATCAACATATTTGAACTTGAGATTCACAAGTCGTCACATCAAGAGAATCTTATTGCTAGCTATCTTCCTCTTATACAGCCTTTACAGTTTCAGCCACAGGTTAGCAGCTGAGGTTTCCGTAGACACATGGTGGAATACGGAATCGTCTAACCATTGTCTAATATACCCCACCGCCTTCCGATCCAATTTCTTCCAATCATCATCTGTCATATCTTTTAACTTTGCTGATATGCCTTAAATTGGATAATACAAGTCCTTACAATAAAGCAAGTCCTCTATCTTAGCCTTCCATATGGTCCAGTTAGAACCATTGAGGTTGATCATCCTTGATGAGCCACCTTCCATAATTCAGAACCGATCCCACTCCGTTCAATGAACTTAGCTCTTATACCACTTTGTTGGGGCATTGCACAAAAACCTTAGGATCTCGCCTACCAAAACACTAGAATTATGGGATAATAAAGTAATGAAATAAATCAAAAGTACAAACCACACGACACAAGAGATTTTTAAGTGGAAAACCCTCAAAGAGGTAAAAACTATGGGACCTCGTCTAGATCAACAATCCACTATGAATAGAACGTTACAACCGATCACAAGCACATACCACTTGGATCAAACCTTCTTCACTCACGCAGGAGTGGATGAACAATAAGAGAATAAAAGAAAAACGGAGAGATCTAACCGATTACGAGGACGTAGAAGTGTTGAGATATCGAGTATACAATAGATCACCTGTGTGAGCAGAACCTCCATGAGCTTCCTCTCTCTCTTTCTCTCTCTCTCACACCTTTGATAGCCCTAAACCCTTTAACAAACCCTTGCAAATCTTTAAGAAATTCTCTTGCATTGCCAATACCCTAGAAAAGCCCCAGGGATCTTCTATTTATAGTTTAGAAAACTCTTTTTCTTACCCTTGCGAAAGCCGCCTCAAAATTTCACATCCCGCACAAAATCGGACTCAAATCTGCGTAACCTCGACTGGTCGAGCATTGTTCACTCGACTGGTCGAGGACCTCGAAGTTCAAAACCAAAAGCTCGCTTGACTTTGAGTCGAGCACCACTCGACTGGTCAAGCGGTGCTCTTGACTGGTTGAGTAGCGCGGTGATTCCACAGTTTGTAGCATCCAAACCGCACCACATCTCCTCTGACCTGAGGAGGAAAACCCCATCAAGGTGGGGCCACCATAATATTTGTGAGAAATTAGTTCATTCCAAGACATGTAACAAAAAACAGGCAGATCCAAAATGCAAGTGGGCCACACAAGAGGGAAATTTGGGGAAAGAAGTGTTTATCATTGAAACCTTCCTGAGCTCTACCTTGATTTTATATGCCATCCAAACCATTTGTAAGGTCATTTCACTAGGATAAAGTGGAAATGCAAAAAAATTTAACCTAATACAAAACTTTTGTGTCTATTTTAGGACATGGCAAAAGAAAAATGCCACCGAAAGAGAGATAAATCCAAAACTAAAGTGGGCACAAGAGGGGGAAATTTTGGAAAAGAAATGCTTATTGCTGAAACCTGTATGGGCTCCATATTGATGTTTATATGGCATCCAAACCATTTATAAGGTCATTCCCACTAGGATAAAGTGAAAATACAAAAAATTAGCCCAAAACAAAACTTTTGTGTGGCCATATGAACGCAATGGTGGTCATTAAATCCCCACTGTTTTCTCTCATGTGGCCCACTTGAGTTTGGACCCGCCTTTGTGTTGATACGCCTTTGGCTTGCACTATGCTTGGCGCCATTCTTGGCTCTGTCACCATAAAATCTTTCTTTGGTATTCATTGTAGACGAAGGTTTGAGGCTCAAAGTGAATAGTCTAGCTACTAGGATCTTGGTACACCATTTGAGCCCTTCCTTTATCCTTGACCATTCCCTTTTGAAGGGCTCGCCATGCTCTTGACTTTCCTACCATGCTAGTGGTGAGGTTGGGCTTGTAATGCTATCAATGCTATCATGATGGTGAATGATAGTTCATTCGTTGTAGCGTCAATAGGGAGAGGCAACCCTCATGCTCATAATGCCATCAGTTAGATGTTGATATGTGGGCTTTTCCATTTAGGGGAGTTCTTGAGGACTTTAGACCGTTTCTTCTTCATATGGTTGATCTCCATAACATTAGCTTGGACGATGTTGACAATGACTGTCTCAGGGATGGGTATGACCTCAACTCCCATTACATATCCAATCGTCTCAGAGAATTCGAGTAATCCTTTGTCAATGTTTTCATGCACCAGGTTTGTAAACACAACACGGTTCTTAGTAGAGTGCTTCCTAGTATTGTGCCACTTATAATAAACTTTGTTTTCGAGGTCCTCATATATGGCTAATTTTTTATGTGTGGAGAGTTTGATGAGCTTGTTTTTCAAGCAATGTGTCAAATATTTTCTTGGCCTTGGAGATGTCAAATGTGTATAACTTGGTAGTCTCAAATATACTCCTTTTTGGGTTTACCATGACCAAGGTCGTGCACTTAACCTTTTTTATGGTCGGGCATTTGCATGGCCGTGTGCTGATTATCTCGGCCATAGTCACCTTATAATAGGCATTATAATCTTTGCCCAACCACACATGCACTATGTCTGCCACGACAAACTCATATTTTGGGTTTGGAAAAAACGTGCCATCGGATGCGTTCATCTGTTGATGCTCTTCCCCGAGGATTCGCTTGTACTTAGTAGCCTTGGTTGACAACTCAAACATGTCTCCAAAGAATATGCCTTCAAACTTTTTGCAAAGCTCGAAACCCATGCCTTATAATGCCAACTTAGCAAACTCAACCTCGGTTGGAATAATCGGGCAGCGGTTTCTCACGCCCTAAAATCAGATAATAAATTAATTGTTCAACCGACTCCTTCTGCAATTGCCTTAGCCTAGAGAGGTTGGCCATAGATACTTCCAACTCAGTATGATGGGAATGCATGTGAAATTATTCTTTCATCTCATCTCAGGTTTCGACAGAGTTGGCTGGTAAGTTTATGTACCAAGTAGAAACAACTCATGTTAAGGAACTCCTGAATAATCTCAGCTTTAAGAAGTTATTGTAAGATACTTAACTACATTGCATGGTGGAGCAACCTATATGCTCAATCGTGGAAGTCAATCAAACCACTCATCATCCATTCGACTGTATTCCATACTCCTATATGAGCCCAACAATGTCGTCCTAGTCAAGTGGTTAATGCAGGCCTGGTGGATTCTCTTAGCCGGGAATCTATGCGACCATTGAAGGTTTGGGGCATGCGCCACATGAGGAACGACCATTGGGTAGGGTGTGGTCGGAAGTCACACTCCGGGTGCCTCATCCCTTTAATATTCATTATAGACAAGAGGCATTGTCAATGGTTGCCTCCCAAGTTCCTTGGTCCTGGGTTGTCCTTGGTAGGGTGAAGTCATAGCCGGTTGTTGCCGCCCGGGTAACTCCCTCCTTTTATAGTCGTTATGATAGGGAGGTAGGCCAGTTTGCCCGCTGGGCGCCTCAGCCCTCTGATATATATGATAGGCAACCAATACCACTTGGGGTTGTCCCCCTTTGGTACTCAACCCTTTGGATTCCTTTGTGGTTGACCGAGCCACCTAGAGTTTGCACCCTAAGTGGTTCTACCATGTGGCCATAAGATGACGACTGGGTAGTTAGCTAACCCCTGAGGTACTAGGATCGGCCGGGTATTGACTTTCAGTAAGGTAATAACTATGTCGATCAGGATAATCCAACTGGTTATAAGATCGACCATCTCGGTCATTCCTTGCTAACGGTGGCAGCATTGAAGAGGATCTTGCGGTTCGATTTGACAAGATTTGATTGGGAGCTCAGTGATTCGCTCTTCCTCATGTCTAATGGGATGGAGTAGTAATGTGTGTTTATCAAAGGCCTCAAATCTCGTAACATGTTGCATACATCCAACAGCCAATTTTTCTATTATCTCAAGTTGTGACTGACATAGTCTAGTAACATGTTGCATACATCCATCGAACTGGTCGAAGAAGTAATATTGAAGATGATCCGTTGTGAAGATGATCCTACTTCAATGTTGAAGACAGACTCATATTGTTGGCCTAGGTTTTGTTGCTCTTCCTCGACGTTAAGCATATAACTAGTCTTCTTTTTTTTTTTAAAATAAAAATAAAAAATAACTATAGGAGGGATCTTATGTTGTTGATAAATATACAACTTATTGGGTCCCCTTAAGCGTGCCAAAAGAGTGTTTATGCTACTTCAACCAAACTGGGTCGCTCATGTGAGGGAGGACCTATATATTAATTTTCATGTGTGGGTAAGATGCGTGGGGGTGCTAGAATATACTCGAATCAAGGTTTGAATAAATCGCTGGTGTTCTCGTGTTGAGACAAACAAGTTGAAGAGTGGACACAGGATCCGGTTATCCTCTCAATCATCAATTGCGCTCAACATTTAGATGATTGGTGAAAGGGTAGGGGTTAGCCCTTATAGATAAAATCTTTTTGTCTTGTGAAAATAGACGTGAGTCTACGGACTCAAGGACATTTTCTTTACCCAATACTTTCAACTCAATATTTTTCAAAGGAATAAGAATGTCAAGATAAATAAAAGAAGGCTAACGATGTCAATTTTACTAATATTTAAATATATGGCCCTTTACAATCGACAAAGTGTTATTCAACTAAATAAAATAAAGATAAATACCTGATTTGTCCATCAAAACAACCAATCGAAGCAGGTGGTAAGCAAGATGTGACCAAATGGGTATGATCAGCTCAGTCGGAACTTAATTGATTATGAATCTATAATTTAAGGTTGCGAATATTTAATCTACTTCTAAGTTACCGTACCGAAAGCTGCTAGGCAATAACAATTTAAGCTATAATCAGGCTAAGTTATGCTAAGATAAATGTGAAGATAAATGTAAAGTAGATATAAGTGTTTAACATAGGGCCCCGAGCTTTTTTTCGTGTACTCCTTTTATAGCTTGTCAGGGTGGTAAAATCCTTATTGGGTTTCTTTGCTAATCTTGTAGCTTTTGCATTTTTTGGATGTGAGGATCTCCTAGACAGATTTGAAACTACTGACTTTTTAGACATTCTTCTTGTAGCCGATCCTTTTGATGAGAGATATTCGTAACCCACTAATTGGATTCAATCATCAGGCCTGAGAATGTGAAGATTCCTCTGATGAAGAGAACTAGGCTAAGATTAGGGAATGTCAATGACTGACCTCAGACCTCAAATTAATCATGGCTACTTGTATGGTGGCCCACCTTCTCTACTTCAAGGTGTTGGATGGTGTCGATCGTTTGGGATACCTGTCAAGCCCCAAATTCAGAAATTGGATTCACAGGAATCCCGATTGTCAAACCTAGTGTCGACAGCCTCCATAGTACCCCATTCTCAGCCCCCAGCGTACATACGCTAGGTTCCGATCCTGGGATCCTAATAGGAGGATTTTTCAACGTACATTTGTCTTATAAGAAGCATAACCACGAGTATACCTAAATCATAAAGGCAACACCATCATCACATACCCACTAATATAATCATTTGAATATAATGTGGAAAGAGAAATACATACATCGAAATCAAAACTCCAGAGGACAGCTGCACGCTCCAAGCTCAACGTTGTTGCAACCTAACGCCACCTACACGCATCCATCGTGCATAAGCTTACAAAAGCTTAGAAGGTGGTAAAAGTGTGTGTAAGGTAAGTGCCAAGTATACAATAAAGCCCATAAATCATACATCATCGGGATAAACAGAAATCTGACAAGATCATGAATCAAGCAACATCAGAATACGCGATACATATCAACTATACAAATGAGTAACAATATCAGAATACGCGATATAAATCAACTATACAAAAGGAGAGTCATAAAGAGTCAAATATCAGATGTCATATCTAAATCATATAAATACAGAAATATAGTAATCCAAAATGCTAAGTACTGCGGATGCAATGTAATATGTGATGCGAATAAAATGACCATACTGGAATGTGAAGTCGGGATGATAGTACGAAGTATCACAGGCTACGGGGTCCATCATAAGGGACTTCTATCCAAACCAGTCCCATACCTAAATTTGGATAGTCAGACTCAATGTGGTAAACTCCTGGTCTCAGGTTAGTCACGCGCCTAACTGAAATCCTGGTCATGCGAAGGTACACGTAACAAATAGTTACGCACCACCAGCCCCAGTGGATAGTGAATGGATGAATGAATGAGTATGCAACTCCTGCTCAATAGGTCTACAAATCAGTACGGTTCCTCTCTGAAAAATCATTAGGGTTTATTACACTCCACACCAACTGCCTCCTCCCTAGCTTCATAGCCCCGCGAGTGGAATAGACCTCACTATCCGCCCAACCTTTGGTCTGCCATTACATACCTGACTCGTCAATAGCGGACCCATTTACGAGCTGATCATATTCAGCCTAGTTTATAGCCCCCTCACTCGGGCATATAAGGCCACACCCCCTTCCAATTGACCACAACACAGTGGGAGACACAACCTCATGGTATAGGCCCCAACGCTCATATTCCACTCGGTCTAGACGTTTAAGCATCTCCTGGTACTAAGGAGATTCTGAAATTTTCACCTAAGGACATCCTACGTGCCTACAATGCTAGAACCAAGCATTTTCGGTGTCCCATCTGGCCATCCACGATGTGTTTGTGGAGGCCACGACCCTGATGTTACTAAAGCATACAATGATCATATCACACATATGCGAGATGCATGAGTCACACTATCCAGTCATGCAGTAATCCTATGCGTACAACGCGATAATGTGAGCACTTCGTCTCATAAGAAGTCTCGTAAATAGTTTGCTCAATGGCATATGCTATGATCAAACATTCCTCATATCAGGCATACATATGATGCATATGGGCATGAATCATGGAGTTATACTAAGCATTTTATATAGTGATAAACTATCCTCACAACAAAGATGGGCCTTGATGGCCTACGCACAACAAGTACGGGCCTATTAATGGGCCCTAGGGAGAAGTACAATGCAAACATTTAACCAACATTATCCTTACAATGTGGACGTCAAACCAACATTGCTCCCAAGGCATAGCCCACCGTAAAGGTTAACACATAAACCACGATGGGATCACATTACAATGGACCTCAACCCATGGGCTCCAAATACATCACAATGGGCCTCAACCCATGGGCCCTATGCACATTACAATGGGTCTCAACCCACGAGCCTTTATACATTACAATGGGTCTCAACCCATGGGCCCTAATACATCACAATGGGCCTTACCAAATGGGCTGAAAATATATCACAATGAGCCTCTACCCATGGGCTCCAAATACATCACAATGGGCCTTAACCCATGGGCTCGAAATATATCACAATGGGCTTCCTAAAAGGGCCATAAATACGCAATAAGTGGGCCCTGCACATGGGCCCAATATACATAACAGGTGGGCCCTACACTTGGGCCTCATACATGTTAAGTGGGTTGCATCAATGAGCCGCACCAAGGGGCCTCATAAGCATCACAATGGCCTACAATTACATCAAGGTGGGCCTCACAAATAGGCTATAAAATACATCAAGGTGGGCCTCATACAACAGGTGGACCTCATATATCAGGTGGGCCTGATGGGGCAGCCCCAGGTCTAACAAAATAGATAGACAGTGTGGTTGAAACACATCCATCATGGTGCACCCCAAAACACACACACACAGGTAGGCCTCATCCCAAAAATATGGATGGACAGCGTGGTAGACTCAAGCATCAAGGTGGGCCATTGCACAGACGGTGCATACCCAACACTGCATCATGGTGGGACAGTACACAACACTATCCAAACATTGCCCAAGTAAATCAGCACTATCCAGCTATTGTCCAGCACCGTCCAGCGCCATCTGGATAGTGTGGATGAAACAAATACATCATGGCGGTGTCCACCGTCCCATGGACAGAGCGGATATACAGCACACCATCAAGGTGGGTCCTATCGTCCCGTGGATGGTATAAATGAAACACATACATTGTGAGGACCCACAGAACTACAGAGTAGGTGGGCTCCGCCTTTTGGACGATTTGGATGCAACACATGTATCATGGTGGACCGCATAGAGATAGATGGCGTGAGAGGACACATACATTAATGGGGACCGACCGTCCAGTGGTATGGACGGTGAGGCAAGAACACATACATCATTAGGTGGGTCCCAACGTCCAGAGCTGTGGACGGTGCGGACAGAGCACATACACGATGGTGGTTTCCACCGTCCACAGCCGTAGACGGGTGGGTTCCAGTTGATAAGGTCATGCTGACCTAGATGGAAAGAGAAAAACAAATTTCATATTAATCCCAAACTCCTGTGGCACCCAAAAGAGTTTCAATGGCAGCCATTCAATCATGTTATTTACTATCGTGTGGGCCACTTGAGTCCTACATGTGGCCGATTTTTGGAGTGGCCCATAGCCAGAAGGGGGCCCACCCAACAATGCATGGTGTGGATGTTCGAACTACATCAAGGTTAGACCTGTGGTGGGGGCCATGGTCACTGCCCGTTTTACAAGCCATAGGACGCAGCTTGGTGCAACGTCTGACAACAAGTGGCTTCCTCTCTTCTCATTTTATTTTATTTTTTTAATTTGTTGTTTTTTGGAGGTTTTTCATAGGTGGGGCCGGCATCAGGCGAATCCACCCCGCCCACTGGTTCTCATAGCTTGAGACAAGCCAAACAAGTCCAATATCTGATATTTTTCAGTACATAGAAACGGCAGGGTAGTTTTTCAACGATGAAAATGTCCTTTGCTATGCTATGGCCCACCCGAAAGCTGGATTGACTTCATTTTTAGGCTCAATACCTAAAATGGTCTGATAAGTGGAATGGATGGCATGGATTGAATACATACATCAAGGTGGGGCCTACATGAGTGGCCCACCCCAATTTTCAAATGAAACTGATATTTTTGCTTTCATACCAGTAACATCCAAGGACGCTAGACGGTTTTCAATACAACACTTATTAAGTTGGGCCCTGTTCAGGTGGGCCACCACATGGCTATATGGTATGGATACAACACATATATAAAGTGGGCCCCACCTATAAGTGACTTGGATCAAATACATTCTTCATGGTGGGGTCCATCCGAGTGGCCCACATGGCCATATCATCACAAAAAAAAAAGAAAAAGAGTGAGAAAGAAAGAGAGAGGGACACACGTGATGGAGGGACCCCGGCACTATGGGCCCTCCGTTTCAAGCATCCAATCATACATCAAGTATATCTCATTGTATGTGGACCCATTAAATCAAAGATCAACGGTGGAGATTCCTTCTCCACCAAGATATAAAGTCTAGATGACCTCTTTTTAAACTAGAAAGTAAACATCATGATGGGGTTCATGGAGAATGACCCCATCATGGAATAATAATAAAATCAAGGTGGGCCATCGGCGACATCTAGGGTCCCAAGTGAGATCCATACCATCAATCGGTAGGCCTCACTTGGCCCATCATCTAAACATGAAAAAATTTAGCCTAATAAACACTCATCGTTTGATCTTCTTGGTCCATTGGAAAGTCGATCTCCTTGGGCTTCACTTTGATGGAGAGTGGTGAGGTTTGAATGGTTAGGATGAAGGATTTGGGATGAGAAAGTGGGTCACACATGTCACGCCCCAAACTCGAAAACCGGGCTCACAAAATTTTCGGTTGCCGAATCCGGCGCCGACAGCCTCCGTAGAACCCCATTCTCGGCTCCCAGCTCTCATTCGCCAGGTTCCGATCCTGGGATGCTACGAGGAGGATTTTCAAAGTCAGTTTGATTCGTAATAAGCATAACCAAAGGCATAACCCACAAACAACAACCAAGAACTCCATTACATTTCCACTATGACCAAAAACTTTACAAGTATAATGAGCATAAAGGGAAATACAATGGTAAGGAATAAAAACTCCAAAATGATCTGCAAAGTGCTCCTACCTCAGCGCTGCTGCACCCCAACGTCACCTGCACGCAATGTCGTGCATAAGCTTATAGAAAGCTTAGAAGGTGGTGAAAGTATGTGCACAAGGTAGTAATATGAACATGCTATATCAGAGAAATGCGGAATATACAGATGGATCCATGAAAACCGTTAGCCGTACTAAAGCTATGCAATGCAAGACATGAATGATATCGGCCATCCCAAGGCCATTCGATGTGAAATGCAACTCAAGCATACAAATCCTCATATATGTCCGCACATCAATACAACTCAAATCTGGGATATCACCGGGGTCTAGTACACTCTAAACCAGATCGTCGTCTCATTGCGCGCAATAAGGTAGGTGGAAGAGACCTCACTATTCGTCTGTCAATATCGGGCTCGACTCGTCGATAGCGGACCTATTCCTCGAGCTGGTCAGACTCAGCCTAGCATTGCCCCCTACACTCTGGCGGATAAAGCCGCACCCCCTTCCAACCGACCACGACACAGTGCAGAGCGCAGTCATCTGGTAATCGACACCCAACGCTCATTTACCCACTCGGTCTAGACGTTGGAGCAACCTCTTGGTACCATAAGGGTTTAGAGATTTTCACCTAGGGATATCTATAACACCTTATATAGAACAAGATTTTCGATATCCAATCTTGCCAACCACGATACGCCTGTGGAGGCTATGACCCTGATGTTGCTAGGGCGTACAATAGTCATGTCACACAAATGCAAAATGCATGAATCATGCTATCCAGTCATGCAACAAATTCTGCGCATATCGTGCGCTCATGTAGGGCAACACCGCCTAACCGGGAGCCCATAAACAACCTGCCAGAAGGCATATGCTATGATCAGTCAAATCTCATATCAAGCATACATATGATGCGTATGATCATGAGTCATGAAATTATACTAAACATGTAAATAAGTGATGAACCATTCTTACAACGCAGATGGGCGTAGACGGCCTATACACAATAAGTACTGCCTATCAAAGGGGTCCTAGGGAGAGTCGTAATGTGGACATCCAACCACCATTACACTTGCAATGTGGATGTCGAACCAACATTGCTCTCAAGGTACGATCGTCGCAAACATCGTTACATAATCCGTGTTGGGCTCACACATTGCAATGGACCTTAGGTACATCCCATTAGGCCTTAAATGCATCAAATGGGCCATATCATATGGGCCTTTTACTCATCAAATGAGCCACATAAATGGACCACACCAATGGGCCTTATGTGCATTGCAATGGGTCATAACCCGTGGGCCTTAGACTACATCAAATGGTTCTCGACCCATGGGCCTTATACATATCAAATGGGCCTTCTCCCATGGGCTTTAAAATACATCAAATGGCCTAAAGACATGAGCCTTTCATCCACATCAAAGTGGGCCCCCAATGAACTACTACAACTACATTAAGATGGGCCTCAAAACAGGCCAAGGTAGGGTCCACTTGGACTATGGATCTGGCTCATTCTTAGCCTCAAGTCTTAAAATGGGCTTTAAAAATGGTTGGGCTTGGATGCAACTCATGCATCATGGTGGAGGAGGGTCCACATGAATTCTATAATGTATAATATATATATATATATATATATACGGCCTGGACGATGGTTATAGTATATTATATTATAATATATATATATATATATATATATATATATATATATATATATATATATATATATATTATAATATAATATACTATAACCATGTCCAGGCCTTGGACGGCCTGGACGATGGTACAATATATATAACATATATAAAATATAATATAGTATAGTATATAATATATATATATATATATATATATATATATAATTACAAGATCGTCCAGGCCCTGGACGGCCTGGACCGCACATGCTTCAATTGTGGCCCTACATGGGTGCACCGAATGTTTATTCACCGTCCAACCTATGGACAAGATCACACGGACCCTAGTGAAGGGAAAAACATAAGTTTCATCACGATCCAAAAACTTCTGTGGCACGAAAAAGGGTTTCAAAGGCAGAGGTTCAATCCCACTGTTCCTTGCAGTGTGGGCCACCAGAGGTATGGATGCAGCTGAAAATTTGAGGGGGCCCACTTTGGCAGGGGACCCATCACATGAATGTATTGGATGGGAAAATACACATCATGGTGGGGCCCACATGGGAGGCTATAGCTCCTGGCGTCCGCCCGCCCAGCGTCAGCGTGCAGGCGCTGCCTGCGCTGACAGCAGCAACTGCTGCTGCTTCTGCATATGTTTTTTTTTTTTTGGAAAACACTTGATTCTAAGGTTTTTTGAATGTGGGGCCCGCATCGTATAAATCCACTCCGTCCACTAGCTTCCCTGGCTCGAAACAAGCCCAACGAGTCCGCTATTGAACCCATTTAGGCCTGTAGTAAATTTAAAACTAATTTAAATGGTGAGAGTCATTATTTTGAGAGGTATGGCCCGCTTAATGAACGGATTAACTTCATTCCTTGGCTCAACGCCTAAAATGATATAGGAAAGAGGATGAACGACTTGAATTGTACCCATACATCAAAGTGGGGCCTATGAGAGTGGGCCACCTTTAAGCTTAAAAGAATAAGCTTAATTTGTGTTTGTCACAGAGACGTCCAGCGTCCCTGGACACTGGACGGTCCTCACAATCCAAGTGAGCTTTGTTCAAGTGGGCCACCATATGATGAATGGGTGGGTACAACACACATATGGTGGACCCCACTCATAGACGACTTGGGTAGAATACCTACCCCATGATGAGTTCCATTCAAGTGGGCCACACAGCCAAATCATCACACAAAATATATAAAAAGAAAAGAAGAGAGAGAGAGATAGGGAGTGGGACACGCTTGTGATGGAGGACTCTGCCACTATGAGCCCTCCCTTGAAGAAATTATACAATTAAATGAGTCCCTTTACACATGGGACCATCTAAATCGAAAATCAACGGTGGGGATCCTTTCCCCACCAATATGGACGGTCTAGATGACCTTCCTAATGCAATAAAATAAACATCATGATGGGGTCCATGAAGAATGGCCCCATCATGGAATGATTATGATGATCAAAGTGGGCGATCGGCCACATTTTAGGGTCCCAAGTAAGATATGAACCATTGATTGGTTGGCCTCACTTGGCCCATCTCAAAAACAAAGAAAACTACTATTATCATGCACACACCGTTCGATCTTCTTACTCCTATGGGTTCCTTAGCACCTTAGCTTTGATTTTAATGGGTGAGATGAAGAATGAATGGCTAGGATGGGAGATGATGGGGTAGGAAGGTGGGCCACACTTGGAGCTTGGGAATGTTTGGAGAAATTCTCATACGTATGGAGGGTTCTTGCTTGGATTTTTTTGAAAATGAGAAAGAGAGAAGGAGTTGTAAAGGGAGAGAGAGAGAGTGATGGGTGATGGAGTGATGGATGGGAGAGAGATGGGTGTAAGAACTTTTTAACTTTGGTGACCTTTTGTGTAAGAAAGGCATGGGTTTGTAAGACCTTTTTGACTTTTGTGGCTTATTTGGGAAAAGGTGAAAGGTGATGTGTACTTGACATGTGATGGATTTATTGATGGAATTGATGTGACATCTCGTAGAGATTCTCTTGGGTTTCACAACGTGCGACATTTTTCTCGCACCGAACGTTGGCCCACATCTCTTGACCAGGGTATTGCCTCGGCGCGCAAGTTGGGTCATCGGAACCGCAGCGATGGCGCGGTCGCTATGGTAGTAGTCTTGGGTTGAGTCGATACGGGTTGACGGCATATGAATCAGGGTAGCACGTAAATATCGGTTAAGGGTCGAAGGTTGCCGAAATTCGACCGGTAAGATCGCGGAAGTCTACGGAACGGTACAGACTAAGATACGGGTCTTACAACACACATGCACTTTCTCTCCTTGAAAATGTTGGACGTCCACTCCTCTCTTTACTTAGAATTGTGTTGAGAAATGAGAGAGAGAGAGGGTTGTAAGGAGTGATGGGTGAGGTGAGTGATGGGTGAGTTGAGAGATTGGTTGACTTTAGGGTAGGTTGCTTGACTTGTAGAGAAAGAAAGCATGTGTTGCTTTTGTACTTGACATGATGTGATTGATGGGATTGATTTGACATGTTGTAGAGATTCTCTTGGGATTGCAAATGCACGGAGTTTTCTTGAAATAAACGCCGGCTCACATCTCTCAGCCAGGGTATCGGATCGGTGTGCGAGTTACAGCGTTGGAACCGCGATGACGGTACGGTTGCAATGGTACAAGTCTCATATTAGGTCGACTCAGATATACGGGATACGACTTAGGGTCGTTCTCAAATATCGATTATAGGTCACAAGTCACCGAAATTCGTCGGGAAAGATCGCGGGGGTCGACGGAATAGTACAGGCTAGGATACGATTCTTACAATACTAGTGAGATTTGATACTTGATATAGACTTGTTATTGGACCAAGTTGGATCTTGTTCGCTCATTCTCTTGACCCCGATCGAACCACACTTGGGACCTGATCTAGTTGATGTATCTATCTCTCTTGACCTGGTTTCAATTCGTAGCCGAATTCACTTGGATATCGGCCCGATCCTTCAATATTTGGAACATTTGTGAATGCTATAGAGTCTCCAAATGTCTTTAGGAAGATCTTATATTTCGAAATGATTGTAAGAGATGGTGTTATTGAGGTTGTCATAGCCGGATAAGTGATAAGATTTGTTCTCTCAGCGGATCTCTCATAGTCATGCTAGGCACACCGCGTCATTAATTTGCACGATAATTGTGGCCATGTGGCATCGACTGATTTGTTCTTCGAGTAATGGGTGTAAGGGTTCATGCATTTGCATTTATAACAGAGTGCGTAACTTCGACGGAAAATCAGACAAAGATACTCTCAAGTGAGACTAGGATTTCTACCAATATCATCTCTGTAGTGTCAACACGTGGCAACATTTTTTTGGTTCGCGTCAAGGCCTGAAAATAGGTGTAAACACATGAAAAGTAAACATTATGGTGGGCATAATTATAGGCCTTAAGAAGCTTTATAGGCCTTAAGAAGCTTTTAATGGGATCCTTACTCTTGCTTTGGTGGTAAACTTTCAGGAGTTTCAACACCCGGTCAAGGGTTTGAGTATCCATAGGTGGTGAAATGCCACTACGGTGTGAGTGTGTGGGGGTGTGTGTGTGTGTGTTTTTAAAAAAATAATAATATATAAAAAAAGAAGCTTTCAATGGTGTGCATTTAGTCACCACTATTTCCTTTGATATGGTCCACCTAATATCTATATATGCTTAATTTTTAGGAACACCTCCTAAAATGCGTTGGAGAAATAGATAACTGGGAGGATATATAACACATCATTAGGGTGGAGGGTAAGGGTAACACTCGCTGAGTTGTTTCCCAGCCTTCAAGTTAAGGGCAACATCCACTGAGGTGTTACTCAGGTAACGCCTTAATCTGTTCGGGGAGCCCACCTTAATGATGTGTTGTATATCCTCGCCCTTTATCTGTTTCTCCACGCTAATCTAGGAGCTGTTGGAAATATTAATCTGATCCAGATATCAGGTGGACCATACTGTCGGAAACAGGAGTGATTAAACATCCACCATTGAAAACTTCTTAGGGCCCACAGTAATGCCCTGTAAGGATTCCTTTCCATTCAACCTGTTGATAAGGTCAAACTGACTTGGATGAAGGGAACATATAAAGATCAGCTTGATCCAAAAATTTTGTGGCCCACAAAAAGCATCTAATGGTGATTTGCCACTGTTTTCAGTTATATGTTCAACCTGAGATTTGGACCTACTTAATTCTTAGTATCACGTCCTAAAATGATGAAGTAAAACAGATGGACAAGCCAAACTTCTTAGTTTGCCATCGAACCTATTAAATACGTGTTTTTTTTTTTTAAGATTAGCTTGTTAGTACACAAGCCACTGTGAGTATACAATCCACTGTTAGCCACTCTCACTAGAGAATGGATACCAAGACCTCAGTGTTGAAACAAGAGATCTTCACTCGGTCTACCGCTTGAGCTATGGAACCGGGTGTTTGAATAAGTTGTGAAAACCTAGATTGAAGAGACAAAAAAAAAACAAATATCAGCCTCTTTCATGGCCCCCAAGGAGTTTTTAATAAGTAGGTGTTCATTCACCATTGTTCCATGTGGCGTAGTCCACCTGAGAATTATATCTACCTCATTTTTTAAAAGCTCATGCCTTAAATTGAGCTGAAAAATATTGTGAACTGGCGATAGCGATTAGGTTCACCCTGACCTCACTCAAGACGGTGCAGCCCACTTTGAAGTATGTATTCTGGCCCTTACTGTGTAAGCCCACTTAGATGGATGTATTCTATATCTCTGCTATTCATCTGTTTTTCTAGTACATTTTAGAGCATGAGTCAAAAAATGAAGCGGATTTAATTTATAGGTGAACCATACCACACGAAACAATGGTGATTGACCATTAATAAACCACAAAAGTTTTGGATCAAGCTAATATTTGCCCTTAATTCAACTTTGCATGACCTTATTAACATGTTGAATGGGAAATACACATTATTACAGTAGGCCTTAGTAAGTTTATGATGGCAGAGAGTTCAATTACCACTGTTCCCATTCCATGGTCCTCGTGAGACTTGGATTTTCTTCATTTTTTAGCTCATGCCATCTGACAAAATAGATGAACAGTGTGGATAAAATATCAAGGTGGGCCATGGCAGTGGTGTGACCCTTACCATGGGGCCCACTTTGATGTGTATATTCTACATCCACCCTGTCTATCCATTTTTTTCAGGCCATTTCATGACATGAAACAAAAAATGAAGCATATCCAAATTTCAGGTAAACCATATTATGGGAAACGGTGGTGATTGTACAACCCACCATTAAAAACTTCTCAGGGCCCACCATAATGTATAT
The DNA here is from genome assembly GCA_037074715.1 of Magnolia kwangsiensis. Classification (NCBI taxonomy): domain Eukaryota; kingdom Viridiplantae; phylum Streptophyta; class Magnoliopsida; order Magnoliales; family Magnoliaceae; genus Magnolia; species Magnolia kwangsiensis. The sequence goes on from CM073574.1 coordinate 42,018,421, forward strand.
TATGGGAAACAGTGGTGATTGTACAACCCACTATTAAAAACTTCTCAGGGCCCACCGTAATGTTTATTTGCTTTTCAACCTGTATATACGGTTAGGGGTGCACATTTAACCGGTAGAACCGTGGAACTGGACCGGAACCGTTGGATCGGTCCGGTTTGGTCCGGTTCTAGTATGCTACGGTCTGGTTCCGGTTTAGAAAATCTCAGAACCGTTAGGAACGGTTCGGTTCCGGTTTAGGGGCATGTAAAACCAAACCGAACCGTTAACCGAACTGTGGACCCGAACTGTGGAACCGATCCATTGAACCGTGGATCTGAACCATTGATCCAGAACTATTTAATGCTAACCGTCAAATGGGCAGTTAAAATGAAGATGGTTAAGAATCTTAAATCTCGTTCGTTTATTAGAATGGAGACCACGTTTTGGACCATTGATTACGCATACACATGTACCATGCCTGAGATGACATTTTTCATTCATGCATGAAGAGTTTTGCTAACTCCACTCATGTGGGCAAAAAGCTTATGTACATGCCACACGTGCTATCATGGCATGATAGGTCTGATCAAATTCATCTATCAGAAAGGACAGATTATACTGATGACTAACCCAACCATCAGGGTTGATCCACTGCTCTTTACTTAAAGAGGTTGCCGCAAACCACCCTTTGTAAGACAAATGTATAGTTCCAATTCATCCTTCTGTTTGCAATATTGGGGCCCACATGCTAAGAGGACCAGATTATTTTTACCTGGGGAAACACGTATAAGGTCTGACTAACTTGATGGATGGATTGGATCTCGCACTTATGTGCATGATGGCACATGTGTGGTGAGCAAATGAGCTCTACTGCACACGCCTGTACACTTAGCAAAGTTACGCCAAATGATTTTTTTTTTCACTTTTTTTTTTCTTTTGTCTAAAAACCCAGAACCGTGGAACCGATCTAGAACCGAACCGGTTTTCACGGTTCGGTTTTGGTATGGTTCTAGTATGCTAACGGTTCGGTTTCGGTTCCGAAAATCCTAGAACCGTTAGTAACGGTTCGGTTCCAATTTTACCCCAAAATCGGACCGAACCGAACCATGTGCACCCCTATATACGGTCACCCAAATCTTGATGAAGGGAAAAAGCTAATATCAGCTCGATCCAAAACTTTTGTGGTCCACAAGAAGATTTTAAACATCATTCACAACTGTTTCGAATGTTATGGTCTACCTGAGATTTGTATCTGTTTATTTTTCACTCATACCTTAAAACGATCTGGAAAAACGAATGGACGGTGTGGATATAGCATAAATACATCAAGGTGGGCCCCATGGCTTATGGTAACGGCCGCACTGTCTTTGGTGAGGCCGGGGCCGCACATAATTCGCTCCCCGTATGCAAATGCAATCTGCGGGAACGCAGATTCAAATGCTTATTTGAGAAGCCTCATTTCAAGCGCTCGACCCAAATGCACCCACTCGAGCCCACGTGGCGCATGTGTAAAGGATCAGAGACGTTCATCACACGAATACCTCATTGAAAAAATCCAACCTAAAATTTAGGACAGCTCTCAAGTGAAAAAAAAAGAAAGAGTTGACTGTAAAACATTCCCTATCGTTGTACAAACGATCCATATTCTCTTTCTGATCTTAATATGATATACGACCATTGAACTTTTGTGTTCAACCAAAAAATACCACCAGATATACGGCTCAGATTCTTTTACACATCCAATCCGTCCATCCATTTGCAAAAGATGGTCGTAGCACATGAGCCCAAAAACGAGGTCGGTCCAAAACTGGAGTGGGCCGCTCCACATGGGAAAGTGGGAATAGGGAACCCTACAATTGAAATCTCATTGGGCCCACCAAAATTTTGGTAGAGTCTGATATTTAGTTTTTCCTTTTGGCACATCTGCACGTGCCAAATAGACCTAAACTGGCCAGACCTACATGATCTAGACATAGTCCTAACCCAGTCCGGTTAATAACGCACATAAACTTTTAGGCCCAGGCCCAAAATCCTTAAAGACCAGCTGACCCATCGACAACTAAAGGCCCAGCTACCTATGGGCCTTGACACAAATATCAGGTCAGCCACACTCTTACAATGATGTTGATATATCTATTTTTGGATGGTCAGTTGTTTCAATATGTGGGCCACCTGATGACAAGAATAGCATAATAGGTCCAAGATCCAGTCTATCCATTGGAAAGGAACTACGATACTGATGCCCTGCCCAAAGAATCAGGTTCATCCACTGGTTAAATGGGCCACAATTTTCAAAACAGATGCACAGCTCTGAAAATTTTGTCTGAAGTTAATCCATCCACCTGTTTCCAATATTGGGCTCCACAAGCTAAGTGGACCAATTTTATTAGGGGGAAACATGTTAAAGGTTGGACCCCGTGATGGATGGATTGGATATCACACCTATGTTGCTCTGGCACGCGCGTTACGAAGTTTTTGAGTTTTGGAAGTGTAATTACTAAAACATGGATGCTTGGAAACTCAGGAAAATTATCTTACACAAGCTTAGCAGAGCTCCTTGGACATGATTACGCACGAAATTATAATGCGGGACATTGTTATACTGAGTTCCATGTGTGATGGCCTTGGTATGTCGACGTACACTTAGGGTTGGCAGTCGGTAGAACTCATGTGATTTGGGGCGTATGAGGTGGAACACATGTGATTTGTGGCCACAAAGAGAGCTCAGCTGAAGACCTAATTCAGGGAATGTGGGGCTTGAGCTATGAGATAAATAAATTAATTCGTTATGCTCTATCAACTTAAGCTTTCAAAGCAAGTGATTAATTGTCATGCACCAAATTGATATCGAACTCCCGGCCAAGGGTTCGAGTACTCATAGGTGGTGAAATTCCACCAGGAGATTTTAAAGCAAGTGGTTACTTGTCTTGCATTAAATCACCCCTTCTATACTTAGATGCCATGCAAGCTTCGGTATCATGCTCAATACAATCCATCCTAACCGTGTTGGTGTGAATTTTGTTTGGTGTGACATGAATAGTGGTCAAGATGGATGAATGGTCCAAATTGATCAATTGTCACGTGTTGCTTCTCAAAACCAGGCTGTACAGTCTGGAGAATGAAACTTAGGAACTAGTTAGTTTCTTAAATGAAGGGTATCAGAGGTTGGATCATGTGGGATATCCAAGCCGTCTGTCAGCAGACTCGTGCAGACCAACGTTGGGTTGGCAAGATATGTACGGAAGCAATGAATGGTGCTGGCATGAGTGTTTGGCCAGATGATTTATGCACGTTAGGTAAATACAAACTTTTGAAATATTTCTGGACCATTCATTGTTCATGAACATGTCTCCTTTCTTAAGTGGCCCCACCATGTAAAAACAATGTACAAAGACCCAAATTCACATGGTAGGCCACCTGATGTTTGGATCATCTTAGTTTTTAGGGTGTCTTATTTTCATTGTTGAGTGACCCTACCCAAGTTTGGATGACATGCTAGCACATCAGTAGGCCCACACATCTGTGTTTAGAAGTAGAGCTGTACGCGAGTCGAGTTAGCTTGGTTAGCTTGCTCGACTCAACTCCGATCGAACCTTAATTTGAATCAACTTGGATCAAATCGGCTCATGACTCAATTATTTTGACATTGATGCCACTCTCAAAGTGTTTGATAAAATGACTCAACAAAGTCTTGTTTCGAGTGCATACATTCTCCATGGAATTTGCTGACGGTGATGAAGGTGAAAAAAATTACTAAAAAAAATAAAAACTTTATATTATAAAACTTTTGAATCTTGATCTTGATGTAGCTCGCCAAGTGTTAGATGAAATACGCATAAACTGCTGTTACTGTTTTGCATTATGTGAAAAATTAAAAATGCACCGTGTTTGAAAAAATGCCATGCTGACCCGAACTTGGCCTGAGCTAAGCTGGCCAGTCAGGCTCGAGGACTGATCCCGACTCGGTTCCACTCGTGTACAACTTTGTCCAGAAGCACATGAGATAAGGTTTAAATGGTAAATTAGTCAGAGACAACAGTTTATTTTCTTGTGAGGGGGAATCTGCAACCTATCTGTGAAGCAGAGCAGAAGTAACCGTAGAGTCCAAAACGAAGGAGGTTGTATACAATTTCCAAAAAGTAGAGGGGGTTGCTAACCATTATCATGTAAGAATGCTCATTTAGTGTGAGAAATATTAGCTGTATTTAGTAATAGCCGTTGGATGTCACATGGGTATGACATCTAACCCGTTCAACAGGTTGGTCCCACACCTGATGAGTGGTGATTGGCCTGGTTATGGAAGCGGACTGCGTGGTGTGCCACACACCACCCACCTCTGTGGTGTGTTGACATCAAGTTATGTGGCCCCACCATGATGTATTTATTATATCCAAACCGTCTGTGCACTTGGTGAGATTGTTTGAGGGCATGAGGCCAAAAATAGGTAGATATAGAGCTAAAGTGGACCACACCACATAAAGCAGTTAAGATTGAACTCCACCATTGAAAACAACTGAAGCCCACTGAAGTTTCGGATCAAGCTGATATTTGTTTCTTTCCATTCTTCCATGTTTGTGTGGCCTTCTGAAAAGGTTGGATGGTAAATAAACATCACAATGAGTCCTAGGAAGGTTTCGACGGTGAACAATATAAAAGTTTTGGATTAAGCTGATATTTTTATCCCTCTTCCCACAAATATTTATGACCTTTTGAATAGGTTTAATGGCAAATAAATATCACCGTTCAACTCAAGAAGGTTTCAACATTGGGCATCATTGTCCCCACAACTTTTTTTCTGTGGTGTTGCTGTAGAAATTGGTTAGCCTTCCTTAGACCTTTAAGTACTTGCACAAAGAGCGGACAAAGGAAACCTTGGCTAATACAGGAACGTTCCGATGCCTAAGTTAGGTTGGAAATCTGGGTTTAGTCAGAGAAGGGACGCGGATTGCGTCCTACCCTCACTTGGACGAGCAGAGCTATGTAGGGCCCACCGTAATGTAAGTGCTTTTTCCATTCTTTTTATCATTTTTATCAGATCATTTTAAGGTATGATATAAAAAATGAGGCAGGTCCAGGGCTTAAGTGGACCACAAAGTTGGGATTGAATGTACACCATTAAAAACTTCTCGGGAGTTGGAGAAGTTTCGGATCAAGATGATATTTGTGTTTTCACTTCATCCACACATTTGCATGACATTATTAATAGGTTGAATGGTAAAATAACATCACGGTGGCCCTTAGAAAGGTTTCAATGGTGGGTGTCATTATCACTGCAACTTCCTTTGATGTGATCCACTGAAGCTTTATATCCGCTTCAATTTTTGTCTCATACCTTAAAATATTATCATAAAAGTGATTAATGACGTGGATAAAACAATTACATCATGGTGTGCCCTAAGGAGACTTGCCTGGACGGATTACCATCCGGGTGGGGGTAAGACATAATCCACATCCTCAGAGAAGGGGTTTTAGAGTAAAGATTGTGTATACCTTTCTCTGAAGGAGGGGCACATATATATAGGTCCCTCGATGGCAGTGTTGAATATAGCAATGAATTCGCAACCACGACATCATCTTATATTAGGATTCTGATTTTGAGGATGCGCAGTTGTGTTGGGGATTTTGCCTTGCGGAATCACACAGATATAGATTTAGGATAGCAATCTAATGGCACCAAGCACACAAGAGAACACAGAAAATACCCAAATTTAACGTGAAAAACCCTTGCGAGAAAAAACTACGGCACAAAGCGACAGATCTCCACTATGAAAACAAAAATTATAAAGAGAGAGGACTTACCCAATTCGAACAACCTCGAATCTCACCCTTGCTACACCCTTTAATTTCCCTAGGACCTCCTTAGAAAGCTTTCCCATATCTTAGAAAAGTCCTAGGAACACTTATTTATAGTTTAGGGAACTTCCCTTTCGCATACCAGTTGTGAAAAGACCCTTTCGCATCTCGGTTGTGAAAGGACTCAAATTTAAGACATCTCGCAACAAGTTTTTCTTATGAGAATCTCGGCAAAGATCTAGGGGAGGATCTTTTGGTGGATTCTCAAGTGGTCGATCAACTAAGTCGAAGCCCAAGGTCAAGCTCGAGCTCGATCTTAGATGGATCGAAGTCGAAGTCGGGTGAACTGAGGTCGAGGTCGAGGTCAGATGGGCTGAGGTTGAGGTCGAAGCCATAGTCCGTCTGAATTGAGGCTATGGTCAAGGCCGGTTGAATCCAAGCCAACTTTGAAGTCGAGTCGACCGCAACTTTACAAGCTTCTTAATAAAAACCATGATCTTGTTATGAGTTAGCCTGGTCAGTCCATTTTCACCCATAAGAGTACACATGAGCTTTGGTGGGCCCCACAAAACCTTGGTGGTATATGGCACACCAAGCAATCCTCTTCCAATATTTTTTAGCTAGGTGATTTCTGGTGGGACCAACTTGAGTTTCATACACACGTAATATTGGACGGCTAATAGTTAAATAGATACTACAGCATGAGAATTTCTCATCATATGATTCCTCTGTTTCAAAGGGACATTCAATTATCCTAGTTGAAAAAGCAAAGAGGAAGATCCTCGCAGATTGAAGCAGAGACGAAGTGGAGTTTTTTCCTCGCATGCGTCTGGTCGGTGCTTTTCCAAGTCACCTTTCTTTACGATGAGAACCGGCCCACTAACATCATACAACGGAAGTGGATTTGAGAACTGATTCTACGGCCCATGACACCTGACACGTGTAATCATTACATCCGTAGTAAAGGATATTCCAAAATGAAAAGAATAGAAGGATACACCAAAAAAATGTCTATAAGCCCACATTGTAATCTACTTTTGAGTAACATGTATTATTAAAAATTAAAAAAATTAAAATTAGATATTTAGAATACACTTTGTTTCGATACCACAATAAATTTAGAACGATATTATAAAAACTCGAATGTATTCTGAATGATGACTCACATATATAAAAGAGATTTCATATCAGGCCTTAAAAGGTAAATGAGAATAAAATGTAATCAAATTTGGGAGATGATCTAATTTAGTATATAGTTTGGAGATACATGAGAATTTGGATTTGGAATGCTTAGATTGGGAAGTTCATTGGATCTGGAATACTTTGATTGTGTTTGGAATCGTGAATTCAAAATCTCCTGTAATCCAAGAATAGCTATGCACTTAAATTATATAGTATATTTATAAGGGTTTAAATTTAATTATTAAATTATCTTTAATATTCTTAATTGGTGTATATATGTGATGTTTGACATAATATTTGTAATAAGCTAATTGAAATATATGTTTTAGTAACAAAAATGATGAAATTCAAAGCCTCAAATGGGCGACAAGTATAGGATCACAATCGAGCAACTAATCATTATTTCTTAATTATTGATTTACATGGGTAATGTTTGAACTGCTCAAATCATTCCATTAAAACAATTTTAGTGATAAGCCAACTATTGTGGAATATCACTAGTATTGAAAGAAAGATGGATCCATTGTTGACTACATATACGATAATGTCAAAATTAAAAGAAAGTGAAGTTTATGTGGTTATCTTTTGGTACATTTACGGATTAATGGTAATTCACTATGCTTAAAGGGATAAAATAAAGAAGCAATTCTCAATATAATGATGACTCTCTCTCTCACGGTAAAATATATATCACCTCAAACAAACTAAGGTTTATATAAAACTCGATATAAAATTATAAAATTGTCCTCAAAAGTGTTAGCTGGATGAAGAATTATCTTCTAATGATCAAGCTCTATAGATCTTAATAATAAGTGGTCCACATGTAAGGGATTAGTAGCCTAACATGTGTTATACATGCAACTCTCTTACCTTTAAAAAATGCGTTAAAAAAACATAAGAGAATTAGTAATCCAAGCAAAAAGGAGGATTAATTGTAAAACTCATAAAAAATGTTGATATGAAATCTCTTGAAATGAGAATACCCTCTAATTTACCATGCTAAATGACCGATGGATACAACATACCCTCAAATCCCCCCAAATTCGCAATGCCAAACAATCCCTTATCTACGTTAACAAAAACTAATGACCTACGGGCCATGTATATCTATTTATAGTTTAGTGCTTTTCTAACCACGAATGCATTATAAATTATTACTTTTAGGGAACATGAGATCTTATCAAGAAAATAAGAAATGTTGGCCATTGTGTGATATGACATAGAATGACCGTATGTCCATCATGATGGCCGTTTTAACTAGTGCGGTGCCGTGCATTTCAACACCTCAACCATGGTCAATTATTAATTTTAAGGAGAAAAATGAAAGTAAAAAACTTGAATAATTAGGCACAAACATCAGAGGAATTGTACCTGCATTAACCAGAAACTCAAAAGTTAGACCATCCAAATTGTGGGCCATAACTACGATGGATCATAAAGCAAATTAAGCCTTGACTCAATTTTCTAAATGAAAGATTGGAAGATGTATGAATGGACGTTTAGATGAAAGAAGTCAATGGTAAGAATCTCTCCTCTTATCAATCTTTTCTCCTTTTCCTTTGTGGTTTATTTTGCTTGCATTGATTGTTTGTGGAAGTTTTTCCGCAACATTCGAGTGTTGCATGACGAGAACAATCCACGCCATTTTCTTCTAGAGAAGAAGAGTTCAATACTCAGGCATCCCATGATGGTTCATACACGGCAACTTGGAAATATTAAGTTATTAACTCAAGTTAAACCAAGTACATTGTAGACCCCGTTGTTGCTAAGTCAAAGTCTCAAAATTAGATATTCCGAACAATTCCGTTCTCCGATTTGGGGATGCTTTATTTCATTAATTAACCATCCAATAAATGGCCACCAATCTGATTATAGATAATCAAATAAGCTTAAGTTCTGTTTCCTTATACATCGAAACAGGGAACCATAATTCGGACAATTTATTTGACTAACTTCTAAGTGTGCAAAATTTATTTAATCGTTAAGTGCCTGTGTATCATCTCACATTATATGAGAGTATCAAATATTATATCTACCTTTTATGGATATTGGAGCAAATGATACAATCCAACATGCAGTATCGTAGTAGTTTAAGCAACGGCAACAAGTGGCATGTAAAATCACATTTGAAAAACTTTCAACGGATCTTTTCTCCTTTCTAGATTTTAAGATATCACATGGCATGATTGGTGGTTTACCCCCTTTAAGATACTTCCTAATGTATTGTATCATTTCTCAATACCGTTGGACCCATGCATTTGGTGTGTATGGTTGCACCAAATATCATAGACCAAATAGTCTATGACACTTGTCCATAAAACACCTGGGGTCATTTGGCACCATAGATTTGGGGGGATTTCAAATCCCCTGATTGTTTGGCACCATAAAATTATTAGGGGTTTAGAATCTAAGGGGTTTTAAATCCCCTCAAATAAGGGATTTGAAATCCACAGTAAAAGCCTGGATTACATCTAAAATTCTTTCAAGAGTTGCATGTGTAACATGTGTGTCATTAGACTATTAATCTATTGGACACATGACCCACTAATGATACCCAAAATAATTAGATTATCAATTGCATTTGTATAATTACTTTAATATGATAATCAATGTTGTCCAAACATTGTTCATGTAAATGACCAGTTAAAAATCATTGATTAGTCACTTGGATGTGATCTTATGCTTGTAGCCTATCTAAGATTTAAAATTTTATCATTTTCAGTTATAATATATATTTTAGCGGGCTTATTACAATCACTATGTCAAACATGACATACGTACGCTAATTAGAAATATTAAAGTTAATTTATGTATTAAATTTTAATATACTATACATAGCTACTTTTATATTAAAGTTGATTATGAATCAAGTGCTAAACACAATAAGAGAATTTCATATCCAAGGGGTTCCAAATCTACGCTCCCAAACTGGCCCTTTTAATCTATGCCGGGTTGACCATCATGTATATGTAAAATTAACTTTTTTCATTGGACAAGAACACCGTTAGATTGTAAAATTAACTTTTTTCATTGGACAAGAACACCGTTAGATTAAAAACTTACATGCGCCACATTAATGAAATTAAGGTAAAATTGCCTCTCAAAACCTGCTAGTTTACATGATGTGTCCTGCTTGAGATTTTATGAGGTTGATTTTTCTATCCTCTCTTCATCTATGAATTAGACCAGATCAAAGGGGTTGATGAAAAATACACCACATGGCCGCCTTACAAAGAAACCTATGGTCAACATCCCATTTCCACAATCTCTTATGGGTGTAGCCCATCATCTAACATGGGAACTAACATCAAGGATAGAACCTAATCACTGGAGTCGATTTTAAATTTACAACATGGTGGGTCCCACCTACTCGACTGTTTTAGGCACAATCTACGGAGGATTCTATCCGAATATCATGATTAGTCAGCTTAACCAGAACAAAAGTTCATGATATTTCCTGAAATTTGGTGGAACCAAGCACTCAAAATCAGGACACGCGTTCTACTAGTGTGGAAAAAACAAAAAAAGAAAAAGAAAAAGAAAAAAGGTTTGCTAGCTCCACATGCACCTTTACACTCATCACACACATGCCAACCTGACAAGCGTGCGAGATACCCTAACAAGGCATAAAGTGGGCCCAGCACAAAAATCAGGATAGTCAACTCCTATGGAAAAAAAAAGTTACTTTAAATAAAAATTTCCAACGGTCTGCACTCGGCATGGACATGTGACCTTCCTGATTAGTGGACCACCTTCATGGCATGAAAGGAACTACTCATGAACGGCTGGATGTTGGACCCACTTGCCAGCTAGGCACATGGGATGCATGTAAAGATGCGCGTGGATCCAGTCAGCATGTGGAAAGTTTCTTTCAAACGGCTCTTTCAACGTTCCCTTACTATCTACTTTTCATTTGGGTCAAGCTGTCTTCCTTATCTTTGCATGAAAATCACATCTTACCTTCTCCTCACTCGGATATGATTTTTTTTTTTTTTCGGAAACAATGGTTTGATACTCTGATAGTGTGAGACAGATGCTATGCTGATACTCAGAACTTAGAATAGAAGGGACTCAAGATGAGAATGTACATGTTATAGGTACCACTATATATATATCATGAACAAAAAGAAAAAGAAAAAAAGAAGAAACATATTTAATTATATGACCATCAGATTGGTGTACATTTATTGGACGGTTGAAAATGAAAATTATTCAATGGTCCTATTTCAACAAACAAGTGTCCACAAATCAAAGGTTAGAATTCATCAACTGATTTGATTTTTGGAATGTAAGTAGGTGATGGTGGGACCCACATTTTAATTGGTTTAATTTGAGTTAATGTATGCACGTATAGAAGGTCTCAGTGCCTGTGTCAGGCGACATACAATATCTGTGTATCTTAACATACACTTTCTTTTTGCGGAGAATTTTGGAAGACCGTTTGAGAAAGACACGCCACTCTTCGTTTTCGGGAGCGGATTAGGTGTCATGGTGTTACCCTGACCGTTGGGCCCACCTTGATACATCCATCGTATATCCACGCCGTCCATCAGTTTTTTCAGATCATTTTCGTGCGTGGTCTAAAAAATAAAGCTTATTCAAATCTCAAATAGACGACACTATGGGAAATAGTAGTCCTTAAACTTCCACCATTAAAAACTTTCTCGGGCCCACCATAATGTTTTTTTTAGGTTGGATTTTACCATCCAACCCGTTGATGAGTTTACATATACCTGCAAAGGGAAACCATGAATATCATCTTGATCTAAAACGTTTGTGGGCCCCAGGAAGTTTGTAATGGTAAGCATTCAATCCCTACTGATCCATCTGTCACAGTATACATGGCAGGATGGCGCATCAATCCCAGCCATCCATCCGGTGAAACATATCATGATAGCTATGTTTTAACAATTGCGTATGTTAAACAATCTCATTCATCAGTTTCTTTACTTCCACTATTTATTTTTTATTGCCGTGGATTTGAAGGACCCTGATTGCATGTCTATTACCATCATATCGATGTGGACTTCGAACATTTGGCAGTTAGTATATGAGAAACTAGATGGACGGTCTCGATCGATAATTCACCGGACCATACGTGTTGTATGAAGGTTGGCTCTACCGTATTCTTGTTCTTCCGGCCCAACGTAGGGTCTCCACTAACTTGCGCTCCTGGGTGCATATCGTGACTAGTGATCTTGAAGAAAGTAGATTAAAGTTGATGCTAAAAGGTGCTCATGTTAATTACGGGTTTTATATAGCAAAGTTGGCAGTGAGGCATGTAAATGCCCATTAAAACACCCATCAAATCGAATCATGCTGAGTTGCATCGAGTCAGTTGATTTTGTTATTTTATATTTTAATTTTAAGTTTTAAGTTAAAATTTATTAATTTTAATAAATTATGATATGTATTATTTTTTTAAAAAATTTATAGGTTTAGAGAGTCATGAAATGAATAAAAGTTTTTGTTTCACTTAATTTAGAAATTATTTACTATTTATAATAAAATTATTGTTTTATAAAAGCTTACTATTGTAGAAAAGTTAACAGGTTACGTGTAACTATATTAAAGTTTTGTAGAGAGACTTTATTTAAACTTTTCATAATTAATAATGTTGCTTTTTCTTTTTTAGAGATTTCTTTCTATGTGAACTTAAAAGGTTATTGTTGAACAGAAGAAGATCTATTCTCTTTATTAACACATATATTATGTTAATTGGTAAGAGAGCAAAGTCTTTTTTAAGGTCAATGGCTTCCGATATTGAATTAGGCAGGGATAATCTCATCGGTAGTGTTATGCGTAATCAACTAGTGATTAGAAGGTCAAAGCCTCCGTGAAAATTCAACATTTAATGTAGGAGATGCGAGTAATGATTGATTCAATGATTGAGGCATTATTGATCACAAGTCTATTTGTGACAACAAATGACTTACAATCATTAAAAGGGCTCACAATCAACCAGCTTGTGGTGAAGTAATTGTTATAAAAATATTGATATTTTAAATAAAAAAATAATACATATATATATATATATATATATATATATATATATATATATATATATATATATATATGTATGTTTGGAAAACATCTTTTTGTGGGTTTTTTGGAATAGTCCCACATTAGAAAAAGAGAAGAAGAAAAAGTGGTTTAAATGATAATGGTGGAGTACTATAATATTTGCTTACCTAGTCCGTGGACTATGGGACTTGCGTGTTTCCGCGCACGCGCTCGCGCTCGGGCATGGTCTCGGGCTCGGGCTCGGGCTCGGTGCGAGAGCGTGGGCATGTGAGGCAGTGTGGCTGTAGAGACGCTAATGGGGCACTTCGTACGTGCGCATCGTGTCGCAGAGGGTCACTCCCTTTGCGAACCGGAGCGAGACGTGTGTGAGTCGTGGCGCGACTAAGTAGCTATGGCGGGTGACTGGTTGGCAGAGAGACTAGAGGACTAAGAGAGAGATCTCTCAGTATATATACATGGACTGAATAGAACTGTTGCAGCAGAAACTGTAACAGCTGATCCATCAAGTGCAAGGTCCAGCTGTAACTGCTGCATGACTAGCCCAACAGCTAGAAAACGGCTAGCTGCTGTCTCACAATAGTTAGCATGCAGTAGATTAATGGCCCATGCACAACAGTAAAAAATGGCCATAAAACGGCTAGTTTTCCAACAACTAGAAATGGCTTAATGGAAATTAAGTTTCTGGACCATAACACCCTAGCCACCTTAGCCTATAAAAGGAGAGCCTGGATGGGTTTCCAAACCATCTCAACTCACTCCAGCAAAACATACGAATTAAGATAGCAAACCTCTCTCCACTCATATATTCTAGTGCTTCCAGCAACATAGCAAGGCTTGAACCTTAGCTTGAAGAACAGACCAGCGGTGTGGTCTAGAACGGTTCAACTGAACCAGTGGCTGAAGATTTGAACTGACCAGTGTAGTGGTCGAAACCACTCTTTCTCTTTCTTTTCTTTCTTTTGGGATTTTTTTTCTTACATTGTAATACTGCTAGAAAAGTGTGTAATAGAGTTTCATTTGGTGGGCCTTCGTGTTTCCTGAAGGCAGACCCACACCAGGCTCGTCGTATCTTAGAAGTTGTTTGCTTGTAACCTATCAGCATACTTAATTCACTTGAGTAGGGGTAAATAACGCTTTAAAGACAACGTTTTTTCAGACGTGCTTCAGCCTGTTCTTAAGTTCTGATCATAGTGATTTTTGATTTCCACATTATAAAGATATTATCTAATTCTGTATAAATTTTCCTAACAATCTTAAAGCATTATTTCCTAAGATGGAAGCCGACAACGTTTCATCTATTAAGTTGATGAATCAGGACTTGATACGTCTTGATCGGTTCGATAGAACCGATTTTACAAGATGGCAAGACAAGTTAAAAATTTTCCTGACGGCGCTGAAGATCTACTACATACTAGATCCAAATTTGCAAGCGCTGCCTAAAGAAACCGACAACGACACACCTGAGCAGGTGGCTGCTCGCACTAAAAGAGCCGAAGACGAACTCTGGACACATTCTGAACGCACTCTCTGACCGCCTGTACGATCTGTACTAACAGACATCATCAACAAAGGAGATCTGGGCCGCACTGGAGTTCAAGTACAAGGCTGAAGAAGGAGGGACCAACAAACTTCTCATCGCCAGGTATTTTGACTTTAGTATGGTAGATAATAAACCGTTGCTGCCCCAAATCCAAGAACTGCAGCTAATAGTAAACAAAATCAAAGCGATCAAAATCAATCTTCCTGAATCATTTCAAGTCGGGGCTATATTCGCTAAATTGCCACCGATGTGGAAAGACTATAGAAAGAAGTTGCTGCATAAAACCGAGGACTAAACATTTGAACAAATTCAGAAACACCTAAGGATTGATGAAGAATCCTGTAACCGTGACAAAAAAAATGATAATGAGAATGCCTCGTCCAAGGTACATGCAGTAGAAAACGCCAATAATAAGAATCCCGAGAAGGACGATTTCCTTAAACCCAATAAAGAAAAATTCAAGAAAACCGCTCAAAAGAAGAATGAAAAGTTCAAAGGCCCATGTCATGTCTGTGGAAAAATCGGGCACTATGCTCGAGTATGCCGATATCGCAAATCTAAAAAAGAAGCAAATGCAGTAGAATAGAGCAATATCGTGGCTATGATCACTGAGGTGAATACCATCCAAGGCAAAGTTTCAGGCTGGTGGTATGATACTACCACTACAGTACATGTGTGTTACGACAGATCCGCCTTCAAAACCTATGAGGAATTGACCGATGGTCAAGAAGTCCAAATGGGTAATGAAGTCCGATCGAAGGTCGTCGGCAAAGGAACGGTCGAACTGATATTCATCTCTGGGAAGAAAGTGATTCTGACTAATGTACTGCACGTCCTATACATGAGGCGAAACTTCATTTCTGGGGATCTTTTAGGAAAACCAGGTATAAGGGTGGTGTACGAGTCATGAAAACTGATTCTGTCCAAGAATGAGAATTTTGTTAGAAAGAGATATGCTTGTAACGGGATGGTTAAGTTTTATCTGAATGAAAGTAGCACTTCTGCGTATATGGTTGAATCTGCTGGACTGTGGCATGATAGACTAGCCCATATAGGATATAGTACCTTGAAGTTTATGGCTAAGAATGGTTTAATCTCATACACATAATGAAATCGAAAAATGTGAAGTGTGCATACGATCCAAAATGACGAAAAAATCTTTTCCTAGTGTTGAAAGATCGTCTCAAATACTGCATCTTGTGCACAGTGATATCTGTGAGTTAAACGGCATTCTTACTCGTGGAGGTAAACGATACTTCATAACCTTTATAGATGATTGCTCTAGATATGTGTATGTTTATCTATTAAAGAGCAAAGATGAAGTATTGAACATGTTTAAGATATATAAAGTAGAAGTAGAAAATCAACTAAGTAAGAAGATAAAAATTCTCCGTAGTAATAGAGGAGGAGAATACTTCTCTAATGAATTCGATAACTTCTGTGAAGAACATGGACTGGTTATCAATGTACAACTCCATACACACCTCAACAAAATGGAATAGCTGAAAGAAATAATAGAACATTAGTAGAAATGGTCAACTCAATACTAATAAGAGCAAAGTTGCCACTAAGTCTATGGGGTGAGGCACTACTTGCAGCATGCCATATAATAAACAGAATTTCATCTAAAAAATATAAAATATCTCCATATGAAACATGGAAAGGTAGAAAACCTAACCTAGGATATCTTAAAGTGTGGGGATCTCATGCATATTGCAGAACTCCTGATCCAAAAAGAACTAAGTTAGGACCAAGAGCTATTAAGTGCGCCTTCGTAGGGTATGCACAAAATAGTAAAGCTTATAGACTTTTAGACATAGAGTTTAATACAATTATAAAATCAAGAGATGTTGAATTCTTTGAGAATTCACTATCCTTGGAGTCAAAGGATGATGAAATCCAAACTCCTAGTAAAGAACCAGATATCACAGCTCCATATATAGTGGAAGCTCCTATTGAACCCCGTAGGAGTCAAAGAACAAGAACAGAGAAGAGTCTATGAGATGAATACATAGACTCACAACGCATCATTTTCCATCTGGTAGAAGCAGATAGAGAAAATGTTATAAGACAAATACCTATAGTAATGACTATAGAAGATGATCCTAAAATATATAAAGAGGCTGTATCATCTAGAGACTCAGCCTTCTGAAAAGAAACTATAAATGATGAAATGGAATCCATAATGTTAAATCAAACATGGGAACTAGTAAACTTACCTCTAGGTTCTAAACCCATAGGTTATTAGTGGGTATTTAGGAAGAAATATCACACTGATGGGACTATCCAAACCTTTAAAGCTCGACTAGTAGCTAAGGGTTTTAGATAAAAAGAAGGGATAAATTACTTTGACACATACTCACCGGGAGCTAGGATAACATCTATTAGGATATTATTTGCGCTAGCTTCCATACATCAACTTCACATCCATCAAATGAATGTAAAGACTCCTTTCCTGAATGGTGACCTCAATGAGGAGGTATACATGTAACAATCTAAAGGTTTCGTTCTACCAGAAAATGAAAACAAAGTATGTAGATTAGTCAAATCGTTGTATGGATTAAAACAAGTACCTAAACAGTGGTATGAGAAATTTGATTCCAAAATGCTATCTTATGGTTTCATGCATAATGTAGCTGACAAATGCATATAGTTTAAAGTAGATGGTATTTATATTGTTATTATCTGTCTGTATGTTGATGACATGTTAATAATAAGTAATAAAATGGAAAGTGTGACTGAAACAAAAAGGTTTCTTTCTTCCATATTTAAAATGAAGGATCTTGGACAAGTTGATACCATCCTAGGTATCAAAGTTAAAAAATATTGTGGGGGTTATGCTTTGTGTCAACCTCATTATATTGAGAAGATACTAAATAAGTTTAACCATCTAAAAAATAAAAGAAACAAAAACCTCATTTGATCCAAGTATCAAACTAAAAGAAAATACTGGAAGAACTGTTGCACAATTAAAATATGCGAGTGTTATATGAAGTCTTATGTATGCTATGCAATGCACTAAACCTGATATCGCATATGCTGTGAGTAAACTTAGTAGGTTTACTAGTAACCCCAGTATTGAACACTGGAATACAATCAGTAGAGTCCTTGGTTACTTAAAAGAAACCAAAGACTTAGGACTATTTTATTCAGAGTTTCCTGCCGTATTAGAAGGATATACCGAAGCGAGCTGGATATCGAGTGCATGGGACAACAAGTCTACTACAGGGTGGGTATTCACCCTAGGAGGTGCAGATGTATCTTGGGGATCCAAGAAACAGACTTGCATAACGCACTCGACTATGGAGTCTGAATTCATAGCCCTTGCTGCAACAGACAAAGAGGCTGAGTGGCTAAGGGATCTTCTATTAAAATTTTTTTTTTTGTCTAAAGCCTATATCGGTTGTGTCACTACATTATGATAGTGAAGCTACATTAGCTAGAGCTTATAACGACACTTATAATGGTAAATCTAGACATAGCAATCTTCGACATGATTATGTCAGACAATTGATTCAAGATGAAATCATTACTATTTTCTATGTGAAATCAAGTAATAACCTGACAGATCCTTTCACTAAACCTCTACCGAGAGAGGTAGTAAAGGCTGCATCTAGAGGGATGGGATTGAAACTCTTCAACCAAAGTTCTACCAGTGATGATAACCCAACCTAAAGTCAGAAAATCTCTAATCTTGAGTTTAATGGGTAAGAACAAGTCACTGATAAGTGGAAAGTTTTCAGCACTAAATTATATAACCTCATCCATAATAAATAAGTGCCGAGCGTTACGAAAGAGGGTTGAGTCTTAGAACTCTTAATGAAATTCAGTCTTTAGGACAAGTGTCTTATAGTAACGGAGACACTGAAAGGATTTCTCCTATATGAATGTAGAGATGGTGCCGTCTCTCATGAGAGTTATGAGTTTTCTCTCGGGATCGTTCACAAATTAGGATAAGCACATGACCATTAATTGTGCTGAGCAAGATTGTGGGAACTCTAACAATATATAGCGAATATGTGTGTGGTTTCTCCGACTCTATTATCTAGAAATAACTGGTTCAAAGCTACGACTACCAGTCATTTCGATAGAGTTTTGAGATACTTACACTAAAGGAAGATTAAAATCGAAAGATATCTTTCTTTATACTTATAAGCTGATTATTCTGGAAGAAATGTTTAACCGAAAAAAATATATTTTTATAAAAATCAAGTGAGGGATTGTTGTAAAAATATTAATATTTTAAATAAAAAATATATAATATATATATTAAAAAAATTATTTGAAAAATACCTTTTTGTGGGTTTTTGGGAATAGTCCCACATTAGAAAAAGAGAAGAAGAAAAAGTGGTTTAAATGATAATGGTGGAGTACTATAATATTTGCTTACCTAGTCCGTGGACTATGGGACTTGCGTGTTCCAATGTCGCACTGGAACACCGCGCATGCGCACGGGCATGCGCTCGGATCACGCTGGGGTTCGGGTATGGGCACGGGCTCGGTCTCGATTTTGGTCACGGGCTCGGTGCGAGGGTGTGGTCATGTGAGGCAGTGTAGCTGTAGAGGCGCTAGTGGCGCACTTCGCACGTGTCACAGAGGGTCACTCCCTTCGCGAACCGGAGCGAGACGTGTGCGAGTCACGGTGCGACTAAGTGGTCATGGCGGGTGACTGGTTGGCAGAGAGACTAGAGGACTAAGAGAGAGATCTCTCAGTATATATACATGGACTGAATAGAGCTGTTGCAGCAGAAACTGTAACAGCTGAGCCATTAAGTGCAGGGTCCAGCTGTAACTGCTGCATGGCTAGCCCAACAGCTAGAAAATGGCTAGCTGTTGTCTCACAACAGTCAGCATGTAACAGATTAATGACCCATGCACAACAGTCAAAAACGGCCATAAAACGGCTAGTTTTTCAATAACCAGAAATGGCTTAATGAAAATTAAGTCTCTGGACCATAACCCTCTAGCCACCTTAGCCTATAAAAGGAGAGCCTGGATGGGTTTCCAAACCATCTCAACTCACTCCAGCAAAACATACGAACTAAGATAGCCAGCCCCTCTCCACTCATATATTCTAGTGTTTCCAGCAACATAACAAGGCTTGAACTTTAGCTTGAAGAACAGACCAGCGGTGTGGTCTAGAACGGTTCAACTGAACCAGTGGCTGAAGATTTGAACTGACCAGTGCAGTGGAAACCACTCTTTCTCTTTCTTTTCTTTCTTTTGAGATTTTTTCTCTTACATTGTAATACTGCCAGAAAAGTGTGTAATAGAGTTCCATTTGGTGGGCTTTCGTGTTTGCTGAAGGCAGACCCACACCAGACTCGTCGTATCCTAGAAGCTGTTTGCCTGTAACCTATTAGCATACTCAATTCACTTGAGTATGGGCAAATAATGCTTTAAGGACAACGTTTTTTCAGACGTGTTTCAGCCTGTCCTTAAGTTCTGATCATAGTGATTTTTAGTTTTCACATTATACAGATATTATCTAATTCTGTATAAATTTTCCTAACAGTAATCATGTCAAACTATAGGTCACAAACCTATAGAGGCACAACTAACTGAGGGAGCTAAATCCTTCCCAGCTAATTAGATATTAAGAAGGAGAGGAAAATCTCTATGATGATAAAAGAAAAGTGAACCTATTTGGAAATAAGTCACTTTTGAGGACAGAGAAGAAGAGTGAATCGATCCGGATGGAGTGCCTCTTGGGGCCTATTTGGTACATGGGCTTAGATGGGATTAGGTGGGATGGAGTTGCATTTGGTCCCGTGCAAATTTTATTCAGCGTTTGGGGAGGATGGGAAGGGTTGGGATTACATGAAACCGAATTTTATTTGGTCCCCATGCTAGATTTTGAAATTTACTACACATGTATGCCCTACATTAATACATGTGTTTTATCCATGCTATCCATCCATATATGCCCTTTACATGTGACATGTTAGTTATATACGTGCACATGTGACTGACACCCGTTGTGCATTTAGTTCGTTAATTACAATTCCATAGTCCACCAAACAGGGTTTTGCTTAATCTAGTATTTTTTCGATAGCAAGAAATTTATCCCAAACATAGGGAGTAGATGGCTAATATACCATGGTATTTCTAGACAGGCAATCATTATGTAATAATGGCGTTAATCCCATCTACCATTTAATCCCATGGACCAAACAGGCCCTTGTAGAATTTAGCAATAGATTACTTAATAGATTCAATGATAGATTGACTACTCTTGACATCCATCAATAGATGTCATTACACCAAAAGAAATCAGATATCAATATGTAGGATGAGTTTAGATTGACTACTTTTCACATCCATCAACATGTGCACGAATGATGATCCAACTATCTATTTTTACTTTCTTTCTCATATCGCACATCTCTCTTCTCATATACTGATTGCTTATCATTCATATGACTCTTAAGTGTATGCTCTACAGCTTGGTGAATCTTCAAATCTTGGTGTATCAAAAATCAAGTATCACTTAATCTTGTGTTTTACTTTTATTTTCTTATTAGTGTATTATATGCTTGCTCTTTCTTTTCTTTTTGTAATTATTATCTTCTCAAAATTTCACTGTAGGGTAAGACATGATCTCCTTAGCGGTGAGTTGGCTGAGTAGTGGTTTACTAATTAGTTTTTGACATTGTTTATAACAGGCTAGTTAGTTAAATAAAACTATTTGGAACCCTAAAAGTTCATAAAAGTTCTAAAATTTCATTAAGCAGAAACCACACATAAGTGGGAGGTAGAAAGGGTGAGTAACTCTTTCCTTTTCCATTACCGAGGTTATCTAAGGCTCATCTTAATTAGAAAATCTTTGATTCTCTAACCATAGATTCTAGGCCTATATCTACTAGTGGTGACTTTAAGTCTTTCAAACATATTATTCTAAGTCAACAGCACATCCCATTAAATTTAAGAAACAAAGGAACACTCATGCTAATACCACATGGTATACATGCACCCACCCCACTCGGAGAGCATGAACACATTGATAAAGACAACTCAATAGCTAGGGAGGTGGACAATTTCGATTGTCATGACAAATATTAACACTTTTATACCTTCTTAACAATAACTAGCCTGTTCGGATTCGTGTTTAGCGTTCTATTGTATGGTATTAAAGGCATTGATGTGATATGTACGGTGTTTGGTAAGGAGTTAAAAACTGTCGACTACCATGCGCACGAATACCATGCAAAACCAGAAAAACTCAGCCATGAGATTGTAATGTCTGACGTCTTGGCTGCCATCTGTATAGCCGATTGAATGTATTGTTCTTACATGCGACCGACTTTCAAAACCTTGGAGAGACATCTCTTCATGATAAACCGAAAACACTCTTCTTCATCCCAAGTTCGACGTTGGAACCTATTGGTGGCTGCCCAGACCCATCGCTACCTATTAACTCCTACTGCAACCAATCTCCTCTTTAGTTCCCGCAACATCTCTATTTCAGGTCATGTTCATCTGTCCGAAGCTAGAACCCACCATTAGATCTAGCGATTTGGTTTAGCCAGATATCCTGCTCTGGCAGGGTTTGTAATGCTGTTTGATTTGAAACGATCGTAAAATCAAACCACCATTCTTGTTTCCATCTACCATATGCCTGTCTGCAAAACCCATCTCATATCCGAAACCCATTCTCATCCCCAATCTTGACTTCAACCCCGAATGTCCTCCATCTCCAAATCCCACAGCTTTTGATGGTGGAAGGATCTTGTGTGGGCTAGGCTTTCAGAGGAGGATTTATTTGAGCCTGTCGGATCAGGGCTTGTAGATCTTATTGCCATTGGATGAGATGTGAGGTTGATGGATGGTCGAGATCTTTTATTGCTCTTTTTTGATGCATCATGTTGCCGTGCTGCCATCCCTGCCATTGTTGATCCACTAAACAATTCCTTCATCATCTGCATTCATCAACCTCGTGGGCCTCGATCAATCTTTCTTGTGTTTCCCTACCTCCAACGATTCATCTCCTTCGTATACCACCTTATTATTTGTTGTACGTTTGTACAATACGCAGGCCTAATATGTCGTATCCAAACATTGATCTGTATAGGATATTGTATACTTGCCCCCACAATACCTCCTATCCAAACATTGATAAATGGCATGTTGATTTGGATATATTGTGAAAACCATTTAACGTATACATGAACAGTGCCCAAATATAATACAACACACCCTTATACACGAATCCAAGCAGGCCCTAAAATGCATAGTAAACATATTGTTGTGAAAAAGTGGAGATTGACATAATAAACATGAGGATTTCAAAGAAACAAAAAGTGGGGTTTGATTTTTTTAATGTTTCATTTGGAGTACAAAGTTTCAATTGACATGTCTATTTAGATAAAGATATACTATAAAGATGGGTCATCATGATGGGTTACCATCGTTCTATAGGGATTTAATGCAGGCCAAAGTCAAGACAATCACATGGACAACTAGGATTGAAAGAAAGCATGTTAGAAAGTTCAATTCAAGGGTATAACGTGCATTATTAGGTTTTGACGGCGACAATTTTACGACTAATTATCTATTTCAAGTGTATATGGATGAGCTCTACATGTTAGCAACTAGCCAATAGCAAAGGGTATTTACCCTTGAATGGTTTTTAAAAATATGTAATTTAAGGAGTTAATTTCAAAATTTAAGTCAAAATTTATTATTTTTAATGAATTATAGTTTTTTTTTTTCTCGCAATTTTTAGGTATTTTAGGATTTAGAGACTATTTAATAGTTTGAGTTATTCTTCCGGTAATGAGGCTCAAGTTAAGTTCTTTTAGAAGTCGTTTAACATTTTTAGTAAATATACTATTTTTAAAAAGTTTATTATTTTTAAAAATTATAAGCTAGAATGTAGAACTTACATAAGTCATATTAAGGAATTTGTAAAGTGACTTTAATTAGACCTTTCATTGATAATATTACTTTTACTTTTAATATAATAAAAATTCTATTTTCTTACGGATTTAAAGAAGTTGGTGATCGCTTTTAATTTTATGCTCGACTTAAATATGTCCATTTGAATAAGGTCCATACCTAAAATGGCCCAAAATGGTGGTAGTTTGAATTTATTTTGATGTCTATCCAAACTGATATATAAGAAGCATTTGGGCACTTGTCTAGTTTGGACCTTGCACAAGAGGCTTCTTTTATTCTTTGTTGGCTTGTTTATTTACTTGCTTATTCACCACCGCCTGTGTGGGGCCCACTATTGTGTTGACGGGGCCGATTGTGTTGTACGAGGAATATAATTAGGCATATTAAGTGCCTGTTTCGATACCACCTAATAAGTTACTTTTTTCAACCACCGTAGTAGATAATTAACTTATTTCAAATAAATAAATTTAGTTTATGATTAGCTAGAAGTAAATTTTTTTTAATTTAAAAGTAATTATTCACATCTATCAATTTTTATTTATTTATTTATTTATAGCTTATCTACTGTATAAGTTTGTTAAAGAGAAGCTTGAAGAGAAATTAAAGAGAAAAAGCTGATAAGTAAGTTATTTACTAAATATACTTATCCTCTTATTAAGTATAAACTAATATAAGTTACTTATGATGTACGTAACTTAATTTAAGCATCTTAGGTCTAAACGTGCCTTAAGTGAACCCCGTGACCATGACAGGGCAATTCAAAAACTCATGCATATATTATCATTGTAGGCAGCCGCCCCATATAAGAAAAGAAAAAGGGATAAAAAACAAAAACAAAAACAAAGACGGTACCAAACGATGGAGTGCCCAAATTTCATGGTGGGGCACACAGAGATGTCTGAGACAAATCCACTCCGTCCATCTGTTGTGAAAGACCACAATCGGACATGAATCTGAAAATCAGGCAGATTCAAAACTCATATGGGTCATGCCACACGAAACAGTATTGAATGCATGGGGCGGCAGAAATTTTGTATTAGGATGATATTTGTGAATACAGTTTATCTGAGTGTTAATAACCATATGAACGGTTTGGATGGCATATAAACATCATGTTCAGGTCCAGGAAGGTTTCAATGTTGGACATTTCTATTACTATTTCGTTTTTGTGGCCACTTGAGTTTTGAATCTGCCTAATTTTTGGATAATGCGCTATTGTGGTCTTTCAAAACAGATGGACGGAGTGGATTTGTCACGGACATCTCTTTGGGCCCCACACAGTGCCGGGCACTGGTATATCTGTGCCCGAGGTCACAGGCAATCCGCTTCACGGAGTGACGCCAGCGGAGAACTGATCCCATACATGCGATGTACAGAAAGTTGTGGTACCTAACATCTTTCCCGCCAACATACTACTGTGTACGAAATCAGTGCCGTGAAGAAAGTAGATCACATCAAAAAGATCATTTAAGACAAATATCAGGCCATTCTACTGATTAGGTGACCGACAACGTTGAGTCAGTGGAAAACCAACGGTCTGATCCAACATTCAGAACTGACACACCTAGGGAGTGGATCAACCTGATTTTCTAGAATAGTAAATTTCATGGTGGGTCCTACCATTTTCATGGTACTGATGTATCTAAACTAGTAGCATTTTCGCGGAAAAGAAGGGAATCGTATCTTGCACGACACCTGTTTTAATCACGGCCTAAATCACCCAAGTCTGTGGTGCCCCCCATATTTTGTACATGTAAAATCCATTCCGTCAATCAAGTTCTATCATCGATTTTATGCCAAATGAAAAAAAACTGCTATACGCACAACTCATACGGACCACATCATCTTGAACAATCGAAATATGATGCCAAACATAGGTTTATGTGTGGTTCCACCATCTTACATAAATCAAGTGTAACTCACCGAGACTCGACTCGACTTGGATCGAGCCCAACTCGAACTGACTTAGTTTCTTTGATACTGTTGTTGCTCAATAAGTGTTTGATAAAATGACTCAAAGAAGTATAGCCGGTGGTAAAAAAGGCATGTATATGAAACCAATGCTCTTTTATTTTTTGCTTTTACGTGGCTAATAAGGTGTTTGCTAAAATACCTATAAAACTATTGATATCATCTAAAATATAATAAGCTTTTGAAGGTGCAATCTAAATATTTTTGAAAATGCTTCAATAATAAACTTGGCTCGATCTTAGTTTGAACTGACCTGAGGCTAATGCCAATGAAGCTCAAGGATCGACCTAATTTGAGTTCGAGCATAAGCCACCCAATGGCTGAGCCAAGTCGACTTGAGGTTACCTGGACTCGGTTCGACTGCTGTAGACCCCTTGAATAAATACAAAACTCATCCCAATGGAAAAACTCAGGCAGGCCTGACTGGGGAACTTTATTCAGGGGCAATTTTACATTATTTCCAATTGGTGTGGACCGCATAATTTTTTAATAAGTCTTATATTTTATATGTACGGTTCAAATAATGTTTCTTTTCTGATAGTCAGTGTAGATTTTACATATACAGCAAGGTGGACCCCACCGTTCTTGGATGCCGTGTACAACAAGTGCGATAGACGATTCCGGTCGTGGTACCGTTGCCAGCGAATCGTCCTTCTCTCTTTCTCATACCCTGAACAATACACGTCAGCATCTATAGTGGCCACAGGACACGTGGCGAGCTACAAGCCAAGAGCTTCCCTGAAATGCACATGCTTCTGGAAGTGGTTGAGAAAATAGCTGGAATTACTTAAATATTAATAATCAGGATTATCAGCACTGATTAACCTAATTATTTCGTATTATTGAATGGGCGGTGGTGGGTGAAGGAAACGACACGCGGTGTACAGCCATTGGTACGTAGCGCCATACAACTGGACCGTCCACCGGTGGGCCCCACCTGTGGTCGGTGATAATGTGGTCTTGTCTTCACACGTGCCGGATTTTAATGAGGCTGACGATTCACGTGACGAAATGTATGCCTGGCTGGCTCTTGCCCGACACGTGGCTCATCAACGGCCACTCTGCTGCGTGCAAAAAGAGCCGACTCCTTTTCTTTGTTTTTTACTTCTCAAGAGAGTGATTTGATACTCTGGCTGCATATAACACTCGATAAGCAGTCAAGCACACGAAAAGTTGCATACGTGGACATACTATTTCAAAGTAAACCGATTAAATTATTTAAAAAGCTATATTCTCAAAATGAGACCAGTTGAAGAATCCTAACCTGTGATCCGTGGACACTTGTTTGTATAAATAAGACAATGGATATTTTCCATTTCTAACCGTCCACTGCATTTCTCCAATTTCATAACGTCAGATGATCAAATGAGCATAATTTTCAGTTCATGGTACATTTAAAATTGAAATCATAATTTGAAGGTTAGTTTGATTTATTGTCACGCCATATATGTAATTTTTAATTAATTTATTAGTACATGAGTATCATCTCTCACGCTCAGCCAGAGTAGCCAATCCTTTCCCGTGTTAAAAGAGAACCTAGAATTGTCAGTAGACATACTCAGTTCTGGTCCAGCACGTGTTGATCCAGAACCTTAATATGGAAGTTTCAACCCACACGTGGGCCACATGGAAACAGCGTCTGAAGACAGGGGCCATCCGGGAAACGGATTGGCTACTGACCCTTGGCTAGTGGTCGGTGCTCTGTGGGCCCCACCGTGATGTATGTGTTTCATCCATGCCGTCCACCCATTCTTCCAGATCATTCTATGGTATGAGACCAAAAATGAGGTTGATCCAAATCTCAAGTGGACCGCACAATGTTGATTGAACGCCTACCATTGAAAACTTCTTGAGTCCACACAAGTTTTAGATCAAACTGATATATATATATATATATATATATATATATATATATATATATATATATATATATATTCCCTTCATCGAAGTCCGTATGACCTAATCATAAAGTTAGATGTCAAATAACCATTATGGTAGCCCCAGGAGATTTTCAACAGTGGACATTCAATCACTACTATTTTCCCATGGTGTGGTTCACCTGGAATTTAGGTTTACCTCATGTATTTTTTGGATCAAGCCCTAAATTTATCTTTCAAAATGGATGGATGGCATGGATAAAACACATACATCATGGTGGGGTCCAAATAGCATCGGCCACACCTGGCTGGTGGCAGCATCAATAGCCCAACCGCGTCCGGCCATCAGTGTCCATGCAAGTGGATTGGTTTGTGATGGATGAGATGTCCTATATGTGGCCTATCCAATGTGGGCCCACATAAATTAAGGGTCTGGATCATCAGCTGTGAGGTAGAAGACATCACTAAAGCATCTTCAATTTCGCATTAACATGTACTGACCGTTGAAGCAATTAAAATAAGATTATACTGAGGTTGATTATAATCATTATAGCAATATTTTAATTACTCTTTGTTAATTTAATTATACTTTTTTGTTTTGATTATTATTATAAGCAAAAGATAAGAATCTTAACCAATCATATAAAATAAATGGTCGGTGTAGCTTGTAGCATTTGTTTCTAGCCCAAAGGCCATATCCTTCCCACTACCTACATAGAATATCTGATCCGTACAAAAGATGGGACCCACCTGTGATCACCGATTATGAAAATCAGGCTAATATCCACTAATTGGGTGGGCCACGAAACATCATGATGATCACTTTGTATGAAAATCAGGCCTGTCCGATCATTAGGTGGCCACAAATGAGCGGATCGGCCTGATTTTCATACCAAGTGATCACCACGTGTCCCACCTTTTTGACGAACCGGATATTCTACATGTATGACACACATGTTGGTAGGTGTCACCTATGTGTTTAGTCAAACCATTGGTTGTCTATTAATTAAAACGGCACGAGCCACCTGATTATCAAAATAGCCTTATTTTTGTGCCAGGTGATCTTTATATATGGTGGAGCGTAGCATTTTAATGATCAATTTTCTTTATTTTATTAAATAAAATATCAAAATCTTCGTTAACCAATGAAAATAGTCAATAAAGATCCTTCATTAATTAAGAACAAATCTATTGGAATTTGTTAAAAAAATTTATAATTATCATGAGAAGTGTTATAATAAGCCACTAGGAATGCTCGCTTGTGAACCTTTGTAGATGAGCACGCGTGCGTGCCTTTGCACACGTATCATGGGCATAGAATTTGAACGGTCCATGTGTTGCGGCATCTCTTGAAACCTCACAAGTCTAATTTTCAACCCAATACAAAACTTTGGTGGGCTGTGAAAAAAGGAAACAATTTCCTCTCTTGATTTGTATTTCTCTTTGTTATGGCTCATTAAAGTTTTAGATCTGATTGAAAATTGTACCTATGGAGCTTTAGAAGGTGCCGCATCACTTGGATCATTTAGATTCTATGCCCATGATATGTGTGTAAAGGTGTGTATGGGGGCTGACGTAACAAGATATGCTAGGAAACATTCCTCATAAGCTACTATGCCCAGGTTAAGAAATAATCATGTTTTCCAAACAACTTCCAACCTGCATACTGCCACATGTTCTTTGAGGCACATGGAAGACCCAAAACCTTAATTCCCAACGCATGGTTGTTGGTAATTTTTCTTCTTTTTAAGGTATTCTCGATTTTAATAATTTTATTCTTTGTTACACACGAAAAATGATAATTTTATGTTATTTTAATAGTTAGAAGGATGGGTGAGAATAAGTCCAACTAGTTGGACTATAAGTTATAGTCCACATATTAAGTAACTTTTAACCTTTTATGTCGGTGAAAAATCCAATCCATCCAATAGGTTGGCCCCATCATGATGTTCAACTTTGACAAAAAATCAGTTATATTCATTCATCAAGCCAAATATACTCATATTTTACTATTTATCAATGGATATATATAAATATTTTAATAAAATGGACCACCTAATGAGTTGTTTTGGATGATTTTTTCATTGAAAGTTCTCATTTTTGGGCCAATACATCAGTTAGATTTCATATACGCTTAACCAATTGGAAGTAATTGTTGGGTGAATGCACCCTTTGGTTGGATTTGAAGCCTGGTCAATCTCACTGTTAATACTTGTATTTTTTAATACTTACAACGTAAAAAAAAATTCGTCAGTTTGCGATTAAAATATGTTGACTTTCATTTGATAATATCACGCATTTGCATTGCATTTTTGGTATGTTTGGAAGGGCATATTATAGGTGGAATGTTTTTCCACCCAAATGTCGATCCGGATTAGTCGAACTGAAATTAGATGGTGCAAATATCGTAAAAATAGAACCTTTCCCAATTTTGTTTTAATTTATTTTTTTATTCTAGACGCGGAGCAAATGGTTTCTGCTCAATTCATGCAAGCAGACCCAATTCAGCTTGGTGGATGACTTCACATTTTTGTTTTTCTTTAAATTTTGCTTTTTGTGAATTAAAGAATTTAAAATCAAGGAATGAGTTAGGTTATAATAAGATATTATTACAAAATTTCCCAAAAAATTTGGACACTCAGTTTCTTGATGGAGAAATTACCGAATGCCCTCATTATATATATATATATATATATATATATATATATATATATATATATATATATATATATAGCCGAGAACACTGTGCCCACATCATATTCTATTACATTGTATAAATGCTAAATAATCACACAAACCAAAAGCTTAATTAATAAAATCATCAGAGAGGCTACATATGAATTTTGGAGAGGTGTTTTGTTTGACAGGTTGTAAATACTTTTTTTTAGAGAATATATATATATATATATATATATATATATATATATATATATATATATATATATATATAAAATACCTCATGGGAACTTCCAATGAGGTTGAGCTATGTGGGCCCCACTGTGATTTGTCTTAAACATCTACCCCATCAGTTAGATGCATGATTCTATGGTGGGCCACGAGCTTAAAAATTAGGTTAATTCCATGACTTAGGTGGGGCCACGCATACAAGTTTTGAGAGGAGTTACCCGCCCATTAAAACCTTCATGATAATCTATTGGGCCCTCTAAGATGTGGTTTAAAAATCCAGGCCATTCATTGTGTGTGTTCCACTTGAATGGGGGGTTAGGCCAGATCCATAGCTCAATTGGCAGACTGAGTGGAGATACCTCATTTCAACACTATAGGTATTGGTATCAATCCCTAGCGGGGGGTGGCTAACACAGAGTGTGTGCACTGACATGGGTGTGTACTAACAAGATAGCCCAAAAAACAAACAAAAAAGAACAAAAAAAGAAGAAGTTTAAGACCCAGCCAAAATTAAGGTGGCCCCACCAAGTGCTTTTATATATTTTAAGCATGTCTTCACATGGTTTTAGATAGTATTCCCTACCTGTGTTTCATATATGACTGATTTTTATGATATACCATAACCTAAAGGGACCATCAAAAGCACAGTGTTGATGTCCCATGCATATCACGGCGGGATCAGCTTCATGGGAACTTCCCATGAGGTCGAGCTGTGTGGACCCCACCATGATGTGAGTTGAACATCTACCCCTATCAATCAGATGCTACATTCCATGGTGGGCAGCAGGTTTAAAAATCAAGTCAATCCATAACTCATCTCAGAACGCATCACCTAAAAAAACCAAAAGCACGTCTTCTTCAAGGTGTTATTTGATAAAATCTTAATTTGGAAAGAAATTTGCTTTGGAGTTTTCATTTATTCTAGCAAAGTATGTCACTTACGTTAACTAACATTAGACCAACTAAATTACTATCTTTGAGTTACGATCCCAAAATAAGATTGGTTAAGCAGCCCAACCTCTGATTCGTGTACACTTGTTGATTGGAATAGGATGATTCTTTTTTTTTTTTTTTTTTCATTTTAACTGTAGAATAAATGTCGACAAGATGCAATATTCAAAGAATCAAATAAGCATGGAGGGTTTATTATTATTATTATTATCATGATAGATCTAAATGGGGACCCAAACTACTGTTAGCTTAATTTGAATGTCTTATGTACCACCAATGCAATTTTAAAATAATACCTAAGTGCCTGTGTATCATCCATCAGACTATATCAGAGTATCATAACAGAGATGGGAGAGCAAACCCAATGGACTCTTCCATCATCCTGAAGTCTTATTTCCCAACGATTGCATACTCTAGCTACCACTTCCCCTTCTTCTTCTTTTTTTTTTTTTTTTTGCAGCTACTTAACCTGTATAGCTAACCCATTTAAATTACAGGATCATGCAGTTTAGGTTACTCATGATCGGTTCGGATGAACGGTGCACATCGAGAGAAGGTCTCCAGGCCAACTAGTTGGACCGTAAGGTACCGTCCACCCACTAGATAACTTGTAGTTATAACGTACATTTGAAATCCAACCTTTCCAATTGGTTGGTCACACTCCTTTGAGGATTGCATTGTACCAAAATCATTCTAACACACTCATCAGGTGGGCCACACCATAGAAAATAATAAATGGCCACTAATAAATGACAAAATACACTGTAGATCCGCAAAATGAATGAATTGGATTTTTGCACAATGTGATTCTAATTGTGGGGCCAACTTATTGGGTGGCTTAGATGTTTTACACATATAACAGGTTGAAAGTTACCTGGTAGGTGGACTGTAACTAACAGTCCAACTAGTTGGATTGGAGGCCATATAGTGCATATCAACATCTCTCCTGCCATATCGTAACCATGAAGAATTAGCCATTAATTGCATGTATATCAATCCAATCTAATCTAAAAACCAAATTGTAGTATGTAGAATGGACGGATGAAAATAGTAAGAAAATATAGCTGTATCAAAAAAGACACCGTATTAAAGATGGTAATTTTCTCTACAATAGTGCAGCTGTGCATGTGATCTCAATGGAAACTTTCCCTAAAATATAATGCATGCTATTATTTCCATTTCTCAAGCTGCAATCCTAAGAAAGATACTCAAAGTGGATATATTATCCAAACCGAAAGGGATTTTATAAAAAGAAACTACTGAATTTATGTTACAATATCTTTTTTAAAAAGGCTTTCAACAAGCTACCTCACTATTCTAAGTAATTATTATTAGAGTATGGGCGGATGTGATCGAAGGGGCTGGCGCTGGCCCCTTGACTGAGCCCTGCCATGATGTGTATGTTAAATCCACCTTAACCACCAGGTGCATCATCTTGTGTTGGGCCCGGGCGCAAATCTCAACTCCATTTGCGATTTAGATGGAACACATGATTGGAAATAGCGTGTGGTGTAATGCTTACCCTATTGTTTTCATTGGTGTAGGGCTTGATTTTTGGGCCGCATGCCTAAATTTTGGCATGGTATTTAATAGTTAGAGTGGATTTCATATCATCATCACGTTGGGCTATATAAAACTAAAGAGTAGATGTTTCTCTCCTAGCTACTTCTTTTGGTGTGGCTCACCTATATCTAACGTGGAGTTACATATCTAACGGCATAAGTGGAGTTCACATACACATCATGGTGGGCACCATAAAAGTGTCCCTCTCTCATTAGTTAAAAAATAGATATTTTTGCTGGGAAAAAAATAGATATTTTTGTTGGGAAAAAGATAATGTAAGGTCGACCTCATGGGAGCTTATTATGAGGTCAAGCTTTGTCATCCCATCAAGATGTGTGTTAGACATCTACCCCATGCATTATGGGATGTCTAAAAAATCAGTTATATTTGAAACTCAAGTGTGCTGTACCATTTCAAATCACATGAAATCATGCCTAAAACATCTACAAATACTTGGTGAGGCATACTTAGTTTTGGAGTTGCTTGAAATTTGGTGTGACCTCCCACTCAAATGGAACACATTAGATAGGCTGTGTTGCTTCCAATTCAATCAAAAAAGGCCACACGTGTGAACATGGGCTTATGTTTGGTTTTCGTGTGTGGGTATGATGTGCAAGCATGCAAGAGTTTACTTGAATCAAGATTTTATTTAAGTATTCCCTGCGTTGAGAATGATAGATTGAAGACTAAATATATGGTTTAATTATCCTCTCAACCATCGGTTGCACTCAACGTTTATGCGATTTATAAAACAGTCAATGTTAGCCATTCCAAATGGATTCCTTTTGCCTTGTGGTAATAAACATGCGCATATGAACTTGAGGACTTTTTCTTTCACCGGTACTTTTAGCTCGATATTTCTTAAAGGAATAAGAATATACAAATAAGTAAATAATGTTGAATAATATTGATTTTATTAATATTTGAATATATGACCAATTAAAAAAAGATTGTACAACCAAAGAAAGATAAATACCTGAGTTGTTTATCGGGACAGACAATCGAGGCGAGTGGTCGGTAGGATGTGACCAAATAAATAAGAACTTAATTGATCTTAATCCTACAACTTAAGGTTACAAATATTTAATCTGTTTCTAAGGTATTGTAACAGAAGGCACTAGGCAATTGCTATGTATGTTATAAATAGGATAGGCTATGCTACGATAAATTTGAAAGATAAATATAAAGTAGATATGTGTTTGGCATAGGGCCACGAGGTCTTCTTTGTGTGCTCTTTTTATAACTTGTTAACGTGACAAAATTCTCTCTAGGTTTCCTTGTTAATCATACATCCTCCATGTATTTGACTTATATTGGAAATGGATTCTAGTTAGATTTAGAACTATTGCCTTCTCGGATTTTTTTCTCATATCCAATTTTATTACGGAGATCTTTGTGACATATTAAATGGATTTGGGATCAGGCCAGAGAACATCAAAATTTATTTGATAAAGACAACGAGGCTAAGATTAGGGAACGTTAAATCAATTATGACCACTCATTTGGTGGCCCGTCTCTTCCGCTTTAAGGTGTTGGACGGTTCAGATGGTCGGGAATGCTGGAGGGTTTTGACACATGATATTCATTTTCTATTTGACTAAATCATATCTAATTCTCACATTCTTTTAATTACAATTGATGTATGGAATTAGGACCCGATTTGGCCAATGTCTTTGTCTCTCTTGATTTGGGACTGAACTATAGTCAGGTTCATTTACATATCAATTCGATCTCCCAATATTCAGAACATTCTCAAACAACATTTACTCTCTGAACATCTCTGAGAAGATCTTCCATTTTGGAAGGATTGACAGACTGCCTTGCCTAGTATATTATGATCGGATAAGTGATATGATCCATTACCTCAGTGGCTCTCTTATAGAAGTGATATATACGCTGTCTCATTAATTAGAATGCTAAACATGACCACGTAACATCCCTCAATTCATTCTCTTAAGAGTACATGCCCCCACATTAAATAATAGAATGCATGACATCAAATGAAGATCAAACAAAAGATGCTCTCTTGAGAGTAAGATTTCTATGGTACTAGCCCCTTAGTGTCAACATAGTCTGTGTTATGGTGGAAAAATGAGTATAAACAATGCCCCCATATCCCTTCGTATCGAGAGATGCGATTGAACATTTGTCATTTAGGTTTTTGATAGTCATTTCGTTTTTAATCATCTAATACATGTCTACCAATTTCATAGTGTCAAATGATCAAATAAGCATAATTTTTAGTTTAAGATACATAAAAACTTGAAACCATAATTTAGATAGTTTAATTTGATTTATGTTGATCGAATGCCTTTAATTTGTAATAACACCCTAAATTTTATAGGTCGAGTAAACACTCAATCCTTGATATTATAGGTATTAATTTTTATATAGCGGAATTATATTTTATCATCAAAATCAATTGCGAAAAATCAAACCAAACAGTATATAAAGTATAAAAGTAAAGTGGTGACACAAAAATAAAACAAATATATATACAGTAATCCAAATCAATAATAGAGTCAACTTAACTAGGGACTAAGATGTACGTGTTCAGGATATACTAAAAGGTCTAATAAACCTAACAATTACTCCAACTATAATAACTGAACAAAATCAAACTGGATTACGCTTACTTATCAGAAAGCTATAAGTACGATACTTCCTTATTGGATCCACATAAGCCTCGTTTAAGATCATGACTTCGATGGTATCTACATCAATGATATTTGGGTGGTGTTTCAAAAAATCGTCTTAAGAGGGAGAGAGTGGCCAACTTAGTGTTACTAGTCTTCTAAGTTACTCACAATATCACACAATCACGCATAGGTAGTAATGATACAAAATAACAAATAAATTTTCAATCTAGTTAATTAAATGCGCGTATGTCATAATAGGCAAATGCATATCCTATAAATAACTAATAATGATATGGCTAGTCGTCAAAATTATCTATAAAAAATAATAAGAATAACCAACAGTGATGTGACTTGTACCAACATTACCTGTGAAAATAATAAAAATAATCAACATTAATGTGGCTCGTCACCAACATTACTTGAGAAAAGATGCTATGATATATATGCTTTAACACAAGCCTTTATTAATCCATTTACATACAACCATATTGGAGAAGTTAGGATACTATAATTGTATTATGAGTTAAATAAACTGGATCAAATGGCTCATCGCCAGTGTCCCTTAATCCAAATGTGGGTTCGTCACCTAATTATCAATTTTTTAATAATCATTCCAAAGGTAAGGCTTTTCGTTCAAAAATATAATTAATATGTAAGGGTTAATCAAATCAAATATACGAGCTTGTCATCCAAAATTTAATTAATGAATGAATGATAGGATCGTCACCTCTATTGGTGTAAAACAACCCGTGTAGCCCTAATTATTGTCAGTTGACCATGTTCTGCCTCGATCAATTGAAAACGTCTGTAATGGCCAACCAAAGGTTGGCAATCCACTATTCAGTAGTTTTCAGTGCTTGATCCATAACAATGTAAATACATAACATTATGAACATGGTTAAAAGCATATAACATTTTATTACAACATGATAATGAATTAGTTAAGAATACATTCAAACATTTAATTAAAAATTCAGATAATTCTATATACTTAAAGCTTATCAAAGAGTATAGATAATTTATACATTTACAAGTTCACGTAATTCAAGTATTCCATCAAACATGTTATTATGTAATTCAAGTATTCCATCAAACATGTTATTATGTAATTCAAGTATTCCATCAAACATGTTATTATCTCAGTAATAAATAGCATAAGGATCATATTATTAGGATAATTCTAACATATAAAGCATAGATAATTTCATCAAATTAATAAACCACTAACTAAAACTGTCAAAGTCTGATAAAAAAGAATTTAGAAGGAATAGTCATCATCTTTTGATGAAGATTACTGGTCCAATTCTTCACTTAAGGCTGAGAATTTGAGAGAAACTTAATTTTCCTAATTCAATTTCAAGAAAACTCAAATAAGAATAGAGAATTTATAAATTATTAATTCAATTGCATTATAAGGTGTTTATTTTACCTTCAACTTTGGGTAATTGTGGTTTATATGGAGAAATTATGCAGCTCTAAATAATTAATTTCAACAATTCGTTTCTCTTTAACATAAACTCCCAATTTAACCCTTTTTTCTTTCAATTTCAATTTTTCTTTTTTTAACACTATCTAATTATCCAATTAGGATAAAATTTAGATAAGAGAGGAAGATGCCCAAAAATATGTATTTATAGTATCATTTAGGAATTTAGTTGCCCTAAAAAAAAAGGCTAATGGCTTGATAATTCAATAGTGAGTTGATTTTATCTTTTAGATACTATTTTAAAGTGAACAAAACGATCTAAACTATGAAAAGATTATATTAGATGGTGATCTATGCAAGGCTATGCTTGCCACATAATTCAGACGTGTTAATTGACAGATACAGTTAAGAGATCAATTCAATGATGACTTGTCGTTGATCAGAATCTCGACTATAGGAGTATCCGAGGAACATTGATTAAGGTTGATATCCTTGATTTGATCACGAACAAATAGTCTGAAAGCTTCAACTTTGAATAAGACTAAATTAATCTAACTAACTTCCTTATTTAGAAATATATAGGAAGCTTCCATTCTATATTAGGGATCCTCATGCATCTCATGTGTACTCTTGCAACTCTAAGTTGAATGATTCGACACACAGTCTTAATAATCCGATTCTTATGGGATATCAAGCCCACTAAGATGAATATTTTTCTATAGCTTTAAGTTCGATGGCCTTCTAACGAGTGGTCTAGAGTTTATTTGGTTAATCCAATCATTTTTAGGGTAATTTAAAAGATAAGATTTTTTGTGTATGATAGATAGAGTTTGACTAATTTAAGTCTATCATTTGATTTTCATGAGATTTGTAAAAACATTGATTAGACCCTCATTACACTATGCCATTGATTTGAAGGTCATTGGAGAAATTCGATCAATTCAGTTTATGTACATGAGATAATCAAAATTTGATCTATTAATTGTGTTGATTTAAGGTGGATCTTCCTTAAGCTATAATTATTCTTATTAATCATCGGTGGATCGGCTAGATTTTTTCCCTAGATTAATAGATAGTAAGGTTAGGCCGAAGATTTAGACGATCGGGTAAATTACTTAAGTTCCTAAAAGTATATAGTCAACTTATGAAATATTTGATATGACCATGTAATTGGAGCTTCCATTTTTTGAATATGCAGCACGTAACAGAATGTATTCTTAGTTACTGAGTGAAGATGATTAGAGCAAGGCAACTTAAGTTCATAAGTTTCTCAAAGTTTTTTTAATAATTGCACAAAGTTTTTTTTTTTTAAAAAATAAATATTCAATTATAAATCTATTTCTTCATATCTTTCGAAGATTAAGGATGCCCTAAAAAATGCCAGTTAGGGTTTAGATTTTTTACGATAGATGGTAATTGGTATACAAATGAAATTTGATAAGTACTGGAATGAATACCATTTTTAATGATTGTAGCTGTTGTTCTTGATCATCTTGATCATCATTATAATGTGGGCTTAGTTAGGTTCATTTTTTAAAAAGATTATTATATTGAAATGACAGTAACAAAAACTTCTAAGGTTCGCAATGTAATTGAAGAATTGTATAATTCATATGTTTTTACTTTACCCACAACATGTGTTAAAGAAGTTAGAGCTCTAGATGTTTCTACAATTAATGACAATATGCTCAGTGAATACATGACTTTCTTAACACAAAAGGAAACAGAAGATAAGACAAATGAATCAAGCTGGCCTTATATCTGAAAGAGCAAATTGTAAAGTATTTGGATCCATACTTTAATGTTTTAGGATAGTAGAAGATGATAGTCAGTGAATCAAAATACCCTACACGATCGGTGATGATACGAGACATATTATAAATATCAATTTCAACAGTGGTAATATCTGCTTTTAGCATGGAGAGTA
Organism: Magnolia kwangsiensis; assembly: GCA_037074715.1. Taxonomy (NCBI): domain Eukaryota; kingdom Viridiplantae; phylum Streptophyta; class Magnoliopsida; order Magnoliales; family Magnoliaceae; genus Magnolia; species Magnolia kwangsiensis. The sequence goes on from CM073574.1 coordinate 42,057,098, forward strand.
GGGTTGTAAGTAAGCATCAAAGCTTACTTTAACAAAAAAATAATATAAGTATTAATTTGTACATAAGATCGTTTGTGTCTTAATTGTGAAAATAATATTTTTTATATTAAGGATGAGGAAGAAGAAGATGAAGAGATTGAGTCTCAGTACGAAACTGCACCTATTGGAACAACATATAGATGAAGGTGATTATAAATTATTTATATTTTGTTGAAATTTAAAAGTGGTGTAATGTATACTTGAGTTAAATGTAGTAGACATTTAAAGAAACATAATGATTTTTATTCAATTTTCTTTATATTATACTTATATATTTTATTATTTGCTTTTATTTATCATGATTCATATTGCTTCTATTTACTTATTACATCGGGTTGTTCATTTCTAATTTTTATTTTATTTTTAGAAATCCTCAACATATTATTTTTTTTCAAAAAATGGAGTGTAAATATGTCGTCATTCGACTCATGATCAACATTTGAGATTACGGTTCCTTGATTGAATCCTTAAGGTATAAAAGCATGAAAATTGTGTATGGTTTGTGTGGGGCAATGTTTGTTAACTAAACTATTCGACTTTGGTTATATCTGACATGTCGAGATAATGATACAAAAACGTGTACTAAAACTTCAAAGAATGTCTAAATTCCTTTTCAGACCCTTTTAGATTCAAATAAAAAACCTTTCATCCAATTCCAACATTCCGGATGAATTGTAATTGACAAACATTCTGGTATACAGAAAATTATTAGGAAAAAAGTAGAAGAAGAAGCCAGATTAAGAGCATTGGAAGAAGAGAAATTACAGCTCACTTTAAAACGTCATATGGAAGAGGCTTCTAAACATTATGTATGTCTTCTAAGATAACATGACGCTGAAGGAGGATGGGGTCATGGGCAAACGAAGAAGAGTAACAAATCCAAGTTTCTTACCTGTCTCAGTGAATTTTACTACGTGTTGAGGACTAAATATAAATCTTCTCATAAAACTAATTTGAAAATTTTGGTTTAAACTATACAAGAGCGTAATGGAAAACTCTCTCCACCTTTTGATTCAAAAGAAGTGAAGTAATACGTATATGAAAAATTAGATAGTAACTTGGATGAATCGGATTAAAAGTGATGAATCCGATTCAGATACAGGAAGTAACTTTATAGACATGGCTATAATTAATGCCAGGAACGTACTTATCTTATAGAGGATATTAAGTTGATATTACAAACATTGTAATTATAATATTTTCACTTTTCCATTTATAAGTATTTGATTTTCACTTCTACTGTAAAAATTAGAATTGATTGTATTTTATGCATTGGGCTTTATGTATAAAATCGAATAAAAATTTGAACACATTCAAACTTGACTCGATAGCTTAAACTCGAACTTAACTCGAAAGCTCAAACTCGAACTTGATTTGAAAGCTCGAGTTCAAACTCGAATTGATCCAAGCCAAGTTGGATAGACAGGCTCGAGGACTGAGCCGAGACAACTTCAAGCTGGGGTTAGCTGCTTGCCGAACCGAGCTAAGTTGTGCCATGCTCGACTCAGTTCAACTCGGTGTCTAGTTCTAATAATATGTCATTGTACGCAGGTTAAGAAATAATCATATTTTCCCATTTAAGTCCAAATGTGCTCATTGTTAGGGGTGCACACGATTCAGTTTGGTCCAGTTTTGGGGTGAAACCGGAACCAAACCTTTCCTTATGGTTTTAGGAATTTTGGAATCGAAATCGGACTGTTAGCACCCTGAACCGAACCGGAACCGGACCGTGAAAACCAGTACGGTTCCGAAACGGTTCTGGGCTTTTTAAAGCCCAGCCCAATTGCACTTTTTAAACAATACAATTATGGTCTTGGAACCATACAATTAAGAGTGTATTGACTTGTTCATTTGATATTGTCTACACACATACCCCTAATTAGTAAAAATACTCTTCTTTAAGGAAACAAGTAATGATCAATTCTTCAAAAATTTCAAAACTATGGATTGAGTTTCAATCTTGAAGGGCCCAAGGATAAGGCTTGATGATTATCAAACAGAATGCTCTCTCAAATCACATAAGAAAAATCATCTTAGGAAAGATATAGCAAAACAGTATGTCATTCAAAATTTTAAATATGCATCATTGCTGCCATTGAAATGAATAATAGATGATCCTAATTATGAACTATGATTGGATGAACAACTAAACTCAATCATAATTTGTTCATTTCCACTTCTTTGTCCTGCTGATTCACTTAGCTTTCCAAAGTTTAACATATAGCTTACAATGCATGCCACAAAAAAGCTGCAAGAAACAAGATACAGCTTGGACCCTGTTTGCAACCTGTTTTCATACCAACCAAGATATAAAAAAGTTGTTTTCATACTAACCAAGCAATGCATGCAACAAAAAAGTTGTAAGAATTTAACTGCATAACAGAAGGGATCTTATCCAAATAGTTGTAATTATCTCCAAGGTGAACAAGAATTCTAATCTATTGATTTCCAAGCCTTTTCCTTCCTGGAAAATCTGAACTTAATGAAATGAAAGTCGATTGAAAGCAAAGTAAATAAATCCAGCATCAAGCATTTTTATCCAAAGCAAGTGAAGAGTATGAGCAGCTACAATGCCAGCAAAGCCAACACCACCACCTAGAGGCTAGAGGCCATTCTTTCAACTTCTGAATAGCAAGAAGCTACAAGTACAAAATGCAATCAAAGTCAGCATTCAGTTGTTCAGACCCTTAGACATGGATGTATGCATTTTGCAATACACACCATCACAAATGCAATACCAATTTGGCATGGTTGGTTCCAAGAGCCTATGAAAATAGGAAGCATGTCACGCCCCAAATCCGAAAATCGGATTCACATGAATCCCGATTGTCGAATCCAGTGCCGACAGCCTCCGTAGTGCCCCATTCTCGGCTCCTGACAATCAAATGCCAGATTCCGATCCTGGGATCCTGCAAGGAGGATTTTCAGAATTTTTTTTTTTGTAATGGAGCATAACCACAAGCATAACCAAGTCACAAAACAACATCACCACATATCCACTATAACAAAATTTTAAGTACTATGCAGAAAGGGAAATACAAAGTGATCAAAAAGCTCCAAAAGGTCCTGATGTGCACTCCTGTCTCAGCGCTGCTGTCGTCCAACGCTACCTGCACGCAACTATCGTGCATAAGCTTACAAAAGCTTAGAGGGTGATGCAAGTATGTGCGTAAGGCAAACGCCAAGTGTACAGTATCAGAACAATGCGGAAGTATGTGGTAAGTCCATAGAATCAACCATGCCAAAGCTATGCGATGAGATATGAATGTCATCGGCCACACCGATACAATGCAAGGCCTATATATCCGAATGTCATATGCGAAATGCAATCCAAGCAAGTCGGTACTCCTCAAGTACGTATATTAGTACAGTTCCTCTCTTGATATCACCGGAGTCTAATACACTTCGCAGAGACTGCCACCTCCCTAGCTGCACAGTCAAGCAAGCGAATAAGACCTCACTATCCGCCTGACCAGTAGTATGCCAATGCCTACCCGGCTCGTCGATAGCGGACTCATTTACGAGCTAGTCAAACTCAGCCTAGCTTATAGCCCTCTCACTCAGGCGGATAAGGCTACACCCCCTTCCAACCGACCACGACACAGTGGGAGACGCGGTCAACTGGTATTCGGCACTCGGGCGCTCATGTATCCACTCGGTCTAGACGCGGGAGCATCTCCTGGTACCAAAAGGTTCTGGGACTTTCACCCAAGGACATCCTAAGTGCCCACAGTGCTGGAATATGTATTTTCGGTATCCAATACGGCCATCCATGATGTACCTGTGGAGCCACGGCCCTGATGTCGCTAGGGCATGCAGTGATCAAGTCACACGTATGCGGGATGCATGAATCACACGTCAAATCATGCAGAAGTCCAGCGCGTACTGCGCGATCATGTAGGGCACTCAGTCACATAACGAATCCCGTAAATGGTCTACCCAATGGCGTATGTTATGATCAGTCATTACTCATATCAAGCATACATATGATGCATATGAGCATGAGTCATGAGATTTTTCTAAGCATGTTATAAGGCAATGAATAGCAATGGGTATGGACCTATCAATGGGCCCTAAAGAGAGTTACAATGCGGACATTTAACCAACATTGTACATACAATGTGGACGTTGAACCAACATTGCTTCCTAGGCACGGCTTGCCATAAATATCATTTCACGAACCATGATAAACGTACATTACAATGGACCCTAAGGACATCCGTTAGGCCTCGATCCTTGGGCCTTAGATATATCAAATGGGTCGTATTACATGGGCCTCACATTCACCAAATGGATTACATTGATGGGCCTCACCAATGAGCCTTATGTACATTGCAATGGTTCATGATCCATGGGCCTTGAAATACATCAAAGTGGCCTCACAACTTGAGCCTTAAATATGTCAGATGGGCCCATACACATGAGCTTTAAATATATCAACTAGGCCACTCCATTTGTGCCCCATGCACATCAAATGGCTTAATCTCATGGGCTATAATATGTATCAAATGGGCTTGAATCCCGTGGGCCTTATATAAAATAAGTGGGCCGGATTCTATGGGCATTGCATATGCCAAATGGGCCAAAACCCATGGGCATTACATATGCCCAAATGGGCTTAATCCCGTGGCCCTTATATGTATCAAATGGGCCTGATCATTTGGGCCTCAGATATATACCAAGGTAGGCCTCAATGAATGGCCAAAGTTAAATCAATAAAGGGACCTATACACACACCATGGTGGCCCATTTGAACCATAAATCTGGCTCATTTTGGCTCAAGCCATAAAATAATTTTACAAAAAAATAAATAAATGGACGGTTTAGATGCAACACATGCATCGTGGCGGGGGTCACATGAAGGCCCACCATCATAATCATATTATGTTTATTATACTATATAAATTATATACAGTATGTATATATATATATATACACAATATTATATTTAGTATAATATTATATATACATATTTATATATATATCCACACACACGCACACACACATGTGCACTCAAACGCACTCACACACGCACACACACTGGCAACAGTGGGCTCCACCGTCTGTGCGAACGGTGGACTAGCCACATACATCACTATGGGTCCCATGTGGGGCCCACCATAATATTTATTTTCCATCCAACACGTTGATAAGGTCATGCAGACCTGAATGAATAGGAAGAACAAATTTCAGCTTAATCCAAAACTTGTGTGGACCCCAAAAAAGGATTTCAATGGTAGAATTTAATCACCACTGTTTCTTGTGGTGTGGGCCACCAGAGCTTTGGATGTATCTCATTTTTGGGGAGGGCCCACCTCAGCATGTGGGCCACCCATTGGACGGCGTGGATACGAAATATACATCACGTGGGGCCCACGGCAGGGGACCGTGGGCTGCTGTCCGCCCGCCCGCTGCCAGGCCGCAGGCAGCGCCTGCACCGTCTGCAGCAAGCAACAGACGCTGCTCTCTCTCTTTTGTTTTTTTTTTTTTTTTTGAAATCCATATTTCCTGAGGATTTTCAGGTGTGCGGGCCACCCCAAGTAAATCCACTCCGTCCATCGCATTCACAAGGCCAAAACAGACCTATCAAGACCAATAATGGACATCTTCCAGTGCGTAGCAAAAATCTAAGTAGATGGCAACGGTACTAATATTGTTTTCAACACTATGGCCCACTAGATACCCCGATCAACCTCATTTTTCGGCTCAACGCCTAAAATGGGATGGGGAAAAAGATTGACGGCTTGGATTGAATACATACCTCAAGGTGGGGCCTATATGGGTGGTCTTCCCCAAAGGCTTAGTAATAAGCCATTATTGTGTTTTCATCCAGGGACGTCCAGACGTCACTGGACTCTTTTTGACTAAATGTAAATTTTAAGTGGGCCTTGCCTAGGTGGGCCACCACATAATAGGTGGTGTGGGTACAATGCATATAAGGTGGGCCCACTCATGGATGACTTGGATAAAATACTTACTTCAAGGTGGGGTCCATCCAAGTGGGCCGTACGGCCATTTCATCACATACAAGGAAGTAAATGGAAAGAGAGGGAGAGAGAAATAGAGTGAGACACGCGTGATGGAGGGACCCCGGCATTATGGGCCCTCCATTTCAATCATCCAATCATACATCAAAGGTCCCCTTGCATATGGACCATCAACAAAAGATCAACGGTGGAGATCCCACTCCACTAGAAATGGACGGTCTAGATGACCTCCTCAATACAAGGAAAGTAGACATCATGATGGGGTCCATGGAGAATGGCCCCATCATGGAATGATCTTGATGGTCAAGATGAGTCATTGGCCACATCTTAGGGTCCCAAGTGAGATCCAAACCATTGATCGGTTGGCCTCACTTGGCCCACCTTAAAAATATGAAAACTACTCTATCAAAGCAACCACCTCTTGATCTTCTCGGTCCGTTAGATAACCGGTCTCCTAGAGCTTCACTTTGATGGTGGAGATGGGAAATGGATGGCTAGGATGATGGGATTTGGAGATGGGAAGTGGGCCACCAAAATGCACATTTTCTCTCCATAGAAGGCTTGGACGTGGGAGAGCTTTCTTGCTTGGGTTTGGAGTGTTGAGAAATGAGAGGGAGAGAGAGAGTTGTAAGAGTGATGGAGTGATGTGAGGTGAGTGATGGGTGAAGTGAGTGATGGGTGAAGTGAGAGGTTAGTTGACTTAGGTGGTTGCTTGACTTGTGGAGAAAGGAAGCATGGGTGGGTGTACTTGACATGAGAGGTGATTGATGAGACTGATTGATGGGATTGATGGGACATATTGTAGAGATTCCTTGGGATTTACAACGCGCGGTGTTTTTGCTTGAACTGAACGTGGGTCCGTATCTCATCGTCTGGGTATCGGATCAGTGCGTGAGTTGCGGCGTTGGAACCGCGGCGACGGTGCGGTCGCAATGATACAAGTCTCGGATTAAGCCGGCTCAAATGAATAGGATACGACTTACGGTCGTGCGCAACGTCAACTATAAGTCGCGGATTGCCGGAATTTGACGAGAAGGATCGTGGGAATCAACGGAATAGTGCGGATTAGGATACGGGTCTTACAAAGCACAATGACACATTTCCTCCATCTTGGCAGCAACATCAGAAGGCAACCTTCCAGCTACCATTTCCTTTCTAATACCAGTAAGAAGTTCTACATTTATGATCCATCATGACAAAACATAAAGCAGGCACTCTAAGATTGTACATGTAGCATATATTAACTCAAAATGGTTTTTGCATAATTCTAAGTTAATAATATTATATCTACAAATACCCACATATTTAATTCTTCATTGTAACACAGAGTTACATTATTTAATTCTTCATTGCAACATAGAATCTCATTACATTAGTTTTCTGCCAAGGCATTTTGTGGTTATGGTAATTAAAAAATGACGAAAATAACCCATCCCTAACAAAATAAAAACACTTAAACCATCAATTAGTCAAAAAATATATATAATAATAAATTTTTTTGAAAAAGAAAAAAGAGAACAAAACATGAAAATGGCAAAGGCATTTGACCCTTCAACAATTTATCAACCCTTCCCTTTAAACAAACCTTGAAAAGAAAAACAAAAACAGAAACAAAAACAAAAGAGAAAGAAAGAATGAAGTTTATATTAGTAATTTCAATAAAATGTGGATGAGCTAACCTTTTTTCTTGGAATGGTTCATCTGCCAAACACAGTATTGAAGGCATTCCATAAAATAAAAATACAGAACCTGTTGAGGAAAAAAGGAACAACCTAGAGTAATGTTGAAATGCTAGCATTGTGTACATCATGGAAGCGGGGTCTTCATGTAGATACATGTAGTATGTGTATGGACATCTGGTATGTCATCATGTACATACATGTAGTAAGGTTGACATCTGGTGGGAAGAGAATCATGGAACTTTTACCAATCGACCAGTTAAAAAGACAACCCTCAATTTTCAGTAGAAGGAAGGCTCCGGTTCCATGGCTCAGTCTGGTGTGGGTGAGTCTGTAAGTATGTGGAATGTGGGTGTGTGTTAAGAAGAAGAAGAAGAAAATTTGTGACAGTGGGTTCACTGTTATTTGTGGAGCCAACTAGCATAACATTGCATGTGTATGGAGCCTTTATGATTATACGCAAATCATTCTATATGCATTCAAAATTCTGGATATAAATCTAGTAAAAGAAGAACCAAATCCCAAGCAGCATTTTTGAATAGAAAAGTGTAAAAACACATCAAAAATAATAACACTAAAACAATGCAAGCCAAGGAGAGAGGAAGAACCCACAATACTAAATCCAAGTAAACTCGATATGAAAGTCCTCAAATAAAAAATAGGGCTACAAAAATATAATAATTTATTAAAATCAAGAACAACACAATAAGTAAAAGTAAATTATATGATAAAATTATATTAATCAAATGAACATTTATCAAATTCAAGAGCTTAAATTTTAGCCATATTTTCTTCAACTTGAATTGGGAGAGGCGAAGCACGCAACCAATCTTGTGCACAAATTAAGCATTCCACAAGCTTAGAGGTAAGAAAACTACGGAATTGATCTAGAACACGACCTCTAGTATTAAAAGTCGATTCAAAAGCAACGGTAGATACAGGAATGACTAAAATATCCCTTGAGATTTGAGAAAGAACTCGATACTTTGAGTTATTCACCTTCCACCAATGCAAAATTTTAAAGTTTAGATCATTCTTTTCACAAGATTCTTCCAAATATTTGTCGACTTCAGACTTGCCTCCATAATTCGCTTCTTCTTCCAAATATTTTTGAAACTTCGATTTGAGAGAAATTAATTGCTCACTTGTACAACTAATTGATTGGTCGACATCCATGTCAAAAATAGCTTGACTTGAAGAAGAAACAATTGACTGAAACTTTTGATACTCATTATAAATACGATTGAATGTCTCTCTTATCTTCTTAGTGAGCTCAATCACCATGGCAGGTTCATAAACTTTAGAATAATAAAACTTCACATATTTCAATTTATAACGGGGATCCAACACAACAGTAATCAATAACATCATATTCACCTTGCCAATATTTTCTCAATACTTCTCAAGTTTAATCTTCATTTTCCTAGCCATGGTATTTAAAGTAGAATCTATACTGATTGACGATTCAGATAAGAAACTTTCAATGACACAAACTTCATGAAAATATGAATTAGAAGTGACATAAAAAGAACCAGAAAAGTGAATAATCATATCATAGAATTTCTGCAAAATTTTTATAAAAACCCGAGCATCATCCCAATCACAAGTGGTAGGAGGTCTATCATGAAGTTCTATGGTGAAATGTGGATCTTCCTCTTCTAATCTCTCAAATGCTTTTTGAAACTTTGTTGCAGCATCTAGCATGAGATATGTGGAGTTCCACCTAGTTTGAACATGTAGGCACAAAGAACTTTTATATGTTATCATCTCTTTCTCTACACATGCCTTGAAGCGTTGTTCTCTTTGTGGAGAACTTCTAACACACCTCACAGATCCATGAATTTGAGTTAATGAATCTTTTAATTCAATTAATCCATCTTTCACAATTAAATTAAGAATAAGTGCACAATACCTCATGTGAAAGAATTCGCCGCCTAAAATGAAAGTATCGCTCTTCTTAGATATCTTTCTTTACATATATGAAATAGAAACATCATTGGAACTTGCATCATCTACAGTAAGCGTGTATAATTTCTCTATACCCCATTTTATTAAACATGCCTTCACCGCTCGACCAATTTCTTCACTTTTGTGACTAGAAATCATATAAAAGTTTAAAATTCTTTTATGCAATTTTTAATCTTTAATAAAATGAGCTGTAAGGCACATGTAAGAAACATTCTGCACTGAGGTCTATGAATTCGTAGTAAGACAAATTCCTTCATTTGAGTTCACTAATAAATCCTTCAATTTTTTTTCTCACTCACATACACTGCCATACAATCCCTTGCCATTGTAGTACATGAAAATATCTTGAAATTATGCTGCATCACGCTACAAAAGTAACGAAACCCTTCGTGCTCAACAAACTTAAAAGGCAACTTATCTGCGATTATCATTTTTGCAAGTGTTTCTCTACATATATCTTGGTCAAATTTTCAAATGGCAAGGATAATACCATAATCTTCTGATATTGAATGCATTGATAAAAGTTTCTGTTTCTTGTCTTTATTTGAAAATTCTTGGGACACTTTGATATATGTTTTCTCAAATTGCTAGTCTCATTCTCACTCATCCATGCATAAGATGAATTGCAGTAGTTACATCTAGCCCCTTTCGCTTTTTCATTCACATCATTTATAATTTTCATAAAATGATCCCAGACGTCAGATTTATAACCCATGTCTTTAAGAAGACATACCTTTTCATGAGATGAAGAATTAGTAATAGAGAGCTCCTGAGGATTATTTGTCTCTCCGGTACTTGACATCTAATAAGAATTAAGATATACAAAAAAAAAAGATGTAAAAATCTATAAAACACCTAACATTCAATAAAACATTGATAATTAGATCGCTCAATATGTACCATATCTCAAATAAACAACATTGTATTATATAAATAATGTAATTTCTCAAATGTCATTTATGTTAAAATGGTATTTGACTGATCTTTTAAGTCAAAGCCAAATGTACCTCTAGCATTCAAAATAAGAAAGATATGCTTGCAATTTGGCCATTTGCACATTAGTAGACTTCAAATGCAATTTAGTTGGATGGTGAATCCAAATGCTAGCTGTTTCAGTCAGGATACTTCTTCAGCCCTGTAATAGCCTAATAAGTGTCCAACTCATGTGCGACACTTGAAAGTGTAAATATCGGCGATGCCCTGTGCTAATGACCATCTGTACATATGGGCCCCACAATTTCACTCAAACTATATACATATGATTACAATGGAGAATGGTTTGTGAGGAATTTTGGCTGTGCATAAGGTTGGCCCCGCCATATAGATGGCTTGGCCAAAAAATCAGGCTGGTCTAATCATCTGGTGTGTGACGCACATGTATGAACAACAACGCACTGGCTTGGCATCCTGATATTTCTTTTTAGAATTTTTGATATATACCATCCTCTTTGGCTTTTCATATATAGCCATCAAACACCCTTTAGGGTAGAGGTGGCCATTCTTGACCCGATCCAACCCGATCAGACCCGTTCCGAACAGAACCTATCACGCTCCAAACCTGAAAATTGGATTCACATGAATTCCGATTGCCGAATCCGGCGCCGACAGCCTTCGTAGTGCCCCATTCTCGGCTCCTGACAATCAAATACGAGATTTTCGATCCTGAGATCCTACAAGGAGGATTTTCATAATGAAATTTTTTTTTGGTAATGGAGCATAACCACGAGCATAACCAAGTCACAAAACAACATCACCACATATCTACTATATTAAAAACTTTAAATACAATGCAGAAAGGAAAAAATAAGGTGATCAAAAGCTCCAAAAGGTCCTGATACGCACTCCTGCCTCAGCGCTGATGCTGTCCAACGCTACCTGCACGCAACTGTTGTACATAAGCTTACAAAAACTTAGAGGGTGGTGTAAGTGTGTGCGCAAGGTAAACGCCAAGTGTACAATGACAGAGTAATGCGGAAGTATGCAGTAAGTCCATAAATAAAATCAATCATACCAAGGTTATGTTATGCAAGGCATGAATGCTATTGGCCATACCAAGGCCATGCAATGGGAGACATGAATGCTATCGGCCACACCGATGCAATGCGAGGCCTACATAGCCGTATGTCATATGCGAAATATAATCCAAGCAAGTCGGTACTCATCAAGTACACATATCAGTACAGCTCCTCTTTGGATATCACTGGGGTTTAATATACTTCACAGTGACTGTCACCTCCCTAGCTGCACAGTCAAACAAGCGGAATATACCTCACTATCCGCTTGACCAGTAGTCTACCAATACCTACCCGGCTCATCGATAGCGGACTCATTTGCGAGCTGGTCAAACTTAGCCTAGCTTATAGCCCCCTCACTCAGGCGGATAAGGCCACACCCCCTCCCAACCGACCACGACACAGTAGGAGACGCGGCCTACTGGTATTCGGTACTAGGGCACTCGTGTATCCACTCGGTCTAGATGTTGAAGCATCTCCTGGTACCAAAAAGGTTCTGAGATTTTCATCCAAGGACATCCTAAGTGCCCACAGTGCTAGAACCAAGTATCGGTATCCGATACGGCCATCCATGATGTACCTGTGGAGCCACGACCCTGATGTCATTAGGGCGTGCAGTGATCAAGTCACACATATGCGAGATGCATGAATCACACGTCAAATCATGTAGAAATTCAGCACGTACTGCGCGATCATGTAGGGCACTCTGTCTCATAATGAGTCCCGTAAATGGTCTGCCCAATGGCGTATGCTATGATCAGTTACTACTCATATCAAGCATACATATGATGCGTATGGGCATGAGTCATGGGAATATACTAAGCATGTTACAAAGCGATGAATAGTAACGAGTATGGGCCTTTCAATGGGCCTTAAGGAGAGTTACAATGCGGACATTTAACCAACATTGTACTTACAATGTGGACGTCAAACTATCATTGCTCCAAGGGCACGGCCCGCCATAAATATCATTACATGAACTATGGGAAATCACATATTACAATGGACCCTAAGGACATCCAGTTGGGCCTCGACCCATGGGCCTTAGATACATCAAATGGGCCGAATCACATGGGCCTTACATTCATCAAATGGGCTGCATTAATGGACCTTACCAATGAGCCTCATGTACACTGCAATGGTCCATGACCCATGGGCCTTAAACTACATCAAAATGGGCCTCACAACTTGGGCCTTATATGTATCAAATGGGCTTAATCTTACGGCCTTATCAAATGGGCCGAATTCCCATAGGCCTTATATATATATATATATATATATATATATATATATATTAAATGGACCGGATCCCATGGGCATTATATATGTCAAATGGGCCTAAACCCATGGGCCTTATATGTGCACCAAGGTGGGCCTTAACGAATGGCCACAAATAGGCCAACATGGGCCCTATACACATAACAAGGTGGGCCCACTTAAACCATAAATCTGACTCATTTTTTTATAACATGAAAATAAATGGACGGTTTAGATGCAACACATGCATCATGGTGGGTTCCACACATACGACCCACCAATTGAATGGACGGTTTGGATATAATACAAACATCAAGGGTGGGGGCCCACTGACCGTCCAGCCAATCGTCCAGCAGCCAAAGCAAATGGCTGGACGACATGGAAGAAACATGTATTGCAGTGGGCTCCACCGTCCGGGCGGACGGTGGAATTAAGACATATATCATTGTGGGTCCCATGTGGGGGGGCCCACTATAATGTTTACTTACCATCCAACCCGTTGATAAGATCACAGAGACATGGGTTAGGAGGAAAAATAAATTCCAGCTTGATCCAAAACTTCTGTGGGCCCCAAAAAGGGTTTTAGTGGTAGACGTTCAATCTCACTGTGTCTTACAGTGTGGGCCACCTGAGCTTTGGATGATCCTCATCTTTGGAGAGGGCCCACCTCAGAGAGTGGGCCACCTTATGGACAGGTCAGATAGTAAATAAACATCAAGGTGGGGCCCATACGGTCAGCCGTGGGTCTACCTTGTCTGCCCGCTCGCTACAAGGCCGCAGGCAGCGCCTACAGTGGCAGAAGCAGGTCTGCTCCTTGGTTTTCTTCTTTCTTTTTTTTTTTTTTTAAAACCTGATCTTTTGAGGTTTTTCATGTGTGCGGCCCGCTCCAAGTAAATCCAACTCGTCCATTTTACTCATTGGCTTAAGACCGTCCAAACGAGTCTAATAATCGAAGTGTTTTCAACGCATAAGAATGTCAGGGTGACTTTCAACAGTAGGGACCACCGTTTTACCTGTTATGGCCCGCCTGAAGATTGGATCAACTTCATTTTTCGGCTCAACGCCTAAAATGATTAGGGGAACAGAGTGGGCGGAGTGGATTGAATACATACATCAGTGTGGGGCCTACATGAGCAACCCTTCCCCAAGCTTTAAAACAAAGCTATTATTTGTGTTTTCCCTTTTGACGTCCAACGTCTAGGGGACTCTGGACGGTTTTGTACGTTGAGGTGGACCTTGTTGAGGTGGGCCACCACTGATGGATGGATACATATAAGGTGGGCCTCACTTATAAATGGCTTGGGTAGGATATAAGCCTAATGGTGGGGTCCATTCAAGTGGGCCACACGGCCACATCAATCATACAAAGAAAATAAATAAAAAGGTGAGGGAGAGAGAGAGAGAGAAAGATAGAACGGGACACGCATGAACGGGACACGCATATGGGCCTTCCAAATAAAAGATCAACGGTGGAGATCCCTCTCTATCCAAAATGAACGGTCTATATGACCTCTTTAATGCAAGAAAGTAAACATCATGATGAGGTCCATGGAGAATGGCCCATCATGGAATGATTTTGATGATCAAGATGGGCCATTGGCCACATCTTAGGGTCCAAAGTGAGATCCATACCATTGATCGGTAGGCCTCACTTGGCCCATCTTAAAAATATGAAAAAATAGTTTATGGAAGCACCCACCACTTGATCTTCTTGGTCCGTTGGAAAGCTACTCTCCTAGAGCTTCACTTTGATGGTGGATGATGAGATTTGGATGGCTAGGATGAGGTTTTGGGATGGGAAAGTGGGGCACCAACATGCACTCTCTCACTTAGAATGCATGGATGTGAGAGCCTCTCTTGGTTGCTTGGAATTGTGATGAGAGATGAGAGAGAGAGGTGAGATGTAAGGAGAGATGTGAGTGATGGATGTGAGGTGAGTGATGGGTGAGGTGATGGATTGGTTGACTTTGGGTTTGCTTGATTTGTCGAGAAAGAAAACATGGGTGCTTTGTACTTGACATGAGAGGCGACTGATGGGATTGATGGGACATGTTGTAAAGATTCTCTTGGGATTATAAACGCGCGACGTTTTCTCAAAATAAACGTCGGCTCACTTCTCTTAGTCAGGGTATCGGATTGGTACATGAGTCGCGGTGTTGGAACCGCGGCGACTGTGTGGTCGCAATGATACAAGTCTCGAATTTAACCGACTCAAATGTATAAGATACGACTTACGGTCGTACGCAACGTCGATTACAGGTCACGGATTGCCGAAATTCAAAGGGAAGAATTGCGTGAGTCTAAGGAATAGTACAAACTATGATACGGGTCTTACAGCTCTCCCCACTTAATAAAAATTTTGTCCTCAAAATTTACACTACCATCACAACTAACCATAACTCAAATAGGAAACATAACATCATATATAATCAAAGCATAATACATCATACAATCAATCATCGAAAAGATGGGGATAACACTCACGGATCTCTGCCTCGCGCTCCCAAGACGCCTCATCCACACTATGATGGCTCCACTGCACCTTCACCAAGGGAATGACCTTGGTTTTGAGGACCTGCTCCTTCCGATCGAGGATACGAACTGGCTGCTCAATATAAGAAGCATCCTCACGAACCTCCAACGGCTGCCAATCAATAACAGGCACGATGTCTGACCCACACTTCCTCAACATAGAGACATGGAAGACGTTGTGGACACTAAGCAACTGCGATGGTAAGGCAAGCCGATAGGCTACGGCGTCAATGCGCCCAGTGATCTCGAAAGGTCCTATGAATCTCAAGGCAAGCTTTCCCTTCATCCCAAAACGAACCACACCCTTCATGGGTGAGACCTTGAGATACACATAGACCCCAACGGCAAAAGCTAAGGGACGACGCTGAAGATCAGCAAAACTCTTCTGGCGACTCTGAGCTGTGCGCATCCTCTGCCTGATGATGTCAGTAGCCTCCGACGTCTGCAACACAAGCTCGGGACCTAGGAGACGTCGCTCTCCAACCTTGGTCCAATAACTCAGAGATCTACACGGTCTGCCATATAATGCCTCAAAAGGAATCATGCCAATGGTCACCTGATAGTTGTTGTTGTACCCGAACTCAGCCAATCGCAGATGCTCGTCCCAACTACCCGAGAAATCAATCGCGCAGGCTCAAAGCATATCCTAAAGGATCTGGTTGACCCTCTCGGTCTGACCATCGATCTGCGGATGATACACAGTGCTGAGCTGCAAATTAGTGCTCATCGCTCTCTGGAAGCTCCTCCAAAATTGAGATGTGAACCTCGGATCTCGGTTTGAAACAATCAAGACAGGAACACCGTGCAATCTCACAATCTCATCAACAAATATCTTGGTGATCCGATCCGTATGTCAAGTCTCATGAATCATAAGAAAATATGCCGACTTCGTCAGACGGTCCATAACAACCCAGATGACGACATGACCGCGCTGAGTCCTCGGCAAACCCATGACAAAATCGGTAGATATATGCTACCACTTCCACATCGGGACGCTTAGTAGCTGCAATAGACCAGGGGGTCTCTAATGATCGGCCTTAACACGCTGGAAGGTGTCACACTCAGCCACAAAACTGGCTATCTGAAGCTTCATCCCTGACCAAAAATACTGACGCCTCATATCGCGATACATCTTCGTCGAGCCAGGATGGATAGATAACCGCGATCGATGTGCCTCGGTCATAAAATCTCGGCGTAACTCAGAAATATCCGGGACACATAATCGGCCTTTGAAGCGAAGTCCACCTTCAGAATCAATTTGCCAATCTGTATGACTCTCATATGCTGCATCTGCTTGGTAATCCTGTAACGACTCGTCCTTCTGCTGAGCCTCGATTACCCTTGTGACAATAGAGAGTTGAATCGACAGGCTCGATAGCTGAACAATAGATGACTGCAAACCAAACTCAAAGTTGTACTCTGCTATATCCTCGAGCATCCTCCACTTCCGAATCATCATATGCGCCACCAAGCCTCGTGGCTGACGGCTGAGGGCATTCGCCACCGCGTTCGCCTTCCCCGGATGGTACTGAAGATCAAAATCATAGTCCTTCAGGAGTTCCATCCAATGCCTCTGCCTCATGTTCAGCTCGGACTTAGAGAACAAATACTTCAAGCTCTTGTGGTCGGAGAAGAGCTCGAATCTCACCCCATAAAAATAATGCGTCCACACTTTCAGTGCAAAGACAACCACTGTCAGCTCTAGATCGTGCGTGGTGTAGTTCATCTCATGGACCTTGAGCTGACGGGACGCATAAGTCGCCGGCTTCCCGTGCTGCATCAGGACAACACCTAAGCCAACTCGTGAGGCATCGGTAAATACAACAAATTCATCACTCCCAGAGAGAAGAGTGAGGACAGGAGCGGACGTGAGGCGGTCTTTCAACTCCATAAACGCCTGCTCACAAGCGTCTCTCCAAATGAACTCGGCATCCTTCCGGGTCAACCTGGTCAACGGGGTTGCAATGCGAGAAAATCCCTCAATGAAACGTCGGTATTAGCCCGCCAAACCAAGAGAACTGCGGATCTCAGATGCGTTCGTGGACTGGTCCCACTGACGCACGGCATCAATCTTCGAGGGGTCTATAGCGACACCCTGCCTCGTCACTACATGGCAGAGGAACTTCACCTCCTCCTGCCAGAACTCGCACTTCTCCAGCTTTACGTAAAGCTGCTGTGTATGGAGGGTCTGTAATGTAATCTCAAGATGCCGTTCATGCTCCTCACGGGTCCTCCAATATATCAGAATGTCGTCGATGAACACCACAACAAACTGATCGAGATACGGATGGTAGACCTCATTCATCATCTGCATGAATACTGCCGACGCATTGGTCAGTCCAAAGGACATGACCTGGAACTCAAAATGACCGTATCGTGTCCGGAAAGCTGTCTTCGGGATATCCTCATCTCGAACCCGAACCTAATGATAACTGGACCGAAAGTCTATCTTCGAAAAGAACTGCGCCTCCTGCAGTTGATCAAACAAGTCATCAATCATCGGGAGCGGGTACTTGTTCTTGATCATGACCTTATTGAGCTCGTGGTAATCTACGCAAAGCCTCAACGAGCCATCGTTCTTCTTCACGAAGAGTACCGGTGCTCCCCATGGTGAACTGCTCAGACGAATAAAGCCTAACTCGTGCAACTCGTCCAACTGCTTCTACAGTTCCCGTAACTCTAACGGTGCCATACGATACGGGACCTTCGAAATAGGCGCGGTACCAGGCACGAGATTAATCTGGAACTCAGTATGCCGACGAGGTGGTAATTCTGAAATCTCTTGAAACACATCGGGAAAATCACAAACAACAGGCAGCTGGTCGATACTCAAAGCAGCTGACACCTCAAAGACACACGATAACAGGCAAGAAAGCTGCCCTTCTCTGGACTCGGCAACAAACTGAAACTCTAGCACGCCAGGTATGCAGAACGTGACTGTCCTCACGGAGCAGTCTAATATGACGTAGTACTCGGTAAGCCAGTCCATGCCCAGGATAACATCAAAATTGGACATCAGCAATACAAATAGGTCGGCAGGTAAGAAGATATTCCCAATCAAAATAGGGTAAGATGCGCAAAATCGGGCCAACACTGCGGTCTTCCCTAAGGGCGTCGATGCTACTAAATTCTCACGGGCAGACTTCAATGGCAAACCGGTCGATCGTCAGAAATCATCGGTGACAAATGAATATAATGCACCGGAATCAAATAATACACATGTAATGCATGCAGAAATAGGAAGAGTACCCTCGACGATCCCTCCTGATGACTGAGGGTCCTACTAGGCGGCATAGAATCTGCCTTGAGCCTGCTGGGGAGGTGAAGGTCCCCTCTGAGGTCTCTGCTACTGTTGTGGTCGCTGTGGGGGCCTAACCTGCTACCTCTGCTGCTTCGGAGGAGGTAAAGGAGGCTGGTGCTGTGGTCACTGCTGCTATGGTGGCTGTCGCGGGAGTGGATGTGGTGCCCTCGGCTGCTGCTGCTAAGGATGGGGACACTCCTGTACACGATGTCCTGGCCTGCCACATCCAAAGCAGGTACCTGTGAACGGTCTGGAAGGTGGTGCTGGGGGTGTCCCTGGTGCTCGGAAGGCTAGGCGGTTTGGGCATCGTTGATGTAAACGACGCTACTGGTGGGAACTACTAGAGGGTGCCTTCCTCTTCTAATCTCTCCTCTGATCACGGGCTCTCTGCATACTGGCCCAATCTGTCTCATATATCAGGGCTCTCTCCACTATCTGCTCAAATGTCGGAAGCATGTGTCCGATCACACGGCTCCTGAGGGCAGGACGTAATCCGTTCTCAAAACGGCGGGCCTTCCGCCCCTCATCATCAACAAGATACGTCGCGAACCTGGATAGTGCGACGAACCGAGCCTCATACTGGGACACTGTCATGTCTCCCTGGACCAGAGTCTCAAACTCTAATGCGCGCTGCTGTCGCACATGCTCGGGAAAGAACTTCCGGTCAAACCGGTCTACAAAGTCCTCCTAGGTCCACTCAAAATCGACAGCTATCGATCGGGACACAGATGTCCACCAATACTGAGCCTCACCCTACAGAAGAAATATGGCTAATGGGACTCGCTGCTGAGTAGTACATCTCATGGTGTCGAATATCTTCTCCACCTTGGAGCACTATATCTCTCATGTCTCCGTGGACCAGAGTCTCAAACTCTAATGCGCGCTGCTGTCGCACATGCTCGAAAAGGAACTTCCGGTCAAACCGGTCTACAAAGTCCTCCCAGGTCCACTCAAAATCGACAGCTATTGATCGGGCCACAGATGCCCACCAATACTGAGCCTCACCCTGCAGAAGAAATACGGCTAATGGGACTCGCTGCTGAGTAGTACATCTCATGGTGTCGAATATCTTCTCCACCTCGGAGCACTATATCTCTGGAGTAGTAGGGTCTGGCTCGCCCCGGAAACACGGGAGATTGTGCTGTCGAAAGTCCTTAAGAACAGCGCTCGCACGCTCCTGCTCAGCCTCGGCTGGTGTAACAGTGGGACGCCTACTCTGCCCCTGAAGAATGGTTGTCATCGCCTGTAATATCTGTTGTAGCTGAGTAGCACTCACAGGTACGGTCGGATCCTCACCGGTCTCAGGTATAGGAGTGACATCCTCAGGCTGGAAGGCAGGAATATCTAGTGGTGGAGCAGGAGTAACAGGTGGTAAAGCGGGAGCTGCAGGTGGCGGTGCGGGAGTCGCGGGTGGTGAAGCGGGATTCGCTCGGGTCGCTTTTCTAGCCATAGTGTCCTACAGGAAGGAACAATGGCCTATTAGCCTTGAGAATTCTTGAAGGCATAAATGTTAAGGGTTTATGTCGAAAAATTGTTATGTCATTCGGACTTGGAACATATTCATAGTAGATATGTGATGTGATCCTCAGGTAATTTCAAGTTATGCTCTGATACCAACTTCTGTCACGCTCCAAACACGAAAATCGGATTCACATGAATCCCGATTGTCGAATCCGGTGCCGACAGCCTCCGTAGTGCCCCATTCTCGACTCCTGACAATCAAATGTCAGATTTTCGATCATGGGATCATATAAGGAGTATTTTCAGAATGAATTTTTTTTTGTAATGGAGCATAACCATAAGTATAACTAAGTCACAAAACAACATCACCACATATCCACTATATCAAAAACTTTAAATACAATGAGGAAAGAGAAATACAAGGTGATCAAAAGCTCCAAAAGGTCCTGATACGCACTCCTGCCTCAGCGCTGCTGCTGTCCAACGTTACCTGCACGCAACTGTCGTGCATAAGCTTACAAAAGCTTAGACGGTGGTGTAAGTGTGTGCGCAAGGCAAACGCTAAGTGTACAATGTCAGAGTAATGCGTAAGTATGCAGTAAGTCCATGAATAAAATCAACCATACCAAGGTTATGTTATGCAAGGCATGAATGCTATGGGCCATACCAAGGCCATACGATGCGAGACATGAATGCTATCGGCCACACCGATGCAATGCGAGGCCTACATAGCCGTATGTCATATGTAAAATACAATCCAAGTAAGTCGGTACTCATCAAGTATACATATCAGTACAGTTCCTCTCTGGATATTATCGGGGTCTAATATACTTCACAGTGACTGTCATCTCCCTAGCTGCACAGTCAAGCAAGCGGAATAGACCTCACTATCTGCCTGACCAGTAGTCTGCGAATACCTACCTGACTCGTCGATAGCGGACTCATTTACGAGCTGGTCAAACTTAGCCTAGCTTATTGCTCCCTCACTCAGGCGGATAAGGTCACACCCCCTCCCAACCGACCACGACACAGTGGGAGACGCAGCCTACTGGTATTCGGCACTCGGGCGCTCGTGTATCCACTCGGTCTAAATGTTGGAGCATCTCTTGGTACCAAAAAGGTTCTGGGACTTTCACCCAAGGACATCCTAAGTGCCCATAGTGCTAGAACCAAGTATTTTCTGTAAGACCCGTATCTTGGTCCGTACCTTTCCGTACACTTCCGCGGTCGTACCGGTCGAATTCTGGCAACTTTCGACCCTTAAACAATATCGACGCACGACCCTGATTCACGTGCCGACAACCCGAGTCGACTCAACCCGAGACTAATACCATAGCGACCGCACCGTCGCCGCGGTTCCGATACCGCGACTCGCGCGCCGAGGCGATACCCGGATCAAGAGATATGGGCCAACGTTCGGTGCGAGAAAACGCCGCGCGTTGCGAAAACCAAGGGAATCTCAACGATGTGTCACATCAATCACATCAATCCCATCAATCAATCACCCATCAACCCATCACATGTCAAGTACACATCACTTCTATCCCTTTTCCCAAGCAAGCACAAAAGTCTCCCAAACCCATACCTCTCTTACACAAAAGCCAACAAAGTCTTCTCAACCCATACCTTTCTTACACAAAAAGGCACAAAAGTCTTCCTAACCCATACTTTTCTTACACAACCATCACTCACCCATCCATCCATCACTCTCTCTCTCTCCCTTTACATCACTCTCTCTCTTTCTCTCTTTCTCATTTCAAAGAAAAAGCTCCCAAGCAAACATCCCACGTATGGAATTTTGCAAAAATCCCTAAGCTTCAAGTGGCCCACCTTTCTACCCCAAAATCTCCCATCTCAACCCTCCATTCTTCATCTTAGCCATTGAAGTTGAAGACAAGGTGCCAAGGAACCCCTAGGAGCGAGAAGATCGGACGGTGGGTGCCTCTATAGGGTAGTTTTTATTGTTTTTATGGTGGACCAAGTGAGGCCCACCGATCCATGGTGTGGATCTCACTTGAGACCCTTATTTGTGGCCGATGGACCACATGGATCATCATGATCATTCCATGATGGGGCCATTCTCCATGGACCCCATCATGATATTTATTTTCTCTTCAAAGGTCATCTAGACCGTCCATGTCGGTGGGGAAAGGATCCCCACCGTTGATTTTAAATTTCGGTGGTCCCACATGTTTTAAGGCCCACTTGTTGCATGATTTGTTGCTAGGGAGGGCCCATAATGACGGGGTCCCTCCATCACAAGCCGTGTCCCACTCTCCATGTCTCTCTCTCTCTCTCTCTTTTATTTTATTTTATTTTATTTTATTTTATTGCAATAGGAGGGTGTGGCCCACTTGAATGGATCCCACCTTGATGTAATTTTTATTCAAGTGGGGCCCACCTTGGACATTGAGCCCATGACACCCATCAGTGGTGGCCCACTCCATCAGGGCCCACACTCAAAAAAAAAAAAAAATTAACAAAAGACCGTCCAGCGTCTGGGACGCTGGACGTTTCAACAGAAAGGGAATAAAGGAAGAAAGAAAAAGAAAAGGGAAATGGTGGGCTGCTCCAACATGGCCCTACCTTGATGTATATATTTAATCCAAGCCATCCATTATATTCTCGGGATCATTTTAGGCGTTGAGCCGAAAAATGAGACCGATCCAATTATCTGGCGGGCCGTGGCATTAAGAATACTAGTATTTTCCTTTAAAACTTGGAAAAATGATTGCTGGGGTCCACCAGAAGCTTGGACCCACCTGAAACTTGGTTTGGACCCTTAATTTTGTGGGACACATGCAATGGACGGGGTAGATCTATTTAATGTGGGTCCCACCTAGGAAAACAAAAATAAAAAAAATCTATGCATGCTTTTGTCTACTTTACGTCCAGAGAAAGAAAGGAAAAGAAGGAAAATGGTGGGCCACTCTTGCAAGCTCCAACTTAATGCATGTATTTAATCCAAGCCTTCCACCATCTTCCTCAGATTAATTTAAGCGTTGACCCAAAATTTGGGACCAATCCGGAACTCAGGTGGGCCATACCATCTAAAATCATGTGACGACATGCCTGAAACATACAAAAGCATTTGGTGGGGCCTATCTGAAATTTGGACGTGGCTGAAACTTGGTTTGGACGCCTAATTTTGTGGAACACATGCAATGGATGGGGTAGATCTGGTTAATGTGGGTCGCACCTAGGATAAAAAAAATAATTTTCTTTTTTGGCATGACTTTGTGCCATGAGTCCAGAGACATCCACGTTAAAAAGGGTGGCCGTATTGGCCCACTTGTAGACTCCACCATGATGTATATTTTACATCTATACCGTTCATTTAATAGGTCCCCTTGAATGGTGCGTTGACTCCAAAAATCATCCACAAACTGAACTCAGGTGGGCCATACCATCCAAATCATGTGAAGACATGCCTAAATCATATAAAAACACTTGGTGGGGCCTACCTGAATTTTGAATGTAGCTAAAACTTGGTGTGAACCCTCAAACAGGTGGGACACACGTAATGGACGAGTTGGATTACAAATAAACACTTTGGTGGGCCCTATATGGGACCCACTGTGGTATGTGTGGCTTACCACACCGTACACAACAGTGGGTGGTGACACCCACTGTGATGCAAGTGTTTTACTCACGCCGTCCGTCCACGCCAGTGGACGGTGGCCCCCACTCAGATGTATGTATTGTGTCCACGCCGTCCATCTTGTGGGCCCCTGGCCACGTAACGTTATGAACAGGTTTGGATGGCAATAAACATTACAGTGGGCCCTAGGCCATGTGATTCAATGAACAGTTTGGATGCAAATAAATAGTACAGTGGACCCAGGTTGGGTAGAAAATATACATTTCGGTGGGCCCTGGGTCTATATGACCTTATCAACAGGTTTGAATGGAAAATAAACATTTTGGTGGGCCCCTTGCTACATGGCCTTATCAACAGGTGGAATGTAAAATAAACATTTTGGCGGGCCCCTTGCCACACGGCCTTAACAACAGGTTGGGTGGCAAATAAGCATTTCAGTGGGCCCAGGATTGGCTGGAAATAAATGTTATAGTGGGCCCACATGGGAGTCTACCATGATGCATGAGTTTCATCCAAACCGTCCAACCATTTTGAGATCATTTTAAGGCCATTGTTGAGGCCCATCTTAATGTATTTGTGGCCCGCCCACTAAGGCCCACTTTGTTATTTATGGGCCCATGTGTGTAGGCCCAATTGATGTATTTGTGGCCCATTGTTGAGGCCCACCTTGGTATATATAAGGCCTATGTGATTAGGCCCATTTGATGTACATAAAGCTCATATGATTGGGCTCATTTTAATGAATTCTAAGGCCCATGGGTTATAACCCATTGCAAAGGACCTAAGGCCCATTGGTGAGGCTCATTAAGGTGATCCATTTGATGAATGTAAGGCCCATATGATACGGCCCAATTGATGTACTTAAGGCCCAATTGAGTGCAACTAGGTCCATTGCAATGCGTGATCCCTTCATGGCAAATAACGATATTTATAGTAAGTAATGCCTCGGGAACAATGATGGTTAGACGTCCACATTGTAGGTACAATGTTGGTTAAATGTCCGCATTGTAACACTCCCTAAGGCCCACTAATAGGCCCATACTTGTAGTAAGTAGGCCGTCTAGGCCCATCTCAGTTATATACAGGACCCATCTCTATATACATGTTTAGTATAAATCCATGATTCATTATCATACGCATCATATGTATGACTGATATGAGAAGTGACTGATCATAGCATATGCCTTCGGGCCAACTGTTTATAGGCTCCCTGGTAGGTGGAGTTGCCCTAGTGCATGGTACACGTAGGACTGTTGCATGACTGGTAGTGTGACTCATGCACTTGCATTTGTATGATTGTGATTATTGTATGCCCTAGCGACATCAGGGCCATAGCCTCCACAGATGCATCGTGGGTGGCTGGATTGGATACCGGAAATGTTTGGTTCTAGCATACGGGCGCTATAGATGTCCCTGGGTGAAAATCCCTAAACCCGATGGTACCAGAGGATGACTCTAACGTCGAGACCGAGTGGATACATGAGCGCACGAGGGCCGTATACCAGTAGGTCGCGTCTCCCACTGTGTCGTGGTCGGTTGGAAAGGGGTGTGACCTTACCCGCCTGAGTGAGGGGGCAACTCCTAGGTTGAGTTTGACCAGCTTGAGGAATCGGTCCGCTATCGACGAGCCGGGCCCGATATTGGCAGGCGGATAGTGAGGTCTCTTTTGCTCTCCCAGTTGTGCGTTCGGATAGGGATGACAAACTGGCGTAGAGTGTACTAGACCCCGGTGATTATCCAGAATGAGAACTGTACTGATATATGATGAGGATTGGCATGCTTGAGTTGCATCTCGCATCACATGGTCTGGATATGGCCGATCGCATTCATATCTTGCACTATATAGCCTTGGTACGGCTGATTGCATTCACGTATTCATCAGCATAATTCCGCATTACTCTAACCTTGTATTCTGAGCACGCTCGTATTGCGCACACACTTACACCGCCCTCTAAGCTTTCTATAAGCTTATGCACGATTGATGCGTGCAGGTGACGTCAAGACGCAGCCGTAGCGTAGTAGCAGCAGGAGCGTGCAGTCGAGCCTTTGGAGTTTTGTTATTAGCATTGCCATTGTATTTCCCTTTATGCTCATTGTACTTGTAAAATTTTTTATCATAGTGGAAATGTAATGGAGTTCTTGGTTGTTGTTTGTGGGTTATGCCTTTGGTTATGCTTATTACGAATCAAACTGACATCGAAAATCCTCCTCGTAGCATCCCAGGATCGGAACCTGGCGAATGGGAGCTAGGAGCCGAGAATGGGGTTCTACGGAGGCTGTCGGCGTCGGATTCGGCGATCGGGAATTCTGTGAGCCCGGTTTCCGAGTTTGGGGCGTGACATTTTCGGTATCCGATACGGCCATTCACGATGTACTTGTGGAGCCATGGCCCTGATGTCACTAGGGCGTGCAGTGATCAAGTCACATATATGCGAGATACATGAATCACACCTCAAATCATGCAGAAATCCAGCTCGTACTGCTCGATCATGTAGGGCACTCTGTCTCATAATGAGTCCCGTAAATGGTCTGCCCAATAGCGTATGCTATGATCAGTCACTACTCATATCAAGCATACATATGATGAGCATGAGTCATGGGAATATACTAAGCATGTTATAAAGCGATGAATAGTAACGAGTATGGGCCTTTCAATGGGCCTTAAGGAGAGTTACAATGCGGACATTTAACCAACATTGTACTTACAATGTGGACGTCAAACCATCATTGTTCCAAGGGCACAGCCTGCCATAAATATCATTACATGAACCATGGAAAATCACACACTACAATGGACCCGAAGGACATCCAGTTGGGCCTGGACCCATGGGCCTTAGATACATCAAACGGGTCGAATCACATGGGCCTTACATTCATCAAATGGGCTGCATTAATAGACCTTACCAATGAGCCTCATGTACATTGCAATGGTCCATGACTCATGGGCCTTAAACTACATTAAAATGGGCCTCACAACTTGGGCCTTATATGTATCAAATGGGCCTAATTCCCATAAGCCTTATATATATATATATATATATATATATATATATATATATATATATATATATATATATATATATATATATATTAAATGGACCGGATCCTATGGGCATTATATATGTCAAATGGGCCTAAACCCATGGGCCTTATATGTGCACCAAGGTGGGCCTTAACGAATGGCCACAAATAGGCCAACATGGGCCCTATACACATACCAAGGTGGGCCCACTTAAACCATAGATCTGACTCATTTTTTTATAACATGAAAATAAATGAACGGTTTAGATGCAACACATGCATCATGGTGGGTTCCACACATACGGCTCACCAATTGAATGGACGGTTTGGATATAATACAAACATCAAGGGTGGGGCCTACTGACCATCCAGCCAACCGTCCAGCAGCCAAAGCAAATGGCTGGACGGCATGGAAGATACATATATTACAGTGGGCTCCATCGTCCGGGCGGACGGTGGAATTAAGACACATATATCATTGTGGGTCCCACGTGGGGGGGGCACTATAATGTTTACGTACCATCCAACTCGTTGATAAGATCATAGAGACTTGGTTGAGGAGGAAAAACAAATTTCAGCTTGATCTAAAACTTCTGTGGGCCCTAAAAAGGGTTTCAGTGGTAGACGTTCAATCTCACTGTGTCTTACAGTGTGGGCCACCTGAGCTTTGGATGATCCTCATCTTTGGAGAGGGCCCACCTCAGAGAGTGGGCCACCTTGTGGAAACGTCAGATGGCAAATAAACATCAAGGTGGGGCCCACACGGTCAGCCGTGGGTCTGCCTCATCCGCCCGCCCGCTACAAGGCCATAGGCAGCGCCTGCGGTGGCAGGAGCAGGTCTGCACCTTGCTTTTCTTCTTTTTTTTTTTTTTTTGAAAACCTGATCTTTTGAGGTTTTTCATGTGTGCGGCCCGCTCCAAGTAAATCCAACCTGTCCATTTCACTCAGTGGCTTAAGACCGTCCAAACGAGTTTAATATCTGAAGTGTTTTCGACGCATAAGAATGTCAGGGTGACTTTCAACGGTAGGGACCACTGTTTTACCTGCTATGGCCTGCCTGAAGATCAGATGAACTTCATTTTTCGGCTCAACGCCTAAAATGATTAATAGAACAGAGTGGGCGGATTGGATTGAATACATACATCAGTGTGGGGCCTACATGAGCAACCCTTCCCCAAGCTTTGAAACAAAGCTATTATTTGTGTTTTCCCTTTTGACGTCTAGTGTCCAGGGGACGCTGGACGGTTTTGTACGTTGAGGTGGACCTTGCTGAGGTGGGCCACCACTGATGGATGGATACATATAAGGTGGGCCCCAATTATAAATGTCTTGGGTAGGATACAAGCCTCATGGTGGGGTCCATTCAAGTGGGCCACACGGCCACATCAATCATATAAAGAAAATAAATAAAAAGGAGAGGGAGAGAGAGAGAGAAAGATAGAATGGGACACGCATGATGGAGGGTCCCCGCCACTATGGGCCCTCCGTTTCAACCATCCAATCATACATCAATGGATCCCATTGCATATGGGCCTTCCAAATAAAAGATCAACGGTGGAGATCCCTCTCCATCCAAAATGAACGGTCTATATGACCTCTTTAATGCAAGAAAGTAAACGTCATGATGGGGTCCATGGAGAATGGCCCCATCATGGAATGATTTTGATGATCAAGATGGGCCATTGGCCACATCTTAGGGTCTAAAGTGAGATCCATACCATTGATCGGTAGGCCTCACTTGGCCCATCTTAAAAATATGAAAAATTAGTCTATGGAAGCACCCACCACTTGATCTTCTTGGTCCGTTGGAAAGCTACTCTCCTAGAGCTTCACTTCAATGGTAGATGATGAGATTTGGATGGCTAGGATGGAGGTTTTGGGATGGGAGTGGGCTACCAACATGCACTCTCTCACTTATAATGCATGGACGTGAGAGCCTCTCTTTGTTGCTTGGAATTGTGATGAGAAATGAGAGAGAGAGGTGAGATGTAAGGAGAGATGTGAGTGATGGATGTGAGGTGAGTGATGGGTGAGGTGATGGATTGGTTGACTTTGGGTTTGCTTGACTTGTGGAGAAAGAAAGCATGGGTGCTTTATACTTGACATGAGAGGTGAATGATGGGATTGATTGATGAGATTGATGGGACATGTTATAGAGATTCTCTTGGGATTACAAACGCGTGGCGTTTTCTCGAAATAAACGTCGGCTCACATCTCTTAGTCAGGGTATCGGATTGGTACATGAGTCGTGACGTTGGAACTGCGGCGACTATGTGGTCGCAATGATACAAGTTTCGAATTAAGCCGACTCAAATGTATAAGATACGACTTATAGTCGTGCGCAACATTGATTACAGGTCGCGGATTTTCAAAATTCGACGGGAAGAATCGCGGGAGTCGATGGAATAGTACGAACTAGGATACGGGTCTTACAGAACTGACAGCCCAGATCGGATCTGATCGAGTCTGAAAATTCAGAACCGGTCGTTCTTTGGGTCAGATCCGAATATAGGTCTATCCGGACAGATCCGGACCGAAAACTCAATCCGATTGAAATCAAACCGATCCGGCCCGACCCGACCCGATCGGACGTGTATTATCGCATTCGGTAAGAAAGAGCTTTCATCCTCAATGAAAGAAAGAGTTTTAATGAGAGACGGAGCTTTCATGAAATATAGATGGAGCTCTCGGAGAAAGAGAGAGAGAGAGTGCTTTTGTGAGAGAGAAACCTCTATTCAGACGGAACCGATTGGCTACTCCCCCTGCCACCAGCTTCGTCGCTGGTGGTGAGTGCTCTGTGAGCCCCTCCATGATATATGTGTTTCATCCATTCAGTTCATCCATTTTTTGAGATCAGTTTAGCTCTTGATCTCAAAAATGAGATGGATATAAATCTCAAGTCGATCACACCACAGGAAAACAATAGTGATTGGATATCCATCATTAAAATCCACCTAAGGCCCACTGTACTATTTAGATGACATCCAATCTG
Source organism: Magnolia kwangsiensis (assembly GCA_037074715.1). NCBI lineage: Eukaryota > Viridiplantae > Streptophyta > Magnoliopsida > Magnoliales > Magnoliaceae > Magnolia > Magnolia kwangsiensis. The sequence continues at coordinate 42,086,948 of CM073574.1, forward strand.
TTGATTAGGTCATGCAAGCCCAGATGAAGGGAATAAACAAAGATCAGCTTGATTAAAAACTTTTATAGCCTCCAAAATGTTTTTAATGGTCGACGCTCAATGAACATTGTTTCCTTTAATGTGGTCCACTTGATATTGGGATATACCTTATTTTTAGCTTAGTATGATAAAATGATATGGACAAATAGATGGACGGAATGGATGAAACACATATATCATGGTGGGGCCCACAGAGCACCAAGTTGTTGTAGAGCTATAGGTACATGTACGGTGTAGCTATAATGGTAGCTGTCAGGATTTCAGCGTGAAAGGCGGGTACTGACTGACCTCGAGCTTTGAGTTATACGAACAGTTCAAAGGAAATCAACGTTATATGGGCCCTATAGTGATGTATTTATTATATTTATACTGTTCATATAATTTTAGAGATCATTATAGAGCATTTGAAGAAAAAAGTAATCACATCTAAAGCTTAAATGGACCACACCGACAATAGTAGCGAGGACATCCGAACCTTGCTCAATCCGATCCAATCAGTTTTTCTGACCGAGTTGGACCTGGATCAGATCAGGCCATATACACTTCGAATCAGTTAGAATCAGGTGACCGGTACTCGGTCCCCGATCGGATTGAATTCGGATCAGACCATTGATATTTAGGATCGGATCGGGTTGGACCCAATCCGGTCCGACTCAGTTTGATGCCCGGCTCTACTTTAGGGTCTGTTTTAAATTTTTAATAGTTGATTATCTTGTAAATGTAGTGAAAATCTCACATCATTATACTTTATTATTGATTGCAACAATAATTTATATTTAATAAAACATTTGCAAAAAATCAATCACATTGATAATTAGTAAATAGTCATTACCATCACGAAGATTGACGATGAAGCCGTTGTTGAAGTTCGGATCGAGATTCAAGATAGCCAGAGAGGGACGGCCAGCAAGAGCAGGATGGCTGGATGTGATGTTTTTGAGAAATTTATCCTGTAAAGAGAAAATAAGTAAATTAACACTTTAAATGCTACTTTTTATCTAAGGTTTTGAAAAGGGGGGAGAAATTCGAAAATCCTAAAAAAGGAAACACCAATCTCTAAAATCCATCATAAATCCCAAGTTGGAAGCAAAATCATCAGAAAATAAGCAAAACCCATTTGAGATTTTCCCAAACAGAACGAAACCCTTTTAAGATCTGCTACAGAGATAGAGAGAGTGCCGATGATTGGGACGACAAGAGAGAGAGAGAGAGAGAGAGAGAGAGAGGTCGGACCGTCAAGGGAGGGCGCCGCACGACTGCCGGTGTCTGGGACGGCGAAAGAGAGAGGGAGAGAGACTGAGAGAGAGAGAGAGAGAGAGAGAGAGAGAGAGAGAGAGGGCAGAGGGACTCAGGGAGGGCGAGAGAGAGAGAGAGAGAGAGAGAGAGAGAGAGAGAGAGAGAGAGAGAGAGAGAGGGGCGAGAGGGTTTTTTTTTTTTTTTTTGCAGGGGCGAGAGGGAGGCAGGGCGACAGGGGAGGTGCCGAAGCTAAAGGATGTTTAGGGTTTTTTAAAAAAAAATCGAATGCTCGGTGCAGCTCATGGTTTCGATCCATGATTCGGAACTACGGTTCATGGCACGGCTCAGATCAATGGTGCAGTTCTATGGTTCGGCTCTATGGTTTGGTTCAACGATTTGGATCTATGGTTTGGTTCAACAGTTTGGTTCAACGGTTCAGATCGTTTCTACAGGGCCCTAAACCAGAACCGATCCATAATCAACGGTTTCAAAAATTTTGGAACTCGAATGGGACCATTAGCATCCTAAAACCGGACCAAACCGGACCAATCCAACGGTTTCAGTCCGGTTCCACGGATCCAACGGTTAGATGTGCACCCCTAATACTCAGGTACTTAGAAATTACTTTAAAATTTTCGAAGTTATGCATAAGACTAGAAATTACTTTAAAATTTTTGAAGTTATGCATAAGACATTCAAATTAAGCTATGTAAAGCGTAGGTCTTTGTTTAGATGTATCATGAACCAAAACACTATTCTTACTTGATTATCTTAGTATTGTATTTGGTGGACATCTATTTGACGGTTTTTTTTTTTTTTTAAAAAGAACCTGTAGCAAGTGGTCTGTGAGCCCACCATGATGTATGTGTTTTATCCATGCCGTACATTCATCCCAAAAGATTATTTTATGGCATAATTAAAAAAAAAAATGAGGAAGATCCAAATCTCAGTTGGACCACACAATTGGAAACAGTGATGATTGATTAATGCTCACCATTAAAAACTTCTTGGTCCACAAAATTTTTTGATTAAACTAATACTTGATAATCAATAGGTTGGATTGTAAATATACATTATAGTGGGCCCTAGAAAGCTTTTCATGGATGGCGTTCAATCACCATTTGGATCTATCTCATTCTTTGGATCATGCCCTAAAAGAATGATCCAAAATGGACGAACAGAATGGATTAAACACATACATCATCATAAGACCTACAAAGCACCATCCAATAGAAAGGTAGCAACTAGCAGTGTCGTGTACACTAATCGAGAGAGCTCTCGCTCGGCTCAGCTTGAAAAAGCTGGATTCGGCTCGGTTCAAAGTTGAGTTCGAGCTAAGTCGAGCTAATTTTTTGCGCTCGAAAATGAGTTTGAGCTGAGTTTGAGCTGGCCCCAGCTCAACTCGACTTGGATCGAACTCGGATTGAACCAGTTCGATGACTCGGTTACTTTGCTATTGATGTTGCTCACCAAGTGTTTGATGAAATGGCCCACCAAGTGTTTGATGAAATGACTCAACGAAGTGTGGCCGGTGGTAAGGAAGGTATGTATGTTTTACAAATACCCTTTTTTTCTTTATTTTTATTTTGTTTAAAAGGTGTTTGATAAAATACCTATAAAACCATTGCCTCTATTTTACATAAAGTGGAACTTTGAAGGTACAATCCAGGTGTTTGTGAAAATGCTGCATAGGGGAACTCGGCTCGAACTGGCTCGAGCTGCTGATCGAAGTGAGCCGAGCTAGCCAGTCAGGCTCGAGGACCGAGCCGAGCCAAGTTCGAGCTGAGGTCAGCCAGTGGCCGAGCCGAGTCGAGATGAGGCCAGCTCGACTCGATTTAACTTGATGTACACCCTTGAGTGTCAGCGTGCAATCTGCGTCCATTTTGGGAGTGTAAACTCATACATAATGTGGTCTACAATTTAGTCAAATTTTAGTTAATGTATGGATTGTGTGCAAGTTTGAGCACCTGCGTATCAAGTTGCATACTTTGCTAGAGTAATATAAAACTCCCCATCAAAATTCCTAAGGAGTTAGAATTTTATCAAATAATAGCTCGAAGAATGCACATTCATAGGTAATTAAAAATACCCTTGTTTATTTTTCTTCAAAAAAATAATAAAGTCAAGAACTTTGGGCCCACGTCATATACGTAATTAAACACATCTAGTGTATGAATGCCACCATGATGATGAAACAAACCAAAAGCTTAACTAATAAAATCTGGGCCCACGTCATATACGTAATTAAACACGTCTAGTGTATGAATGCCACCATGATGATGAAACAAACCAAAAACTCAACTAATAAAATCATCATATAGGCTACATGTGATTTTGGATGCTTTTGGGGAGGTGTATCTGTTAGACAATTTAGATATCAAACCTGCCACATGGCCCCACAGTTCCTCACTTCACCAATTTCTCAAAGAAAAAATTAATGAGAACATTTCAGTAATTGCTTCTGTCAAGAAGTTCGGAGGCTTCTGAATTTTGTATGAAATTTTGTGGAAAAATAAAATAAAATCTATTATAAGCTAGATCATCATTCCTTGAATTTGAATATTTTTCTTCACTAAAAGCAAAATTTCAAGAAAAATAAAATTTTTAAGCTAGACCATTATTCCTTGAATTTGAATATTTTTCTTTGCTAAAAGCAAAATTTCAAGAAAAATAAAATTGTGAAGTCATCGGCTCCAATTCTTCGATGCAATTGCTTCCATCTGATAGAATCAGAATTTATTGCATGAATTGTGCAAAACCCATTTGTTAGATTTTGTTTTTTTGATATTTCCACCATCTAATGTGAATTGGGCTAATTCAGATTGAAACTAACTCAACTGAGATTTGGGTGGAAAAACATTTCAACTGGACTATGAGTTCCAAACATACCAAAAATGCCATGAAAAAAACGTGATCATACCAAATGGAAGTCAATGCATGTTAATTGGAATCTGGCCATTTTTTAATTCTTGGCTTTGGTCTTGAAATGCCAAGAAACCAATTTTCCATATCCTCATCACATTGACAAAATTAATAATAACACGTTGGAAGTAATAAAAAAATGCAAAATTAATAATAACACATTGGAAGCATTAAAAAAAATGCAAAGTACTAACATTGAGACCCCTCAAATCCAACCATTTGGACCTAAAGGTGTGATCCGCTTAAGAGATAACTTTTAATTGGGTAGGTGCATGTGAAATCCAACTTTCATAATAGATTGACCAAAAATTAAGATGGCTTGGTGCAAAAATTAGTTATATGTACTTATCAGTTGGGTCTCACCATGCAAAAAATATCTAGCCAGTTTATCAAAATACAAGTGCGGTTGGCGATGAGTGGATACATTTGATATCTAGTTACCAAAAATAATCATTAAAATAGGGCTAACTTATTAGATGGATTGGATGTTTCACATGTGTAAAAGGTTGTAAACTATCTATTGGGTGGACCATAACTTATAGTCCAACCAGCTGTACTCACAATTTCTCACCGAGAAATGCCAAAATAATATAAGATTCCCATTTTTCATGTATCTCAAAGAATAAAATCATTAAATTCAATAATGCCTTCAAAAGAAGAAAAATTGCCCGCTATGATGAATTAGAAATGAAACTTGCAGAGCATATGACAATAAGTGTGTATCATCCATCACATCCTTTCTGAGCATCAAAACAGAGATGGGAGAGCTACCCCTGGCTATCACCCCCTTCTTTTGGATAACTAACCAATTTCTATTAGAAAGCCACTCATTTAATGTAAAGGATCTTGCAGTTTACTCTTTGACCATATTCCACAAAACTCATGATGGATAGGATCAACAGTGCCCATCAAGAAGTTCTCAAGCCAACTAGTTGGTCCATAAGTTACCATCCAGCCAGTACATAACTTCTAACTATAATGTGCATATGAAATCCAACATTTCCAATTGCTTAGCCACATTTGAGGATTGCAATGTACTAAAATCAGCCTGTTCCACTAATCAGGTGGGCCGCACTATAGAAAATAATAAATGGCCATTAGTAAATGAAAAAAATATATTGTAATCTACCTAATGAATGAATTGGATTTTTGCACAATATGATTCTAATTGTGGGGCCAACTTATTGAGCGGCTTAGATGTTTTACACATATAACAGGTTGAAAGTTACCTGGCAGGTGGACTGTAACTAACAGTCCAACTGGTTGGATTGGAGGCCTTATAGTGCATATCAACATCTCTCCTGCCATATCGTAACCATGGAGAACTAGCCATTATTACATGTATATCAATCCAATCTAATCTAAAAACCAAATTGTAGTATGAAGAATGGACGGATGAAAATAGTTAGAAAATAGAGGTGTATAAAAGAAGACACCATATTAAAGATGGTGATTTTCTCTACAATAGTGCAGCTGATCTTAATGGAAACTGTCCCTAAAATATAAAGCATGCTATTATTTCCATCTCTTAAGCTGCACTCCTAAGAAAGATACTCAAACTAGATATATTATATAAATAGAGACGTGATTTATAAAAACAAACTACTTAATTAATCTAAAATTTATATTTCAATATCATTTTCAAAATGTTTTTAACAAGCTACATCACTAATTTAAATAATTATGGTTATAGTACCGGTACATGTGAATAAAGGGGTGAGCCCCACCATCATGTTAATTATGATTTAGGTGGACCACATTATTGGAAATAATGTGGAGGGAAAGGCTCACACCATTGTATTTCTTTTGGTGCGGCTCATACGAATTATTAATGAGCCTGATTTTTGGGGACATAGGCCTAAATCTCGGTATGGTTATCTAATTGTTAGGGTGGATTTCCTATAATCATTTCCCAATTATTTCAAAAAAGACTAAAAACAAAAAAACAAAAAACAAAAATAGACATTTCTGCAAGGGAAAAGGTGTTGTGAGGTCCACCTCATGGAAGCTTACCATGACGTAAAGCTCCTTGACCCCACTGTAATGTGCGTTGGACATGCACATCATGTATTTGATAAATTTACCATAGGTTGTGAGATGTTTCAAAAATTAGCTGAATTTGGAACTTGGGTGTGATGCACCAACTAAAAACACTTGTTAGGGCGCACCAAAGTTTTGAAATGGACTGAAATTTGGTGTGACCCCTCACTCAAGTGGGACACATATTGGATAGGTTGGATGACTAAACTTGGTCTAAGTGAAGGTTTCAATTAGTGGACATCCAATCTTAACGGTTGTATGTGTTGTGGCCCGCCGGAATCATGGATTGATTGATGGGGCAGATGTCTGGCACATCACAGTGGGACCCACAAGCTCAACCTCATGGGAAGCTCCTTGAGGTGGACTTCCTAGTACTGTTCCCTCTGTGGTGATATATCAAAAAAGGGAATTTCATGGCACACCCACTTTTGCCTTTTGATAGGGTTTATCGTGACATGTAAGATCCACTCCAGCCATTAGATATGTAATCCTACATGAGGCCCAAGGTCAGATATCAAGTTTACTTATGATTCAAGTGTGTCACACCAAAGGAGACATGAGAGAAATGTGGACCCTTGATTTTTACATGGACTATGGTAATGACTATATGAAATTCACTCCAACCATTAGATGTCTGATGTAGAGCGGGTCACGGAGAGTTTGATGGCCAAGAAGGATAAGAAAAGGCCCAGTCAACGACAGAAGTGATTCGGACCGTCGAACTTTAGATCAGGTGTATCTTATAATTCAAAATGAGTTATCAGGCATAAAATATATGATTTTGGGGTAGAACGAGCTACTTTGGCCAACCAACCCTACTACACAAAGTTGCGCAAGCTGGATTTGCGAAATACCCCAGATCGACAGTTGTTTCCTTATTTTAATTCCGTTTTTACTATAAATAGTTAGTTTTAGTTTGATTATAACTCTTCATCCGTGAGGCTTTAAGAGTTGTGTCCAACATGAAAAGTGCTTAGAATAATTAGGAGACCATCTTGGTGAAGCCAAATAGGACACTTACTAGTTTTGGCCAAAAACCTTGGGCACTAGTAGACATAACGATCGACTAGAAATAGTAAGTTTACTATTTATAGTAAGTTGCGAATTCTAAGAGTTGTTAGTTTGCTTCTGATTTCTCTCCCATTGCTTGGTACCCCTATTTAAAGGGTTGTGAACTCGTTTATTTTATTCATTAATCAATTTTGAATTTTATAGAATTTATTTTTTATTTTGCTTGCATGCTTTTTTGTGAATTCGAGAAGCCTCTGTGAGGAGTCCAGAGAAATTCCGTGGATTCAGAATAATTATCCTCATGAGGGAGACAGTGCTCGACCTCATCACATTCATCCCTGCGTCAATGTCATACCAAAATATAAGACTGGGGCAAAAAACTTAGGCCCATCAAGAGAAACAATTTGGAAGATGAGCATTTTCATGCATACTCTTTCCAATGATGTGGTGCACCTGAATTAAAAATGGAGCTAAATTTTAGGCCCTTGCCCTAACAAGGGGCGATGCACCTATTAATTAGTGGGAATTTCACTTAAACATTGAGGTGGGGCTCACTCAAGTCGTCAACTCATATAATTACTTGCATGGCCCACTCAAGCTACCATTTAAAAGATTTTAAAAGAATCTAATTAACCATGGGTACTCCAATGATAATTTACTTAAATTATTTAGATTAATGAGAAAGCTTACATCCCATTCAACACCTTGGATTTGGTGGTAAATGGATGTATTCGAAATCCAAATAGCTACTATTTGTGTTTGACAACCATATATTTAGAGGCAAATAGAATAAGGACATCCACATATTTAGAGGCAAATAGAATAAGAGGTATTTCAAATCTACCTTTTTAGTATGTTTTGAAATTACCTTTTCAAATCCCATTGAAATCGAAGGAAAAGTAGTTTTTCCTCTTTTTTAGAGGAGGAGAGTCACAAATGTAATAAATTAAGGTGTCTTTAGGCTACTAATCTATTGTACACATAGCATGCTAATGATACCCAAAACAATCTAATTATTGACTGCAACACCAAAATCACATCAATAGGAATGATTTGAACCATCCAAAATTGGAGATCTAAATAGATGGTTATAAAACATTGGTGAATCTCTTGTTTGTGATCCATGCATTTGTAGCCCACCCAAGGTTCGGAATTTCCTCTTCTTCTTTTATTTATTTATTTATTTATTTATTTATTAAAGTATATACTTTTAATGTGTTTATTACAATCATCCTATCAAATATCCCATACAAATACTAATTTGGGATAAGAAAGTAAATTTAGTTAATCAAATCTAAGTCCTATGAATATACCGAAGAATTTCAGTGCCCTACAAATACAAGCTCCCAAATGGAAGATTTGGATTCAAGTGCATTTCAACCAAACACAAATGGGGATTCATAATGATTCTAATGTAATTGTGATTTGGGTTCCAATGCATTCTAAATCCAAGCTCCCAAACATGTTCTTATGTAGACATCCTACCCTAAGTCGACAAGCTAATCAAGTTGGATGGAAGCCCTAATCAAAACTCTAAACCCTAATCCAAATCAAACTCGTCTTAGGGGCCTAAACACTCGGAACCCACTGTAAATCCAGTCAACCTAGTTAAACAGACTCAACAAAAACCTAACCTTAAAACATAGATAAACCTAGTCAAGACCTGACAACTCACCGAGTCAACTCCCCAAGTCAACCCATCAAGCCAACTCACTTGACCAGCTCACCTAGTTAGCCCACCTAGTCAACTCACCCATCGAGTCAACTCACCTAACCAGTTCACCTAATACGCCCACCCAGTCAACTCACCTTGTCAAACCAACCCCATTCACCTTAGTTCAAGCCCACATCCAAAGCCCAATTGGAGTATGAACTGAGATAACAAAGCAACACCCTTTACTCAAAGCTCACCTATCGGAGCAAGAGATCTCGCATGGGGCTGCTCGTCACATGACATCTCTATATAGATTGACTCAGATATCCCTCCCTTGCATCAAAATTATAACTTATATCATCCATCCAACTCATGAGATATTACTACATGGCAATCTCAAATATCGGTCATTCAAACCCTTTCTAGCCTCAAGCTTTGTAAGAATTAAAGAAAAACTAGGTTGGTGGCTATAAATAGCCCCATTCCCTTCACATTATAGGCATCCCTCACTCATTTAAAAGCCCTTAAGAAATCATTGAATCCCTTAGCCTACCCAATCCATCCCTCCACCAAAGAGAAGAAAGAGTCATAGGAAAGAGTAGTTCAGCCCATGTCAAGCTTAATGATGAGGGTCGAATATTACATATTAAACCCCGATTATTGCCTGATTTTACGTACGTGATAATGCTTAACGTCATATTTTAATCGTGTTTTTGTTATAGGGAGTAATTAGGAGCTTGGACTGAAAAAGGATAATAAAAGCTTGGATTTAGTGTTCTGAAGTCATCAAAGTAAGGAATGGACTTCAGAGGTCTAAGATTGAAGAATTTACACGCCAGGGATCTGAAGAAATCAAGCCGTTCACGTTAAAGAGGCTCAAAAGTCGTCCAAGATGCAAGATCACATGGTTCCAACCATTCATTCGGCTCGAAACTTCATGCATGGGATGAGGGTCATAAATTAACCATACATATAAAATTTCAGCCCTTGGATTACTATAGAAGTGCCCCAACTGACAGATCAGCCCATAAACCATTGATTCTAAACCCCCCTACAATCTGAATATGCCTTAACTTTGGTCTCAACCCCTTAAATGGGGAGAAAAAAATGAATGGATGGATTAGATTTCTTAGAAACATTACAGTGGACCTAACATGTATAACGTGTATATATAGAGTACACATGCTCACGCCGTGCTCCGGACTGGCAGGCGTTGACCCGACCATCTTCTCAAAAACGGAAGTTTCCGTTTTTCAAACCTGCGTAACGAATAAACTGCATCCATCTTGCGGACGCTGGTGGGCCACCTCCATCATCCGTACGGATGATCCAAACCGTCCAGAATGTAGAGGGGAAAAAACTCATCAAAACCATGCTGATAATTTTCACCCATGCATATACATGTGCTCGCTACAGAGGTCACAAGCAAGCCACCCTGCGACGTCTAGAAGTATTAAAGTGTGATTACTTCTCTGGGCCATATCAATGGACCCTCAAAACCATTCATCTCTGCCCGAAATTTTAAGAAAAATTCAATGGACGGCTTGGATTGATCAAAACAACAACGAAGTGGGCTCCACCATCACCACAGCGCTGTGCGCAATTCTTGTTCCAGCAACCGGACGCTGCCCGCTTTTTGCAGAAGTTGCACGATATGGCGAGGATCAAATGGAAGATCTGATCCGTCCATCATGTAGAGCATTCAAAAACGTTTCAGGAGACGTTGATTTTACGGACAACAAGTAAGGAAATCAGGAGTTTGGAGGCCCCAAATTTGGCTGCGTAAAGTTATTGCACGGTTGTTGCTGCGAAAGACTCTTCCACCGACTTTAACCCTCCACCGCCCCTGACAGCTATAAAAGGAGGAGGACGAGAAGAGAGCAAGTGGAGCCAAATCCTGAGAGCTCGGCTGGGAGAAGCAAGGAAGAGAGAGAGAGAGAGAGAGAGAGAGAGAGAGAGAGAGAGAGAGAGATAAGGATGTTTTTCTTTTATCAAGTTTATTTTTCTCTCTTTTTAGTTGATTTCATGGATTGTTAATTTTCTAACTAGGGCTGAGATGAAGCCTCTAATTTGAATGACTCTTGTTTATTGTTGAATTCATCTAAATTGATTGATTTATTTTTTTCTCTAGTGTGCTTAACTGAAAACTCAATACTTTTTCATTCTATGAGCTTAACTAAAGTCTAGATGTGGATGTTGTTTGGAATCTTATTTTAGGTGCTTGTGTCTGATCATGAACAGATTTTTCTATAGAGAAAGAAATAGAAATTTACATCTCTTTATGCTTGACCATTGATGGAAAGATGTGATCCTTATACTTTAAGGGAATTATACATTCTGTGTGCCCGACCAAGGATATAGAGTGTGCTTTATTTATTAAATTTATATCAATCTGAATTAGGGTGTATCATCAGGTAAAACAAGGGTTAGGATAATTAAGGGTGGATTCAAAAGTCCTAGTGTTCTCCTTGATTGAATTTTCTTCCTTGCTCTCAGTTATTTTTCATAAAATTTTGTTATTAGTTCGCTAAACTATTTGTTGGATTAGTTAAGAAGAATCATAAATTTTGAATTGTAATAATCAGTCCTCGTGAGAATGATTTCGTAATATACACTGTGTCTACACCTGATTCGTATACTTGTGAGTTTAAAATCATTTAAATCAGGTTAGTTTAAATAAAACATCACTTAACATAACCCAATTTATAGCCTCTTGAGACATTAAGATCTTGATCCAAGTCACTCAATCCAATCATTATAACATTATTGTCCTTATAATGCCCAATCTTCAATCAACTTCAAATCTTATCATTAGCATTGTGCAATACTTATTCTATTCTTAACCTGTTTGTTCATCAAGTTCATCATTTTTGTATTACATTGCATCGTAGATCCGATCAATATAAATGTATGTTTTATGACTTGTTGACTTAGTTGGGGCATGCCCATTAGAAATTTGTACTTACTGATTATTTGTTTTGGCTAATAGAGAAGTTAGGGCAAATTTATCTAGTCTGAACCTAAGCATGTTATAAGCTTTGCATTCAACACAACATTACACACTCTGTTACGTTATTCGTGCTGTACAATAGTAGTACGAATATATTTGATGATTAATATTTCCCTCTCCGTAATTGTAGTTCATTACCCTGAATCTCTAATCATTGATTAAAGAATTATCTTAGACTTGATAATCTCCATATCATTTATTCTAGGACTGCTATAGGGTCTAACCGGCAATAGAGAAAAAAAAAAGACTAATGACGACTATGATAAAATGTAATATTCCTTCAAACACAGCGTAGAGCCCTTGAAAAAGGTTACAATGGAAGAACAAGTCAATTCTGTGTGGGATCTCTTGTCCATACCTTACTAAAAACCTTTTTATTTAAAGTATTCAAATGTAAGTAGTTTTTTGTTTTTTTTTGAATTATTTTTTTATGTCAAATGATACAGAAACAGGGTAGACATCCAATCAATGAGGGGCCATCACGGAAGTCTACAATCAAATATTAATATTATCTCCTGATTTTTTCTTAGAAATCCCATGTTGGAAATAAGTTGTCATCCATCCTTCTATTGAATGTCGCTCCAGTAGGTCATAATCTACTGTATCATTGTTCCGAAATACTTCCGAAATACAAGCCACTTAATTGCGGTAGGAATGTTTGAAGAATCGTGTGAGAACGGTACTCTCATCTCCATCTATCTTAGACTTTACTCTTAAGAAAGCTGTCCGAACAAGTAGCCTTTAATACAATCATGTCTTACATCTATTTCAATTGCCGACTATGTTGCAACTGTGACATCTGAGACTCGTTGCACTTTCAACTAATGCGGTTTGATGACTCGCCAACCTCAGACATACCTCTCCACGCCGGTCCTATGCCACCTCAACACGTGTTTGAGGGCGGACTCAAGAAGACCTGGTGCAGGAATGTGATCGGTCCAGTCACTGGGTGGGCCACACAAGTGTGTTTTGGATGCGGACTACCGACAAATTATTGCGGGGACCACCTGGCGAACCGATGGCTCTTATTCTGCGCCAGGATTTCTCTGGTTCGGCCCTCCACACGCATGCGCGCGCGCGTGCGACTGAGCTGTCTGGCGGAATGGGACTGCGTAGTGTAGCACACAGCGTCGACGTGGTACCGTGTGCTGCTCGAAAAGTTCTGTGGACTGCACTATAATGTATGTGTCAGATCCACGCCGTCCATCTTTTTTTTCTTCTTTTTTTTTTTCAGATTATTTCGAGTCATTAGGCCAAAAATGTGACAGATCTAAATCTCAAGTGGACCACACAAGAGGAGATGGCTGGGATAATGGCATCCACCGTTGAAACCTTCCGAATGTCCATCATAATGCTTATTTGTAATCCAACGTGTTTATAAGGTCACTCAGTCTCATCCTGGTAGACTGAGTGAAAGGTACCTCGTTTTAACATTGAGGTATTGATATCGATCCCTAGTGGTAGTGGCTAACAGTGAAGGGTGCGTGTGAACCGACAGTGGGGTGTTCTGACAAGCTAACGAATAAACAAAAACAAAAGTCACTGTCTTGAATAAAGGGAAACCACGAATATCAGCTTAATCGGTGGAGTTTCAATTAACACTGTTTCGTATGGTGTGGCCCACCTGAGATTTGGATCTGATTCATTTCCTAAAGTGAGCTAAAAAACTGGTTGGACGGCGTGGATACCCGGAGAACTTTTCCAAGCAGCACACAACACCTACGTTGGTGCTGTGCTATGCTAATCCGAGTCTGTCGTGGAGACATTCCAATTAGCACGTTTTTCGCGTCTGAGATGTGTGCGGGAAGTGCAAACATCTGACTAGAGAGAATAAAACTTTGGTACTCTGGCGGTGTGACGTATGATACACAGGCACGTTCAAATAACTTGAAAATTAAATGCTTATTAACTTACTGTTGGCTGCTCGGTCAATTTTCAATTACGTGGGTGCCCTAGAATTGATGCACTGGTTTGATCAGGTCAATTGACCTAACTTCAATCACGCAAATAAGTAAATATGCCCAATAAAAATAAAAATAAAAATATATATAACAAAATTTTAAGAAGATTAATCATCACCCATAGAATTTTATAATAATCAAGTGATAGTCGAAAAGTAAGGTTTTTTCTCTAAACATAGGATAAATTATATTTTCTATGAAAAAAAAAAGACTTTCAGAATACTGATGCAAATTAAATAAGAAAAAATTCACTGCAAAAGTAAAAACTCGCAAACGGTCATTAATAATCATGGTAAGTGTTGATGTAAAAATCTTGTTCACCCTTGCCGAGCTACTGGGCCTTCCAACACCTGCACAAGAAGAAAAATAAAGGAAACCCTGATTAGAGCAGGGAACCCTCCGATACCAAAGTTAACTAGGACTCTGGGTTTGGTGGTGTTGAGGAGTTTAGGATGAGAGATTTTGAGGACCTTTAACGGTAGATAGGTCCTCTATTTATAAGGCGAGAGTTGATTACGTGGGTGGAGATGTTTCCCGAATTATAGGCGTTTGATCAGCAGACATTTCGCACGATATCTGGTGAAGATAAAATTAAGTGGTTGAACCTCGAAAAATTCGAGATAGATAGTAAAGGCTGAAGTCGATGGCCGACCTGACCTGGGGGTAATATTCCTTGCTGCCGAAACTGAGGTGGTTTTGGCCGACTTCTCTTCCTTAACCATTGAAGAGCTCATTGGTTAAAACCAGCGTTGGTCGACTTCGTGTCCCGCTAAGATGTCCGAATTCTTTTTAGTCAGTCTATTTTTACCCATAACAGTAAGAACACATGTTTAGAAAGAACTATTGACAAATAACAAATTTAGTGAATGAGTGTAAATTCGAATTACAACTAAATATTATGATTAAGAATTATCGCTTCATAATTACTATTACTTTTTGAATAAGCTAAGATAAAATATAAATTAATAGATTTAATTAATTATTGTTGGTAAGTTGTTTTAGGAGACTTTTCTTTATTACATTTCTCTACTATTTATAAATTATCACTTCTTACATTAGTACAACAGTTACGGTAGTTTGAAAGTCTTTTTAGATTTTTTTTTTTAATTTTTTAGATTATTCTTTTATTACATTTCTTTTTAGTGCCTGTTTGATTTTGAGGGAAGAGAGAAATATCCCTAAAAAAAATTATTACCTTTTTCCCTGTTTGAAATTTTATATGCATTTTTATCTCGAAAATTGGTTCGAAAAAGGTGAATACATTTGTGGACCCCACTATGATGTGCATAACATATCCACACCGCCCATCTGTTTTATCATAAGATTTTAAGGCCTAAGTCCAAAATTAAGACAAACGCAATGCTCGTGTGGCCCATATCGAAGGAAACAATGGCCTTAAACATCCACCATTAAAAGTTATTTTGCTTATTGGGCCCACATTAATGTTTATTTGTCATCTAACCTATTCATGAGGTCATAAAAACATTGATAAGAGGGTAAACGCAAATATCAGCTTCAGCCAAAACTTGTAAAAGCTACATAAATTTTTATACGGCAAGCATTCAATGTCCTGCTTCATGTGGTGTGGTCCACTGAAGCTTTGGATCTGCTTTATTTTTGAGTTCATGTCCTAAATGAGGCTAACGTATAGGATGAACAATGTTGATACACCATGTACATCACAGTGGGCCTTATATTCATTTGGAAGTCATCATTGATTTTAATGCCAAAAAGCTAAGCAGTCAACGTAGGCGCAAGAAACAATGGGATAATTCTCTAATAAGTAATTATTACTTATTTACTAAATAATTATCATTTCCTTCAAAAATCAAATAAACTCTTGGACACAATTCCACTTCTAAACACCTCTTGGCCGTCTACTTAATTTAGTCAAGGTTTTATTTTGGTTGCTTACAAGTACTTTTATATTTTAAATAATTTGTCATATCAACCACAGCCAAACATGTACCATTAAACTTACGTCAGCTATAAACCCACAAAAAATACTATATATCTTTGAAAAGAAAAAATTATCCACTTCCAACTCCTTGTACAATGCCGCATGTTACCCTCTTAATGACGTAACATTGTTAGACATACGGAACAACCCATTCAATTTAAATTTAACTGCTTATAATTAGAAAGTGAAAAATATCCAATACCCTAATCTGAATTTTGGAATGCAAATTAGAAAGTGGATTGCAAGATTTAGTTGCTTTAATTTGAGTTACCATTTCTTAGTTCCTGCGTATCAAGCATCCCGGGCAGCAGAGTATAAAAAACTTGAGGAACAAAAACGAGGAATCTTTTTGAAAGAGAAACATCACGAGATATTGTTAATTTCAAGATCTCTCGAAGCGCTCCCGAACGAGTGGTGCTGGTGAAGCTGGCGGTCACGGATCCAGACTCATCTCATGTGACTGCGGCGGGAGCGCTTCGCTGGCGATCCAATAAGAAATCTGGGAAGTGATTGGTGGTGAGCCTTTCGTCATCTCTCCGTTGGAATGATGTGGCCGCCTCTTATTTTAGAGAAAAACTTTAATACTCTGCCAGAGTGTGATGCTGATACTCAGGCACCGAGAAATTACTTAAAAATCTCACATTAGTCGTATTGAGTAGTCAAATTAAACCATCCAAGTTATGGTAACCTTTGTAGATGTATAAGAATAAAAAAATCAAGTTGATTTGATTATCTGATTATTGTACCGGTGGACATTTATTGGACGGTTAAGATTGCAGAATATCCAACGGCCCCTATTTTCAGAAACAAGTGTCCACAAATCAGAGGTTAGTTTGTTCAACCAGTCTGATCTTGAGATTTTGACTCACTGACAGTGGGATGCACAAACTAGTCGGTCTTATTAGTGTTAATATATGTCACGTGTACTATTTCTTCGTGCCTGTGTATCAAGCGCGATAGGTATCCTGAGTATCATACAACTCCATAATTTAATCACTTGCATTTCCTTTTCATGCGAGTATTTTTTTAATTACTCTCTTCGTCTCATCTGAATTCCTCATCCACAGCCCCACCATCATCTTTTATTCCAAGCCCACATTGTCTAGAAACTTCCCTTCCCATCTCCTAACAAAATGACCAAAATGACCTCAGCTATAATCGAGGTAATTAAGTTGAAAAATCGAGTAAACGAGGGTTAAACTGGCACATACGTAAGATACAGGCGTGTGATGGTTCGACTCATGTTGGGGAATAACGGTGGCTCATCTTCTTCACACGTGGCACACATGTAGAGGAATCCAGACCATACAAAGTGTGGGGCAACTATGAATGGAGCGTATCTCTAAGGACTGACAAGCACTCATAACCATCAAATTGGTGGCTATGAAATGACTACATAAAAATAAAATATTGAGCAGTCCAAGTGATTAAGGAATTTTAGCCCTTGATTTACATGTACAACGTTTGTACGGTGTTGATCATCATATTAAAGTAATTACACTGATGTAACTGGTAATCTAATTATTTTGGGATATCATTAGTGTGTCATGTGCCCTAATAAAATAATAGTAAACGGACATGCATGTTACACATGCAACTCTTGAGAGGATTTTAGAGGTAATCCCAGCTCTAACTATAGATTTCAAAGCCTAGGGATTTGAAAGGTGTCAAACAATCATGGGATTTCATCCCAAAAACCCCCAAATCCATGGTGCCAAATAACCCTAAGGGTAAAATAAGATGGTCCAATGATAATATAGGTTAATTATAAATACCTATCCTTTATTTCATGAGGATTGTGAACACTTCTTTTGTGTTTTGGGTTACTAGAAGTATGCTTACATATGCTTTAGAAAATATGAGGGAAGACTTTGGCCTACTCATTTGAGTTGTGCGAGCCCAGTAGTATGGTCTCTCTCTCACACACATAAAATGTGCATGTATCAGCCAATGGCCATCTCTTGAAAATAGAGGAGAAAAAAGATAAATTTTAGATTCCCTGACATGATCGTATTGCATCGTCCTTGTCAATCATTTATTCCATTCATTGGCTTTGCATGATCATGTTAGGATAAGAGCCTAAAATTAATGCAATCAAATCTATTTGAATGATCATCGCCCACCAAAATGTAAGAAAACACAAACACCATCTTGATACAAAGCTTTTATAGGCCTTAAATAGGTTTCAATGGTAAGCATTCGGTCTCATTGTTTGTTGTGGTGTGGCCCATTTGAGCTTTGAATTAATTGATTTTTAATTCACTTCTTAAAATGGACGTGCAAAATGAATGAATGGTTGGATATTGTTATTGTGGTTGTTTTCAAATTTGGCCACGTGATTAGTATGGGCATGCCAAAATTGAATTTATTACTTAATCCAAACAAAACAACTATGATCCCAAGTGTTGAGATAGGTGGATATGTAGTATATAATTGAGATCGTATGAGATCAACCGCTTATTCAGCTACTCGCTCAGTATGTAAATAAGATCAAGCGATATTCAGAGGGTAAGGCTCATCCTCTGATGATGGGTTACAACTTTGCATTCAGTATGAAATGACTTTTCAATACAGATAAAAGATTGAGAAATGAATCTTTATAGTTGGTCTTGAAGAATAGCTGTGTAACACTTTCCTATATAGAGAATCGAATCCAACATATGAGTGTCGACCTAAATTACAGCTAAGATTGTTAGCTACTTAATTACAACTAAAATTATCAGCTACTTGATTAATGCTATAAATGACACTATGAAATATAAATGGTTAGTGAAAAGTAAAGGATTACACAAAGAATTGTAATTGATTGGCTGAAAAGTAAAATGATTACACTAAAGAATATAAACAACGGGTAAGTAAAAAGATAATTGAAAGATATATTGGGTTTGATTGGGTTGGTATGAGACAAATTCTTCTTACTTAATCCGGCCATTTAGATGCTTTCCACATTTTGATGATCCCTATAACTATTTCACACATTTCGACTCTTCTTGTCTATAATCTTGTAATCTGTCCTGTAACCACTTCTACATAATCATTCTTCAATCAGCCACTAAATGGATGACGTGTCATTGCTTAACTCTAGTTGTTCTATTGTAGAATCTTATTTGTATATCCCTATAGATTTCCAAATACACTACACAAATCCATCCAAATCACACGTAACTCACTTTGATTAGCTTTTGTGGGAATTGGCAATAATGGGAATGAACAAATATAACATGGACAACTAGCTGACTTCATGGTTGCTGAAATTGAGATATAGGGGCAATTGAATTGAGTTCTTTAAACTTGATCAAATGAGTTAGTCTAAGTCTTCAAGTCTTTTAACCATAGTACTAAAATGGTAATTAAAGGAGGTGTTAAAGGGTTTTTCGAATTGGTTTTAAGTTAATTTCTTATCTGAGTCAGCATTAGTCGTTCAAGTTAACTTTATTGGGGATTTGTGCTGCGGAATCACACAGATTTATATCTAGGATAACAATCCAATGGCACCAAGCACACATAAGAGAACACAAATTTAACTTGAAAAACACTTGTGGGAAAAAATCACAGCACAAAGCGACAAAATTCCACTGTGAAAACATCAATTACAAAGAGAGAGGGCTTATCCAATTCAAATAACCTTAATCTCACCCTTGTTGCACCCTTTGATAACCCTAGAACCCTTTAAAATATCTTTAGGAAGCCTTAGAATACTTTAGAATAGCCCTAGGGACCCCTATTTATAGCTTAGGAAACTCCACTTATGCACCTCCTTTGAAAAAGTTTGGAACCGCCTCAAATTTACCCAGTCCTCACAGGATCTACGTAACCTTAACTGGTCGAGAAACCCGCTCGATTGATCGAGCCTGACCCTCGACTGGTCGAGCATCACGGACACCCAAAAAACAAACTCCCTCGACGGGTCGAGCATCACAAATTCATGACATCTGACAACAATCTCCACAATGTCTTTAATCTGCAACCGTGTAGCTCTCTAACTTCTTCTCTTATCTCTGCATTACATCATAGCTTTTTATACATACTTCATCCTTCTTTTACGCCATCACCAAGCCCAAAGAAGTTGCATAGAACTTGAACTTCTCTTCAGGAACGTTCTAAGTGAGCATATCTGTTGAATCATAATCCACATGCCCAACCACATTTGCTCTTGTCTTCTCAAAAGGAAAGACGTAGTCTGCTTACCATCTCACCACTATCCAAAATTGCTTGCCGGGGTATTTACTCACAACAAAGATAGCTTGTGAAATAACCGATCTAATCCAGACCATAGCATAGATTGCCAACTACATTCAAATAAGGTTCATGAGATATCATACTTTTTCTCATCTGTTTTGGGACATGTCCTGAGGAAAACTTTGAGGAGAGATGCGTAGGGAATGCTCTCCGGCTTTAGATGGTTCATCACCTCCTTGATCAATACCTACCCAAGATATTCTGCCTAAGATAACCAAAGCCTACTCCTCTTTCAGTCTCAATGCCGAGAACCATCTTTGCAGCCATCGATCCTTCATCCTGAATGTCCCACTTAACTGAGTCTTCAGTACATTGATTTCAGATATGTCATAATTGGCGATGTACATGTTATCAATTCCTGACTCACTATGAAGGAATCAAACCGCTGTTTAGTTGACAGGTCGAACCACAACTTCCCGTAAACTTTTTTCTCAGTCCCTTTAACTTCGAACTGCTCTAGTTGCTTCATGTAGATCTTCTCTTCACTTTTTCTGGCAGAAGTGCAGATTCCACATCCATCCTTCCAGCTCAAGATCACATTGGCCAAACAGCACCAATCACGGATTTAATCGACATCTACTATACCGTCGACACAAATATCTCTGAGAAGCCGATCGCTTCTCTCTAAGCAAAACCCTTAACCACCCACCTCGTCCTGTATCTATGTTGTATCCTACTGAAGATATACTCGCATCCAACCACTTTTGGGCCCACTGGAAGCTCCACCAACTCTCATGTGTCGATCTGGTACAACGAGTCCATCACATTGCCCATAGTCACCTTTTACTTCTCAGCACTAGGCTTACCTAGAGCCATCTGAAAAGAAGATGAATCTCCTGCGTTATTGGAGTAGTCCATGTACCTAGCCGATATATCGCAATTATGCCGTATGATTCTTCTCACAGATGGTTGCTCCACTTACTCTGTATCCCTGTCCACGCATATCAACCTTCCTGTCATGCCCGCTCATGTGGCCATGCCTAACATGTCACACACGTGCAGAGGTGGAATCCGCTACATCCACTGTAACTCCACCTTTTGAAGTGCTCTCAATCAACCTGTATATGTTACCGAGTCGTTGCGCTTTCATGATTATCATGCCCCCTTAGATACCTTAAGAGCACTATCAATACCTGTGAACTTGCAGCCCATTATCTCAAGTATACCAAGAGAAATCAGATTCTTTTTCAAATCAGGAACGTGCCTGACATTAGTCAGGGTACGCTTCACCCCATCAAACATCTTAATACGCACCGTATTAATAGCCACAACATTGCAGGCAATGTCATTGCCCATAAATACATGTCCATCATCGTACTCCCTGTAGCTGGTGAATTAACTTCGATGAGGAGTCATGTAAAAAGACGCTCCTGTGTTTAGCATTCACTCATCCTTACGATCATCGTATGACCACCTAATGGTAAACACAGACAAAACTTTACCATCACATCCACTCGATCCATCTAACGTGACAGCGTTGGCCTCCTTGTATGAAGCTTCAAAATCTTCTCTTTTTGATTTAATATTTTCACAATCTTTCTTTACATGTCCTTCCTTCCCATAGTTACAGTACTTTACCTTGCCCTTGCCCTTGCCCTTGGATTTGGACCTACAACCTGAAGAACCTGTACCTTGTTCAGAATTCTTACTCCTTATAAGCAGTGCCTTAGAAGATATCCTCATGTCGACTTTAAGATTTCTCGTGGCCTTCCCTTTAAGGGCTGAGATAACGGTGTCGACACTCAGGGTTTTATTTGTTAAGCACATTGTGTCCTTGAATGATTCATAAGACATCGGAAAAGATTTCAGCAACATACATGCTTGTTCTTCATCTTTCATTACTTCCTCCATATCCAGTAATTTGCAAACCAATTTATTAAAGTTGCTGATGTGAGCCTACAGATCTTCACCATCTGTCATCTTAAAGTTATACCACGGCTGCTTCAAGTGTAGGCGGTTTTTAAAAGATTTTTCTACATAGACATCCTCTAACTTCGTCCATAACTTAGCTGTAGTTTTTTCCTTCATGACGTTGTAAAGAACCTCATCCGTGAGACATAAATAGATCGATGATAAAGTCTTATTATCAAGAGTATTTCATTTATCATCAGTCATAGCAGACTTTCGCTCTTCAAGAGCACCATATTTGCCTTGCTTAATTAAGGAACTCATCATCTTGATATTTTATAACTCAAAATTATTTTTCCATGAGTACTTCTCAATATCATACCTGGTGCTTGTCATTAATATTAATCTCTCAGATTTAAATATGTGCCCTAACGATTACTCTGATACCACTTGTTAGAGATTTGTGCTGTAAAATCGCACAGATCTAAATTTAGGATAACAATCCAATGACACCAAGCATACATAAGAGAACACAGATTTGACGTGGAAAATCCTTGCGGAAAAAAGCCACGGCACAAAGCGACAAAATTTCACTATAAAAGCATCAATTACAAAGAGAGTGGACTTACCCGATTCGAACAACCTCGAATCTCACCCTTACTATACTATTTGATAACCTTAGAACCCCTTAAAATATCTTTAGGAAGCCTTATAATACTTTAGAATAGCCCTAGAGACCCTTATTTATAGTTTAGGAAATTTCACTTACGCACCTCCTTTGGAAAAGTCCAGAAATTGCCTCAAATTTACACAGTCCGCGCAAGATCTGCGTAACCTCGACTGGTTAAGAAATCCGCTCAACCAGTCGAGCCTAACCCTCGACTGGTCGAGCATCACAGATACACAAAAAACAAGTTCACTAAACTTTGAGTCGAGCGTGCCTCGACTATTCAAGAAGCTCCCTCGACTGATCGAGTCGTCCACTCGACTGGTCGAGCATCACAGATTCAAGACATCTGACAACAAACTTGTAGTCTAGGACTAGATTGAGGTCAATCTCGTTTTAGGTAGAGAGTGACTTGGCTGAGCCTGGGCATGACTTGGGATGATATATAGAAAATAGGAAATGAGAAAAGCTAAATGAGGTGTTTTAATTAGTTAGACATTAGCAGTCAAGGTAAATAATTGGGCTTATTTGAGAACTTGTAAATATAAGTAAATGAGACATAAAATTGGAGGTGAATGAAATGGGAGTAAATGACTTACTTGGTTATACTTGGATGAAAGTAAATGAAACTCATTTGAAATATAAATATTTTGTTTGGATTGTCATAAATGGGATGAATTAGAAGGCGTTGGACTTTTTCAATATATTCATTGGAATATAAGTGATTGTATAATATTTCAAATTAGTTTTAATATCTTGAATTAATGTACATATATAATATTTAACAAAATGACTATAATAAGTACATTAAATATACTTAAGTAAAAAATGAGAAAATTTTGAATCTCAAATGAGCCACAAATATAAGAATTATAAATAAATAACTTGTCCATACTTTTTAACCGTTCATTTAAATAACTAACTTTTGAATGGTTTGGATCATTATATTAGTGTGATTTTATTAATGTAGCTAGTAATTAAACTACTTTGAAGTATCATTAGCATACCGCATGTACAGTGGACATATAATAAATTGTTTCATAGCATCATTAGCATACCATGTGCATGGCCGACATATACACAACGCCACCTTTGTTTATGATGAAAGAGTCTCCATGGGAGTTACAGAAAAACATTTCACCATATTTACTTCCAAAATCCTCTTCCATGGAGAGAATTTCACTCGCATGTTGACTTACTTTCATTTGAGTAAATTTTTTTCTTCATTGAGCCACACCAAGTTTAAAATTCTCCCCCATTTAACTCTAATTTACTGCCATCCGAAAGGTTAGAAGGAATGATTCTAGAGTTGCCACGAGGAAAACATCTTATACTCTTGAGAGAGTGTGAGATACAATACTCCACTTTTAAATTACTTAGAAATAGCCTGCGTGGTGTATAATTAATTCAAATCAAACCGTTCAAGTCATGCATCTCAGTTTACATGTATCATGGGCAAAAATATAATCTTATTTGATCATCTGATCATAAGATTGGTAGACATTTGTTGAAGGTTTAAAATGAAAAGAAACCAACGGTCCTATTTCAACAAACAATTGTCCCAGAACCAAAACCTAGGATTATTCAAACGATCTAATTTTTAGTATGTAATTTAGGGAGAGTAGGTTCTACAACTTAACCGGTTTGATCTGACCTAACGTAAGCGGTTTGATCTGATCGGTTTGATTATTCAAACGATCTAATTTTTAGTATGTAATTTAGGGAGAGTAGGTTCTACAACTTAACCGGTTTGATCTGACCTAACGTAAGCCATATTACAGTTGGCAAGTGTCTGTGTATGAAGCGTGATATTCTGGCAGAGTATCAAGTAGCTCACCGTAGTATAAGGTTATCTGTCAGGTGAAGGCGACTGCTGACATGGACCTATCGTATTTGGCGTCAGCACATCCTCTCTCCCCATCTAGCAATAGCAAAAGTCCCCTCGCCTTCTGGGGCCACACTCTCCATAGCCTTCCTCCCGTTACTGCCATGCCGAACCGCCAGGATGTCCATAGCCCTTCAACTGGACACGTGTCGAAATCGCTTGACCGGTCTACGGCCTAGAACTTCCTACCAGTCATTAATAAATCCTTCGTTTTCCGTGATTTATTTAATACTAATGACGCTTGATTAGCATGATCTAGAAATGGAACATTCGCCAATATACAATTTATTCGCAATGAGGTTGTTTGAATGATCCTGACCACTCATTCGCAATGAGGTTGTTTGAATGATCCTGACCACTCATCCGTGCAGTAAATATCCAGTAATCTACTCCATAGATAATGAAATAGAGTACTTTTATGTATTTATCCTACATCTAAATTGGAAACCGTAATTTGGACGGTTTAATTTGAATTAATTATATGCAATTTTTTGTAATTTCTAGCTACCTGCGTATCATCCATCACACTCTGGCAGAGTATTGAACTATTTCTCTTTTGGACCGGTAACTCACGTACGAGAAGACCCTTGTAGGGCCCGATCCACCGAAGTCAGTGGATCCCTTACTATGGGGCCCATTGTGACCTATTTTTCTTAAATCCACACCGTGCATCCATTTTGACAGGTCATTTTAAGGTCATTAAGAAAACATGAGTCAGATGAAAATCCCAAGTAGACCACACCAAAGGAAGAAATGTGTTTTTGACTTTTAAAACTTTGTGGGCCAAAATTCTTTTAGATCAAGCTGATATTTGTGTGGTCCATTCATCCGCATCTTTAAGACCTTATCAACAGGTTGGATGGAAAATAAACATTCCAGTGGTCCTAAGAAGTTTTTAATGGTGGATATTCAATCAACGTTGTTTCCTGTGGTGTGGTCAACTTAAGATTTGAATCTGCTTAATTTTTTGTGTATCGTCCTAAAATGAGCTATCAAAACAGATAGACGGCATGGATGTAAGGAACATATATCAAGGTGGGGCCCCACATCAGGGATCCAACGAAGCCGCGCCCTTTTGTAGCGTCCGCCTGTCACGACTTGCAACAACTGACGCTAGTGAGAAATCCAAGCCTCTGAACAGCTTGGTCCCACTCCGTAGATGCCATATCTACAAAATCAACCGATCTTATCATCAGGTGTTCTATGATTTTAAACAAGAAATGAATGGTACGAGAAAATGACTGACACTGACGGTCCTGATGATAAGATCAACTTAATATATGAGATTACATGAAAGGTGGGACCCACCGGATGAGCGTCTAGGACGCTGCACTTGCCTGCCCAGTTGCAGTTACCCTTCCTACGTGCCGAGAAATCAGGGATGCACTCTCCGCAATGCGCACGTGTAGAAATCATCCAGGGTTGTTCGCACAGGTGCTCGGGATAGAGACGAATCTTGAATAATTTTAGGTGGGGGGAAGGCGTTTGTTTCGACAAGCTGGCAATCAGCAACGGAAACAAGAACTCTGACAAATACTCCATGTAAGGGCATTTTCGTCCAATTCGTGATCATTAGTCACCTGCCGTGTATATAAACCTGATGTTCGGCTCCACACACAGCTATATGTTTGGTGCACCATACCCGTTGTTACCTGTGATGTGACCTACATGAGCTGTAAATCCGGCTTATTTTTGGCTCCAGGTTCTAAAATTGATGGGGGCAGCTGATGGACAGAGTTGATTTCACATAAACAGCAAACAGTGGGCCCACAGAGCTCGAGTGTGGGACGCGTGTACAAGTGCGGTAGAGGACTCCTGTCACTCGTTTGCCAAAAACCAGACCAGCCTCAGAACGGGAAACGGATTGGCCACTCCCCCACCCCTGACACCAGCCAATGGATGATGGTCGGTGCTAGTGGGCCCCACCATGTTGTATATGTTTCATCCATGCCGTCTATCTATTTCTACAGATCAGTTTATGTTATGAGACAAAAATTGAGGTATATTCCAATCTCAATTGGACCACATTGCAGGAAAGAGTGTTGATGAGCATCGACCATTAAAAACATTTTGGGGGCCATAAAAGTTTTGGATCAAGCTGATTTTTGTTTTTTACCTTCATCTGGGCCTGTATGACCTAATAAACAGATTGGATGTCAAATAAACAGTACAGTAGGCCTTAGGAGGATTTTAATGGTGGATATCTAATTTCTATTGTTTTCATGTAGTGTGGTCCACCTGAGACTTGGATCGCTCTCATTTTTAATACCAAGCCCTATAATGATCTGTAAAAATGGATGAAACACATACATCATGAAAGGGCCCACAGATCACCGACCATCAGCCACGGGATGGTGTCAGGGGGAGTAGCCAAACTGTTTCCCTCAGAACGCACTGCTCAACCTCGTCTTGGAAAGCAGCGATCTACCCTTGGATTTCGTTTTGTGTCTGTCGGGACTTAGAAACTAGCTTATATCGCCATGGACTTGGACCCACAAGATGAGATGGTACGATGATCGGAACCGTCCATCTTGTGTATTTTATTATTCTATAAGGATAGTTTTGGAGTACTGATCGATGGTTACCATTGCTATCTGAAGAACAATATAGAACAATGAAAGGAAATTTTCAATGGCTCTATTTCAACGTTAAAAATCAAAGGATCAGATCATTATTCAAAAGTGATTATGGACCAAAAGCTTATTCATTGTAGTAGTGATAAAATGGACGGTTCAAATAATCTAACCATATAAGTACGTGGGTTACTGTGGGTAGTGACATTCTCTGGTGCCTGCGTCACGACGGAGGCAAAACGAACTCCCTCGGCTGAGTTCGCCCATTCCAGAATCCATCTTCACACAGAGACGCGCGAAGATGCACCAAAATACAATCGCACGTTTCCCAATCTAGCACATGTGTTCGGGATCTGGGCCGTTTGTCCTCCTCACTGGATCACAAGGGCATGGATCCATCCTACGGATCTGGACAACACTCATAAAGTGAACAACACTTTACATGTTTAATATCGACCGTTGTTTATCACTTTTCAACATCCCATTTCTTCATAACAAGGGCCCCACTGATTAACGGATGGGACAGATTCTTTCACTCGAGAACATGAACGTGGGCAACACCATCCACACACGTGCTTCCCGTTACCACAAGTGCTCTCTGCTTGGTCGGCGCTTGCACATGGGATTGTTGCAACTAGCCGTTGTGGAGACTCACTGGCCAGCTACTAAAATGACAAAAATGCCCTCGCTTTATTTCGAAGCTGCCGGAATCACAAAAGGGTAATTTTGGTATTCCAGCTCCGGTACTTTTACTTAGCTGCTCGTACACGACACGCTGGTTTATACACATACAACCTGAATCACAACGAACAGGCTGACGGGTAAAAGGATGGGTTGGGTTGTAAAAGCTGCGGAAATTTAAAACCGGGTTGCCACGGTATAACCAACGCTTTCAGATGGTGGTGATTCATTGTTGCATATATGGCATACATGTATATCAATCCAGGCCGTCCAAATCCTACAAACTACTGTAGACTACGTACATCTTGAATATCACCCCGATTTAATGACGGTAAAATTTCAATCTTGAGTATTAAATGGACACTCAAACTGAAATCATCCATCCATGGCTGGTTTACCTACGGTAGTATTGTCTATTAGTGTGATTTGAGATGATCTCCATTAACAAGCAGCCCCACCATTTTGATAGTCCAGGTTACAGTAAATGACATGAATGCTAACTGCACGGCAGATGAGACACCACAGTGTAAAGAGGCAGTGAACAAACACCGTAAAAGAATTACTTATTATTCGTCTTCTTCTTCTTATTATTATTATTATTGGTTTTTACTAAAAATTACAGAAGAGGCTGCCAGAGCGGAGACGATAAGGTAGAGCCGGTAGAACGGAATATGGTGAAGCCATCTCTTCAGAGTACAATCGGCAGTGTTACTTGTGAATCGAAAGCTTTGGCCCTACTACGGATAAAAATATTTAAAGTTACATATCGATCTGATCAATGTCCTTCAAATCAACGGTATTAAATAGATATGGCTAATAGTTAAAGTAAAATCAGATTTATAGCTCTCTAATTAGTTGTGATTTGCAGATTACGGGCTATCCATGATCAGAACGGTTAGATGTACGGTTCAGATTCATAAAAAAATGCCATGTGTACAATGTAGAGATGACTCTACCACAGTTTAAGTTGTTCCGGCACTATCATATCATCTTTGGAGTGGGTCCCACGAAAGCGAAATAATGGAAAATAGTCGGTATTGGGCGGCAAAATTAGCTTAATTAACCACCACTCTACTCACCCCACAATCCCATAAATACCCCTCGCTCTCCTCACTCCTCTCTTCCAATCCAAACCCATCTATCAAACCCATCTATCTCTCTCTTTCTTTCTCTGCAAAAGCTTCTTTGTTTTTTCTTTTTTTTAAAGAAGAAGAGCTTGATTTCTTTTGGAAATGGGAAAGGACGTTGAGGTGACGGAGCAAGGCGAGTTCACGGCCAAGGACTACACGGATCCGCCACCAGCGCCTCTGATTGACGTTGAGGAACTGACGAAATGGTCCTTCTACAGGGCCCTGATTGCTGAGTTCATCGCTACCCTTCTTTTCCTCTACATCACCGTCGCGACGGTGATCGGGTACAAAAGCGCGGTGGATTCCAACAAGAACACCGCAGCCGACGCGGCTTGTAGTGGCGTCGGAATCCTCGGCATCGCCTGGGCTTTTGGAGGCATGATCTTCATCCTCGTCTACTGCACCGCCGGCATCTCAGGTGCGTTTCGTTCCCTCGCGATAACGGAATCTCACGGCTTCGAAACGTTTCTCCGGAAAACGGAAAGAAAGCTTTTCTACCGTTAAACGGCGGAAAATAGTACTTTTTAAGGACGGAAATGAAAAAGCCGTGAAAACTGGGGTTATTTCTTCTTTTTTTTTGTGAAAGAAATCTGTTACGAAGGTGTAGCCGCTGGTAGAATTCTTCATATCTTCCATTTTCCGCATCCGGCTCACATTAGCATTTCCGTGCTGTTTTTTCTATCGTGCGCAGGTGGGCACATCAACCCGGCCGTGACGTTTGGGCTGTTCCTTGCCCGGAAAGTGTCGCTCATCCGAGCCGTTCTTTACATGGTGGCCCAGTGCCTGGGAGCCATCTGCGGAGTGGGGCTTGTCAAGGGCTTCCAGAAAGCCTACTACGTCCGTTACGGTGGTGGGGCCAACGAGCTCGCGGTAGGCTACAACAAGGGCACTGGTCTTGGTGCAGAGATCATCGGCACCTTCGTCCTCGTCTACACCGTCTTCTCTGCCACCGATCCCAAGAGAAGCGCCAGAGACTCCCATGTCCCGGTAAGCATCTCTGCCCATCCAGCTAACGTGTCACCAGTGCACCCCTGTTCTTTTGTTTCTTTATTCAGGTGCTCAGTAGGCCATCCTCACTAGTCAGTGACTCCGTGGACTCAGTAATCCCAGCCGTTGGTATGATTGATCCTCGACCCAGAAATATATGCAAGACGGGCCACTGGATAAGTAATCCCAGCCGTTGGTATGATGGCCACAGCACGGATGGACCTTATCCAAGAAATATTGCAGATAACGCAATCCGTGGTGTACAATCTTCTGCCGTTTCTCAGATCAACGGTCGGGATTATTGACCCATGGCCCCAACCACGCAACCGTAAGCCCGAAAGATACCATGCATATCCATGTCTTTCCAACTGGGTGATGCTATAGTGCACCGCTGGCCGTGACAGGTCACCCCCTCTCCTTTCTTGCCTGCCTTACTGACTACGGTTTGGGTAAAGCGAGAAAGGCAGGGGATATCCGAAATTTGCGCATGATAGCAAGAGACCTCAGTCCGGTTGCTAACGAGGGCGTTTGTGCTGATAGGCTGCTTTCGGAATGTATCGTACCACGTCAGCACCATTTGTGTGACACCACGAGGGTCGTGGACCATGAAGGGGGTGCGTACTACGCATACCCGAATTGGTGGCTTTGTTATGTTCGGCTGTTTTCTCCGACACGTAACGATCGGCTGACGGCGAGGGACGTGGTTTGGCCACCGACGCTGTCCGCAGCCAGTGGGTACTGGTCGCTGCTCACTGGGCCC
Source organism: Magnolia kwangsiensis (assembly GCA_037074715.1). Lineage (NCBI taxonomy): Eukaryota > Viridiplantae > Streptophyta > Magnoliopsida > Magnoliales > Magnoliaceae > Magnolia > Magnolia kwangsiensis. The sequence goes on from CM073574.1 coordinate 42,117,551, forward strand.
CACCATGATCTATATGTTTCATCCAAGCCGTCTATCCATTTTTCCAGATCATTTTAATGAATGAGCCCAAAAATGAAGTAGATCCATATCTCAAATGGACCACATGACGGGGAACAGTGTTGATTGAACGTCCACCGTTAAAAACTTCCGGGGCTTTTCGGTTTCTGCGGTTTTCCTTTTCTCTGGAAAAAAAGGTTTTTTTTCCCGATATTGGTGGTTTTTGTCTTCTTGTTTCTCTTGAAGTTATTGATACTCTGGAAGTGTTTATGTTTGATACGCATGCACTCAGAAATCACGCGCAGTCTGAAAATCAGACTCGATGAACGACCCTAATCTCCGATTCCTGGGGAATCTGTTTTTATTTATTTATTTATTTTAAATAGGACGATTGGATATTTTAATTACATGTCCATCATCCCTGATAGTCCGATCATCAAATAAGCTTAGTTTTTGGTTTAAGGTACATCTATAGTGAGACCCGTAATGTGGACAATTTAATTTTGAATTACTCGTACCGTCTTTAACAATTTCGACTTATTGTATATAGGGCTGCGTATCGTCTGTCATACTCTCGCAGAGTATCAAAGTTCTTTTCATCGCTTGCCATACGCGAACATCCAACATGAGCCGAGTGGCCCCACTCAAGTGACCGATGCTAGAGTGAGTCTTGCTCGGCAAGGTCTCTCCGGCGCACGTTAGCACGCGTCGTTGTGAAAATTCTAACGTATGCTGGCAGAGGGAGTCTTGCTCAGCGTTGGATACCCCTTGCTTTTCGCCCCTCTTGTTTTCGAGAAAAAAGGATTTCTTTCTTTTGATAAACGATCCGGGATTACATAGTAGCGAATCAAGGGCCTGTATTTTCAACCTTTTAAATAGCTTTTCTTCCGTCTGCCGTTCTTATTCTCCTCCTTTTAAATAGCTTTTCTTCCTTCTGCCATTCTTGAAAATCCCCCCCCCTCCTTTGGAAGAAAGCGGTCCTCCAACGCAAAAGTCATTTCCACTCGTAAGGAATCCACTGACATTTGAATCATTAGATGAAACTAATACCTCTGTATAAAATGTCAGGATTGCCCATTTGTTCTCTCGAATAGTGTTGGGAAACCCAGATTCCACGATTTAATCATTGGCTTTTTTTTCTATATTAATAAACATTGTTTGACATTATTTAATGAGTTTAGAATCTCTGCTTGCCATCCAAACAGGCCCTAAAAATGAAATTCCCATTAACCCCGCTTGTTCTATGACAGGTTTTGGCACCACTCCCTATTGGGTTTGCCGTTTTCATGGTTCATCTGGCAACGATTCCCATCACAGGCACTGGCATCAACCCTGCCAGGAGCTTTGGAGCTGCTGTCATCTACAACAAATCCAAGGCTTGGGATGATCAGGTATGGTGTATGTTTTGGAGAGAGGGCATTTTCGTCATTCTCTGATATTTGACACTCTCATTCCTTTAACGGGTTGTTTGTTAGTGGAATTATAATATAGGAAAAGCAAAATCCATTAGCTCCCATAAAAGGGTGTTTCAGTCATTTCGAAATTTATGGATTTTCACTGCAGGGCCCGTCATCTGATTCTCGAGTCCATTTTCCACCCTCCATATGCTCTGGCGCATTGTTCAATCCATATGCTTGTACGTCAGTTAATCCAGACTGTTCAAATTTCAGGCCTAGGTGTGGACCACTGACTGATTGGCAAATCGAAAAGTGTGATCCTAGGACCCACTGTTTGGATGGTCTGGATTAAAATAGGCATATGCGTCATGTAGGATGGATGAATGAGAAACCCATATGGTAATTGCACGCAGAATGCTAGCACTAATGCCCTGCATACATTCATGGGTTCTATCAAACGGCTAATGCAACCCTCTCTGCTTGTCTGTTGCAGTGGATCTTCTGGGTTGGGCCTTTCATCGGGGCCGCCATTGCAGCTGCTTATCACCAATACATTCTCCGGGCATCAGCCATCAAAGCTCTAGGGTCTTTCAGGAGCAACCCCCACGTTTGATTTCTCCCACGTTTTCTCCATAGAGATGGGTGTTTGGAACGAATAATGGCGTGAACGTCTATGGAAGGTCACCTTATATCTGTCTGATCAAGGGTCTGGTGGGCTTTTGATTGAGAGAGATCTGAAGACCATGGAATTGTAGATAAGAGTCCAATGGGAGACTTTACTTCCCATTGCCTTTTTTTTTTTTAATTTGTTTTTTTTTTTTAAATTTATAGCATTTTCCTTTTAATGTATTAGTGTTTGTTTGTCATCTATATTTTCTTCCTATCTTCTTCTAGTGTATCCAATGGGATGCTACATGAATCTAGCAATGTGGTTTGCATTTCTCAAATCTCTCTTTGTGCTATTCCATTTTCCATTTGGAATGATTGTTTGCCTTTTAAGATCCAATGCCATCTAAAACTAGGCAAATACGATTATCAGGTAAGCTGTCATGCAGTGGGAATTTCAGCTTCTAGTCAATTTCTCTCAATTGTTCATTTGCTTTATAGAGGTGCGGCCTACCTAATGATCACATGGGCCTGTCTTTTAGATACGGAGTCTAGATAGCTGCTATTGCCTTGATGACTCTTGACGTGTGCTGCTAGTTCCTCTGCATGGAAAAGTGACTCGGGAAAACCGGTCCCAATTTGAATGAACGGTTCAGAGTGATTTATGTGTTCAACTGGTCCCGATTGGACGGTCTAATTCAACTTACAGTAATTGCATTGGTGCGATTTTGGTTCTCTCTCTCACCCAGAGTATTAAATCTATATTGTACATGATGCTATTGCTAGTGGTGTTTGGCCAATTCCACCCTCGCAATTAGTCAAAAGTGTAATGTGAACTATTTTTGTTTTAAAAGAACAGTGTGTTTTACCCCTTGCAAGTACCATGTCAATTCTTCTACATGAGTAGCTCAAATTATCAAGACCGTTCATATAGGATTTAATATATGAGTTGTATAGTATTTATTTCATACATTTATTGTATTGGCTCGTGTAAAAATATCAATCAAAAAATAAAATTAATAAAATTAATTTATAACTTAACTAGAAAAAGTAAAGAAGTAAAAATGAGGTCATTTTGGATGCCTCTTCTCTCACATGTAATCACAGCCACCCTCTCCTTCTCTCCATGTCCACGTCAGTGCGTGTAATAAGAGCAATGCACGGCATTGACTTAGATAACCCAATTTATTAAATGGGGAATCATATGACCCTTATTCTTCATACTCATCACGAGGAGTCGTGTAATCGGTAGATGTGGGGCCATGGTTCCTACTCATCTGATGCATCCTAGGTGGGTTGGTTGCCCAAAAAGTCTACCGGACTTGAAGGTCCTAACCATTCAGTTAATGCAGTTGCAGCATGCAAATATATTGTATGGCTGAAATTCAACAACAGTCCTAGTTGGGTAGGGAGGCCATAGATTGGGCTTCTACGGTCTTCCAATCTAGGAAATTTTATGGACACTCATCTCCAACTTCTGGGTGGATCACCTAACCATGGCTATGGGACCAAGGATGTCAATAAATAGCAATTCAACCCACCTTGTGTGGGTAGGTGGCCACCCAACACTCACGAGACCTTGTGGTGGTTACTGTAGAGGACCGTTTGGCAGGGACCCTTGGTGTAGTGATTCAAAAAGCTGAAATTGCAGTACCAAAGTAGATGGTCCATGCACCCAAAAATCCTCTAAATTGGAAGAATACCAATATTTTAATATAGGTGCTCAATAAATAGACAGTTAAGAGAGAAATTAAAACACATAAATAAGGTACAAATATAGTTTAATTTCAAATTTTCATGCTGGAGGATTTTTATGGTGTGGGCCATCCATGTCTAGGGCTGTTGTATACCTGTTTAGATCATTGAAGCCATTGGCTGCACCTGCACAAACAACTGAAAACTGTTTTCAGCCTAGAATTATGTAATGGGAAGATCTTGTAGACATGTAGGCCCACCATGGTGAACGAAGCGTGTGGCGCCCACCATAGTGTATGCATGGCATCACAGCAATCCAAAAGGGTTGCTCTATCATGAAAATAGGATGGCCCAAAAAGCCTGTAGATCCAATCATCACGTGAGCTACATGATAGAAATAAATGGACAACCATCCAAAACCATTGAAATTCATGTGGTGCGCCTCATTTTCTTTTCAGGGACAACCACGTTAGATCAGCTAGGTGCCACAAATGCACCACGGTGGGCCCCACACCCCCAACTAGCTGCATTTTTACAACCAGGTGCAGGTGAGACATTTCCTCTTAGGTACCCTTTCAGTTTAAGCATTTTTTAAAATCATCATTACCATCAAAATCAACATCATCATCACCACCATTTTAATTATAATATTTTATTGTGGTAGTAGGGTTCGTGTCGATTAGTGGGTGGGAGATGGAATAGATGATTATCCATTGCGTGGTAAATAATTCAAGAAAAGGAAAGGCTGTTGACCTGGAAATGTGTTTTATAAAGAAATACATAAAGAAAAAAAGGGAGAGGTTAGGTTAGGAAAGCATGGGATTCCTTGCTTTAAATTTTTGTTTTTTTTTTTTTTTTTTAAAAAGATCTTTTTATAAATTACTCAGTGCTAATCAATGTTTTCATGACCTTTTACCTCTTTTTTTTATGGAGTCGGTAACATTAAATTGTGGGTTGATGTTGTTGTTGTTGGGTTTTTTTTTTTTTTTTAATAGCAAAAATGGGGAGATATGGTTTCTTGGGGAGTATACACACACACTATGAGGTGCCCCCCCCCCCCCCCCCCCCCGGCCGGTGATGTGTGTCAAACATCTACCCCCATCAGTTAGATGCACTATTGCATGGTGGGCTTAAAAATTTAGTTAATCTATGACCTGGGTGGTCACAACATACGATAGTTGAGAGGGATTACCCTCCCATTAAAACATTTATAATCATTTATTGAGCCCATCGAGATGTGGTTCAAAAATCCAAACCATCCATTGTGTGTCCTACTTGGATGAGAGATCAGACCAAGTTTCAGCCATATTCAATACTCAAGTGATCCCCACCAAGTACTTTTATATGTCTTAAGCATGTCTTCGCATGATTTTAGACGGTGTGGCCTACCTAAGGTAGTATATGACTGATTTTTAGTATATCCCATGACCAAAGGGGACCCATCAAATGCACAAATTGATGTTCGACAAACATCACATTAGGACCTACACAGCTTGACCTCATGGGATGTTCCCATAAAGTCGACCTCATAGTATCATTTACCCCCACACGTGCGCGCACACACACATATATATGCCCCCACACTAGCTGTGTATTAAATGATAAAATGGCTTTTTTTATTCACATATAATGCCTCATAGAAAATCAAATATGATAGTAACAGGTATAGAAGATCTTGCTTGTCCACCTAATAGGTAACATTAATTAAGCCACACATGTAAGTTAAATTTGAACTATTGTAATGCATTTCTAACCTATCTAAAATATTGACTAGAAGAAAAAAAAAAAAAAAAAGGTTTGATCCATATATTCTCATAAGATTCCCTACCTAATCTATAAACCTGATCTCTTACGTAGGAGTGCATCATCCAAATGCATCACACGTGTAAATCTTTCAAAATATAATCATCGAGGTTTGAATGCAAACTGTTCTTGGAAGCAAATTGCATCCTACCCTGGGTCCTCGCTCTTGCTCCCATGGTAGACTCTTGGGAGTTTCAACACCTACTCAAGGGTTCCAGTACCCAGAGGCGGCGAAATCCCGCTACGGCTTGAGTGTGCGGTGGTGTGTGCGTGTGTTTAAAAGAAAATACTAATAATAAATAAATAATTGCATCCTACCCAGCATGGATGATAATCGGTCTAGGTAGGGTTATGTGGGGGCCACCATGATGTATAAATTTTATCTACGCTGTTCATCTATTTTTTTCAGATCATTATAGGATGTGAACCTAAAATTAAGACAATTTCAAGGCTCAAGGGGACCACATAATGGAAATTGAACTCCCACCATTAAAAACTTTTTATGAGTGATAGAAGTTTTGGATCAATTTGATATTTGTGTTTTCCGTCTATTTAGGAGTATATGACCTTATGAACAGGTTGGATGGCAAATAAACATCACGGTGGCTCTAGGAAGGTTTCAAGAGTGAATTTCACTATCTCCGCTGCTTCCAGAGGTGCGGTCCACATGAGAGTTGGACTTGCCTAATTTTTAGACTTATACTCTAAAATTATCAGAAAAAAAAAAATAAAAAGTAGAGAGATAGAGATGAATGGTGTGAATAAAACTTATACATTATTGTGGGCCCCACAAAGCCATTGCCTGGACGCATTAAGCATTTGATGGCTGGAGGGTCGAGGCGGGGCAAGACGCAATCCGTTCCATTTTCTCTTGTTTAAACAAGTGTGCAAAGTTCGACGGATTGGGGTCGGGGTCTCACCATGATATGTAGGTGAAAGCCACTCCAATCATTTTATGAATGGGAAAATTTTAGCCGTGGTGCTGAAAACCCAACTTGATTTATGATTCAGGTGGACCCAACCCTTGATTTTTATAGGGCCTACAGTGATGTTTATATGCAATCTACTCTGACCATCAGTTGAGTCAACCGTCATCATCTCTATGGCCCAAAAATCAAGTTGTCATGCAATTTAGGTAGGTAAAGAAAATAAAACAACTTTGATACGGATGTCCTATTAATTTTTGTACAATGCTAGCAATAGTGTTTATGTAAAATCCACTCCGACTATTAGCTGCCTCATGACAAGTTACGCATGTCGACCAAATATTAGGAGCATGCGTGATTTGTAAGTGTCATACCAAGTGAAAATGTTTGGATGGTGAACATCCCCTGCACGCATCCATGCAGCCCACCTAAATCATAAATGTTACTGATTTTTTAGCCTTACAACTAAATTTCAGTTACACACCTTTCGGTGTGAGTGTATTTCACATACACATAAAGGAGACATGCACCAGTGCAAGAGACCACATCTTTGTTCATACGACCTATTGTAAGAGGCTAGTTGTTGGATCTAGGGTCAGTTTGGGCGGTCGGATTAGACGGGATTCGGTGGGATAGAATTCAAAAAACATGAGAAATTTAGGACTGTGGACCCCACCTTTTAGCCAGCTTTTTTTTAGGACGAAAATACCCACCTTTTCGAAGACGAGCGCTGACGCTCCTCCAGCCGAGAGTTGTACGAACGGCTCAAAAGAGATCAAAGTTACATGGCCCCACAGCTATGTATTTATTACATCCACAACGTTCATCCATATTTTAAGATCATTTCGGAGCATTATCCAAAAAAAAAAATCATATCCAAAGATCAATTGGACCACACCACAAAGAGCTACAGGAAAACTGATTTTCACTGTTAAAAATTTTGTAAGGCCCACCATAACATTTACTTTACATCCAATCTATTCATGAGGTCACAAAGGCCTGGATGAAGAGGGAAAAAAAGTTTTCATAATGATCCAAAACTTTCGTAACCCCTAAGAGGGTTTCAATGGTAGATGTTCAATTCCTGCCTTTTACGGTGTGGTCCACTTGATAGTTAGATCTATCTTATTTTTCATCCCAAACCTTAATATGAGCTCTCCAAATAGATGAATGGTTTGGATATAACATAGACATCATGATGAGACTCACAAAAGCAACATAGCAAAAAAAAATAAAAATGGCCGCGGCACTACCTGTCCGCTACGGTAATAGCTATGGTTATAATCCGTAGCTAACGTGTATCAAAAATTCTAAATTTTTAAGGCAAACTCGCTAGACAGTTTTGAACTTTTTCGATAATATCGACAGATCGTCGATATATCGACGCAATTATAGCTACGGTTATAATCCGTAGCTAAAGTGTATCAAAAATTGTTATCTATGACTAACGTCGATATATCAATGATATGTAGATAATATTGACAACTTATGTCGATTATATCGATGATATGTAGATAATATCGACAACTTATGTCGAGAATATCGAGGATATGTAGATAATATCGACGTTTGCATCTTTTGTAATATATATATATATATATATATATATATATATATATATATATATATATATATATATATATATTGTTTTCGTTTAGGTTATAGGTTTAGGTTTAGGTTATAGTTTTTTTATTTAGGTTTTAGGTTAACGGTTTAAGTTAAGGTTTAGGTTTAGGTTATAGGTTTTGGGATTTGAGAATGGGCTCAGGTTTATGTTATTGGTTTTGGTTTTGGTTTTGGTTTAGGTTATAAGTTTTGGGTTTTGGTTTTGGTTTTGGTTTAGGTTATAGGTTATAGGATTTGAGAGTGGGTTCGGGTTTAGGTTATAGGTTTTGGTTTTTATTTAGGCTATAGGTTTTGATTTAGGTTATACGTTAACGGTTTAGGTTAAGGTTTAGGTTTAGGTTATAGGTTTTTGGATTTGAGAATGGGTTCGGATTTAGGTTATAGGTTTTGATTTTGGTTTAGGTTATAGATTTTGGAATTTGAGAATGGGTTTGGGTTTAGGTTATAGGTTTTGGGATTTGAGAATGGGCTTGAGTTTAGGTTATAGGTTTTGGTTTTGGTTTTGGTAATAGGTTTTGGTTTAGGTTATAGGTTATAGGTTTAGGTTTTAGTTTAGGTTTAGGTTATAGGTTATAGGTTTAGAGATTATAAGTGTAGGTTTTGGTTTAGAGATTTGAGAATACATTTAGTTTTTGGGTTTAGGTTATGGGTTTAGGTTTAAGTTATAAGAACTGAGAATAGGTTAAGGTTTAGGTTTAGGAAATCGGGTTTGAGACCAGGTTTAGGTTTGAGTTTTCAAGTTTAGGTTTAGGTTAAAGAGTTGATATTAGGATTAGGTGTAGGTTTAAGTTTAGGGATTTGAAAATACATTTAGGATATAGGTTATAAGTGTCGGTTATATGTTAAGGTTTAGGGAACTGAGAATAGGTTAAGGATTAGGTTTAGGAAATCGGGTTCAGGACCGGGTTTAGGTTTGGGTTTTCAAGTTTAGGTTTAGGTTAAGGAGTTGATATTAGGATTAGGTGTAGGTGTAGGTTTAGATTTAAGGATTTGAGAATACATTTAGGTTTTAGGTTATAAGTGTAGGTTATAGGTTTAGGTTTAAGTTAGGTTATAGGTTAAGGTTTAGGGAATTGAGAATAAGTTAAGGTTTAGGTTTAGGGATTTGAGAATACATTTAGCCCTAAAAGGGTTTTAATGGTAGACGTTCAATTCCCCACTGCCTTTTACAGTGTGGTCCACTTGATAGTTAGATCTATCTTATTTTTCGTCTCAAGCCTTAATATAAGCTCGTAAAATATATGGACAGTTTGGATATAACACATACATCATGATGGGACCCACAAAAGAAAAAAAAAACAATCAGTTTGCCCCGCTTAATTTCTATTTGAGCGGGGCAAACTAGAAATTGAGCGGGGTAAACTGAAATTATTATTTTTTTTGCTACGTTTCTTTTGTGGGTCCCATCATGATGTATGTGTTATATCCAAACCGTCCATATATGAGTGAGGCAAACTGGAAATTGAGCGGGGCAAACTAGAAATTGAGCGGGGCAAACTGAAAATTGTGCGGGGCAAACTGAAAATTGAGCGAGACAAACTAGAAATTGAGCAGGGCAAACTGAAATTATTTTTTTTTACTATGTTGCTTTTGTGGGTCCCATCATGATGTATGTGTTATATCCAAACCGTCCATATATGAGCGGGGCAAATTGGAAATTAAGCGGGGCAAACTGAAAATTAAGCGGGGCAAATTAGGAATTGAGCGGGGCAAACTGAATTTTTTTTTTATTTGCTATGTTGCTTTTGTGGGTCCCATCATGATGTATGTGTTATATCCAAACCGTCCATATATGAGCGGGGCAAACTGAAAATTGAACAGGCAAACTGAAAATTAAGCGGGGCAAATTAGAAATTGAGCGGGGCAAACTGAAAATTGAGCGGGGCAAACTAGAAATTGAGCGGGGCAAACTGAATTATTATTATTATTATTTTGCTATGTTGCTTTTGTGGGTCCTATCATGATGTATGTGTTATATCCAAACCGTCCATATATGAGCGGGGCAAATTGGAAATTGAGCGGGGCAAACTGAAAATTAAACGGGGCAAATTAGAAATTGAGCGGGGCAAACTGAAAATTGAGCGGGGCAAACTAGAAATTGAGCGGGACAAACTGATTTTTTTTTTTTTGCTATGTTGCTTTTGTGGGTCTCATCATGATGTATGTGTTATATCCAAACCGTCCATATATGAGCAGGGCAAACTGAAAATTGAGCAGGGCAAACTGAAAATTAAGCGGGGCAAACTAGAAATTGAGCGAGGAAAACTGAATTTTTTTTTTGAGATTTAATAATGGGTTCGGGTTTAGGTTATAGGTTTTGGTATTGGTTTAGGTTATAGGTTTTGGTTAAGATTATAGGTTATAGGTTTAGGTTTAGGTTAAGGTTAGGTTTAGGTTATAGGTTTTGTAATTTGATAATGGGTTCGGGTTTAGGTTATAGGTTTTAGTTTTGGTTTAGGTTATTGGTTATAGGTTTAAGATAAGGTTTAGGTTTAGGTTTAGGTTATAGGTTTTGAGATTTGAGAATGGGATCGGATTTAGGTTATAGGTTTTGGTATTGGTTTAGGTTACAAGTTTTGGTTAAGGTTATAGGTTATAGTTTTAGGTTTAGGTTTAGGTTAGGTTTAGGTTATAGGTTTTGGGATTTGATAATGGGTTTGGGTTTAGGTTATAGGTTTTGGTTTTGATTTAGGTTATAGGTTATAAGTTTAGGATAAGGTGTAGGTTTAGGTTTAGGTTATAGGTTTTGAGATTTGAGAATGGGTTTGGGTTTAGGTCATAGATTTTGGTTTTGGTTTAGGTTATAGGTTTTGGGATTTGGGAATGGGTTCAGGTTTAGGTTATAGGTTTTGGTTTTGATTTTGGTTTAGGTTTTGGTTAAGGTTATAGGTTATAGGTTTAGGTCTAGGTTTAGGTTAGGTTTAGGTTATAGATTTTGAGATTTAGAAATAGTTTTAGGTTATAAGTATAGAACTCCCAATTTCCTAACAAATACAACCCTTTTGATCATTTCTTCACATGTACACTTCCGAAAAGGATATTATGTGGACTAGATTAGAAGGATCAGTCATCCTAAATTAGGATGCATTTTTTGTCTCAAATATTCACTTGTAGCATACTATATCTCAACGGATTGACATAACTTTTTTTACCGTGTGTACATTCCCATAGTGATGGTGCTTTTATAAAATCAAACTTCGTTGTTCAACATCTATTTCATAACCATTTTTGCTAGGGACCACATGTTCTTCACCTACCTCTGCTTCACATTTTGTCACTTGAAGCACGAAAGAGAAGAAGTCTACAAGCAGAAGTACAGAGCAGCCACAACTCTACTTTCATTTGACGATGATGGTAAGGAAAGAGGGGAGAAGGGATTATGTGCCTCATTCTCATTCTTATTATTACTAAAATTGCACTCCATATACTCTATTTTAGTCTTGACCAGGTTTAGGTTTTCAAGTTTAGGCTTAGGTTAAGGAGTTGATATTAGAATTAGGTGTAGGTTTAGGTTTAGGGATTTGAGAATACATTTAGATTTTAGGTTACAAGTGTACAATATAGGTTTTGTTTTAAGTTAGATTATAGGTTAAGGTTTAGAGAATTGAGAATAAGTTAAGGTTTAGGTTTAGGGATTTGAGAATATATTTAGGTTTTAGGTTTAGGTTTAAGTTTTAGGTTTAGGTTTAGGTTTAAGTTTTGAGTAGGGGCAAACATGAAATTGAGTGGGGGTAAAGTAGAAAATCAGCGGGGCGAACATGAAATTAAGCGGGGAAAACATGAAATTAAGTGGGGTAAACTAGAAATTGAGCGGGAGAAACATGAAAAATGAGTGTTGGTTGTTTAATTTTGTGACGTTATCTATCATGCCATTGAGCGAAGGGAGCATTATCATTTGAGTGGGGCACACGTGAAATTCAGCAGGACAACCTGAAAATTGAGCGGGTCAAAAATAGAAATTCAGTGGGGCAAACAAGAAATTCAGCAGGAGTAACATGAAATTGAGCGGGGCAAACTAGAAAACGAGCGGGGTAAGCATGAAATTGAGTGTAGAAAACTAGGAAACGAGCGGGGTAAGCATGAAATTGAGTGGAGAAAACTAGGAAACGAGCGGGGTAAGCATGAAATTGAGTGGAGAAAACTAGGAAATGAGCAGGTCAAGCATAAAATTGAGCGGGGCAAACATGAAATTGAGCAGGGCAGACTAGAAAATGAGCGAAAAAAATTTAAATTTTGAGTGGGGGAAACTTGAATTGATGGATTTAAATGATGGATATCCAATCACTATTATTTTCTTGTAGCATAGTACATCTAAGATTTATATCCCTCTTATTTTTAGGATGAAGCCCTGAAATGATCTTTACAAATGAATGAACGGAATGAATGAAACACATACATCATGGTGGGGCCCACAGAGCACTGACCACTAGCCACGGGGCTGGTGTCAGGGGGAGTAGCCAATCCGTTTCCTATACTACATACATTTAATGTGGGCTCAACTGATGCGTGATTTCTTTCCTAGATTGACCATTTTCGAAAGAAGACAAAATGTTGATAAGGAGGGCCCATAAAATGAGTTTTTTTCATCTTTCTCGTGAAACCGGAGGGTGAAAAGGGAGGTGAAAGTAACGTGAAAGCAGCAGTGGAAAGGGAGATGAAAATCAAACAGTGAAAGTAGAGAGAAAAAGTGGACAGTAGTGAAAAGGAGGGGTATTTTCGTCCTGGAATTGGGTCTCCGCACATGGAGGTCTAAGTTGCAAAAGTAATTTTGTATTCTTTCATAAAAATAGTTGGATAAAAGGTGGGCAAACTAGATTTTGACAGTGGGGTCAATTTCATGTTTGCCCTGCTCAATTTTCAGTTTGCCCCGCTCAATTTTCAGTTTGCCCCACTCAATTTCTAGTTTGCCCCGCTTAATTTTCAGTTTGCCCCGCTAAATTTTCAGTTTGCCCCGCTTATATATGGACGGTTTGGATATAACACATACATCATGATGGGACTCACAAAAGCAACATATAAAAAAAAATAATTTCAGTTTGTCCCGCTCAATTGAGCGGGGCAAACTGGAAATTGAGCGGGGCAAACTAGAAATTGAGCGGGGCAAACTGAAATTATTATTTTTTTACTTTCGTGGATCCTATCATTATGTATGTGTTATATCCAAACCGTCCATATATTTTACGAGCTCATATTAAGGCTTGAGGTCAAAAATAAGATAGATCTAACTATCAAGTGGACCACACTGTAAAAGGCAGTGGGGAATTGAACGTCTACCATTGAAACCCTTTTAGGGGTTACAGAAGTTTTGGATCATTATGAAAAAATTTTTCCTCTTCATCTAGGTCTTTTTGACCCTATGAATGAACTTAGATGGGGAGGATTTCTCACAAACATTACAGTGGGCCCCCTAAAGGTTTTTAATGGTTGACGCTCATTCAACACTATTTCCTGTAATGTGGTACACTTGAGATTTGGATATATCTCATTTTTGGTCTCATGCCATAAAATGATCTTGAAAAATATATGGACGGCATGGATGAAAAGCACACATCAAGGTGGGGCCCACATATGGACGGCTGGTGGCAGGCAGAGTACCCAATCCGTTTCCTTGAAAGGAGGGGTATTTTCATTGAAAGGAGGGGTATTTTCATCCTGAAATTTTGAATCCGCACGTGCGGGTCTAAGTTGCAAAGCAAAGTTTGTATTCCTCCATAAAAATAGCTGGCTAAAAGGTGGGGTCCACAGTCCTAAATTTCTCAAAAAACATCACTGATACACATGGCAGGGATTGTCCTCTGTTGTCATGGGATTAAATTAATGTCATGCTTTGTTGATAGTACGGTGGTATATTGAATGGATATACCCACCATCATTTGAAATTATTGAGAATAACACACATGTGTTATATCTAAACCGTTCATTTGTTTTGTAACCTCATTTTATGGCATGGGACTAAAAATGAGGTAGATCCAAAACTTATGTAGCCCCAAAGAAGTTTTCAACGGTAAGTATTCAATCCCTGTTACTTTCTATGGTGGAGTCCACTTGAGCTTTAGATTTACCTGATTTTTTGGCCCATGCTCTAAAATAATCTCAATAAATGGGTGGACGGTGTGGATATAGTCCACACATCATGTTGGGAGCTACACAACTTCCCAAACATTGAGTGAAATTGGCACGAGAATCAATGCAATTCCATTTAATGTAATTCAAAGCTTTTCCATTCATTCCAAACATGGAATGGAATTGGCATAGGATCAGATGAATCCCATCCCACCTAATCTCTTCTAATTCCACAGCCCAAACTGACCCTTAGAGAAGAGAATCGAGTCAAGGTGTACTGAGTGAGTGTTGACACGACTCGACTTGGCTTTGAAATAGACCTGACTTTAACTCGATTGAACTCGGTACCGAGTCCAACATACCTAACCCAATCCGAGTCCAAGTCTGAGACCTAGACTAACCTGGACTAAGTCCAACCCAGTCACAGATACCGAATCGGGTCAGGTGCGGTAAGTATCTGCGAGCTGAAATCACAACTCAGAACGTTGTTACACCTGCTAAAATTGTAGCCTCTCCATCAACTACATGGCATCTCATATTAAAAACATCAAATCTAGGTATTTTTATATGTATGAATAGGGTTTTGGATTGAGTTGAGTCAGTATCAAGTCAGATTTCAGGTCGAATCAAGTTATTGGGTGACCCAACCTCGACTCTATTTGAGTTCGATTGAACGAAGTCTACTTGGTTTAAAACGACTCACCCACTAAGTTCAAGTTGAGTCGGGTCTGAATGAATTGGATTAGTAGAGTCTGTAGAGTCAATTCATCCCGTGCATAGCTCTAGTTGGATTCTATATCTCATTTTTCACGCATAGTTGTAAGATTCAGGCTTTGGGCGTGAGAACTAAAAAGGGATGGGGCTAGGTTGGGCCAATCTTGATTTGTATCATATGTGAAATCCACTCTGACCATATGGTGTGTGAGGGAGATTTACCTATAAAAATAAAAACTCAGCTCGTGATTCTATGGACGCTGGAGGGTGGATTTCCCGGGGGATAGGAGATTGACTCTCCTTTTTCAACTATTACCTCACTCAAGGGCTTTCGTTTGGGGGTAAGAGGGTGTAATATTTGACCAGAGTCACCACTAATTAATTATTACAATCCTACAGTTGGTTAGACCCTTTAGAAATGCTTAAGATCAAGAACTCGAAGAACCTTAACCCTAAGATGACTCATGAGTTTACGTTCCACAGATTCTAAGTAAGGGACCACGGTTATAAAGAGGGAAGGTATTAGGCACACAGTCTGCCCATACAAATGTATAGTCTTTACTTTAAAAGATCTGACTAATTTCTGAGGAATGAGATTAGTTCTCATGTGCAGAGAATGTACTGCGATGCAATGGTAATGATAATTGATCGATTGGAATTTTTTATGGTCAAGATTTAATTATGTCGCCAAGCCGCAGAGCATACGTTCGAAATATTAATCTAGTGCATGGTATAAAATATATAGAAATATGATGTATGAGATACTTGATATTGTATTGATGCTTATGATAAAATGACGGCCAACTGGCTAAGGTTTTGGGTAGGCCAATTCTGATTATATCGACAAGCCTCATAGCATATGCCCGTCAATCAGATGTGAGAAAAAGATAAAATGCAATGTAATGTTGATATATATGAGAAGCAGAGAGGTTGAAAAGGAAATGAATGTTGCACAATGCTAATACTCTGATTTGATGAAACTGATTGAGGCTTGAACGGATCAATAATTGATAGTATCGCAAGGGTAGACGAATGACTCAAATTTAAACTTGGATGGCTCAAGAAGTTTCAACTCTAGCTAAGATAGGCTAAACCAGGGTTAGATTCTCTCTCACTCTCATTCTCCTTGGTGGAGGAGTGGATCACGATCTGCTGGATGTAATGGGGGACTCCTTCTGAATTCTTGATGCTTGAAATGAGAAGGGGATGGGGCTATTTATAACCTCCAAACATGGTTTTCTTGTAATTCATGGTGATCATAATGGCAAAAGATGGTTGAAGGTATATGAATAGATATTGTCACATGACATAATCTTATGGGTTGGATGAGGTGGTAAAAGGATAATTTTAGATAAGAAAATGAGCATCGAAGTAAATATACATCAACGGCACACTTAGGGTTTGAAAAAGGACGCTTCCATATGCTTGAGAGATGATGTCCCAAAGAGGGAGAGTATCATGTGACCGGCGACAACCATGGTGTCGCTGGTCCCTACTTGGACTCCCTGCTTTGGCAAGTTACCTCATCCAAGCACATGAAGGCTTTGTCGTAAGGGTTGTTGTTTTAAGATTTTGTCTGTTTCTTCGATTGGGCTTGCTTTTGGGCTTAGGTTTGGGCTTGACTAGGTGAGTTGACTGAATTATTAGATTAGGTAGGTTGACGGGGTGAGTTGACTCAGCAAGTTGAGTAGGTGAGTTAACTCAAGGCTTTAGGGTTTTTAAGTTATAGGGTTTAGGATTAAGCTGACTAGGTTGACTAGGTTAAATGGGCTAGCTAAGTTGAGTTTTGGGCTTAAGATTGGAGTTTATAAGATTTAAGCTTATGTGGTTAGGGTTTAGGCTTCTAGGATTTGGGTTTAGGATTGGGGTTTGCTTGACCATCCATTAATTCAAACTCAATTAGTTTATCAACTTGGGGTGAGATGTCTACATATTCACATGGGACATATAAGTGAAATCATTATTAACTGGGACAACCACCATCTAAACTATTTAACTTGGTATGGCCCACATAAATAAGGTATGTGCTTACTTTTTTAGTCTCAGAGAGAAAATTTTCATGATTTAACTAATGGTTGGAGTGGGTTTCGTATAACCAAAACAATGGACTCCATAAAAATCAATGGTAGAGTTCCCTCTCCTAAGTATTTTCTTTAATATGGCCCTACCTTAATCACTCTTCAGCCTGGATAATGCAATGGAAGATCCACATAGATTGTATATAAACATCAAGGTAGGCCCCGTAATATTCAATAGTTAAGAGTACCCACATCCAGTGGTTCTCCTAATTTGGCTTACCTAAATCATAAATCCACCTAATTTAGCCTGACAACTAAATTTCTATTGCCCACGTAATGATTGGATTATAAATTTGGGCCGTTGGAGTAGGTTTTTTTTTTGTTAGTTTGTTAGTACACTTCATCGACAGTTCACACTTCACTATGAGCCAATCCCACTAGGGATTGACACCAGGACCTCAGTGTTGAAGCGAGGTATCTTTCACTTAGTATACCACTTGAGCTATGGGTGGGGGTGTAACAACCCACTTTCTTATATAAAAATAGTAGACTATTAATTATAAAAAAAATAATATTTTATATCCTTCATATGCTTATAAGGGACCCTACTAAATTAACAAAATCAAAATTTATTATACACGTGTGCATTACTTGAATATATCACACGTGTACAATTTTTTTAATTATACCATTTTCTTTGAAAACAAGTCTCCTCCTACTCTCTCATTTTTTAATGCCATCTCTCCAGTATTATGCATTCTCTCTCTCCCTCTACCTGTAGAAGCTTCCAAAAGTTCGGTGAGGCCGACTGTAAGGTTTATGATAAACCTATTTCATTTATCAGTTTTGCTGGATCATGTTGGGACATGGACTTAACAATGAAATAAATCCAAAACTCGAGTGAGCTGCATGATGGGAAAAAGTGAGGAGTTGCTAATATTTTTAAAATTTTCAGTTCATCCCAGTAGGAATGATCTTACCAACAGTATGGATGGAATATAAATATCACGGTGAACCTAAGGTGGTTTCAACGGTAGGAATTCTCCTACCTACTTTTTCCATTGGTGTGGCCAACATGAGTTTTGGATCTACCTTATTTTTTAGCTCATTTACCGAAATGATCTTTAAAAAACGAGTGGATGGGGTGGATTTGTGACAAACATCACGATGGACCCCACCGGACGTCCCCTCCAAGGAAGTTCCTTCGGACAGCTTTAACTGGGAATCCGTGGAAATGGATTAGCCCCGCGCGTGTAGGAACGCCGATCGGGTACTAACCCCACTCGTCCCTGGCTAGAAACGGTCAGGGCTCTGAGGGGCCATCGTGATGTACGTTTTTTATATATCCACACCGTCCATCTATTTTTTCATATCATTTAAGTATGTAATCCTAAAAATAAAGAAAATATAACTTCAGATAGACCACACCATTGGAAGCTGTGATGATAATGACACCTGCCATTGCAACTCTCGTAGGCCACTTATTTATTTTTATCTGCTTAATTTTCGAACCCATGCCCTAAAGTATCTATTAAAACAGATGGATGACGTTGATATACAATACATTTATCAAGGTGGGCCCCACGGTTAGTGATGCACCATGTGTGGTGAGGTCCCGGCGGCACTTAATCTGCTCACAAAGCATCAGTAGAGTGTCTCTAGTATAGATCAAGTTCATAATGCATCGACGTGGCGAAGTTTTGTAAGCCCCACCATAATGTATGTGTTATATCCACACCGTCTATTTAGTTTTTCAGATCATTTTATGATATGAGCCCACAATTGAGGTAAATCCAAAGCTCAAGTGGACCGTGGGGATTGAAAACCTACCATTGAAAACTTCTTGGGTGTATAGAAGTTTTGGATCAAGCTGATATTTGTGTTTTCCCTTAATCCAAGCTTTTGGGATATTATGAACAGGTTGGATGGCAAATAAATACAATGATGGGCCTTAGGAAAGTTTTAATAGTGGGTGTTCATGTCCATTATTTCTGGTGGCCTGGTCCACTTGAGATTTAGATCTGCCTCATGTTTAGGTAACTTGCACTAAATGATATGTAAAAACTGACAAACAGAGCAGATATACAAAGCATACATCATGGTGGGCCCATGGTCAGGGAAACACTAGCCACCAACTGCTTATTCGAATCATAAATAGTTTGAAAGGGGCCCACCTTTCATTTTTTTTAAAAAGGGGAACACCGTGATGTGTTCCAGAGATCCACTCCGATCATTAGATATGTAATCTAATGTTGGGTTTGAAGCCAAAGAATCAGGCTAATTTATGATTTAAGTGGGCCACACCAATTGAAATAATTAGGAGAGACATCTACCCTTGATTTTTATAGGGCACACCATAATGAAAATGAAAAATCCCCTGCAACCATTAGCTTCCACACCAAAATTTAAACCATAAGACCCAAAAATCATGCCCATAAATGATTCAAGTAGGTCACACCAAGGAAAAAGGTTTGGCGGGCAAGCTTTCTATCAATACCTTTTCCAATTATATGGTTAATGTGAGCGGATGAGGCTGATTTTTTATTTTTTTTTTCCAGTGGGTCTAACATAAGGTAACTCACCAAATGATAATGTGGATTTCACATTTAACACTATGGTGGGGCGCACCCAAGCAAGCACCTTTTGTTTTTTTTATCAATTGAAATTAACTTTGGAATATAAAAGTTTTACCATTAAGATGCTCGCACACAACTAGTTGGACGTCCAACTAGCTGGCTAATTTCAAGGCTATTTAATGCAATTAAATGTCCAATATTAATGTTTAATCCACCCCAACCATCAAGTGTGGAACCACATTTTAGTCCTAGGGTCCAAAAATCAGACCAGACTATGGTTCAGGTAGACTATATATTGGATATAGTGTACATAGAAATCACGCCCTAAAAACTTTTTCCCATGGTGTAGCCTACTTCAATCACGTATGGATCTACGTTTTGGGCTTCAAGAATAGATTTTTGTTTGGAATTTAATAGATGGAGTGGATTTTACATGTTCATCACGGTGGGCCCTATAGAAATCAACGGTGGATGTCTCCCTTCCAACAGTTTCCACTGGTATGGTATATTTGAATAACGGATCAACCTCATTTTTTTCTACTAGGCCCAGCATAGGGTTCCACATCTAACGGTCTGAATGGATCACACGTGCACATTAAAGTGGATCCTGTGAAAAATAAAGGGCGGCTTCCTTCTCACATTGATTGCTGAGCTTGTTCTGTGCCCAAAAAGCCTCCAGACGTATGGTAGTCCCTTGTTAACGTCGTGGCTAAGTGTTGTGGGCCCCACCATTATATATGTGTTATATCCAGACTGTCTATCTACTTTTTCATATCATTTTAGTGTACGAGCTCAAAAACGAGGTAGATCAAAAGCTCAAATGGACCACACCACATAAAGCAATGGGGATTGAACACCTACCATTGGAAATGTTTTGGGCCCAACAAAAGTTTTGAATCGAGCTTATGTTTGTGTTTTCTCTTCATTCCTGTCTGTTTGACCTTATGAACAGATTTAATGGAAAATAAAGATCATGATAGACCATAGGAAGGTTTTAACAGCGGGAGTCACTGTCTCCAATGCTTTATATGGTGTGGTCCACTTGATTTTGGAGCTGTCCATTTTTTGGATTTGTTACAGAAATCATCTATAAAAATGGATGGACGGTGTAGATATAACATATAGATCATAGTGGGGCCCAAGGAACTTTGTCGCGTCAACACGGTACCCAAAAGGTTCTAGTACACAATCCACACGATCCGAGTCAGGTGTAACCTCCGTAAGACTCTAGTAGGTTTTCCTTGACCGTGGGGCCACCTCGATGCATGTGGTTTTTATCCACACCGTCCATCAGGTTTTCCGACTTAGTTTAGGTAATGGTCCAAAAAAGGACATAGATCCAAATCTCATGTGAACCACAACACGGGAAGACTTCCTGGGGCCACAAAAGTTGGATCAAGCTGATATTTATGTTCTCTCTTTATCCAAGTGTGTGACCTTGTCAACGGGTTAGGTGGAAAGTAAAAATTATTGTGGGCCCAAAAAAGTTTTGAATGTTGAGCATTCAATATCCACTATTTGTTATGATGTGGTTCATTCGTTATTTGGATTTGTGTCATTTTTAGACCGTACATTAGAATGATGTGTAAAAACTGATGAATGGAGTGGATATGTTGTGCATGTATGGATGTACTTGGTTATTAATAAGAAGCTCGGACAATTAATTGTGATAATAAAAGTATGATCAATTTAACGAAAAATTCAATTTACCATTATAATAATAAACATATTATTATTCATCATTATTTTATCTAATAAGTATTCGAGGAATGCGGTGTCACTCTCGAAAAGATCCACATAAGTGTGAATCCAATGGACATGTTGTCGAAGGTAGTTCCCATAGAGAATTTTGATTCTGTTCAACTTATCTGAATTTGGCGAAAGGTCGATGAAGGCAAAGTGTGCCTAAGAAGCGATAACAATAGAGAAGCTATGACGAAGGCAAATTAGAGATGGAGTTGTGGTTCATGGATGGAGATTGAAGCCATTGTGGATATTGTATGAGTTATTTTAAATCTATATATGAAATAAGTGTTCGATCAATTAACTACCCTAGTTGATCAATCAGGCTAGCCTCAAATTATATAGATTGGTCTTTACACATTTGTGGACGGTCTCAATTTGAAAGATCTACATAATTCAAAAAATACATGTAAAATCTCTATACAATTTTGAGCATATTTGATTACTTGAACATGTATGTTCAATCGATCAATGCTTAAATTGATGGCACACGTAATTTTATGTAATTGCATGAATTATTTCATATTCCTGGTACAACACTATACATATGGTTGTAATTATTAGATTAAGTTATTCCAATCAAGAGTTAAACATTTCTAAAGTTAAGAGATGAGAAAAGAGGGTTTTTTATTATTGTAAGTAATTATATTTCTTATACTTTTGATTTCATAGTGAATTTTTTCTACAAAGATTTTTTCACATAAATTTTATGTGTACTTGTGATTACTTTGTTTATGTTTGTTCAAATTTTATATGACCTGAATTTTAAATTTATTTACATAGACGTTGAAAAAAATAAATCCCTAGCTCCCGGATAAGAAGATGATCTCATCCTAAAAGACCAAACCTTCTTTAACACGGTAAACAATAACGTGAGAGATGAACAATAATAGAGAAATCCATTCTCAAATCTGAACAATGATCTAAATCATTCTCTAAGATGATTGGCATATGGCTTGCCAATCAATTGATCTAAAATATCCATTGAATCCAGCACCGATGGGTTCTATAGCCATCCTTTTTGCAAGCCATGGATTGCTACGATTGCAAAAAAAATAAAAATAAAAATAATAAATAAATAAATAAAATGTTTCTTTAAAATCATAATATATCCATGATGGTGTCTAACAAATGGACGGATCGAATTGTTGATGGGAACTAAAATTTTGTGTAAATGATCTTGACCGTCCATATTAACGACCATTAATTAAATGCTTAATATTGGTCAGATTGGTGCGATGGTTGCATGGTTGCCTATGAAATGTACTTTAGACCAAACAGCCTATAATAATGAATTGGACAGTCCAAGTGTCACAAAGCAACTAGGAGCACTGTAACTTAGCTGATAGAACCCAGGAGCACTATTATTTAAGTATGCATTATGGTATTTTAATACGATGGTAAGTGGGTTTAGCTTGCCTAATTCCACACGCATGTGGGGCACACCCCATCCACTTGCAATCGAGATAAGAGTTTTTTATCTTGTTTGAAATGATGCGTGGATTTCACTCTTCAGATGGACCATCATCTACAAAGTAAACCTTCAAAACAGGCTTCTTCTTTTTTTAAACCTTTCTATAAAGAGGAATTCATTACTTCTCTTTTTCCATGCACGGGTGCATATGGACCGTGTGGACCCGATGGGTCATTGGACAAAGACCACCAGGACCTGGCTAGAGACGGACGGTCCTGTCAGGGCTCTGTGGGGCCCACCGTGATGTATATGTTTTGTCCACTTCATCGATCCATTTCAAAAAGAAGGTGGAGTGGAGGATCAAGTGGACCGCACCACAGGAAACAGTGAGGATTGAATTCCTACCGTTGAAATCTTCCTAGGGCCCACTGCGATGTTTGTTTGCCATCCAACCTGTTCATGAGGTCACATAGACCTGTACGAAGGGAAAACATAAATATCGATCCAAAACTTCTGTTTCCCCCGAGAAGTTATCAACCGCACCCTAAAATAACCTGTCAAAATGGATGGACGACGTGGATAAAACATATACATCATGGTGGGACCCACAGAGGTCCCACTGGGGTAGTGCCCAATCCGGGCCTGTTGGACAACCGAATCTAGATATCAATTTCGAACCATGTTGAGCCAAAAGTTCGGCCGATTTGGGTCCTCCTTTAAAGTCGAATCTTTCACAGCACGAGGTCAAGCCCACATGGACCAGACTCAGGCCTGAATTTCCAGCACCAAAAACAAATGGGTCAGATGGGTTCGCGTCTAGAACATTTTCTATTCAAGAATGGGCCGGAGACTGAATCTGGGCCTGTTTGAAATTTTCCATGTGCTATTATTGGGCCTAAATTCAAGCCCATGGCCCATATGGTCTGGATTTTCACGCCCAGATTGGCTAACTGGCCTGTAATGAGACCAGCTGGTTGACAGTCCCATGAGCAAAAATCATCCAAAAATCTGAATATGATTGACCGAAAATACATTTGTCATGCTTGGGCATGTACATTTAATCGGCTTAAAGGGATAGGCCCATTCCAATCACGTCCTCTCAAGCCTTTAGGTGGGGCCCATGTTGTTTATCCTGGCCCACTTGACTGAACTTGCCCACATAGCCCTTTTATCTAAGGAGGTGACCTTTTTGTTTTTACTTTTAACAATTGGGACCCATGGATCAGTGATCCAAACAGTTAGTGCTACGATCTTACATCAACGATCCACAATCAATAAATAAATAAATAAGGCCAGATATTGTACGGTTAGGATCTTCGAAGCGGGAGGGTATTTCGTACATGAGCCATCCATGGTATCAATGGTTAGGATCACCTAACCATGGCCCCACTTGTACAAAATGAAAACACACAATCTTTTGGAGAGAAAAGAAGATGGAGATTGATGGTGAATGTTCTTGCATGCCCAGCCCTTGTCTTGATTCCTGTGGGCCCAAGAAAGTTAAACTAGGCCCATGTAAGATCCAAACCTTCTGGTGAGCCATACCTAAATATCTGGCCTGTTAATGAATGGGCCACCCAGATTAAGTTCTTCAATAGAAATCTGTATGGTAAAAGGTTCAAGTCGACTCAGACTCAAATGGACCTAATCTGAGTTATCCAGCCATTCTGGTAATCCAGGAAATTCATAGAATCCTCAAGGTTAATGTTTGTTAGCTCTGGTCCATCCATTAGGTGGGCCACAAGGTTGCGACGAAATGGACGGATAACATTTAATCAAGAATAGCCACATGCTTCTCACTGGATGAAATGTGGCCCCATTATCATGTTTGGTGAGTTTATATATGTGACAGGTTCCCAAATAATGACATATGATGCCATGTGTAATTTGTACAAGTGGGCCCATGATCCATATCGTTCATTTTATTAGTCCACCATAGATGGCCTATGGATCATAGTCACTAGAAATTCCTATCCTTAACGGGTACCTGAAGCCGTGGAGACCCAAGACCCGATTCAATCGGATCTAAATCCAAATTTCAGCCCAATCAAATGATCAGCTTAGTTTCTGGTAGATATGATCAGAGAGCTTCGCTAAGCCCACACGCGTGTGCAATACAGCTCATGTAGCATGGCACGCAGGTTTGAGACCCAATCCATCGGTCTGATTGGTCCATGTTTTCGCAAAAATTAATCTGGTCGATTCAGCAGGTGGGCCCCTGATGTAGAGCAGGTCGCAGACACTTTCGTGGCCAAGATGGATCAGAAAAGGCCCGATTGGAGACAGATGTGATCCGGTCTATCAGGACTTAAAACAAGCGTACCTCACAAGCCGGAATGAGTTATCGGGGATATCATATATGATTTCAGGATAGGACGAGCTAATTTAACCACTCAACCCATCAGGCGAGTTTGTGCACACCAAATTTGCGAAATACTACCATTTTGACAGTTGAATCCCTGTTTTAACTTCCCTTTTACTATTCATAATAAGTTCTAATTAGATTATAATTGGGGCCTTTAAGAGTTGCGCCCAACATTAAAAGTGCTTAGAGCAATTAAGAGAATACTTACTATTTTTGGCCGAAAATCATGCCCACTACTAGGAATCACCTATAAATAGTTTACTATTTATAATAAGTCAGGAATTTTAGTTGTAGTTTAATTCCGAAACATGCTTAACATCCCCAACTCGTTGACTGAGATATCAATCAAATTACAAATTTTATAGAATTTACTTCTATATTTCTTACTTTTTTTCAAAAGTTTGATTGGTTTGAATACTTCAGCTAAGATTTTCACAACCGTGCAAATTATTCAAACCCGACAGACAATACTTGATTTCCTTAGTCGGGTCGGATAGTCACAAAGGTGCACCAATACCCGACCCGTATACCACCCAACTAAATTCTCACCTGAAAAAAACAAGCCATTTAATAGCTTCGGGTACCCCTATATGGGGCATTGTTAGTACATGGATCATCGACAGTGGGCCCACCAATATCAACCGTCTGGATCATTGAAAGATGGGGCCCAACTGCACAAACTCACTTACCCGCCGGACCACTGTACAATAGTTCCCCAATTAATAACGCGTATGCATTCTTGTGAAGGGTGACTATACATGTGATATTCTTAAAGCCGAGTTTCAAGAGCAAGGGCTCGTGTAAATATTAAAACTCCAACCTGCATCTCCCCCAGAGAGAAAGAGAGAGGCTATCACATGACTTTAATGAGAAAAACTTCGATGCTCTGGATGAGTGGGATGGATGATACGCGGCACTTAGAAATTGCTTCAGCCAGTATACCAAGTTCACCAAAATAAACCGTCCAACTTATGGGTATCATTTTAGATGTAACTTGAATTAAAAAATTAGGTCTATTTGATTATCTAACTATTGGATTGGTAGGCATTTTCGAACTGTTAAAAATGAAAAATAAAAATAAAAATCCAACGGTCCTATTTCAGCCAAAAAGTGTGCACGAATTCAGAGGGTTGAGATTGTTCAATCACTCTAATTTTGAAAGCGTGGCTTACCGATAGTGGTTTGAAACTGTAGCTGGTTTAATTTGAGTTAATGTATGCGAGCCACATAATATCTAAGTAGCCTGTGTATCAAGCCTCCCACTCTGCCAGAGTAAATAATTCGAGCCAGAGTAAATAATTGGATAACTTTGAGGTTGCATTGATTTCAATTGTGCATGCGTTTGTGTATTTCGAATGATGCCGAGGTGAGGAGAAGACGCATGGGAAAGCATACTCATCTGTTTTCCAAGGCTTTGCTGGTAAGCGAAGTAAGACCACGTGGTCCACTCACCATTTTTAGTGGACCAAAATAGCCTTTGTTGCATGCATGTATGGCCCACTTTAAAAAATTTATAATGCAATATTAAAAGAAAAAAAATAATTACTGTATATATACTGAATTAAACTGATTTTTACAACACCTTAAATTTTATTATATATAGAGAGAACCTTGTTGAACGGGTAAGATGTTATAGGAACATTATCGCGGGCCCCACAAACAAACACTATGGTGGGCCTTGTTGTGTGTGATCAGATATCTTCGTGAAATGCTTATGTACACATGTAAGTGAAGAAACATAAGTGTCATTTCTCATTCTCTGCGATTTTTTAGTAACGGAATTTCTTAGGAAATTTCTGGCTGAAAATTTTTTAAGAAAAATAAAAATTATTATTTTGGTAAACAATTTCTTTAATATTTTTTGCTTTTCTTGATTTAATATCACCACACGATAGTTTAAAATTTGCCCAAGTTTTTCAAAATCTTGTGATAATCAGTTAAAGTATTTATTTCCATATTTTCAAAATCTCAGTGATATTTGTAATAGTTTTTGCAAATATTACATTTTTGGGAAATGGATTAATATCATCAGCACTAAGTGGGCCACTCTGTAGGATATTCACATCATTTTGTTCCCTCCATTTTTTAGCCGTTCTTTTGGGGTCATGAAAATTCAAGACTAAGCAACAACCCCACATCCATTCCTCTATAAAACCCCCATCCAAAGGACTCTAAACAACTTCAAACCCACACTCCTACTCTTTCCAAAACATCTAGTCCATGTACTGGAAAATGGCACTTGTGACCATGTCCTTTTACTTCTTCCTACTCATCTCTTCAGTCTCCTTTCTCTCCATGGTCCAAGCCCAGGACTCTGAGACTCAGCCCAGAAGCCATGGCCTGGGTCAGGAGAACCCCGTCTCGCTCTCCCCAGCGGCTTTCGAATTCTTCCACCCGGATTCTCCAACTCCTAGTGTTAACATCCCATGCGCTGAGTCTGATTGTGCACCATTGCCAATGTCTATGTTCTCGAGCGCATCCGTCAAGGCACGGGCCGCCCAAGTGCAGGAAACTTCGCGGTCGGCTCCCCGACCAAATGGTGGTAGAGTCAGAGCAGGTGGGATGGCTGGCATTGTGTTCGGGACCGTCTTGATCGTGCTTCTAGCAATGGCAGTCTACTATGTAGCGGTCACCCGTCGAACGAATATGAGCCGGGCCACTACCGTTCAGCCTGATGTGTAATGGGAACATTCTGTGTGGCCCACTAGTTGGTTCACACATGCTTTCATTTTCACTTTTTATCTTTTTCTTAATGTTGGTGTGTAAGATATCTTCAATTAGTGAGTGATCATATGGCCTTTTATGAAAAACTCAAATCTCATGCAAGGAGGGAGGGAGGGAGGGAGGGAGAGAGAGAGAGAGAGAGAGAGAGAGGTAATAATTTAAGTTTGATACAGCTTAAGAAGAGTGAAATTAGAAGTAATGCATTTCACTATACGACTACCATTTCATGTACTAAACATGATTAGTTCATATCTATATCAACACATAGGCAGCTAGGGGGGGCAATGGGTTGGGTTGGCCCATGGGTCAACTGGCCTGACCTTGTTTTGAGATGGGTTCAGGCCAAGTTAAATGGGTAGTGAGTCGGGCTTGAAATGTACCCTGATTTAAGTAAATGGGTTAGGCTTGTGTTGAACCCTATCCAAAATAACTCACCCATGTAGGCTATCAACAGGTCTGACTAGATGACCCAACTGACTAATCTCAAAACCCAAAACAAAATAAAGAAACAAAGTATAGATGATTTTTTATTATTATTATTATTTTTTTAACGCACGCACACACACCCCACACACTCACACTGTAGTGGAATTTCACCGCCTATGGGTACTCAACCCTTGACCAGGTGTTGAAACTCTTGAGAATCTACCACCCGACCAAGAGTAAGGACCCATAGATGATTTATTTATGCATGTATGCATTCATTGCGCATGGCTGCCTTATGGTCTATTCTTAAACTTGAGTTGGGTCTGGGTGGGTCAGGTCAATTGAGACTGACTCAATTACATTTGACCTTGGGCTTAGCCATGGAGTAATGGGTCATGGGTCAGGTTTGATCTAAGATTCTTGACCTATTTATCCGGACCCTGACCCAACCCAAACCCATTGCCACCCTTGTTGAGAGCTGCCTAAGCTTGATTTCTTGGATATGTGGTCAAGACAACAACAGCTGTAAGCTCATAAGTCACTTTCAAGTGCAATTAAAAGAGAGTGGTAATTTAACACGTGAAGATCAGGTCTTTCAATGTCTTGCTTTTAGACCTGTACACCGTCAATTTAGCTCGGTCGACTCACATAGGCTCGAAATTGGATTCATACTCTGTCGTCTTTTGAGCTCGGAAAAATTTCAAGCCGAGTTCTAGGAGCTCAACTCAATTCAAATTGAACCTCAACTTGAAGTGACTTGGATGATAACTAGAATGGAAAAAAGAGGAATACCAATGCATTTGGAATAAACGATTGATCTCTATCAATGGACCTGCTAAAGACCCAAACCATTGAGTAGTTAGCACAGGTGTCATGGAGAGATATGTTTTTATATCTCGCATTGATTATTTTGATATTGATGCTGCTCTTTTGAGTGTTTGATGAAATGACTCAACGAAGTATTGTTTCGAGTGCATACATTGTTCGTGGGATCAGGTAGTGGCGATGAAGAAATAGATACAAAACAAATCACTATAAAAAAAAAAAAATCACATTATAAAACTATCCTCGTATCTTGATTTTAATGATGCCCACTGAATGTTTGATGAAATACCTATCAATTGTTGTTATGATTTCGTATTATATGAGAAACTGAAGATAGGTGTTTGAGAAAATACTGTATAAGCTTGTACTTAGTTCAAATTGGCCTGCGCTATTGGTTAAACCGAGCCGAACTAGCAATACAGGCTCAAGGACAAGGCCGAGCCATGTTCGCGCTAGGGTTAGCTACTGGTCTAGCTGTGCCAAGCTTGACCCAGTTCGACTCATGTACAGCTCTACTTTTGGTATGCATGGCAAATGTTCGTGAGATCCAAACCAGTCACTAGGTATGCCGTATATCTTGGATGGGATGGATCACAAATATCACACCCATCTGATAATCTTCACCATTCCGCTGGGGGACTCTGACAGAAAGGAATTGGACGGTTATAAAAAGGCAACCTGTAATGTTCGTTGTACATCCCAAGAATCATCCTATCCAAAACTACGGTGGGACACGTCATCGCGCTCTATCTATTCATGCGGTGTGGCCCACCTGAGTTTTGTTTGTCACTTCACCATGGTAGGGCTCAACAGTTTAATGGAATAGATGGCATATAGACGACACGTAGACTCCACATTCCGTATGGAAGTGTCAATGTTGGCCTCACCCTGTCCTCCATGGTTCTCTTTGGTGTGGTGTGGCTCATCTGAGTTGTGAATCAGGCTGGATTTTAACATTTAGCACTAACATGACGAGGCACAAATACTGGATGGATTGGATGGCACTCAAACATCATGGTGAGCCCAACACAGCTCGATCTGAGCCTTAGATTTGAAAATGGTGTAGAATCACATGGTGGGACCCACCCTGAGTTTTGAAAATGGCATGAAATTTGGTGTGATCTCTCATCCAGGTGGGATGCACATAATGGACAGTCTGGATGATTGACCCAAATCTAACTGGTCCTACAATCGATTGGGATGTGTTAATGGATAAGCATCCACTGTCAACTATTCCATGTGGCGTGGCCCTACTAATAAATGGATTAGTCTGATTTTTGGGGTCATTGCCTACCATGGGACGATGTATCTGATGCACTGTTCAAATGTCTGGCACACATCACAGTGGGACCCACAGAGATAATCGTGTGGGCTCATACTGATTGGGTCGGGTTACACATACCCTTAGCCTCATGTTCCATTCTTAAAACTGAGTTTGGGCTTTGGTGAATCAAGTAGGGTCAGGTATCTATACTCATGGTCTGTTAATTTTCTTTTGGGTTTTGGGCTGGGTCGGCTTGATGTTGGGCTGGGCCAGGTTTAGGCATTTGGCCCGACGCATTCATAAAAATACGGGCAGGTAAGGCTGTGTAGGGTTTGACCCGAGCTCAACTCATTTACTTAAACATGCCTCATTTTGTAACCTGAGCTTGACCCACTACCTATTTAGCTTGGGCCCAAACCTGCCCTATAAGTGGGTCAGGTGAGTTGACCCACTAGCCAATCTGACCCATTGCCACCCCTACTCGTATGGGTGCGGCGAAGATTAACTGATGTTTGAATCATTAATATCCTTCTTAGATATCAAACAAGGAAAAAATAAGACAGAAAGAAACTGACCAGGAGTGGCAATGACCCTGACAAACCGCCGGACCCGATCAGGATAGGCTTGAAAATGCTGGCTAGGCTTGTGGGCTGGGCTTGGACCTTGAATGCATGGCCCAATCAATTCTCACCTAGAGCTTGGGATAGGTCATTTTTGCCTCATCCAACTTTGTAATTGCATGTATCATATCCTACAAATATGAATTAAGCCATACTCTTATTATTTTAATAAATAATAACAAATGGACAGGGAAAACCTTAAACCTTAATTTTTCTAAATTATCTGTATAAGAGCTACAGTTGCTCTAATCCCTTCTCTTCTTTTTTTTCTGTCTCCTTTTGTTCACTTGATCAATGGATGGAAAGTGACTAGACTATAAGCAGAGGGCAAATGATCCCTTGTAACCCCAAGCTTTTGGCCCCACCGTCATTGATGATTTTAAAAATAGTAGGGTTTTATCTTTCTTATTTATAATTTATAATAAAAATCATGAAATTGTTTAGAAGTTCAATCGACTGATCATGTACTACAGTGTTTCGCTAGTCACTTTAACACTCTCCTTCAAGCTAAAGCATAGAGGTCATACATGCCCCACTTAAATACAGTATCAAACATACATGTCTTAGTAATTGCGTTATTTAAGATGTTGGTGAGTTGATCTTTAAAAGAAAGTTGAGTACTAATGATGTTGGCTAATGGTTTCTATCGCATGACGTGACAATCAACCTATATGTGTTTAGTATGCTCATGAGATACAGCATGAAGTAACAATCAACCTATATATGTTTAGTATGCTCGTGAAATACTGATTTGAAGCAATATGAATTGTTGTTTGATTATCACAGGAAAGAAAAATGGACTCGGTTGCTAAAATACCCTACTCGAAAAGAAATAAATGTAACCACAAGATTCCACTAGTAGCATGTCCCATGTATTGATATTCCACTTATGTAGAAGAACAAGCAACAATCGATTGCTTTTTACTTTTTCAATAAACTAAATTACTACCAATGAACATATAAAAGCCTGTAGTGGAGTGACTATCATTGATAAAACTTTCCTAATCTTCATATTATTAAACAATTTTGTTATTATTTTTATTATAAATAATAGAGGAGAGAAAAATCCTAATTTCTCCAATTAATCAAATTATAATGGTATTAGAGAAAGGGCTTTCTAAACCATACACTAAACTCTAATAGTCATGTTTGTGATATATCCCCTCAGTCAATCGGTTAGCCAAATCATTTTACAACATGAGCAAAAATATGAGAGAGATCTAAGGCCACACGATAAGAATAGATTGAATGGCCACCATTAAGCCTTTTTGTTATGGCCGTAGAAGCATTAGTTGGACTTGTATAAACATCAAGGCCTGATCAAGGAATGTTTTATTACTAGACGCTTCCATTTCCAATGATGTGTGAGTTTTAGATTTGATATGTGAGCTATTGTCCTAAATGAGCTGGCAAAAGGATGGAGAGAGGGGAGGTAACACAAACATCAAGATGATGGGCCCACATTGAATTACTTGGAATCAGATTGCATATTGCAGCTAATAGCATTGAAGTGGTGATGCCGGGGATGGATGTGTCGAGATCGAGCACCGTCTTCCTCGGGGGGATAACTACTCCGAATCTACAGAGCTTCTCTAGACTCTTCACAGAGATACCTCGAATCCACGAGGAAAATAATAAAATAGAAATAATTTCTAAAAATTCAAAAATAAATTTATTAATGATGAAAAATGAGTTTACAATTCTTAAATCATGATATAAACCCTAGGAAGAAGTTTCATAATCAAACTACAACTAAAACTCCCTAAAATCATGACTTACTATTTATAAACGGTCATGATTTTTACTAGACTTCATGGTTTTCGGCCAAAAATAGTAAGTGTCCTATTTGACTTAACCATGTTATTCTCCTAAATTTTTAAAACACTTTTCATGTTAGACACAACTCCTAAAGCTCAAAGGATGAAGAGTTATAATCAAACTAAAACTTACTATAAATTGTAAAAACAAAATTAAAATGGATTTTTGATCGTTGATTTGATAGAATCTCGAAAATTTGGCATGGGCAACCCAGAGTAGCAGGTCGGTTGGCTAAAGTAGCTTCTCTTACCCTAAAATCATATATGGTATGTCAAATAACTCATTTCGGTTTGCGAGATATGCCCGTTTTAAGGTTCTGACTATCCAGACCACTTATGCCTCCAATCGGGCCTTTTTTGGTCCATATTGGCTATGAAGTTGTCCACTATCCGTTATACATCAGTCCCCACAACTTCAAAAGAACCCGTCCTCGAGTTCTCATTTTACTTTGATTCATGATACTCGGTCAGGTCAGCGATGTTGAAAGTACGCGAGATCTCAATGTCATCCAAAAGATCAAATACATAAGCATTGTTATTGATCTTTCGGAGGATCGGTACTAGTCTAATCTTCTTGTTCTTCAACTTGTTGTATGTCCTAGTTGAAAATCTCTCATTGCGTAGATGAACCATAACTTAGTCGCCCACCTCGAATACCTTTTGTTGTCGATGTTTATCGGCTTACTCCTTGTACTTATCATTCGAGGTATGTAATTTGTCTCAAACATCCACATGAATTCCCATGATCCTATCTGCCATGTGTTTTGTTGCAACGCTCATGTCTAGGAGCTTAGGCAAAGGGACCAAGTCAAGTGTGTGGTAAGGCATTCGACCATATATAATGTGGAATGGGGACTTCTCTATCGAGCGATTCACAATGTTATTGAATGCAAACTCCGCTTGAGATAAGGACAAATCTCACTTCTTCAGTTTTTCACCTGAAATACATCAAATGAGGTTCTCCAGTGTGTCATTCACAACTTCAAGTTGTCCATCGGTCTGTGGGTGGTAGGCACTACTGAACTAAGGTTATGTACCGAACCGATTCCACAAAGTCTGTCAGAAGTAGCTAATGAACTTCGTGTTGTAGTCAGAAGTAATAGCCTTAGGAACCCCGTGTACTCGCATGACCTCTTTGAAAAGTAGATTCGCTACGTGTGTTGCATCGAGGGTTGTTTTTCATGGGATGAAGTGTAAGACCCGTATCTTAGTCCGTACCGTTCCATAGACTTTCGCGGTCTTACCAGTCGAATTCCGGCAACCTTCGACCCTTAATCGATATTTACGCGCAACCCTGATTCGTATGCCGTCAACCCGAGTCGACTCAACCCAAGACCATTACCATAGCGACTGCGCCATCACTGCGGTTCAGATGCCGCGACTTGCGCACCCAGGCGATACCCTGGTCAAGAGATGTGGGCCAACGTTCGATGTGAAAAAAACGCAGCGCGTTGCGAAACCCAAGAGAATCTCTACGAGGTGTCACATCAATCCCATCAATCAATCAAATCCCATCATATCTCATGTCAAGTACACATCACCTTTCACCCATACCCAAGCAACCACAAAAGTAAAGAATCTCTTACAAGCCCATACCTTTCTTACACAAAAGGCCACCAAAGTCAACAAAGCCTTATACACCTATCTCTCTCCCATCCATCACTCCATCACCCATCACTCTCTCTCTCTCCCTTTACAACTCTTTCTCTCTTTCTCATTTTCAAAGCTATCTCCAAGCAAAAACCCCATACTTATGAGAAATTCTCCAAGCTTTTCAAAACTCCAAGTGTGGCCCACCTCTCCATCCCAAGATCTCCCATCCTAGCCATCCATTTCTCATCTCCTCCATTGGAATCAAAACTAAGCTGCTAAGGAACCCAAGGGAGCAAGAAGATCAAACGGTGGGTGCTTGATAGTGGTCATTTTTCATGTTTTTAAGGTGGGCCAAGTGAGGCCAACCGATCAATGGTTTGAATCTCACTTGGAACCCTAAGGTGTGGCCGATGGCACACTTTGATCATCATGATCATTCCATGATGGAGCCATTCTCCATAGATCCCATCATGATGTTAATTTATTGCATTAGGAAGGTCATCTACACCGTCCATATTAGTGGGGAAAGGATCCCCACCGTTGATTTTCGATTTAGGTAGTCCCATGTGTAAAGGGACCCATTTGATTGTATGATCGGTTACAAGAGAGGGCCCATAATGTCGGGGTCCCTCCATCACGCACGTGTCCCACTCTCTATCTCTCTATTTCCCTCTCTATTTCATTTCTCTTATGAAATCATGTTAAGGTTGTGTGGCCCACTTGAATGGACCCCACCTTGAGGCATGTATTCTATCCAACCATCTACTTATGGGGCCCATTTTGTGTGTTATATCCACTCCATACTCCATGAGGTGGCCCACCTAAATAGGGCCCACCTCTAATGTATTTGTTTCATCCAACGTCTAGCGTACGCTGGACGTGGGTTTGGAAACACAAATATAAGCTTGTTTTCAAGCTTTTGCAGTGACCCACTCACCTAGGCCCTACCTTGATGTATGTATTCAATCCATGCCACCCATTCCTTTTCGAAGCCCATTTTAGGCGTTGAGCCAAAAGATGGGGTCAATCCGATCATTCGGCGGGCCATAGCATAGGAAATAGTGTTTTCTACCCCTTAAAATCTTTCATAATGTTTTTATACCCCCAAAAATCTCAAACTTTAGACTCCTTTCGCCTGTTATGAGCCGTAGAATCCCATGGACGGATTGGATTAACTTGATGTGGGCCCCACCCGTAAAAAAAATACAGAAATCAGTTTTTTTAAAAAATAAGAATAAAAGCATGCAGCAGCATTACTGCTGCTGCTGTCAGTGATGCTGGCAGCGCTGGCGGACGGGCGTGCTAGCAGCGTCCCACGGCTGCTGCCGTGGGCCCCACCATGATGTATATGTGAAATCCAACCTGTTCGTGAGGTGGGCCACTCCCAGAAGTGGCCCCCCTCCAAAGATCGGCTGCATCCAAAACTCAGGTGGCCCACACCACACAAAACAGTGTGATTGAACATCTGCCCTTGAAACCCTTCTCCTGGGCCACAGAAATTCTGGATCAAAATGAAATTTGTTTTTCTTCCTTACCCAGGTCTGTGTGACCTTATCAACCGGTTGGATGGAAAATATAAGTTAAGGTGGGCCCCACATGGGACCCACAGTGATGTATGTGTTTGTATCCACCGTCCAGGCGGACGGTGGTACCCACCATGATGTATGTGTTCTGCATCCACTGTCCAGCGGACGGTGGAGCCCACTATGGTGCGTATGCATGTGTGCATGCGTGTGGGTGCGTGTGTGTATGTGTGGGGTTGTGCATGTGTGTGTGTGTGTGTGTGTGTGTGTGTGTATATATATGTATATATACATATATATTATAGCATATACCATATACATATATATATATATTATATTATATTATGTAATATACCTGATGATGGGCCTTGTGGGTCCCACCATGATGCATGGGTTGCATCCAATCCGTCTAACCATCTTAGAAGCTCATGGGTAAAAAGAATGAGCCAGATCCATAGTCCAAGTGGACCCCACCTTGACATTTATAAAGCCCATGAGATGGGGCTCATATTGGGGTATTTGTGACCATTGGAGTGGCCCATCTGATATGATTATAAGGCCAATGGGTTTAGGCCCATTTGATTTATATAAGGCCTATAGGATTAGGCCCATTTGATATGTATAAAACCCATGGGACTGGACCCACGTTGATGTATTCCAAGGTCTATGGGATTAGGCTCATTTGATAGGTAAGGCCCAGTCGGTGTGGCCCATTTGATATATATAAGGCACATGGGTCGAGAACCATTGATGCACTCTGAGGCCCATGGGTTATGACCCATTGCAATGTACCTAAAGTCCATTGGTGAAGCCCAGTAATGCGGCCCATTTGATGAACATAAGGCCCACTAATGTAGCCCATCTGATGTAATGAAGGCCCAATAGGATGTACCTAAGGTCCTTTGCAATGTGTGAACCCATCATGGTTGTGTAATGATGTTTACTACGAGCTATGGCTTGGAAGCAATGGTGGTTTGACGTCCACATTGCAAGTATAGTGTTGGTTAAATGTCTGCATTATGACTCTCCCTAGGTCCATTGTTAGGCCGTAATTGTTGTGTGTAGGCCATCTAGGCCCATTTGCATTGTAAGGATAATTCATTACTTTGTAACATGCTTAGTATCATTCCATTACTCATGCCCATACGCATCATATGTATGCTTGATATGAGGAATGTTTAATCATCATATAAGTCGTTGGGCCGAGACATTTACGGAATTCCATATGAGACGGAGCGTCCCACATAAGCGCATGGTGTGCACGAGATTTGCTGCATGATTGGATGGTATGATTCATGCATTACGCATTGTATGATATGGTTACTGTACGCCCTAGCGACATCGGGGTCATAGCCGCCACAAACGCATCGTGGTTGGCAGGATTGGATACTAAAAATTTTATTCTACATGAGGTGTTATAGATATCCTTGGGTGAAAGTTCCTAAACCCTTATGGTACCAAGAGGTTGCTCCAACGTCTAGACCGAGTGGATAAATGAGCATTAGGTACCGATTACCAGATGGCTGCGCTCTCCACTGTGTCGTGGTCGGTTGAAAGGGGGTGCGGCCTTACCCGCCCGAGAGTAGGGGACAAAGCTAGGCTGAGTTTGACCAGCTCGAGGAATGGATCCGCTATCGACGAGTCGAGCCCGATATTGGCAGACGGATAGTGAGGTCTTTTCCACTTACCTTATTGCGCGCGATGAGCCTGCGATCTAGTTTAGAGTGTACTAGACCCCGGTGATATCCCAGATTTGAACTGTATTGATGTGTGGACATAAATGAGGATTTGTATGCTTGAGTTACATTTCATATCGCATGGCCTTGGGATGGCCGATATTATTCATGTCTTGTAT
The DNA here is from genome assembly GCA_037074715.1 of Magnolia kwangsiensis. NCBI lineage: Eukaryota > Viridiplantae > Streptophyta > Magnoliopsida > Magnoliales > Magnoliaceae > Magnolia > Magnolia kwangsiensis. The sequence goes on from CM073574.1 coordinate 42,155,141, forward strand.
CGCATAGCTTTGGTACGGCTAATAGTTTTCATGGATCCATCTGCATATTCCGCATTACTCTGATATTGCATGTTCATATTACTACCTTGCGCATATACTTTCACCACCCTCTAAGCTTTCTATAAGCTTATGCACGACCGTTGCGTGCAGGTGACGTTGGGGCGCAGCAGCGCTGAGGCAGGAGCGCTTTGCAGATCATTTTGGAGTTTTTATTCTTCATCATTGTATTTCCCTTTATGCTCATTGTACTTATAAAGTTTTTGATTATAGTGGAAATGTAATGAAGTTTTTTGTTGTTATTTGTGGGTTATGCCTTTGGTTATACTTATTACGAATTAAACTGACGTTGAAAATTCTCCTCGTAGCATCTCAGGATTGGAACCTGGCGAATGGGCGCTGAGATCCGAGAATGGGATTCTACGGAGGCTGTCGGTGCCGGATTCGGCGATCGAGAATTTTGTGAGCCCGATTTCTGAGTTTGGGACGTGACATGAAGTGTGTCATCTTTGAGAAATGATTTACCACCACGAATACCGAATCCATGTCACGCTGTGTTCGTGGGAGGCCCAGCACGAAGTCCATAGATAGGTCCTCCCAAAGGTCGTCAGGTATAGGTAACGGGGTGTAGAGGACCGTATTCTAAGACTGTCCTGGGAGACCTGACAAACATGACAGCGTTGTACCAATCTACCCATGTTACATACTAAATGTAACCAGTAGTATCGTTCTTCAACAAGAGCTCGCGCTCGAAGTGTCCACTAAGGTCACCTCCATGTAACTCTTGGATAATTTACTCCCTCAGCAAGCTTTTGGGGATTCATAATTGATTCTCTTTGAAAATGAACTCATCTTGCATATGTAAGTCAATAAGGGACCTTCTTGACATCTAACCCATGTGTCCTTGAAGTCGTCATCGTCAACATATATGTCCTTGAAGTGCTTGAACCTAATAACCTCATTATTCATAGTGACTAACAAAGTTACACGGTGGATAGGTGTATCAACCACTTTGTTCCGCTACTCAAACTTATGTTTCAACACAAATGTGAATTACTAAAAGAACTAAATATACCTAGCATGTACGCAATTCACATTAGTTTCACTATGAATGAATTTGAGAGCTTAATGGTCTGTGTAAAGAATGAACTCCCTCTAAATTAAGCAATGGTGCCATTATCGCGATGCCTGGACCACTGCGTACAATTCTAGTTCATAAATCAACCACTTTTTACGTGCAACGCTAAGCTTTTCACTGTAGAATGTTACTAGCCAACCTTCTTGAGATAAAACTTCCCCAATTCTAACATATGTAGCATCACATTCGACTTAAAATAGCTTGTCGAAGTTGGAAAGTACAAGAACCAGGGTTGTGGACAACTTGCGCTTAATTTTAGTAAAGCTTCTGTCGATTTCGTAAGTCCACTAAAATTTCTCATTATTCATGTAATTTACCTCATCCGCTTCATCCTCTGCAGCGTACTACAACCCATCAACATCTAGGTCTTCATCGGCATTTTTAGCACTACCATCATTAATGGCGAAGTTCACCACTTGTCGTTGGGGACGAGTGTTTGATAGGTGACCCGATTGGCCACAACAATAGCAGTGGTCGGGCCTTGGCCGACCATAGGGGTTCGAGATCCTGCCTAGACTAACATCAATAGTTACACTCTTTTGAAGCCTAGCATGCCCACTTCCCTGATCTCAGTTTGTGGGTGTAAAAGGTTGAGTGCGTGCTCAGATAGGTTCTTTCCCTTTAAGCTGTGAAGCTCACTGGGACGGATCTATTGCGTCGACCCTGGTGGTAGGATAAGTTTGTGTGTTGGGACGTTCAAGTTGTGCTTCCGCTTGGACAACCAACTTAATTTCATTATTCATTGTCTAAACGGGTTGCATCTGGACCTAATCTTGGATCGTCATACGCAATTCACCATTGAATCGAGCGGCATGTTGTGATTCATTCTTAACCAAATTGTTATGCGTCGCCAAGCGATAGAATTCTTTTGCGTAATCTCTTATCGATCGATTACCCTACCGACAATTTTAGTATTGTTGAAATAGTACCTAATCGTAGTTGCTAGAGAGGAATCGCACACATAGCAGCTGATTCATCCATTGTCATGTGCCGATAGGTGCTTTCATCTGCCTTGTCTGTGTGAGTTGTATTTTCTGCCACCAAGCTGAAGCTTCACCCTTCAACTTATAGGCTATAAGTTTGACCTTCTTTGCTTCAGAAATTTCCATATAGTCAAAGAATATCTCAACTTCAGAAAGCCAATTAGAAAAATCTTCGATGTGAAGTTGGTCATTGAAGCTAGGAAGATTGACCCTCATCTTGAATTACCAATCTATCTAATTTGCTTGATCGTTGCCTTGTCCGAGATAGTGGAGATTCATGTCATCAACCTCCTCGTCGTTGGATCCCCCCTCCTTAAGGATGATCCTTTAGTTCATTGATGGCACTATCCTACGATTAGTGCGATTACGAGTCACAACACTGGCTGGTAGCGGATAACCACCATGAACATGAAATGGCCTTAGGGCTTCTGTCAGATGATTGATGGCAACTTGCAGCCCTTGCATGACTTGTCGATTCTATAGTTGTGCTGCTTCAAAAGTTGTTGCCATTAAAGGTAAATTTTCTATAAGACCCGTATCCTACCCCGTACCGTTCCGTAAACTTCCACAGTCCTCCCGGTCGAATTATGGCAATCTGTGATCTGCAATCGACAGTTGTGCACAACCTTGAGTTATGTCCCGTATCCCAGAGTCGACTTAAACCGAAACTTATACCCTAGCGACCGCACCGTCGCCGCGGTTTCAACGCCACATCTCGCACTCCGAGGCGATACCCAAGCCAAGAGATGTGGGCCAACATTCAGTTCGAGAAAAAATGTCGTGCATTGCAAATCCTAAGAGAATGTCTCATCAAACACATCTCATGTCAAGTACACATCACCTCACACCCCATCCCTAAGTACAATCACCCCTCCCCTTAAGTCAACTATCTCTTACAACCAAGTACACATTCATCACCCATTTCTCACACATCACTCATCCATCACCCATCCCTCTCTCTCTTACAAGCTCTCTCTCTCTTCTCTACCCATTCTCCCAAGCAAGAGAGCAATTGTCCATGGCCTTCCAAGGGAGAGGAGAGAAGCTAGTGTGGCCCACCTTCCTACCACCCAATCCCACTCTCCAAGCCTCATCTCAACCATTGGATCACATTCTTTAGAGCTATAGAATACGTTAATGGAAGAAGGAAGAAGAGATCTTGAGGTGGGTGTTTTTATCATTTAATTTTTGTGATTTAAGGGCCCACATTGGCGGGACCCATCTTGATATATGCATTGTATAGAGGGGCCCATAGTGGTGAGGTCCCTCCGCTACTCTAATCTCTCTCTCTCTCTCTCTCTCTCTCTCTCTCCCCCTTTGATGTCGTGTGGCCCACCTGATGCGTGTGATATATCTACACCTTCCATCACGGTGGAACCCACTTTAATGTATGTGGTGTATCCACCGTCCAGCAACTTGGACGGTGAAGACCCACCGTGATGTGTGTGTTTCTCCTATCCATTTGTCCATCTGGACACGACTCACTATGATGTGGGCTTCATCCACGCTGTGCACCCCTTTATAGCAGCAGCAGCTGCTGCTACTGACGTCAGTGGACAAGTGGGGCCCACCTCTTATGATATATATGTTAGATCCGTCCAGATGGTGGGATGCACTTGATGTATGTGTTGTATCCTGACCATCCATACTGTTGAACCCCACCTCTGATGTATGTACTGTTCATACACCGTCCATCCAGTTTGGCTAGATCATGGGCCCACCTGATCTGATCTTGACCGTCCAAGTATTGGACCGTTAAAGGGGAAAAACACATATCTGCTTGATCAAAACTTTGGTGGGCCATGCTGGCATGGGACCCACTAGATGAGAACGTGATCCAGCCCGTCCGTCCACGTGGGACGTAGGATGTGGGACCCATCTATTTCATCCAGGACATCCAGTCCCTAGACAAGCTAGTGGACCCCAACATGACGCTTTATACAGGCCATCTAGGGCCTGGACGTTGTGGTTTATTATAATATAATATATGTATGTGTATATATATATATATATATATATATATATATATATATATATATATATATATATATATATATATCTATATAATGATATATATGTAGTTGGTGGGACCCACCCTGATGTATTTATTCTATATCCTCACTGTCCATATGCCATGATGGTGGGACCGGACCCCTGTGATATATGTAATCCACATCGTCTATTCACATGGGACCCACCCTTCACGTGTGTACGTGTGGGTTGTGGGGTCTACCATGATGAATCTATTGCATCCTCATCGTCCAATCCGTGGACGGTGGGACGGTGGTATACCTCATCTGCTATTTTGGAGTGGTCCAAGCCCACTTGAGGCCCATCATGATGTATATTTGAGGCCCATGTGATAGGGCCCACCTGCCTTGTATTTAAGGTCCATATGATGGGGCCCACCTGCTTGAATTAGAGGCCCATGGATAAGGCCCATTGTGAAGTATTCGTGGCTGATGGGCAAGGCTCATTGTGATATGTATTAGGCCCATGACGTGTAGCCCTTTTAATGTATTTGAGGCCCAGATATGTGGCCCATTTAATGCATATGAGACCCATGTGTAGAGCCCACATGTTATGTATTTAAGACCCATGAGCAGGGCCCACCTATTGTGTATATGAGGCCCATTGGTGCGGGCCATTAATGTAGCCCACGCATTGTATATGAGGACCATTGGTGCGGCCATTGATTCAGCTCACTTGATGTATATTGAAGCCTATAGTTTATAGCTCATTATGATGTATATTGAGGCCCAATGAGATGCATTTTCGGCCCATATGTCATGGCCCATTGTAATGCATTTCTGGCCCATAAAATGCGGCCCATTGTGATGTATTTATAACCCATTTGGCGAGGCCACCTATGATGTATATTTGTAGCCTACTTGATGTGTATATAGGCCCGCGTAATGTGGCTCGTGGATGCGGCCCATGTCACGCCTTAAACTCGGAAACCGGGCTCACAAAATTTCTAATCGCCGAATCTGGCGCCGACAGCCTCCGTAGAACCCCATTCTCGGTTCATAGCGCCCATTCGCCAGGTTCCGATTCTGGGATGCTATGAGGAGGATTTTCAACGTCAGTTTGAATCGTAATAAGCATAACCAAAGGCATAACCCACAAACAACAACCAAAAACTCCATTACATTTCCACTATGATAAAAAACTTTACAAGTACAATGAGCATAAAGGAAAATACAATGATGAAGAACAAAAACTCCAAAACGATCTGCAAAGCGCTCCTACCCCAGCGCTGCTGCGCTCCAACGTCACCTGCACGCAACGATCGTGCATAAGCTTATAGAAAGCTTAGAGGGTAGTGAAAGTGTGTGCGCAGGGTAGTAATATGATCATGCAATATTAGAGTAATGCGGAATATGCAAATGGATCCATGAAAAACCGTACGCCATACCAAGGTTATGCGATGCAAAGATGTAAGTCAAGCATACAATCCTCATCTAAGTCCACATGTCAATACAACTCAACTCTGGGATATCACTAGGGTCTAGTACACTCTAAACCAGATTGCCGCCACATCGCGCACAATAAGGTAAGTGGAAGAGACCTCACTATCCATCTGCTAATATCGGGCGCGACTCGTCGATAGCGGACCCATTCCTCGAGCTGGTCAAACTCAGCCTAACTTTTTCCCCTACACTCGGGCGGGTAAGGCCGTACCCCCTTCCAACCGAGCACGACACAGTGGAGAGCGCAACCGTTTGGTAATAGACACTCAACGCTCATCTACCCACTCGGTCTATACGTTGGAGCAACCTCTTGGTACCATAAGGATTTAGGGACTTTTACCCAGGGATATCTATAGCACCCCATGTAGAATAAATTTTTTGGTATCCGATCCTGCCAACCACAATATGTCTGTGGAGGCTACAGCCCTGATGTCGCTAGGGCGTACAGCAACCATATCACACAATGCGAAATGCATGAATCACACTATTCAATCATGCAGCAAATCCTGCGCGTATCGTGCGCTCATGTAGGGCAACACCGCCCAACCAGGAGCCAATAAATAACCTACCTGAAGGCATATGCTATGATCAGTCACCTCTTATATCAAGCATACATATGATGCGTATGATCATGAGTCATGGAGCTATAGTAACCATGTTATAAAATAATGCATTATCCTTTTAAGGCAGATGGGCCTAGACGGCCTATACACAAGTACAGGCCTATTAATGGGCCCTAGGGAGAGTCGTAATGTGGACATCTAACCAGCATTACACTCGCAATGTGGACGTCAAACCAACATTGCACCTAAGGAACAATCGTCGTAAACATCGTTTCATAATCGGTGTTGGGGTCACACATTGCAATGGACCTTAAGTACTTCCCATTGGGCCTTAAATACATCAAATGGGCCATATCATATAGGCTTTTTATTCATCAAATGGGCCACATACATGGACCACACCAATGGGCCTTAGGTATATTGCAATGAGTCATAACCCATGGGCCTCAGAGTACATCATAATGGGTCAAATCACATGGGCCTTGTGTGTCTTAAATGGGCCTAATCCCATGGGTTTCATACATATCAACTGGGCCCAATCCTACAGGCCTTATCTATCAAGTAGGCCTACATCTATAGGCCTTATATGAATCAAATGGGCCTAAATCGACCCATAGACCATGCAACACATCAAATGGGCATAATCCCATGGGCCTTGAAACACATTGAATGGGTCCACTCCCATGGGCCTAGAGGCCCACTGAAATGTTTATTTTTCATCCAGCGTGTGGGCCAGGGAAGGCCCACTGAAATATTTATTTGTCACCCAGCGTGCTGGGTGGCGTGAATAAAACACGTGCATTGAGTGGGCTCCACCGTCCGACGAACGGTGGAAGCAACACATACAACACAGTGGGCTCCACGTGGGGCCCACCCCAATGTTTATTTTTAATCCAACCCGTTCATAAGGTTACACAGACCTGCATGAAGTGAAAACACAAACTTCAGATTAATCCAAAACTTCTGTGGGCCTAGAAATGAATTTCAATGGTAGAGGCGCGATCCCACTGTTTCGTATGGTGTGGGCCACCCAAGCGTCGGATCGGCCTCATTTTTGGAGGGGGCCCACCTCAGGGGGTGGCCCATCATATGAACGGCATGGATATAACATATTCATCATGGTGGGGCCCACGGCAGCAGCCGTGGGTGGCTGCACGGCCGCCCGTCCGCCTGCTCACCAGCAGCAGCTGTTGCTGCATCCCTTCTCTCTCTCCTCTATTTTGTATTTCTGTGGTTTTCCACAGGTGGGGGCCATATCAAGTTAATCCAATCCGTCCATGGGATTATACGGCCCGTAACAGGCGGAAAGAGTCCAAAGTTCAGGATTTTTGGATGCATAAAATCATCAGGAAATGATTTTAAGGGTAACCACTAAAGTTTCATATGTTATGGCCCACCAGATGTTCAAATCAGGCCCATTCTTCTACTCAACGGCTAAAATGGTGTTAGTAAGAGGATGGACGGCTTGGATTGGATATATACATCAAGGTAGGGCCTACACAAGGGTCCACTCCAAGCTTTGAACCAAGCTTGTATTTGTTTTTTTTCCTTATACAGGGACGTCCAGCGTCCTAGACGCTGGACGGTTTGGGAATTTGAAATATGCATTGAGGTGGGCCCTGATTAGGTGGGCCACCTCATGGAGAGTGGGGTGGTACCATCATGGCTTGGTCAAAATACTTACATCATGGTGGGGTCCATCCAAGTGGGCCACATAACCTCATTATCATACAAAAAAAAATATGAAAGAGAAAGAGAGAGAAAGAGAGACGCGATGATGGAGGGACCCCGACACTATGGGCCCTTCGTTTCAAGATCTACAACGTACATCAAGTGGGTCTCATTGCTTGAGGACCCACCGATCAAAATCAACGGTGGAGATCCCTTCTCCATCAAGATTTAAGGTCTAGATGACCCTTTTTAATGCAATGAAATAAACACCATGATTAGGTCCATGGAGAATGGCCCCATCATGAAATGATCATAATGATCCAAGTAGGCCATCGGCCACACTTTAGAGTCCCAAGTGAGATCCAAACCATTGATCGGTTGGCCTCACTTGGCCCATCTCAAAAATATGAAAAACTACCATAATCTAGCACCCATCGTCCGATCTTCTTGCTCCTATGGGTCCCTTAGCACCTTAGCTTCAATTTCAATAGATGAGATGAGGAATGGATGGCTATGATGGGAGATGATGGGGTAGGAAAGTGGGAAGGTGGGCCACACTTGTAGTTTGAGAGAAATGGAGAGAGGCTTGGACGTGTTATTTTTTCTTTAGCTTTGGAATGTGATTTGAAAATGGAAAAGAGAGAGAGTTGTAAAGGGAGAGAGAGGTGAGTGATGGATGGATATGGTGAGTGATGGATGTGTAAGAAAATCTTGACTTTTGTGACCTTTTGTGTAAGAGAAGCATGGGTAGTGTAAGAATTTCTTGACTTTTGAGGCATTTGTGTAAGAAAAGTATGGGCATGGAAGACTTTTGTGGCTTGCTTGGGAAAGGGTGAAAGTGATGTGTACTTGACATGTACTTGTCATGTGATGGATTGATGGATTGATTGGGATTGATGTAACACATCGTAGAGATTCTCTTGGGTTTCGCAACGTGCGGCGTTTTCCTCGCACCGAACGTTGACCCACATCTCTTGACTAGGGTATCGCCTCGACGCGCAAGTCGCGACATCGGAACCGCAATGACGACGCGGTCACTATAGTAATGGTCTTGAGTTGAGTCGACTCGGGTTGACGGCATACGAATCAGGGTCGTACGTAAGTATCGGTTAAGGGTCGAAGGTTACCGGAATTCGACCGGTAAGACCGCGAAAGTCTACGGAATGGTACGGACCAAGATACGGGTCTTACAGCCCACTTAATGTATACAAGGCCCATGGGTGCAGTCCACATTGATGTATACAAGGCACATTGGTGCGGCCCGTGGCAGGACACCGGATCCTATCACATCAGAAACTCATTGTAGCCTAGTCCTCTTTTTAATGATATTTTAGTATCATCACACCTGTTCAAAAACTCCTTTAGACATTCTTTAGACGTATGCTCTGCGGCTTGTGGGAATTCCGGACCTTTCCACATTATAAATTCAAGTTTGTCTAGGCTCTTTCAATCTTATCATCATATCCTTTAAAACTATTTTACCACATGAAGTAGAGACCGTTCATTCGTATGGGCAAAGAGGGTACTTAACATTTTTCTTCTTTGTAACCGAGGTCCCTTACTCATAATCCCAAATCGCATATCAAATGTCAATTTAAAGTAAGAGAGCATTTGGATTCTTTAACTTTACATATTCTGTAAATTCTATCCGACTGCGGGATTTTGAGTTAAGTGGCTAGTGGTGACTCCAAGTCTTTTACATCATCATTCCAAATCAGTGCAATAACCCTCAGTTTAAACTAACTCGCTGATTTTCCACCATTCACGACTATAACTATTTATAGACGGTCATGATTTTTGTTAAACTTCATGGTTTTCGGCCAAAAATAGTAAGTGTCCTTTTTTTTTGGTTAGCTTGTTAGTACACCCCATTGTTAGTTCACGCTTCACTGTTAGCCACCCCCACTAGGGATTGATACCAAGACCTCGGTGTTGAAATGAGGTATCTTTCACTCAGTCTATCACGTGAGTTATAAATAAAGGTGTTAGTAAGTGTCCTATTTAGCTTAACCATGTTGTTCTCCTAACTTTTTCAAGAACTTTTTATGTTAGACATAACTCTTAAAGTTTAAAGGATGAAGAATTATAATTAAACTAAAACTTACTATAAATAGTAAAAATGAAAATAAATTGAATTTTCAACTATCAATGTGATGGAATCTCGCAAATTTAGTGTGGGCAACCTGACGTAGCGGGTTGGTTGGGTAAAGTAGCTTCTCCTACTCACATAGTGGGTTGGTTGGATAAAGTAGCTTCTCCTACCCAAAAATCATACATGATACATCGAATAAATCATTCCAGTTGCAATATATGCCCGTTTTAAGGTTTTAACAGTCCAGATCACTTGCGCCTCTGATCGGCCCTTTTCTGATCAATCTTTGTCATGAAGTTGTCCACAACCCACTTTAAAATCTCTATAGTCACACAATGATTTGTATGTTTTATCCATGCCATCCATCTATTTTACTAATTCATTTTAAAACATGAGCCTAAAAATAAAAAGATTGCAATCTTAGGCAGACCACACCACAAGAAACAATGGTTATTGAATACCAACCATTAAAGACTTCCCTGTGCCTACTATAATATTTATTTAGGGATAAAAACAGTACACATATACTGGACTAACCCAAAACTTTTTTTAGTCCATGCAAAGTTTTAATGATGGGCATTCGATCCTTGGTTTCTTACCATGCGGTTCCCGTGATATTTGGATTTGCTTAATTTTATTTTGGAGCGACATAATAAATGAATGACGGAAGATGATTGGCCAGTGTACTACACATCACCGATGTAGCTGGTGTTTTGATATCACAAACTTTTGTAGGTCCCACCACGTGGTATGTGTTATAACCAAACTGCATATCCATTTCCTGAGCTTGATTTAATGCTTGAGCCGAAAAATAAAAATGATCCAAAGATCAAGTGGACCATACTGCAAAGAGTAGTAGGGTTGAATGTTTACCATTGAAACTCTTTCGGGGTCACAAAAGTTTTAAATCGACATGATATTTGTTTTTCCTTCTTATCTAGGCCTGTATGATCATATGAACATATTAGATGGAAAATAAATATTATCGTGAGCCATGCAAATGTCTTAACAATGAAAATCATTGTCCCTATTTCTGATGTGGTCCACTTAAGCTTTGGATAGGACTCATTTTAGGGCATATGACCTAAAATGATCTTAGGTGAAAACATTTAGAGGGCCCATCGTAGTGTTTATTTTCGGTCCAATCTGTTCATAAGGTCAAAAAGACCTCCGTGAAGGGGTAAAACAAATATCACATAGATCCAAAACTTATTTGACCCCAAGAGGATTTCAACGGTAGACGTTCAATCTCCCCATACTTTTTGCAGTGTGGTCTACTTGATCTTTGGACGCTGTCTTATTTTTCGGTTTAAGCCTTAGGACGAGCACGCGGTGGAATGGAAGGACGGTTGGATTATAACACATGCCTCAACCCACGGAACTTGGTGACGTCAACACACCAGCGAGATCTTGGTATGTGGTACGCCAGCCCATCCGCTTCGGAAACGGATTGGCTGCTCCCCTGCCACCAGCCAATGGCTGATGGTCAGTGCTATGTGGCCCCACCATGATATATGTGTTTCATCCATGCCGTTCAACTAATTTTCTAGATAATTTTAGAGCATGAGATGAAAAATGAGGTATATCACAATCTCAAGTGGACTACATTATGGGAAACAGTTTTGAATGAGCATCGACCATTAAAAACTTTTTAAGGCCTATAAAAGTTTTGGATCAAACTGATATTTATTTTTTTTCCTTCATCTAGGTTTATATAACTTAATAAACAGATTAGATGTCAAATAAACAATACAGTGGGCCTTAGGAGGATTTTAATGGTGGATATCCAATCACTGTTGTTTTCCTGTGGTGTGGTTAACCCGAGATTTATATTCCTTTGCGCTTTTAGATAAAACCCTAAAATGATCCGTAAAAATGGATGAAAAGCATGGATGAAACACATACACCATGGTGGGCCCATAGATCACTGATCACCATCTACCGGGCCAGTGACAGGGGAGTATCCAATCCGTTTCCATCCGCTTCCCCACGGAGGACACCGCCGATTACCTACTGAAAAGTTGAGTAGCGAGACTCATTAATGAAGTGACGTCACCAAGTCTTGTGGGCCACACCATTATGTATGTTTTGTATCTAGACCGCCCATCCATTTGCACAGATCATATCAAGGCATGATCTAAAGAATGAGTTAGATCCAAAGTTCGAGAGAACCCCACCACAGAAAACAGTGGAGAGAGTGGTTAAAAAGTTCTAAGGGCCATGAAAGTTTTCAATCAAGCTGAGACTCATGTTTTCCCTTCTTTCATGTCTGCTTTAACACATCAACAGGTTAGATCTCAAATAAACATCATGATGGACCTTCAGAAGGTTTCAATGGTGAGTGTCACTCTCACCACTGTTTTCTGTGGTGGGTCAACTCTAGCCTTTGATCTGCCTCGTTTTTCCACTGTGCCTTAAAATAATATCTCTAAGTGTATAGACGGTGTGGATACAACACACACATCATAGTGAGGCCCACATAACTTGATAACGTCACTTCAGTTGCGAGTCTCTGCTCAACCTGCAATTATGCTTTCAACACCTGGTCAAGGAGTCGAGTACCCGTGTGGTTAAATCCCACTACAGCGTGAGTGTGTGGCGGTTTCTGTGCGTGAGTTAAAAACAAACATATCAGTATCGGACGTGGTACATCATGGTGGGGCCGACCAGGAGCACACAGTAACAGTACCAACGTGGTTGCTGTGCCCTCCACTAGGCAACCCGAGTCCGGATTCCGTGGGATTCCCGCAGCTGGCTTGCATCCGTTCATATTGGTACGCACAGATGGAAATACAAGGGAACGGATTGGCTACTCCCCCTGACACCAGCCATTGGCTGGTGATCGGTGCTCTGGGGGGCCCACCATGATGTATGTGTACCAGGAAACAGTGGTGAATGAATTTTGACCATTAAAAACGTTTCAAGGGCCATAAAAGTTTTGGACCAAGCTGATATTTATTTTTTCCCTTCATCTGGGTCTTTATGGCCAAATCAACAGATTGGATGTCAAATAAACAATACAGTGGGCCGTAGGAGGATTTTAATTGTGAATATCCATTTATTATTTTTATCCTGTGGTGTGGCCCACCTAATTTTTATTCTTATCATTTTTGTATTAAGCACTAAAGTGATCTGTAAAAATGGATGAACGGAATGGATGAAACACATACATCATGGTGGGGCCCACAGAGCACCGACCATCAGCCACGGTGCTGGTGTCAGGGGGTAGCCAATCCGTTCCCGAAATACAAGGGCCTGCTCTTGCTGCCCACCAAACTTACCGTTTGTTCACACGTCGGCCGCTGTAATGAATTCTAATTATGGTGCCCCACCATGGTCAGGTGATGAGTAAAAAAAGTCTGATTGGAAGATCCAACGGTTGGATCTCCCCAGTATTTCACATTGAACAGGGGTTATGCCCGTTTCTTTCTTTACCGTTGAATCGTCTATTGGTACTTGTAAATCACACGTCAGAGCCCTAGAAGAATATTCCAATCTGAGTTTTCCAAAATACCCTCCATCTATATGGTTTGATATGATCAACGGCTTGGATTACTGATAAATGGCTTCGAATGATCAAATCCTGTGCGTGTTCAACGCTCACCCACTCTTCTTCTCTCCATTTCAGCAAAAGCATGGGCGAAAACGACGCCGCTGCTTAGGATTTCGTTTTGCCTCCATCGCGACGCAGAACCAGCGTGTGTTGCCGCCCATTGGGGCCCACATGCTGAGTACTATGATGATCAGAACCGTCCATGTTGTTGAACCATACATCTAAACCATGATTTTTTTGTCTGAAAGCGTTATTTTAAATGTCAGTATCTCAAGATGGATTTTGAAAAACGAAAAGAAAAGTTTCCATGGATCTTATTCAACTCTAAAAATCAAAGGCTCGAATCGTTTATGAAATGTGATTGTGACATGGTAGATTATTGAAGATATTATCTAGAACATGGACGGTTCAGATTATCGGACCATCTCATAATGTGGGCCCCAGTGAGTGGCGAACAGCTGGATCCTCGTCCTGAAAGACGCAAAACGAACACGCCGTTTTGATAAGCAAAATCTCAAAATTGACGAAACTATCCCCAGCTTCTTATGAAAACCACAAAACAGATCCAGATCTAGAAGTCAACACTTACTGAAAAGCCAACGATGACTCAAAGATGCCACGTTTTCATCTTTCATTCGCTCTAGTCTGGAAGGTCCCACAAACTTCGAATCACATATTGCCACGTGTGACACTGGTCCGCCTCCGTACATGCGACTGAAAATCCTACGTGGCATCTGCCCTTTACCTATATAAACCCTAAGATCTGGAAAATCCATTTCATTTCTCCCGTTTTCCGATCTTCACTCCGGATCGAAAAACCCTAACACTCCGTGTCTGAAAGTCGCCAGAAGAAGAAAATGGCGATTCGAATGCTCCTCTTTCTCTCGATCTCAGCTCTTCTCCTCTCTCATGGTTTTTCCTCTTCAACTCCTTCGAAGAAATCCGATGATCTCGACGAAGATCTCAGCTTCCTTGAAGAAGCCGACGCTGAGGAATCGTCGGCCGGAACCAAGCATTCCAATCACGACTCTGATCACTTCTCCGACGAGGACTTCGATAACTTAGATGACTTCGAAGGACAGGAATTCGACCACAGCGGCGACGATGGCTACGAGCCGCCTGCGCCAATTGATGAGAAGGATGTCGTCGTGCTCACCGAAGGGAATTTCAGCGATTTCTTGGAGAAGAACCGGTACGTGATGGTAGAATTCTACGCGCCGTGGTGTGGGCACTGCCAGGCACTGGCGCCAGAGTATGCGGCAGCAGCGACCGAGCTGAAGGGAGAGGCAGTGCTGGCGAAGGTTGATGCCACTGAGGAGAATGATCTGGCACAGAAGTATGATGTGCAGGGGTTCCCGACAGTGCTGTTCTTCATCGATGGAGTTCATAAGCCGTATTCGGGGCAGAGGAACAAGTAAGATCTTGAGATCTGAGGTTGATTTCAGTATTTTCTTTATCTTTTTCATATGCTTAGGTCGAAAGATATATGATTTGGTTAGGGTTTAGTTGATTCATGAGGCTGTGAAGCTGAATTCTTTCATTTTAATGGGGTGTGTTAAAATGAGGTTAAAACTTGCTGGTCTCCCGAATCAAACCAGATCCTTCTAGAATGTCATAAGTAGTAGTCAGTTGTTTGCTGAAAAAATTGCATTGCCACAGGCAGTAAAAGAATTCCATGGATTGGTTTTTTAATTTTTTTTTACCTTCTTTTTGTGAAGGAGAAGACATGAACAATAAATAGTCTTGTTTTATTGTATGGTTATCCTATGGTCATTATTCAACTAAACTTCCAGAGATATCTTCTCAATTTGCTTCTTTTTTTCTTTTCTTTTTTCTTCTTGTTTTGAAGAATTGAGAAAGAGACGGTTTTGCTCATGTTTAAGCAAGCATTTTATGTGCTAAGGATTCTCGGTTAACAGCAGTTCGTACTGAGAATGTTGTGACTTATGGCATTGAGATGGCACAGAGAAATAATGAGACAATCATTATTTTTAATATTTTGGATATTTGAGGTTACGATTTTGATCCTTTCAAAAAAAGAAAAAGAGGTTAGGATTTTGGTTTGTAATTTGTGATTTGAGAAGGTGATAAGTGAAATATTTGTTTCGATGAGATTTAGGGAGAGAATTGAGCAGCAGTCATGAATATTTTGGCCTGGTTGTTTCTTATAATCAATAGGCTAGTGTCAGATGTTTATTAAGAATGCTGTGACTTTGAAGATTGACATTGAATTTATTTGCTATTGTAGTTGGAAAGGGGTGCATCCTTTACTTTCATGAGAATATTGGACAATTCTTTATATATATATATATATAAGAATCTTGGTGTAGCAGCAAGTAGAAGTTGCTGTTTTACCCTTTTTTTTTTCCCAGTGGGAGACTGGAATTGGAGTGGTATTCTTGTTTCCCCATGGAATTTTCTGGATAAAGATTTGAAATATGTACCATGTCCAGTTAAATTATCATTTGATACACACACACACACACACTTCATAACAATTGCTTCTCTCAAGATGCTTGTTTGAGTCATTCTAGTGATATCTTGGGGTAAGAACTGTTTGTTCTCCAAGAAAATTTTTAGTCTTTTTAAAGCTTCCTGTCCTTGTTTCTTTTCTTTTCTTTGGTTTGAAAGCATCAGTTTTGTTGGATCTTTGGCCTTTCTTATGCTATCTTCAGTGAATTCGCTGACATAATTTGGTGCCAATGTTCTCTGAATTTTATACACAGGGATGCTATTGTTACTTGGATTAAGAAGAAAACTGGACCCGGTATTCACAATGTAACCACAGCTGAGGATGCTGAAAAGATATTAACTGCTGAGAGTAAATTGGTTCTGGGCTTCCTTGACTCATTGGTGGTACTTTCTTAAACCCCATATTAGTAGGGCATAATTGGTAGAGGGTTGCACTTTTAGTACTATTAAGACTGCATGGATAAGTGATATGATTAATGGCAGATTGGTAGTGTTACTCAACGAACTTGTTGAGTTTACTTGATCAAGACTCTGGTCACTCTGGGTAGTTTCGTTGTTTTCTTTAACTGAGAATAGTTGGACACAATCGTGTTCTTGAAAGTCTTGATTGTGTACTTGACAAAGAGTGTGATCGAGTATATGAACAAGTTTTGTGTCCACTCGTACTCATGTCTTCCGTGAATCAATTTGAGTTATTATATTTTAAACCTTGATTTATAGGTTAACACCCCAGAACACTTTAGTTTCTTTTCTTTTCTTTTCTTTCTTTCTTTTTTCTTTGATAAGTAATTGTGCTCGAACCTTGATTTATAGGTTAACACCCCAGAACCTTGATTGTGTTCTTGCGTTTCGCTGTGGGTTCCCTTCTTCCATTATTTCTATAGTCTGTTCAATCATTTTTCTTTCAAATGTGACAGGGTCCTGAGAGTCAAGAGCTTGCCGCTGCATCAAGACTTGAAGATGATGTCAGCTTCTACCAAACTTCCAGTCCTGATGTGGCAAAGCTTTTCCACATTGATCCTAAGGCTAAACGTCCAGCTTTGGTCATGCTGAAGAAGGAGGCAGAGAAAATAAGCCTCTTTGGTTAGTTTCCCCTGTTACTTCTCCATGGCTGAGGTGCCTTGAAATCATACTCTAAGATGCATCCATTAACTTCAGGCTTTTCATTTTTGCAGATGGTCAATTCACAAAATCCGCAATAACTGACTTCGTGTTTGCCAATAAACTACCTTTGGTGACCACGTTTACCAGGGAAAGTGCTCCCCTGATTTTTGAAAATCCAGTTAAGAAACAGGTGAGCTCTTTTTTTCCTGTAATTTCATCATTACCTAAATCTTTATAATGGACTATTTTCTTGCATTTTAAGATAAAAAAAAATAGTTTTTTTTATATATAAATAAAATTGTTTTCACATATTTGTTGTCTTTGTCAGCTTTTGCTTTTTGTCACCAAAAATGGTTCGGAGCAGGTTCTCCCAATCTTCCAAGAGGCAGCAAAACTTTTCAAGGGAAAGGTAAGTCGTGGAATTTACAATTAAAGCAGGTGGTTCTAGTTTTTTTAAAATTTATTTCCTTTTTTAACTTTGTTAGATCAGGTCAACCTGGAAACCATCCTTTGGAATCCTGAGTTAATTCAGACAGGTCAATGGAACCCTGATCCTATAAATTTGCAGTTAGGAATTGGTGCTTGACACACGGAAAACTGAGTTGACTTGGCTGAGTTCCAATGGATTGCTGTGTTTTTTTATTGCTTATGGTAGCTTTTTAGTGGCCTTAAAAAAATCTAATAGGATATATCTGTGTCAGTGCCATCCTACTTTCCAAAACTGAACCCATAAGCACCTACCCCGTCATTTGTAATGGTTTCTGGTTCTGTTGCAGCTCATCTTTGTATATGTGGAAATGGACAATGAGGATGTTGGGAAGCCAGTTTCAGATTACTTTGGTGTGACTGGAGATGGTCCGAAGGTAATTTTCCTTCTCCCTTTTCTCCTGATTCGACTCCCTTTTCATGCATTGTGCATCTAATGGTCACAGGATCAAGATGCAAGAAATGAGTATTGTCTAATGGTCGTCATATGCTTACAGGTTCTGGCATACACAGGAAATGATGACTCCAAGAAGTTTATTCTCAATGGCGAAGTGACTTTAGACAATGTTAAGGTTGGATATGAGATCCCCCCCCCAAAAAAAAAAAAAAAAAAACAATCTTTTCTTTCAATCCTTTCACATTTTTGTAGTTTTGAAATGAGATGGAAAAAATGTTCAAAAACAGGTAATACAATGCTCGCAGATTGGTTCCCTGATTACCATGTTTGACTCATCTGAATCACAATGAAAATTCTCACCAACGTCAAAAGTAAAGTAAAATATGGACCTTTTTTTTTTGGAAGTAAAAGTAAAATATGGACTTTACCTGGACCATTGCCAGTCCAAGTCAATTTGTCTCAAGCTTAATCCTCAGAATATGTGTGAATTTCTGAACATGGACGTAATTTACACACATCTAAGATCTACAACCACACACTAGCATTTTACCTAAATGCGTAGGATCCCACATGAATTTAATATGTAAAAGTTTCTAATTGAAATAACTTCTCCAGTCGTTCTTCCCCAGAGTTCCACGGATGTAATTAGATGATCTGATATTTATGCTGTGCTATTTCTTTTCTCACAGGCATTTGGAGGGGATTTCTTAGAAGACAAGCTGAAGCCTTTCTTCAAGTCAGACCCAATACCCGAGAATGTAAGTTGCAACATTTTGCTTCCTCAGTGTCTTTTTTTCTTTAAACACATTTGTGCTTCTGTGCCCCAACTCTCCTTACTCTTCTGATGTGACACAGAATGATGGGGATGTGAAGATAGTTGTTGGAGATAATTTTGATGAGATAGTATTGGATGAGTCAAAAGATGTTCTTCTTGAGGTAAGAATTCACATAAAGACACTAAAACCAAGGTGTGAAGCCCCAATATATGTACTGTTGTTTTAAGTATATATACATAAGGCATTACAAACTGAGATATTATGCAAAATGTTGGCTGTTTTGGCCCTTATCAACTGTTATTTTTCGCAAAAAAAAAAAAGTATTACTATATAATGTCATGATAATACTATATCTATAATATCATTATTTATTCAATTAAGGTTGATTAATAAATATATCTATAATATCATTATTTATTCAATTAAGGTTGATTAATTAAGTAATTAGCAATATAGTGGCTGGATTGGATTAAACAATGGTCATTATAATGTGTAATATTGGCCTCACTGGTATGATGCAGGCCATTATTGCAACTCCAACCACCATGGAGGAAAAAAGAAAAAGAAAAAAAAGAGTAACAAGAAGGCCGAGTTCCCATTATAACAGCTGTTATAAGTTATAACACCATTATAGAAACCATTGCTAAAATAGAACCCCACATTTTCAATATTATTTTCTCATATGTGATTCTAACTCATGCTTCGAACCAGATCTATGCACCATGGTGTGGGCATTGCCAAGCGTTGGAGCCAACTTACAACAAGCTTGCCAAGCATTTGCGGGGCATTGAGTCTCTTGTCATTGCCAAGATGGATGGAACCACCAATGAACACCCAAGGGCCAAGGTCTGACTCTTTGATTTCCCTCCTATATTGACAGCTTTTTCAACTGAAACTACTTAGTCTTCATTTTGGTGGCATGCAGTGATGACTTGGAATTTGGTTGATGATATTTCAATACAATTTGGATGTTTTTATGGAGTTTGGATTTGGTACTTAGACTTAAGGTCTTCTTGCTTTTGCAGTCCGATGGGTTTCCTACGCTTCTTTTCTTCCCCGCAGGAAATAAGAACTTTGATCCGGTGAGTGGAAGTTCCTCAGCAATTATGGCGTGTTTGGGTGTTTTGGAAATTCTGTTTATGCTGAGTCAGCTTATGCAAATTGAAACTCTGTATGCTTCTTGAACTAAATGGAACGAAGAAGAAAAGAAAAGAAAAAGACATTCAATGAGTTTTCCAAATGTGTTATTAAATGCCACACGTTCTCACCGACTGTCAAAATGTTTCTGCTCTTTACATGTTCTGAGTGCACTTTGAATTGCAGCTTTAATAATGCCTTCACTTCTCTTATTGCTTCTGGTGAGCATGTTCTGGTTGCTGCTGTTGTTGCTGCTGCTGCTTTCATTGCGTTGTCATTGGCAAGTAGGCATTATTAACTTGATCTTTGTGGTTTTTCCAGATTACTGTTGATACTGATCGAACAGTGGTGGCATTCTACAAATTCATCAAGAAGCATGCATCGATCCCTTTCAAGCTCCAGAGACCAGTCTCAGCTGCAAAGACAGAGGACAAGAGCCAGAAGAGCAGTAGCAATGACGACATGAAGGATGAGTTGTGAGGGTTTTTTTTTCCTTAGGTAGTGTAAGATGTATCTGTCTTTTATTTATCAAATAGGAAGAGCTGTTTTTGGCAAATAGACAAGAATCAAAGGGAATGGAAATAGAGAGGGGTCTGAAAGCGGAGGTGGTGGTATTTACAATTTCATCCCCACTTAGCTGTTATGGATTGGGGTCTCTACTGAGCTCAAAGATAAAACCTCTGGAGGATTGCAAAGTCATGAATAAAATATCTTTATCTTCTTTATTCGGATTAGTAAAATGCACATAATCACCCACCCACACACACCCACACCCTATCTGACTTGTAGTTTTCAGCAAAGTTGTATCATTTCCAGAATGAGGTCTGACATATGGAGCTGGCCTACCGAGAAAAAGAATCCATGTGCTGGAGCTTATGTCCCAGAGCTAACGGTGTACGCCATGCCTTGTGTTTTTAATAATATTGAATAGTGAGTTGAAATTGGGAATGATTTTCACCCAGATTTACGGTGTGAGACATTCACCACGGCAATGCTATCTGTGTGAAAGCTGATGAGAGGCTGGTTCCATGGCCCTCGGATTGAATGGCTGATAGGGACCAGTGTACCCATGGCTTTGAAAGTTGCCTAAAAATGTAATTCCTTGGTGGTCCCTGACCATTTCGCTCTTCCCACCACACGCATTGCAACCTTGTTCTGTTCCACCGTGGATGGACCATTCTCTGAAACTCCTACTTATTGGGAGATCGTGGCTGCTAAATCTTGGGACCGTTCCCACTTAAATGTGGACTGTAGCTGTATTCCTGTCCTCTTTATTAGGCCAAAATTGTCCCATTCAAGTGTTTTTAAAACAAAAGAAATGGCACTTCGGCTGTTTGGATGAACCTTGGTCTTAAATCACACTTCTGCCTAAGCCCACACGTGTGCACAAGGAGATCATGTACACGCTGCTCGTGGGCACTTAAAAGAGTACAAGAGTCAATCCATTCGTAAAGAGGTACTGCCATGTAATCTTTCATTTCAACCGAGAACTGATCATCTGCAGACCGCTTGCATCGTAAGAGTGATGTAGTGCATTTTCAGTCTCTAAAAATCACTTTGGCAATTAATATTTCTTTTGTAGGCTTTGGTGGCTGAAAATCCACCGCATCACTGATGCTGGCTGCCTATGATCATTTCTCATCGGAAAAATAAAATGTACCCGCGGCTTTGAATGTACCGTATTCATGTTTGGGCAAGAACTTGTAGGTGGTCCGTATTGTAATCAGTTTAGATCACCAAACAAGTAGGTCTGCGAGGACAATTTTAATGGGATACGTCAGTGGGTAAACGCGTTGGATGTGGGGTCATCTTCGTTGATCCAAACTGTCATGTGATCCAGTAAGTAGACCATTGATCAGGTTGATGTATAAGAGATCTGGGTAATTCATCTGGTTTGGTGCACTATAAGGTATAATGTACCAAAAATAGGGAATTACGGGTATCAACTGAGCCACTAAATTGTTACCGTTGGATCTTCAACTGTCCATTTATTTGTGATACAAGTTTGACCTGATTGATTAGCGGACCAAAATCATTTAAACCATGCACGTTCCGTACACAAATATTTGGCACGTATTCCTGCTCCTCACATGAGTGGGCGCTCAATGAATCACGATTCACAACTCATAACGGCTTCTACGAAATCGGATTGCGTGCTGAGTAAACTGAGTCGGGCCCACCTTGAATGTATGTGGTCTATCCACTCCGTCCATCCCTTTTTCCATCTAATTCAAGGGGTTGGGCCCAAAATTGAAGCATATCCAAAGATCAAGTGGATCATGCCACAGGAAACAGTGGGGATAATGATTTCCACCGTTGAAACCTCGCTAGGCCCTACAGTGATATTTAGTTGTTGTTCAATCTGTTCATAAGATCACAGAGACATGGATGAACGGAAAACAAAAACATAAGCTTGATCCAAAACTTGTGTGGCCCCCAAAAAATTTTCAACAGTATGTTTCCTGTGGCGTGGTACATTTGAACATTGTATATACTTTATTTTTGGACACAATCCCTATAATTAGCTGGGAAAATGGATGGACGGAGCATGGTGGACCTCACATAGTTTACTCAGTACGCTAAGGGTGGTGAGTTACTCACTACGCAATCTCCTTTCATGTAAAACAACCGTGCTGAAAATCAGGCGTATCCAGTCATTATCCGGGCCACGCTAAGAAAAAGTAACGGACAGCTGTTCAAAGACCTCCATGTCGGCCCACATGTATCTGCCTGTAACTTTGAAGATGGAGCGACCCTTCTGGACAGGTGCGATGCCATAGGGACCTGGAGAGGAACCGACCTCGTGTGGCTGCACCTGCGGAGTAAATACTTCTTGTTTTTACGCCCCTTGCGAATCTCGATAATCGCCAGCTGAGCTCTCACTCTCTCTTTCTCTCTCGTACTTTGAAACGCTTACGATAGAAGAAAAGTAGAGGGGACAGAATACAAGTAGTCCTCGAACCACCCATGTTAGATATCCTATTCCACCTGCTGGGCCATGTGAGATCAATTTCTGAAAATCCAACCTCAGAAAGTGGACCCCGTAAACCATTGATCATATGTGATTTTTATTCGTTAGCGGAATGAATGTCTGGGACGGCGCGTTGCAACTCTTATTTTGCCATTACCTACTAATGGTGGGATGCACACATTGAACGGTTCCGATCATTTCAGTTTTGGAAGGGTACGGAGGCACTGAGCCTCATTTCATCTTAAATGATGAAATGAACCGTTCATGTTATGGAAAATGTACTTATGTCCCATCATAATAATCATTTGTTAAATGCTGATTTGTGTATAAAGTTGAATGTTCAATGAAACACGATTATTCAAGAGAACATGAACGGTTAAGATCATTCTAAGGATACAATTAGGTGGATACCTGCCAATGTACGGTACCCTACCCTATCTAAACCCCACGTATGGTTTGTTACCTCAGTAATTCGCGGACTATAATATGAAGAATTCATGCTTCAAAAAAGTATAAAATCCGCGCAATCGCAGAAATAAATGACGCTTCTCTCCAGCCGTTGAAAACGGTGTCCACGGCCCTCTCTCTTTCGTCCGTTTCTCACCTTCTCCTATTCCACGCGATTTCTACTCTAACCATACAAGTCTGCTGTCTGCACAGTCATCTCCACCTCTTTCTCGTTTTATTTTCTTTTTCCTTCGATCCAGTATTTTCAATATCCCAATTCACTTTAACCTCGATTCCCGCCGTCTCATTTCCTTTCCATTTCCTTCAAAAAGCGTCCCCTTTCCGTCAGATCTACGCCTCCAGATCTAGTACTTCTCTCATTCTCCTCCGTTCTTCCTCCTCCATTTCCCAATTTCTCTCCAGTGTTCTTCAGTTTCCTCAGATCTAGGGTTTCCAGATCCACGTTTCTTGCATTGTGGCCACGGATCTGTCTCTTTTGTAGCTGATTTTATCTGTTAATTTCATTGGTTTTGGGAGATCTGCCATGGAAGGATTAGGTAGGCTGTGTGTCTTTCTGGCAATGCTTTCGTTGTTTTCAGATCGTGCTCTCTCTGCAAGTTCGCCGTCGCCTGCTCCTTCTCCCCGTAGTGGAGACGATTCACCGCCTTCGGCATCTCCTCCAGAAGCTCCGTCTTCTGCACCGTCGTTCGTCAGTCCTCCCCACGAAGCTCCTTCATCTCCACCATCGATCGAGCCGCAATCTCCATCGTCCGAGAATTCTCCCCCGGCACCACCATCGTCTAACGAGAATGCCCCTGGTTCGTCGCCGTCGCAGGACAGCAGCAGTATCAAAAGCGGCAATGGCGATGAGGAGGAATCGGAAGGATCGGGGTCAGACAGCGGATTGAAGACCGGGCAGAAGGCCGGGATCGCGATCGGGGTCATCGTCGGGGCGGGCATTGTCGGGGTGGGGGGATTCGTGTACAAGAAGCGGCAGGACAATATCCGGCGATCGCAGTACGGGTATGCGGCGAGGCGGGAGCTGCTCTGAGATATCGATATATTCTAGGGTTTTGGAGAGGAAGATTCGTTTGATTCTTTTCTGGTAAGGATTTTCTGGGGTTTTTTCCTTCTCCATCTCTCTCTCTCTCTCTCTCTCTCTCTCTCTCTCTCTCTCTCTCTCTCTCTCTCTCTCTCTCTCTCTCTCTCTCTCTCTCTCTCAGCAATTGGAATTCACATTTCTCTAATTCTTTTCTTCTTCTTCTTCTTCTTCTTCTTCTTTTGCATTTTTCAGATTTTTATTAGGATTTTGGCGATAGGGTTTCTTGTAATCCTGTGTTCTTCGCCTTAAAAAAAAATATATTAGTCCTCTGTTCTTCTATAAAATGAGGTTTTAATCCTTCTATAAAATGAAGTTTTAGTTCAGATCTCTCTCTCTCTCTCTCTCTCTCTCTCTCATTACAGGTTTTCATCTGTGCAAGTTCTTAGTGTAAGACGCGGATTTGGTAAGACGCCTCTCTGTTAAGAGTGTTGTTTTCACCTCTGTTCTTACCGTCAGATGCCGATCGGTTAGGCGATGGATTGTGGAGATGCCTTACTATTGGGCCAATCCGATGGGGGCCCGCCCATGTTGTCAACATTACAGCCCGCTATATGCGGGTGGGGGCCCACCCATATGGACAACATTACAGCCCGCTAGATGCGGGTGGGGGCCCACCTGGAGGAGTGATAATTGCACTCGCTCTAATGCTGTTTGAAAGTTCACTCGCCTCAGACCCACGCGGTATCTAGAGCTGCTTCATGCGACCCAACCACCAGGCGTGTGTAATCACCAGGTGGGCCACACCTGCACTAAATAAATGAACGGTTCAGAGGTTTTGACCAATTATCCATGTTCCTTGTCCATGTGTGTCCCACGTTTGGATTTGCCGGATTTTAGGACATGGTTTCTCCACGGTGAGGTAAGCCCGTTCTTGAATCGTAATGAATGAAATCTGTTCTAGTATTCGTTGGGAGTTCATCCATCATGACCAACATCCAAAGCTCAAGTGGGCCACACAACAAGATACAGTGGGCCCACCATTAATATGGACGGTCTGTGACCTTTGATTGGAATATCTTAACCCCGCATGAATAATAAAATAATAAGAATCCTTTGATTGGAATAACTTAACCCTTTGATTAGTTGACTCCTTTGCTTTTGAATATGAATACGGACGGTCCTGTAGATTTCTTTAGTATCCCCAGGACACAACCATTCAATGGCTGAAGTCCAGACGTATTTGTTCTAATTCATTCTGTTTGTTTTCCAGCAATGAGCAAACCTCGTCTCATAGTATTGTCTGCATCATAAGGAATTGAAACAGGAGAGGAATTATCATGTCCTGCTGCTGGGTGTTGCCTACATGGGGGCATTTCAGTGAATTCAAACGGTTTATCAGATGGACCCCTTTGGATGTGGATGCCTCAGAAGATCTCCCTGACACGGAGAATTCCCTCTTGAAGGAGGGAACGGAGTCCTCCACACCGCCTATTACGGCTAAAAAGACCTAAACTCTTTGGTGATACGTTGCGGTTTGGCGTGTATGATGTTCCATCAAACCTGTTCGTCAGTCGTGAATCACCAAGTGAATATACAAATATCATTTTTGGTTCAAAACTCCGGTCAGAACGCAGATTGTGTCCATCCAACCCCCCATTAATAAAGAGTAGGAACCTACTGTAAAAAGCTAAAGACTCCAGCAGGAAGCTAGGTGGGGCCACTGTGATATTTCCGAGAATTCCACCCCGGCCATCTGTTTTGTCAAATCACATTAGGACATGGGCTCAGAAAATGAGGCAGATCCAGAACACAAGTGGGATGCCCAACAAGAAACAGGTGGCAGGGAAATGCCTACAGTTGAACCTCCCTGGGTGGGCCACCGTGATGTTTATGGTGCCATTCGTACCATTCATAAGTTCACTCCTATTGGGATGAACTGAAAACACAAAAATATTACCTTGATCTAAAACTTTATCGCCTTATGAATGTTTCAATGGAGGATGATCTATTCTCACATTTTCATGCTGCAGCTTAGTTGAATTTTAGATCCGTCTCAGTTTTAGGCCCATATGATCTGACAACTCTATTTCATTTTTGGGCCCATATCCGCGTGATGGACGGATTGGAACACAACATGGCTTTTTTATCTTTATTCAGCTGGGCTGATCTTTCATATGTACTGTGAATAGATTAGTTAGCAAGTGATGGACGGAATGGATTTTAAATATAGTTTGTTGACTCGTTGACTTGCACCATCTCCTTCATCTTCAAGACGAGTCAACTCATGACTCGCCCAAGACAAAGGTCAGTCATGGTACCGAATCGAACACAACTCAAACCGAGTGAACTCGGACGAGTCGTCAAACCATGGGCAAGATGAATATTGAGGACCCTTTAGTACATGCGTCATGCAAACATCACACCGCCTCGTGAGTCCGGCAACAAACAAAAGAATCACACGTGCAGTGCACGTGGCTAAAGAGACGGTGCATGTGGTGTGGTGCGTCCTAGCGGAGTAAAAGTTCCCTCTTGCATCCGTCGCAACTGAGGATCCCAACATGAGTCGCCAGATTGGATCCACATGCTGATATGGTCAGACGATCATTGAAATTTGGAACGTACATCCTCTGGTTACGGATTCTAGGCCACTCTAGATAACTTATGTCACATACGATTATTGTTCATTACATTATCGCCTATTCATGTGAAAGTCAATAAAACAAGGTTTTGTATAATTTAGACGGATTTACAAGATTTATTTAAAAATCACGTAATATATAGATCACATCAAGCAACACCGCAGATTCTCAATGGTTATGTTCAGTGTAAGTAACGGAAGGTCTGGATTATCGCTGAACCACAACCATGGGACCGTGGTGTTTTTTTTATAAAATTAACCAGAAAATGGGCGGTTTAAATTGTTGGATCATCTCAGCGTGTGGATCCCGAGTGTAGACAGAGGCAAAACCATCTCGTATGATGAGATGCACCGTACGTTGGACAGTGGTTATAAAGTAACCTGGATTGTTTGCCTCTTGGATCCCACTGTTGATGGACCGTCCTCCAAAAAAATTCCTGCTAGGATAATCGTGTGGCCTGCAAGCGGATAAGCAGAGAAATATCTTTATGGTCCACATTCAAGTGAATCAAGGCCTAAGATTGACGGCCAGGATCTTTCTCATCAAACATACAGTCTGCAGGCTGGATCATTCAAGGATGGCCCACTTGTAGAACCTAAAAACAATGTATGCTGTCCATGTCCATGGTGGAGGATCCTGCACCGCACGATGTTGTACTGAGGAATCATATGACACCAACGGCCCCATGGTTCAGTGATCCAGATACAGGATTCATTCCAACCGCTATAGATGGACCATTCCCCACCAACCTCCCATACTTGACCTCTTTTTGATTGATTATGGACTGTTGCTTTAGGTCTCTTCTTAAATGTTTACTTGTGGCCCACAAACTAAAAGCCTTTTGAGGAGATTTAAAGAGTACCTCTGTCTAGATTGGGATGCATCGGATCAACCGTCTGGATCACTAATCCATGATCCCTTCCTGTACAATTGAGGATTTTCACGTGCAACGTTTTTGTGTGCATGGAAACAAGATAACATGCAATGCATTCTTTTCCTACAATGATGTTTATGGCGTTTAACATCGGAGGCGCGCAAAAAAAAGATTGAGGAAGGTCCATTCATCAGATGGGCTGCACCATTGAAATCATGAAATCACGTAAACATATTTCTTTTATGACATTTTTCAGACTTTTGTTGATATGCTCTCCTAACTTGGCTATACCGAGTACAATAGCATTTATTGGCTTAGGCGTACTCAAGTTCCATGTATGGTGAAGATTCAAGCCTCGCTGATCTCCGGTATGGTGGGGGGTACGTGGCTGACATGGTCTAGTGATCTAGTTGATGTGACCAAACCTCCCTCTAAGATCATCCAAACCTTCATTCAGAAAAAAAAAAAAAAAAAAAAAAAAAAAAAAAAAAAAAAAAAAAAAAAAGATGATAATTCGAACATCTAATCATCAGAATTTTTTTTTTAAAACGATTATATATATATATATATATATATTCGCCTGTGCACTGGTACACATGGCCTAAGTGCCCACCTCAGCATCATTCGCTAGATTTACCAAACGGTTGAGATTAAAACACTTCCGTAGGGCGTGCCTCAAAACACAGGGAAAAAACCGTGCTCTCTCCTAATGTCATTGCCGGATCTATTGGTATCTCTCTCCTTACTTCCATTATAAGAATGAAATTGATTATGGTGATGTAAATGATGATTGAGTAGTCATATATTACATCCACACCCAAAACAGAAGTGGATCCAAAACTCAAGTGTGCTACAATAGAGGAATTAATTGTGATTCAATAACCACCGTTGAAACATTTATTTGTACGTAAAAGCTTTCTTATCCGGCTAACTTTTTTAAAAATTAGGCTAACTTTTTTAAAAAAATTTTAATTAATTTCATTATAAATAAACTTATAAACAATTTACATTACATACAAACATTAAGGTGGAGCCCAAAAAGTTTCAATAGTCAGAAAGCCTTTTCTTAGTTTTTTATTTTGTATGGCACACTTAAGTTTTGTTTCTGCCTAATTTACATTGTATGCTCTAAAATGATATATTAAAACAGATGCACCGGGTGAATTTCGCACACGGTGGACCCCAAAAAACATCCCACTAGCCACTTGCCACATGTGTTGTTAGTACCCACTCTACTATGACTCTCGGGATGAAAGCAGATTGCGTTCTTACCCTGCATGTGAGCTTTGAGTGGTGACCATGATATATGGGTTATATCACACCATTCATGCATTTTTCCCTATCATTTTAGGATATAATTCAAAAAATTAGTCAAATACAAGATACAGGTGGACCATACAATGGGTATTAAACTCTTACCATTGAAAATTTCTCTCTGCCAACAAAAATTTTGGATTAAGCTGAGGGGCTGTTTGATTTTTAATTCCCCCGTGTAAATACACGGAATTACATGCTTATTACTCACTACACCTGTTTGGAAGTTGCTAGGAATTATGTTCCGAAGATTGTGCCATACAAACATTTTTATTACTGTTTTAAATATATGAGATCCACCATGATATATATGAGCTATCCACACCATCCATCCTTTTAAGAAATGCATTCTAAGGCATGAACCCAAAAATGAGAAAAATCAAAAGGTCAAGTGGACCACACCTTAGAAAATAAGGATCATTAAAATGTCAATGATTAAAAGTTGTTTTCTCCATAGGGCCCACAGTGATGTTTATTTGTCATCCAACCCGTTAATAAGGTCACACGATTATGGATAAAGTGGAAAAAAAAAAAATCAGTTTGATCCAAAACTTCCTGGGTCTTCAGGAAGCTTTCAATGGTAGGATTTCAATTCCCATTGCTTTTAGTAGTGCTTGATATTTAGATCTGCCTCTTTTTTTAGCTCATACCCTAAAATGAGTTGGCTAAAGGGATGGACGATGTGGATAACACAAAAACATTAAGGTAGGCCCCACAATTGGGCCTTTTTTCTCCTCAGGTGGCGTGAAGAGTACTATAAATGAAAGGTGGCAGTCAAATCACCTTGGAAATTCAACCGGAAATATAAGGGTATATATTATTACACATTTACGATGATTTACCCCTGTAATTGGAAAATCAATCAAGCTCTGATATTTTTGCTTTCTCTTAATCTAATTCCATGTAACTTTATGGACGGGTTGAATGGAAAATAAACATCATAGTGGGACCTAAAAAGGTTTCAACGGAAAAAATCTGCTTCATGTGGTGGGGTCCACTTGAGCTTTGGATCTGCCTCAGTTATGTGATAATGGGGGGAGGGGGGAATCGGACCATATACTGAGTTACACAGCATGCTTTTATGGTACTGTGTAAACTAAGTTAGGTCCACTGTGAATGTATTTGATTTATTCACGCCATCTAACAGTTTTTTTATATTATTTAAGTGGTTGAGCCTAAAATTTGCATATCCAAAGTTCAAGTTAACTATACCACAAATAATGGGAATGATGATTTTCACTTTTGAAACCTCACTATGGCTCATGATCATGATGATGTTTATTTGTCATCCAACCTGTTCATGAGAAAAAAAGGATATGGATGAAGGCAAAACTCAGCTTGCTCTAAAACTTATTGGGCCTCCAAAAATTTTTTAACGGTAGAAGTTTAATTCACACTGTTCCTTTTCCGTGACAGGGGACGGAAAGCCTCCGGCGGGAAATTTCGGCTCAAGTATGTTGGATGGGGCCCACTGCCGTGTTTGTGGAAAATCTATCGTGTCCATCTGTTTTCGATCTTATTTTAGGACCAGAGAGAAAAAACCAAATGGATCCAAAACTCAAGTGTGCACACACAGGGAAAATTGGGGAAAGAAATACTTACCGTTGGAACCTTTTTGGCTCCACCTTAATGTTTATATGCCATCCAAACCCTTTATAAGGTCTTTACCACTGGAATCAACTGAAAATAAATAAACTTTAGCGTGACAGAGTGCTTTTGTGCCACAAGAATGTTTCAACGGTTCTCACTGAATCCTCATTGTTTCCTCTCGTGTGGCCCACTTCAATTTTGGATTCACTTCATTTTTGGTCTAACATCCTAAAATGATCTCAAAAAATTGATGAATGGAGTAGATTTCTTACAAATATGACTGTGTCCCCACCCAGCATCCATGCGTAGGAACTTCCGCGTCCGGTGGTAGGACAGAGTCTTCATCCTCCCCGGACGGATGCGGATTCCGCCCTACCCTCTCCCGTCTCCAGCTGGGAATGGGCAAGAGCTTTGGGTTGCCACCATCATGTATGGGGTTTTATCCGCACAGTCCATCCATTTTTTCATATTATTTTAGAGACAAAACCAAAACTCAGGAAGATTCAAGGCTCAAATGGACCACACCACAGGAAGCAGTGGTGGTAATGATTCTAACCGTTGAAACTTTTCTAGGGAACATCGATTATGTTTACGTGCTATCCAATCTACTCATAAAGTTACATAAGACCTGGATGAGGAAAAAACACAAATAACTGCTCCATCCAATACTTCTGTCCTCCCCCCCCCCCCCCCCCCCCCGCCCCCCAAAGAAGTTTTCAACGGTAAGAGTTTAATCCCCATTGTTTAGTCCTCATCTGTCTTTGATCCGCCTCATTTTTATCCTTATAACCTAAAATGATACGAAAAATTTGACGGACAGTGTGGATAACATGGATACATCACGGTTGCCACTCAAAGCTCTTGATCGTTTCCGGCAGGGGACGGGCATGGGTATGACGCAATCCACTTCCTCTCTTTTGCAGCAAATTACGGCCTTGTAAACATGTGGACCACTTGCTTGTAAAAAATCTACCCGTTCATCCGTTTTATGAGCTCATTTAAGGACTTAAAAGATAAAATAAGCAGAGTATACAATACTTAAGTGGGCCTTATAAAGGAAAAGTCGAGTAGAAAAATTCCTATTGTTTAAGCCTTCCTAGCATTGACAATAATGTTTACATGCAACATTCAAGTTGTTCCAAATGTTGGCCCCACTGTGATGTTTACTTGACATCTGTCTAGTAGATTAGGTCATATAGACATGATGACAAAAAACAAATATTAGCTTAATTCAAAAATTTGGTAGCTCAGGAAGTTTTTAATGGTGAGAGTTCAATCAACATTATGTGGCCCACTTGGAATTTTGATCTACCTCAGTTTTGAGTTCATATTATAAAAATGTATGAACAGGGTGAATTTATCACTAACATCTTAGTGAGACCTATCTAACATCCCATGAAAGGAACTTTATGTAAAAGGCTTCTGTCACATCCTTCGAAGATAATAGAGTGAAGAGGTGTGACAGATTAAAAAACTTATTATTTCAAATTCACACATAAGAGCGTTTTCATCCAGACCGTATGTTTTAGCCGACTATTGATAGTAAGGCTCACACGTAATGACATATAAACTAGTTCATAACGGAACGTTTCTTATATATATATACTTGAATGCTCAATTGTGCTTCAACTCGTACAGATTTTGTGTGAACGATTTTGAAAACTTGTCATACATGATATGACTCTAAAATCTAAATGGTTTATGTGAAACAACACCTCATGAAACCCCTCGGGCTCAATTTTTATGTTGATTCAAAACTTCGGTGGATCATGAAAAATGAAAATAGCTTCCTTCATTGATTTACATTTCTCTTTGTTATGTCCCACCAAAATTTTAGATTATGGTGAAAATTCGCCCTGTAGGGTTTCATGGGATTCTACATCACATATACCAATTGAATTAGACACCCATGACACGTGTGCAAAGGTGTACACATGCGTAAGTGTACAAGTGAGCATGCCTATATATATATTTAATGAAGATGAGATTCGATGTTTATAGATTTTATATTCTTATATTTATTAAATAATAGTTATCTAGCTTCTTATATAGTAGAATTGTAATTGTGAATAAATATAATGATTACTTTGTAAAATCTGTATATACTCAAAGAATTAAACAATCGGCTTAATGAAAAATAAATTTTATTTTATTTTATAAATTTTATGTATCCAAGCATGCCTTAAAGGGGCTCCAATCCTCTCTAGCTTTTCTATGTGTGCATACAGGGAAATTTTATATATAGTACTCCTAATAGTCAACAAACACAATCTAATGAGGTGTGGGGGATACAGTACTTGTTCTGAAGCTTTGCCCATTTAAATAGTTGAACTCATGGGTTGCTTCGTCATGGATGTGGTATTCTAGAAAGTTTCCCAAACTGAATGACCTAACCTTTCTATGTCCATATAAGGATTTGATGGTTTGAAAAAAGGTAGAACAATGATTTGCATTCAATAAAAAGAAGCAAAATAAAGAAAGGCTAGGTCATTCAAATTTGAAAAATCTTTAACGGCCATGCACAGCATGTTAAGGTGCGTTGTCTAATAATGACCCCAAATATAAGAAATCTACTTTCTTTCCTTTTTTTTTTTTATTTCTAAAAAAAATATAAGTTATGACTAGATCAAAGTAGCCAAATTTCACATCATTTAATGAATTATATTCGTGAAAAAATTATCAAATGCATCCTTAGCAAGCCTGTTTAAATCTCTCTCTCTCTCTCTCTCTCTCTCTCTCTCTCTCTCTCTCTCTCTCTCTCTCTCTCTCTCTCTCTCTCTCTCTCTCTCTCTCTCTCTCTCTCTCTCTCTCTCTCTCTCTCTCTCTCTCTCTCTCTCTCTCTCTCTCTGTATATATATATATATAGCTCCCTTAGGATACTAAACCATATTTCTCGGGAGCATGTTTACATTTATACATAAATGCTTCATTTTACTAAAAATCCATTTTTACAAAAAAGTAGTCTACTTCATTTATGAGTTTGATCCAATGTACACATTACATATGTAAGCCACATTTTCATATGTATTTACTATAGGTGGGAAATGTATTTGTGTTCAAACTATGCCTAAACATGTGTATAACTTGTTTGTATATTCTTTCATGCAAGTCACCCACCATGTGTGGTTCACCCTTAATGGCCCATCAAATTCAAATCACTTTGATCACATGCTTCCATCGCTCTAATTAGTGGATATTGAAATGGACATTTCTTATTAATTGTCTACTGTAAGCAGGTATGTCCACCCACTACGGAAGCATCACATATTCACATGGGCTACCGAAACATCATTATAGGCCCTAGAAGTTTTTAATGATCTTCATCTATTTTTAGACTCAATGGCCGAAATAATTTAGTAAAAGATGGACAAAATAGATATAAAATACATCAAAGGTGGCCCCAACGTCTTTATGTGAGGCCAGGTGGTGGCAGCAGGGTAGGTGCCCACCCCTGGCCTCACCCAAGACTATACTGCTCTTACCCTTGATGCATTTACCGTATATCCATGCCGTTCATTCGTTTCTCCCAATCATTTCAGAGGATGAACCAAAAAAATGAAGCAGATCCTAATCTGTTGACTGTAGACCACATTACAGGACAATGGTGATTGAATATTAAAACCTTATTATAGACCCCCAAAAGTTTTTGGATCAAATAAACATCATGCAAGCATTACAATGGCCGGCTCCTTGTGCTTGCTCGGGTGGTAGACTCTCAGGACTTTGAACACCCGGGCAAGGTTTCGAGTACTTATAGGTGGACCTCTCTAAACGAATGGACGGCGTGGATATAGAGAACATGCATCAAGGTGGGAAGGGCGGCACCTAATCAGCTCCCTTTCAGAAGAGGCAGGGATATTTTAGTAATTCCATAAATGTCCTTCGAGCCGCGCTTCTATATTCTCGCATTCCACCCTTTATAAAAACCCTCGTCGCATCACGCACACAATCTTCGCTCACCGACGCTTTTTTCTGCATTAAAAGGTATGTCATTTCCATTCCCAAAACTCTCTTAAATATTCTCATTTTCGTATTTTCTAAACTTCTCTTTCTAAATTTCAGCCCTATTTTCATATCTGCAACAGTACGTCTTTCATTTCAAAGGATTGCCAGTTATTATTATTATTTTATTTGAAGTAGGTGATTACAGTTCTAGTTAGGAATTATTTTATTTTATTTTTATTTTTGGGTGTGTGTGTGTGTGTGGATCTGTTGGGATAAATGTATGGGTGAAATCCCTTGATTTGAATGGATTTTACTTGGATTTTTATTGTCTTTTTAGATGGGCTATGCTCTTTTTTTTTTTAAAAAAAATAATAAATAATTTTTGGAGTTATTTTGGTTAAGTTTTAGAACTAATTTAAATAATTTTCTAGGTATTGTTTGATTTTTTGAAATATGTTTTTTTTCCCATTCCGGTTGTCGAAGACTGTAAATCCATGGATCATGGAGCAAGTATATGTGACTTGAGAATCTTGATTTTGGTGATGTTTTAAATGGTTGACTTTGAATATTCAGATGCATTTCTTCAGATTGATGCTTGCGTGCTTTTATTTTCATTGTTGGGTTATTTTTCTTTTCTGAACTAGTTTAATTTTGTAAGTCGCTGAGAGATGTCAGAATTTACTAGATTTTGGTTCTGGATGGGCGGATTTGTTTTCTTCGGACAGATCGAGTGGTGGAGTTTATGGATCTATTAGGGGAAATTTCATGGACTGATCATTGTAATGGGTATTTGTTTCGTGAAGGGATTTGGTGTGATTTTGGTGTTTTTGGATGTGTTTATGTTCAAGTTTGGTGTGTTTTGTGCATTGTGAGAAATATCACTGAGATTTTGAGAATCTTACAATATTTTCAGGGAAAATTAGTCTGTGTTTGGTAAGTAGCACCAAATTTTGTGAAATTTCACTATATGTTGCACCTAAATAGACTGATTAATCATGAGATATTGTGAAATTTCAAGATATTTGGTGCAACCAAACACACCCGTAATTTACTGATATTATCATGATATTTATGAAATCTTTGCAGTTTTTAATTTCCTGCGATTTCAGTGCCAAATTAGAACAAGCTTAATGCAAAAATCTTGCATTTTTTGGTCGAAGTTTTGTTATTAATTTGTAATAAATATTTGGCTTTTTTTGGCAAGTTTTTCCTGTAATATCACAAGAAACCTCAAAATCTGAAAATCTTCCTAGAAATTTCTGAATCAATAATTTGTTGAACCCTAGATTTGTCACTATTATGTTCTTTATTTTCCTCACGGCATTTCTTTGATTTGGTTTATTTCCTTTTTTTTCTTTTTAATTGTTGTTATTTTGTTTTTAATATTGTAGCAAGGATTAATATCGGTTTTGGTGCACTGTATCGCTTCCCACTGAAACTAGGTCGTATCTCCCGTGTCAGGCCGATGGGGCAACGTTCATGGATGAAACCAGTGTCCTGGGGGTTACACACCATTTTCATGTTGTATTACATGTTTCTTTTCCTGGACTGTGGGGAGAAATTTATGACCAAAAATCTTAATGGATTTTGGTTCACATGAAAGGATTTTATTTTGTTCTTTTTTCCCTAGATTTGGGTGATATTTTAGATTTTTTTTTTTTTTTTTTGGTTGGAATTTTGAAGCAACTCCAACTGGTAGTGATGTGTCTGTGGTTTGAAATAGTGGTTTCATAGTGCGACTTGCTGGGAGACTGAAACCACTAAAACTCGCCCCAAGTTGTTACTACTAAGTTGTACTTGTTCTTACTTGGCATGATTTATATTGTGAGTCGCCCAATCATTCGTTTCATTCTTCATCAATGCTGACTTGACTGAGTC
This sequence comes from Magnolia kwangsiensis, assembly GCA_037074715.1. Classification (NCBI taxonomy): domain Eukaryota; kingdom Viridiplantae; phylum Streptophyta; class Magnoliopsida; order Magnoliales; family Magnoliaceae; genus Magnolia; species Magnolia kwangsiensis. The sequence continues at coordinate 42,191,683 of CM073574.1, forward strand.
TCGGGTGATATTTAAAACCATGGACACATCTGCCTGTCCCTAGCACAGCACAGAGGAGGGTTGGTATCAGGTTGGTAAGCTAGTTGCCAAACCTTCTCCAAACAAACAATGTGAATCTTGTTTTGAATGACAAAACAAGATTAGTAAATTTGATCCCAAATAGTTGCATGAGCCTATGATGATGATGATGATGTCTTTGGAAATTTGTCGGAGGTTGACTGAGATTAACTATTTCCATTGATCACTTTGGTCGTGATAACTTATTGCCTTTGCTAGCATTTTATTCATAAAGCATGGTAATGGAAGGGCATCGAATTTGTTCCAGCACTAGTTTCTTTTGTGTGTGTGTGTGTGTGTGTGTGTTTGTATCAGTGTGTTTATATTGATGATTCATGGCAATTTGACATAAAACTGATCAGGATGATGAGTTGGAAGTGTTTGGATGGGTGCATTTTTGGGAACTGAAACAATGACATTCATCAACTGTAGAATTTCAGAACTAAGATAGGCTTACTGTGCCCTAACACCAAAACTTTTGTTTGAAACCCAAAACCTTAAATTTCAGGATTTGGCAGACAGGCAAATGCCACTTTTGTCTGCAAGGATGGTAAACTTGGCTTCGTTTTTTTTTTTTTTTTGAATTTGCAGATTAACTTGCGTTTGATCCCTTTACATTAATATTGTAACCTAACCTATGATGCTTGGGTGTAACAGGGTTGGCCCTTAGGTTTATGATAGGGTTTACCTATACTAATTAAGATATGGTTATAAGGACTGTTGAAATTTTGATATTGAACAGTCTCAGTAATCAGATAATGTATCGTTTTTCTTTGGTATGGTTTGCTTGTTACCCAAGGGAGCCATGGCCCATGGTCAAATTATGGGATTTAGACTTTAGTTTGCAATCCTTCACTGTGTGAATATCACATCCTTCGGTTCCATATTCTGTGAGATTTTACTGTTTTTTCATTTTTCTTGAACCCTTCAAATTTGGCTGCTACCATAAAAAAACACTTACTTTGTAATCCTTCAATCTTTTGAATTCTCATTCTAGTTGGGCTTGAATATCATAGTTAATTAGCAACTCCAGCTACCAAGTTAAATTTGAAGCTTCTTGACCACATGATTATGGACTAGGGTTGCAACTTGGGTTCGGGTTAACCTGATTGACCTAACCTATGTTTGAGCGAGGTTGTCAGGGTCCTTGGGTTAGGTTAGGGTTCGGGTTGAGCAAATTCAGTTTAAGTTGGGTAATCACATGTCTTTGGGTTGGGTTGGGTTGGATTGGGTCAGGTCAGGTCAGGTAACTTTAAGGTTTAGTATAGTGTGTTTCAGGTTGGAATTGGGTTGCGAATCAGGGCCTCATAAGGTTAGGTTGGGCACATGATGACCCTTAAAACCTAACTTGCATGAGTTGCTCTATTATGGACAATATATACTTATTGGAGTCAATGTTGAAGTGAATTGCTGTCGTGCTGACTGCTGTTCTTAGGTGTACTGTGTAGTCGTGTCAAACTTAGGTCAATCCTCAAAATTGTATTTCTAACATTCATCAGAGACAACCAAATTCAAGGTTTAGTGTAGGATTGTTGGCCTTGTTTTGAATAAGTGTGAGAGATGATCAAGTGTAAGAGGTGCTTGATGAAATGGTGCGCTATAGTGGTGCAAATCAGTTGGGTTAAGTCGAGTTTAGGATCAACGCCAGCTCAACCCAACCTTAAGAGGAGTCAGCTCGAGGCCTAACCCAGGCCATGCATAGCCAAAGTATAGAATACTTAACCCTAATGTAATTTGGGTTGGGTTATGTTAAATTGAATTGGATCATGTTAACACCTGCAATTAGTAAATTAATACATAAAATCAAACATTGAACTATTAAATAACACCATTAAAGTAGTACTTGTAATTATCAAAATAACACTAGTAAAATAAAGTCTACAATCATTATTCATCACTCATTGGATTACTCAGTATGCGGACTTTTGATGAGTTATAATTATAAACCCTGTTTTCTATGGATGGAAGGTTCTAATCATGAACCCTACGTAGCATTACATTTACAACATGTATAACTCCAATTATAAATCCTATTTTCCATACAGACCATGATTTTTCGTTTATATCATGTATGGTAGTCGTAACTCATATGTATATGTATTGCTTATAAGGTTGGATTGTCTGAGGCTTCAACCCAAGCTCAACCCAACTTGGGTTGTGTCAAGGATTTTTAGCTTGAGCCTAACCCAACCTAAACCCAATCCAACCCAATGCAACCTAAAGTTTGGGTGGGTTATTAGGTTTTGGTTGTACCTCCAGTGCTCACAGTTTAGATGCTCAATCAAACTACTCTTGTTGTAAGGTTTTAGGAAGAGTTGATAGTTACACTTACATGAAATATCAAACACCCTCAAGTAGGCAGGTTTTTTGTATAGATGGTGGGTTATATTGTTTCCGATGTCCAAGCCAAGCTTTTTGGTCGTAAGAAAGGTGCTTGCTTTGGTCCTAAAGTACAATAGGGCATAGGAAATGAATACAAATATGTTGTGGTGATTGCACTAGTCGCAATATAGCAACAAGCAAGGACGCTGGCAAAGAAAAGAGCCCAAAGAGCTTGGGTAGGGGTGCAACTTGTGTTGGGCTCAACCCGAATTGTACTTGCCCAATCTAAACTTTAGGTGGCGTTGGGTTGGACAAAAACTCCTTGACCAAACCTTAAATTTGGTTGGGATTTAGATTAAGGCCAAGGAAACTTGACCCAACCCCAACCCAACCTAATATGTAATGAATATACATATGAGTTATGACTTAACATACATGATATATATGTAAAATCATTGTTTGCATGGAAAATAGGGTTCATGATTCGAACTACTCTTGCGATGGACTTTGTGCTATATGGGTTTCATTATTAGAAACTTCCATGCATAGAAAACATAGTTAATGATCGAAACTCACTTGGGACTCACATGTTGAATGGTCGATGAGTAGTGATTATGTGAGTGGTGATTATAGACTTTATTTCGCTAGTGTTATTTAAATAGTTATAGGTGTTACTTAAATGATTTTATTTGAAAGTTGGATATTTGATTTTATGTATTTGTTTATTAGCTGCAGGTGTTAATCCGATCCAACTCAATTTAAATTGATCCAACATAAATTGCGTTAGGGTTAGGTATTCAGTAACTTGGCTTGGGCTTCAGTTGGATAATTTGGTTGGGTCGGGTCTCAGGCCGACTCCACCCGAGGTTGGCCTCCACATAGGTGGACTCTGAACTCAACCTGACTCGCACAAGTTTCATCATTGTGCTTGTGCGAGACCCCATCGACAAGGATGCAGTGAAGAGTGAAGCTCAGACAATCCCTTGAGCTTTTGAGTCCTCCATGGGTGCCTTGAACAGTAATGGCTAGGCCAGAAAGTTGTTGAGGGTACCGGATGCTCCCCTTCCCGTTGTTGTTCAACCTTGTGTGGCTCCAAGGTTCCAACCACAAAATGCCACGTGTCACTTTCTCATTTAGCATATGAATGAAACATTGCCGAGGGAGTTATACTCTCGTTGAGCTCTGTTATTTCAAATTAGTGATGGTTGCACAACCATATAGTCACATAGTCATCGAAAGTGGCACATGATCTCTGTTAGTGTTCTTGTGCTGCCCTGCTGTTCTTTGTTGAACCCCTTGTTGTTATGCTGGCAAGAGGTCCAAGGACCCTGTTAGTATAGAACCCTTGCTGGCATGTTCCTATACTAGACTGAATCCTAGGCCAACCTTAATGGTTCAGTGCTGTCACCCATGCTTGAGCTACTGTTTTGGTGCCATGGAGGCTGGGTACTTATTTTGGCTCTTGGTTATTTGGGTGGTTATTGCCCCATAGTAGTGATCATTCCAAGGTATTGTAGCTTACTTTCTAGGCCTTGCCTAACTGTAAACATGTTGTGGTTGTAAATTAGGTCAATCCATCATTACATAGACACGCTTGAATGGAAAATGGTCAGAAAGAAAACCACCTAGTGTCTGTGAGACTGTTTAACACACACAAGCCACACTTGATGGGTGGAACATCTTGGCTTTTGGTACAAGGCAAGTTCATGTCGAAACCTACTTGCCTACTTAGTCATATGGGCACCTGTCCACTGTTTGCCTCTTCCTCGCACAATCACTTTAGCATTTCTTTTCTTTCATTATGTGTGTTCTTTAATGTAAAAGCATAACAATTATACAAACTGTGGGGGTTAGGGCGTGAATACCATGTTGGCATGTAGCAGATGGAATATTGTGTTTGCATTGACAGAATGAGATGTAATAGGATGCACTCTTCATAGTTCCATAAAGTGTGGTGCACATTGCCCATGTCAAACATGAATTGCAATTAAGGCCATTGATCTGGTGGACTGCCATTGGTAAAATCATTTGATGCTTAAAAGTTGTTTTGGGCCTGAAGTTGAGTCTTGCAAGGGTCATTAGTTGTCTGGCCAAAACTTTTCCATCTTATGTTGGCCTCCCATTGTGCATTGGAAAACCTGTTAAAGATTTATGGGATAAAGTGGTGGAAAGGATTGAAGGGAAGCTGTGTAGCTGGAAGAGCATGTACTTATCGCTTGGATGTAGAATTACCTTGATCAAGGCATCTATGTGCAATATGCCTCTATATTAATTCTCTCTTTCAGTGCCTAGCGAGTGTGTTCTAATATGATGAAAAGAATGATTCGGGATGTTCTTTGGAAAGGCTCATTAGAGAACCATTAGTGGTGGGCCAAAAGGAAAAAAGGGAGAACTATAAGATTCTGCTTATGCAATGGAGTTTGATAATGTGGTTGGGAGTTGAACTTCTTGGAAATTGGTTGTGAAGATTTGGGTCAAAAGCTGATGGCCTATGTAAAATGGGTGTTTGCTTGCAAATATGCTGTAATGAAGGGTGGTTGGTTCACTAGGGGCTCCTCCATGTATAGAGCCTTGGGGCTTGGAAGGCAATTAGTAGAACTGCAACATCTGCAAGTAGATTGTGGAATCGGTGGGAGACTGCTCTCGTGTTCGAGTATGGGAGGATGTTTGCTGCACTAACTGGCGTCTTAGTGCAATTTCCCTAGATTAACTTGGGTTGCTTCTAGAGTGGGAGATATCTATTTCTTAGTGCTTCTCGATTTCAGACAACTGAGGGGTTTAGGCTCCTTGCCGCAAAAACCTAATGGATGGGGAGTTGGAGGACATGGTGTGGTTGTTGGAGCTCGTAATCAAGGTGTTCTAAAACGGTAACGGTGGCCATAATGGCCGTTACGAACCCGTGTTGGCCGTTATGGCCGTTTTTTAGTTTTTGAAAAAAATTGTTACTGGGCCGTTGTGAGGTCATTTTTCTGTAACAGCCATTATGGCCGTTTCGACCCCATAACACGTAACGATTATGACTGTTACCGTTACGTAACCGCTTTTGAATTCCTTTAGCTTCCTTCTGTTACTGATAGGGACTCATAGCTGTGGAGATTGGAGAAGTCTAATAGATTTTAGCTCTGTGGTTATTTGCTTTCCTTGTCTTGGGACACCCTTAGGAGTTTATTGATTATATCATTGCCTTCGATTGGTTGGCATGCAAGAGTAGGGTGCTCACAATTGATAATTTGCTGAAAAAGGAATATGATTATTCCAAATGAATGTATTATGTGCTAGCAAGATGCGAAGATGTTGAACCATCTATTTATGCAATTGTATCTTTGCCAAAGCCATCTGGGATCTATTTTTCAGCCTATTCATGTGTTCTTGGGTGATGAGTCTTCAACTGGCTCCTCCTTGGCATGGTATGGGGGTGGAGTTGGGATAAAAGGGAGGGGGTTGTGGGGACTCTTTTCACAGTTGTCATTATAGTCCCGGTGAGTTGTTCAGGAAGGCCAAGATGGACCTAATTGGGTGGGACTTTGATGCTCAAAGCCTTTTGCTAGCTTTTCGTTAGTTTTGTTTGATCCTTGTTGTTATGCTTTCTTGTAATTTTGGATGTTGATTTTATATTTTTATTAGTCTTTTCCTTTACCTATAAAATTTGCATTACATCGCTTGTGAAAAAAGGAAAAGGAAAGGAAAAAAAAAGAAACCGTTAGAGCATGAGTCACCCCTGGTGAGGAGTCTCGAACACGAAACCTTCCTCGTGGGCCCCAAATCACATGGTTCACCCACCCCGAGTGTGTCCCCGCATCCCATGGGCTACCCCACTTGAGTCTGGTGTGAAAATGCCCCTGTATTGAGGAGTCTCGAACATGAGACCTTCCCCTTCGATACCAATTTGATGTAGGACAATTAACCACTTGTTTTAAAAGCTCGAATTGTTAGAGCATGGCGAATTAATCCCTTTATCTCATAGCCCAGGCCCCACATCTCATGGGTTAGTACCTCGGCTGAACCCTCCTCGTGGGCCCCAAATCACATGGGTACCGCCTCAAACGGGCCACCCACCCCGAGTGTGTCCCCGCATCCCATAGGTTACCCCACTTGAGCCCGGTATGAAATGCGCATTAATCACCTCCGGTGAGGAGTCTCGAACACGAGACCTTCCTTGTGGGCCCCGCTCACCCCGAGTGTGCCCCTCCATCCCACAAGCGACCCCACTCGAGCCCGGTGTGAAAATGGCCCTGCGTTATGGACTGTTGCTCATTTTTACATTTAACCATCTTTTTCTATACTACCAATTGGATGGCAACTTAAGTCCAATCACCTTGACTGTCCATGCATGTGGTGGTCGACAATAACAGTCCCGATCATTGTACACAAGTGTCATAAAATAAGTGAGCAACAGTCCATAATGCAGGGCCATTTTCAATAAGTGAGCAACAGTCCATAATGCAGGGCCATTTTCACTAAGTTCCCCAACTTCACTAAGTGTACCTTCCGTTTTGGGCTATGCTCCATAGAGCTGGCAGTCCATAAAATAATGGTCCTGATCATTACACAAGTGTCATGTGTAAATTAGAGGTGTTTGGGTCCACACCCAATGGAACTTCATCAAGCGCTTACTTTCTTGTAGACTTCCTCTGAATGGAAATGATGGCTTCTCTGATATGGTAATGATAAAAGTACTTGACTTCATGGAGCTCACTTTCTTGTAGCCATCATCTAACTTCATGGAGGGGAGATGCAGCCTCAAGTCCTGCTGATGTACGGGTTTTGGTATTGCTTGAACTGATTGATGTAATCCAGATCAAATAATATATGCTTATGTATTTAAGAGCTTTGCTAAGTGTACAAAACACATGTGCCAGCATGGCATGGAGCTATGAGATTCGATCCATCCATCAGGTTGGTCCAACCTTGTACGTGTTGGAAATCTGGTCCACTCAGCATGTGAGCCCCAATATTGGAAACAGGTAGATGGGTTATAAAATTCAGCAGAGTTTTTCAGAGCCATACATTTGTTTTGCAAACTGTGGCCCCCCTGACCAGTGGATCAACCTGACTCTTGGGCTGGGGCATCAATATTGTGGTGTTGTTCTGATAGATGAATTGGATCTCAGATCTACTATGCCATGCTGGCACGTGTGGCATGTACTTGAGCTTTATTGCCCCGCTTGTGGGCTTAGCAAGGCTTTGTATTTATTATATATGTATCCAACCCTTCAGTGGATATGCCGCCAGTCGCCAGTCATAATCTCCATGGTTGCATGAATCAGTTGGTAGCCTATGTTCAATTTTGTTGCCGGTACCTTGAAGTTACAAGATCCTCAAATAGAATAGTAAAAGCTTACCAAATGAAATGTCACTTCTACTCGCTGTAAATTGCTTACATATTGGCATAAAGGAATGCATGGATGGAGCATCTGCAACACCCAGTTGAAGGTTCAGAAACAAATTTATAGTGGAAACTGACCTTATGAAAGCAAATGAACCAGATAAATGATGTCCTTTGCATCATAACTCATAAAGCAAGTTGCTTCAAGGCTCTGTCTAGAAATGCAACAATGTATCTGTGATGTTCATAAACAATGTGACGTTGTAGCTGACATTGTTCAGTTGCTTCAATTACTTTGTCATTGGTAATCCTGCCCGTTGCCCCTGACATGTATGTTTTTCTCTTTCTCTGGCCTTCAGGATCTTGAGCGCATCAACTGTTAGTTCCGAGTGAACATCTTCGGGAGAACATGGCATCATCCAACAGGGGTCAAGGTGGAATTCAACTCTTGCTGGCTGCAGAACAAGAGGCTCAACACATTGTCAATGCTGCTAGAAACGGTGACCTCTCTCCCCCACCCATTCATCTTTGTACACTTTGAATTCCGGGAGAATATGATAGTGCGGCAATGTGCTGGACCCACATGGATACGTTGATCAAAGTTTCCTTGTTCTGGTACCATCTATATGGTTGTTTGTTTTTATTTTACTCTATTGCCTTTTGCTGGTAATGGTTGATCGTTGAATGGGCTTCCTCTGCCTCTAAGTTTAAGGGGTGTAATATGGAGTTCCTCGGCATGTAGTTGAGTTGCCATCTCAGCGTCTCTTTGCTGCTTTGTCTTTTGTTTTTTGTTCAGCTCTTAATAAATTTTCGTTATCTTCAAAATTTTTTTGCTGGTGTATGTGCTGTATATCTGTATAAAAATCACTTTTGGTATATGTAATGGGAACTTTGTCTTTTGATGCCATTGTGGATCCACTTCGACACTCCTATTAGTGCCAGACTTTATAGCTTATCATTTTTCTTTTTGGTTGTTTTTTCTGATACACGCGCGCGCGTGTGCTTGCGTGTGCGTGTGCATGTGCATGGCAAACATGTCATGCACCATAATTTTGGGTTTGAGTTTGTAGTTCTTGTGCCTAATGGCAAGATGTAAGTTGGATAGCTTTAGTTGCGTGGATGTTTTGCATGTTGGGTGTCTCAGGGCTGCTGTCTAGCACATTGTGTCTTATATTAAATGGGGGATGTGAATTCTCATTTGCTGTTGGTTCACTTGTGGTCCAGCAAAAATGGCTAGACTGAAACAGGCAAAAGAAGAGGCTGAGAAGGAGATTGCTGAATACCGTGCTCACATGGAAGCCGAGTTCCAGAAAAAAGTCGCAGAGGTAAAATGTCACCAACCTTTGGTAGAGGAATTATATGATCCCTGATCCAAGAATATGAATGGTATCCTTAGGTCTTGATTCTGAGTAAATGGCAACCTTTGTTGGGTGGTCCAAAGCGTACATCTGCTGGGCCCCACTGTGGATTGAACAAGCAAAAAACCCTCTTCGAGACTCCCCAAGGCTTCTCAAAGCCTGGATTGATTACTTGTTTGAGTTGAGTCAGACTCGATCATTTCCAATCCGGTTCAGCATAGGAGTCAACATTGTAAATATACCTTTCGCCTGACCACTTGAAGCATGGATTGATGACTCGTCTGTGTTGACTCTGACTCAATTGTGTTCAGTCCAGTTCAGCACAGGAGTCAACATTGCAAATTTTTTCTTTTGGCCTGACATGGATACTGACACCCCTGCCTTACATGAGTCTGTACTCAACTGAGGAACCAACAAGTTGGTCTTTAGTGACTGAATCTTCAATCCATGGCTTGAAGGGTAGGGACTTTTTTTTAATTTTTTTTTTTTTGAAATTTTTTTTTTTTTAAAAAAAAAATTATATTTATAAAATTTAATTTAAGTTGGTCTGAAGGATAGGGATTTTCCAGTGAGAGGATTTTATGAAATGACTGTCCATTGTAGGGCCCATCAGATCAACAGTCTGGATTACCAAATCTTGGAATCCCATTGTACAAAGGCCTTATCCTTCTATTTAATATCCTGAATTCCTGCACTCGTAAACGCTGCACATTAACCCATCTGTTTTTATGATCGAACAGAGCAGTGGTGACTCGGGATCTAACGTCAAGCGCCTTGAACAAGAAACTGAGGCGAAGATTCATCACCTGAAATTGGAGGCGGCAAGGATATCTCATGATGTCGTTCACATGCTACTAAAGCACGCGACAACCATAAAGAACTAGCCCCTCGTGTGTAAGCCGCCCTTCATGTGTAAGCCGGTATGTGGAAAAATGTTTTCTATTTGCGGACCTCAATCTTCTTTTATGTAGAACATCCGATGAGGGATCCCTACTCTATGATTCATATATCACTTGTCACCGTTGGTTTGGGCTTTGTGCTTGTTCAAATAAATGAAGTGTGTACTTGAAACCCCAGAGCATGTTCTTTCTTTGGGTGCGAAAGTAGGCTGGAAATCTTGGTGAGTATTAATGAATCAGGTTTTACTGTTAATGAAAATTTCAACTGCTATGCACATTCGGTATGTGTACAAAGATCATAATGGCCAAACACTTGTATTAAGATTGCAGATGTTCCATCTTTCAATATGTGTGATTTTACCAATAACCAATGTAGCAGTGGAAAGGGACTGTTGTGGGTTGTGTCATTACCCACTTGAATGTCTTTGCTCCAAGGAAGTTACCTTCTTTGCAAGTTGCAGTTTTGGGTAATCTTCAATGATCCCTTTGTGTATTGCACACAACAAAAGCCTTAGTTCTAACTTGGTGGGTTGACTCTAACTCGGCCAAGTCAACTCGACTCAACGAGATTGTTAGCATGATTCAGACTTGAGATTTTGAGGTAATGACAGGTGACAACAATTGTCTTACTAGCAATTCCTGGTGCAACCCGGTTATAGAATCAACGAGGAATCGAAACCAAATGAAACCAAATTGCAAAGAAGTGAATAAGAATTACACTCACTAGAATATTAGAGGAGAGAGAACTTTATTGATATCAACTTCTTTTACAATACTTCATAATAACCAACTTATAAAAGCAATTGGAATTAGGTACTTTCAACACTATCCTCCCTTTCTATAGGCCAAGTGAATCTCTAATGAGAATCCTTGAATTAAGAGATTGATTTCAAATCAATCATAGTTAACTTCCAAATCAATTTAATCTACTTCAGATGGTAAAAGCCTAATGAGAATCCTCCAATTAAGAGATTGATTTCAAATCAATCATAGTTAACTTCCAAATCAATTTAATCTACATAAGATGGTAAAGGCCTAATAAGAGTAAAAGTAGATAGAGAAAATCTTAATTACATCTTTAAATCAGCTCAATATGTTCAATCGTATCCTCAAATCTTTAATCAAATCTTTAAATTAGACTTATTTTTTAAAAATAGTAAATTGTAATCCTTGATTTAAGCTCCTGAATCTATGAATAAACAATTTAGAAATCAACATATGTTGGGCCCTACGGTGGGTTATAGGCTTGCATCAATTCTCCCTGGTTTTGAAAGAATTTGTTATCAAGTTGGAAACCGATCTCAATCCTTTGACTTGTACTACTTCTAATTGCACCTCTAAATTAGCCCCATATTTTCGGTCACATCCTACTCATATCTTCAATAACATCTTTAAATCAGCCCCCCATGTCTTCCAAAATTAGTAAATTGCAATCCTTAATCTCATAAATCAATAAATAAACAGTACAAAAAATCAACACACATTGAGCTCTATAGTGGGTTGTAGGCCTATATTTTTGTTGGGCCCTGTTGTGGAACTAGGTGGGCTATGGCCCTGCATCAACCCATAAGTTGCAATGTGGTTAATCTTTTGAAATTTTATTTATTTTACCTTTCCTGACATTATAATGACTGTATATTTTTATACTTTTAATTATCAAATATGGAGAGGAGTTGAGACTTAGTCGAGTCTTTGGGTCAACCTGACCCAGTTGGACATCCAAGTTCAGTTGGACATCCAAGTTGAGTCGAGTCGAGTTTTTTCCAGTTTTGAACTATGACTTGGTTTTAAGAAAATGTATGGAAATCCTGATAAAGAAAGTATTTAGTAGCCCTAGAACAGGCAGCAGCCCATATTTAGATTAGTCATAACAGATTACAGGTATAACTAAGTGCTCATAGCTAATTTGTAGAGTTTGTTTTGTCTCAATCACAACTCAGGATGCAGCGTGTGGCCCCATACTCTAGATGGTCCCAAAGATTTTGCTACTGTAAATAAGTTTCATGCGGCCGTGATGATCTTAGTCTTTTGATTTTTTGAGTTGAGTGGAGCCATTGAAAATTTTCTTTTTATTGTTCTAAATTGGTCGACAGAAGATGACTGTCATAACTTCTGTCCAGCTTTTCTCAGGGTCGCCGATATAGCATACAGCCCACTACATGGACAGTTTTGATCATCATACCACTCAGCATGTGGGCCCCATTGGGTGGCGACACATGCCGTATTCGAGTTATGAAATGTGATGGACAGAGGCATCATTGGCAACCATCTCCCACAGCAATTTGAGCTGACTGGGGTTCCAACACACCAATCAAATTGGTAAAATAAATGTCACCAATCTGATAGTCGGCTAATCAAATGTGTAATTTTTGGTACATGATACATCCAAACTTGGACCCACATTCTCGACATTTTAATTATTTCAAATGCCCGTATCCAATTATGCAGTCTCAAAGTAATAAGTGCCTGCGTATCATCCATCACATCTGCCAGAGTATCCAAGTTTTTCTTCACAGTGCCTTGGGTTTTTCGGTTCTTCCGAAGTCAGCCGGAAGACAAAAATGCCAAATGCAAAGTTAAAATATCACATCCGTTTATGTGTGTGGAATTCGGGGTGCCTACGGTGGGCACCTTAAAGCTGGAATTTTGATATCTTGCTCTAAAATTGGGGAACCATCTAATGGATTGGATTGCCAAATCATGGTGGGCCACACAGTTATAACGTGTGGCAAGTACCATAAGTTCGAAAGCCTGCGATCTTTTCCCAAATATAATTCAGCAAGGATCTTTGAATCTTTAGGTTTTTCCGTTCCGTGGGCCATTGTCAATTGAGAGTTACAGTCAAGTCAATGGTTTAGATCACTGAAATCATGTGGCCCACTTGTACAAAATGAAAACCTGAGACAGCACGGATTGGGTACTACCCCAAACCGTACGGTCAAAATAAAGGTTCTCACTTGATGAACGGAGTGGATTTCACATATACAACATGGTGGACCCCTGTTTCGTTTCTAGATGCTCTTTATATGCTTCATCTCCGTTGTGCATGAAGCCAATCCCAGCCAATCTTTCCAGCAGGCTCCACAATTCACAGGCCACTACCAAGCGGCACCCACACTAGGACGGTTCAGAATCAAAGCGGGTGATGATCCATCAATGGAATGAAACTACCACCATCATATGGTCATGATCATCCAATCCGTCGTTTGGGGTGTGGCCTATCCATTGTCAGGCTGTTGAATGGATGGTTAGGATAAAACAAGTTGCCACACACGCAAGAGATGATTGTGAAGATGAGATTCTGTTTCTTGACCCATGTTCTAATGAAAATTTCCATTTTATGTCCATGGCACCGGAACTTAAGAATTTAAACATCAGCACAGCTAGTTCTGGGCTTAGGCCGCAACAATCAACGCCGAGCTAGTTCTGGGCTGAGGCGGATATGCATTTCAACAGAATATATTGGTTTTTCTTATTATTTTATACTCAAAATAACTACAACTTCATGTGGATGTGGGGTGTTTGATTTCCCAATCATATATCCTCAAGAATAGATGATACACTAGAACTTGCACTCTTAGCTCCTATGGCGGAAATCTCCCTTAATTTCTTGCCATTTACAGTCTGCATTTGCTGTAGAGGATGATATTTCTAAAGATCTATGTATCCTTGAACGGAGCTTCTTCAACTAGGCTATTTCTGGTGCAATTAGGTATCGACGGATTCTACTCATCGGACGGAGGGTCCACCCAACGGCCATGGTCTTTAATCAGCTGAATCAAGGCATCAGTTGCATGCTCCATTTCAATCGCCCGCTTCACCACCGTCTACAACACAACCAGAACCATTTTCATCAATGAGAGAGAGAGAGAGAGAGAGAGAGAGAGAGAGGGAGGAACTGGTACACAGGCATCACACAAATGATGTGATCCATCTTGGTGATGACAAACCCATCGTATCACAATGAGATCGAAACATGGCCATCAAATAATGGCCAAATGACGTGGTTTCCTTCTCCTTTTATCTTCTATTATATTTCTTCATTTCCCATGTAATTTGATCTGTTTACTGATCAGAGAAGCTCAAATCATGATGCAGCTCAGCAGGAGAGAACAAGTACCTTCCCAACGTAGAGGTCAATCTTGCCAGGAGCACCACCTACATACCCAAAATCTGCATCTGCCATCTCTCCTGGCCCATTTACAATGCAACCCATGATTGCAATCTGCCATAAAAAGACAACAAACTGTTTAGGCTTTTGTTCAGAGGAAACCATGTTGTCAATCAATGTTCTTCTATTGGAGTGCAGGAAGGCTCCAGGGATTACCGAAACACCAGGCAAGTGAGCCGTCTTCTCTCTTATCTCAGCACTTATCTCTTGGAGGTCGAACAGAGTCCGTCCACAGGATGGGCACGAGACATACTCCTACAAGAAGATTCAAACAAGTGTGCATTTTTCTACTATCAGTGAGACTGAGAGATGCATCAAGGTCAACAGCTGTTGACTGGAGTGTTGAGTACAAACACATACCGTTTTTGTGTTTCTCATTCTGCAGCCTTGGAGTAAATTGAAGGATGTGTTTCTCAGAAAATCGAAATCCTGGCCAAGGGCTTCCAAGAATACTCCATCACCAAGGCCATCAACCAGAAGAGCTCCGGCATTGCTACCAGCACCGATGACGAGGTCATCTCTGCAAATAGGCAGGAATTTGCAGTGAGTAGAAAATAACATTGCTCATGGAATACCCAAGGCAGCATTTGGAAGTTCCCTGAATCGGTTTTTGGTGTGACTTCATTTTGAACTGAACAATCATGTGGGCAGCATGGAAAACAAGCCCAGATGGACAAATTGGAATGAGAAGAATATTGTTTTTGTGGGTGGGAGGGGTGGCAATGGGCCAGTTTAGACTGGGCCTGGTCTGACACCTAAGGCTCAAGGCCTGAGCCGAGCTCGAGTCTGGCATGGTTGGTCCCAAGCCTGACCCATTGCAGCCCTAAAATTGATAAAATTCCTGTCTCACTTGAATGTTCCTAATCTATTCATTGATCAAGTGGCCACATATACACAGAAATAAACATTTTAGAAGAATGAAACCCAACAGTCTACATTCAAGATGGATTGGATGCCTAACCAAGCATTGGAATGGCTTATTTGCAGGATAGAACACATGTATATATAATGTTGGGTTGGGCTGAACTAGGCAGGCCAGGTCATGCTAAAATGATTTGAGCATGTCCAACCTGAAAATTAATCGGGCCACACATGCGAGGCCCAAGCCCAACCCATAGGGCAAGCTAGTAGGTCCAAGCCTGGCCCAAAGATGGTCTGGGCTCATTGGGTTGGGCAGGCTACCTGGCCCATTGCCACCCTTAGCGGGAAAGCATTCCAGGTGGTACATTTCCTAGGAAATTCAAAATATGTCCTTTGTCTGCCATTTACTAAACAAGCTCTGTTATAGGATTTGGCAGTTACCTGTGTGTCCCTTCAGGAAACTGTATGTGGTGGATCACAGGGAAGTTCAGATCATTCTCTGATAAATATTCGAACAGCCTGCAGACAAGCAGAGAAATCATCTTAAAGAGGTAAAACAGATCTCTTGACTACTAAGAATGATAGTTGCTTCAAAACTACAAGATTGGCTATTGGTAAAGAAAACCAGATCGGAGGTAAATGCACTACCGTACAGTAGTCAAGACGAGTATCCCTTCGTAACAGCAAGCACTAAAACACAAGTAAGATCATTACCTCCTCGCTGCGTGTACTCTGCTATTCTTTTCTTCGCCAATTGGTAGATTGTGTAGCACCATTGTTGCATCAACATCTTTGAGGATGTCCACCTCTTCATAGGACTCATCTCCACGAACAGATACAACCAAACGGGTGCCTGAGATGTGAGGTATAGCATGTAATATACTTTAAGAAATAAATATATTTATATAAATGAAATTTCTCAACTTCACAAAAATTGAAAAGACCAAACTACCTTCTGGTAGAAGCTTGTGGGCACCAGTTGCCAGTTCCTTTAGATTTACAACAACCATGGCATTAGGCAACGGCTTTGTAAGCTGCTCAGACAAAGGAGTCAAAACTCCCATGCTTACATCTATCAGCCTTTTGAGTGTGAGCCTCTGAACATTGAACAGATGAGAAGTTTAAGTCACCTCTATATGAACTAAAAATCACCCTATTTACTGATACTTGAGTGCAGAACAGTCTGTGCAAGAAGTGGTGTTTGTAAAAGCTATGTAATTGAATTGGCTGAAGTCTCTTCTGATGATGGGTTTCTTTGGGCCTTTGAAAGGTAGTTGAGGGATGCCCCCTTCCTTTGTATTCAGGATGATGCCTTGTCATCCTTTGTTCTCTAAATAAAAATTTTGGCTACCCTTTGAAAAAAATATATGTGCATGAAATATTCAATGAGAAATTGTGCTATTTACTTGTGGAAGCACTAAAATGAATTTTATTGGGATTTTTCTTTTTACTGAATTTAAGGAAACTAAGGTAAGATACTCACAGAATCAGTGTCTTCAACTGGAGGAAGCTCTCTTACAAGGATTGAGTCCACTGTTGCAAGATCCTGCGGTCCATGCAAATGTTTTTAATGAAAATACTAAACATGGCCTGATTACAAAATAGTTTTAACTTCACAATAACAGATGTTACTTGCACACAAGGGAGTTAGTACAAACCTTAAATGGCATGCCAACCACAAGCTTTGCTGCAAGTGATTTGTAGAGAAGTTCGGGGGTCTGATAAAGTAAAGAAACTATGTCAACACAAGGAGCAAGCAAATAAAAAGGGAATCTACCAAACTAATTAACAAAGACATTTCAAATATGCTGCAAGATGGAACTTAAAAGGGCTATCCTCAAAGTTCCACCCATAACAGTAACAAAAGAATCAGGTCATTAGAACTGCAGAACACTGCTGCATGTGGTAAATGATCAAGGTGCAAATGCTCTCGCCACAACTGCAGTGCAAACCTCTATGGCCCCACCATAATGTGTTGATAAATGTGGGCGCCACCATATTGTGTTGATGACATCCACTCCGACCATCATGCAAGCCCTCTCATGTTTGGCCATGGACCCAAAAATCAGGCCAATCCATTACTCAGGTAGGCCACACCATAGGGAACACTTGAGAGGGTACAACCTCCCCCTTCCAATTGTTCCTGCTTGTGTGGCAAACCTGAGTCATGGATTGGCCGGATTTTTGGGCCTGTGCCTAAAATAGGGACGGCGCACATGAAGGTCAGAGTGGATGTCATGAACACATCACGGTGGGGTTCAAACAACTTGTTTGCACTATAATAATAGGGAAAACATTTGCACTACATCAGGACCCATGAAACATATGGCATGCACTATCAGCTATTCAATCTGCTGTGTGTGAGCCAAACTGTAATCCACCACATTCACAATTTTGTACCCCTCATATCCTGCCTCTCCTATGCCATCAATTTCAATCAAATTGAACAAAACTCGGAAACAGGTTATTCCCGTCCTATATGTCAACAAAACTAGAAAGGTGTTACAGGACTAAATAGCATGAGGGCATGTTTGGATACATGGAATCCAAGGGAAAAGAAGGAAAAAAACAATTATTCAATGATGATTCCATGGGAACTATTGAATCATGGATGTCAATTATAAAATTTTTGTTTCGATAGTAAGTTTCATATTTCTCTCACAAAGTTACCTAAATCCTTGGATTCAAATTAATGACTGTTCGCTGGAATCCACTATGTTCTTTGCTATCCCAACAATACAAATTGTCACATCAAAGGAACACTTCATTTTCTATTGTTTGGCCTGGAATCCATGTTCACAAACATGACCTAAGGGAAATATCAATATAAAAATTACCTTTAACTGGTCCAGAGATACAGACATAAGAACAGAGCCATCACGATGTAGAGCTCCTCGGTAGTCCACCTCCTCGCCCTGTATTCGAATCAGATATTGATCGAAAGTCTTAGAAAGCTGATAGAACAACCAGAGCACTAAACAGTATTCAATATCCAATGGCCAGAATTAAACAGAAACTAACCTCCTTCTGAACTGGTAATTGACCAGTTCTACGCTGGAAATCAAAATAACGTCTGTGTTTTTCTTCGAATGGCGCCTGTTAAAAAAATGACACCGGGTGCATGTTGATAGAGGTTTCCAAAATAAAAGTGTTGGAATTCGAAGCACTTTAGAATCGGGAAATTTAGAGATTTGTTAAGAAGCCTACCACTCCCTTCTGAAGATTCGAAGCTTGCATGCCAAGATTGGCTAATCTTCTGCAAGGATCAATCTCCTCTTCTGGTGGTTCAGTGAGGGAAACACGGATTGTATCCCCCAAGCCATCCTGTACATCAAATGAAGTGGATCAATTTTACTACAACCACTTGACAACATGGTGTGCTGTAAAGGCTGTACTTAAAGGTAATGGTGGCAGTCGTTACACGTTACAGGGTCGTAAAGGCTGTTATGGAAGAAAATGACATGTAAAGGCCGTTACAGCCCGTTATGCCCCCCTTAAAGGCCGTAATGGTCCATTACAGTGCCGTTACTAGTTCACTAGAAAGGAAGAGAACGTAATGGCTGTTACACTTGTATCATAAAGGTAATGGTGGTGGCCGCTATGGCCACCATTACCGCTACGGAATACCTTGCTTGACAACTCTCTCTCTGTCTCTCTCTCTCTCTCTCTCTCTCTCTCTCTCTCTCTCTCTCTCTCTCTCTCTCTCTCTCTCTCTCTCTATATATATATATATATATATATATATATATATATATATATATATATATAAAGTACAAAAATATCTAGTATCAAGGAGAAAGGTGGAATTCCATATGTAAAATCATGCACATAGAGATGTGCCCATCCATAGGAAGAAATCATTGTTGGCCTAAAATACAGTCCACAGTAAATCAATCTATCAACTTTTCTGACAGGCATCAAGGAGAAAGGTGGAATTCCATATGTAAAATCACGCACATAGAGATGCGCCCATCCATGGGAAGAAATCATTGTTGGCCTAAAATACAGTCCACAGTAAATCAATCTATCAACTTGTCTGACAGATACAGCTCATACAGCCTGGTGAGGTTAGAATCTGTATTCAAATAACAGCCATGTATAATAAATCCAGAGGCTAATAAAATTACAGTTAACCACTTAAATTGCCTTTGATGATACTTGAATTCATCCTGCCAACCAACTTTGAGGATTTGAACAGTTGTCTGTTAATAGCATGAAAAAATTCGGACCCTGAATTTGAGTTGCTTAGCTTATTTAGCTTATTACAACTTGACCGTCAGTCCAGAATCCTAATAAATGTATGTGGAGGAAAGAAAATGGTGGAGAGCTTTCAGATCCTTCTATGCTTCTATTGTGGGGAAGATGGTAGACATGGGAAAATCCCAACAACTCAGCTGTGGTCCTATCATGCTTCGCTGAATGCTCATGGTGTTTGCCTGGATTATTGGGAGAAACAAAATTCTAATGATAGATCATCTAATGAATAGAGACATGGTGATTACAACTGTGTGCCTTCTATGCCTTAAGGATTCAAAATTAGTGAACCACTTATTCATGTTCTCTGGCTTCTCCTAGCTTCATCTAGGACCAGGTCCTTGCTCTTTTCAATGTCTCACAGGTGATGCCTGGTTCCATTGATAATTTCAAGGCATGGGGGGGGGGGGGCGGGAATGCCTATATAGGAAGAAGAAAGTGGTAAAGTTTCTTGCTTTGCTAGCTGGGTTTCGTCAATTTGGAAGGAGCACAAAAAGTGTTTTCTGACAGTGTTGCAAAGGGATGATAAGTTTAGCTTGGTCCAGGAAAGCCTCATTGGGTAGGCATGTCGAACCTGCAAGTTTAATGAGAACTGTAGAGGATCATCCTCAATGCTCTTGTAAATAAATGACTTCTCATCACCCTCCTTTTGTTTGTACATTGCTTTTTTAGGGCTTATTAATAAAACATCATCATTCAAAAAATAAATAAATACAGAGAACAAACCTGAAGAAGGGTTCCAATGCCAATTGCAGACTTCATCCGTCCATCTTCACCTTCACCAGCTTCTGTAACTCCCAAGTGCAGGGGATAATCCCACCCTTGAACATACATTTCTGCGACAAGTAAACGGTATGCTTGAACCATGATCACTGGGTTGCTTGCTTTCATTGAGAAGACAAAATTATGGAAGTCCAACTTCCGGCAAATCCTTGCAAATTCAAACGCAGATTCAACCTGTTTCAAGATAATGGACAAGCATGACATCAACAACAACGAATACTGGAAGGAGGTACAAGAAAAGGGTGAACAAAAGCTCAAAAGGCTTTACAGAATGGGAGGGCCTAGAAATTTACCATTCCCCTTGGAGAATCACCATAGTAGCTCATGATACGGTCAGAAAGGCTTCCATGATTCGTTCCAATGCGCATTGCTCTTCCATACTTCTTACATTTCTCAACCAATGGAGAGAAAACCTATTTAACAAGGCAAACAATGACAAATTCAGTGCCAGAAAACCATAAAAGGCTGACATGTGAATATGCCATGAAGAGATATTAACCAATTCAGTTCATATATATATCCAAGGGTCACTGTCTCTAAGCCTAGATATATCTAATCAAGTATGCAAACACTTAGTGGGGAAATATACATAAGAAGATGAAAGAAGAAAAACACAAAAGTCAACAACAAGGATTCATGAGCTTCTGAGCAAGTTGATGACAGTGATGGTGCAGGGTCCTCAACTAACGACCATATTAACAATAGTATCATTAGACATGCAACCATCACCACCACCACCATCATCAACTAAGCCTTATCCCAATTAATTGGGTCAGCTACATGAATCATGTTCCACCATTTGACTCTATCATGGGCCACACCTTCAGTTAGACCATAGGTCATCAAGTCTTTTCTTACTTCCTCCATTCACGTCCTTTTGGACCTTTCCCTTGCCCTTTTAGAGTCTTCAACTTGTACCAACTTACTCCTAAATGGCATAGTTCTTGGTCTCCATTGCCTAAGTCTACTTTCCCTCATTTTATTACTTATTGATGCTACTCCTAAGTTCCCTCAAATGCATGCATTTATAATTCTATCCTTCCTCTTGCCATTCATCCATCTCAACATCCTCATTTCGGCAAAATTTATTCTATGAACACGTTGTTCCTTTAACTGCCCAACATTTTGTTCCATAAAGAAAAGCTAGTCTTATATCTATCCTATAAAATTTCCATTTCAGTTTTGAGTGGTACACAACAATCACATAAAACTCTAGAAACATCTCCATTTCTTCCACCTAGCTTGAATTCTATGGGCAACATCCTTCTCAATCTCTCCACTCATGAAATATTGACCCAAGGTATTGAAAGTTGGGAAACTTTTTGGTCAGAAATCTTAAATAATTCCTCATTTTACTCCTATTGTTACTAAAATTGCACTCCATAAACTTTGTTTTAGTCTAACTATTTTAAAATCCTTTAGATTCTAAAGCACCCATACATAAATCTAGCTTCGTGTTTACACCCACCCTCGTCTTGTCAACCAAAAACCACGTTGATTGCAAACAATATACACCATTGGATCTCTTCCTTTGTGAAGCCATGTTGTCACAATTTATTAGCAGTGCTGTCATAGCTTGGCATCTAGATCTTGTTTTGTAATTACTTTTCACTTTTCAGTGAGACATTAGAATGTATGGGGTCACTATTGAACCCAGACAACTCATTTAGCTGTCAAGAGCTTTTATTCTAGTGGGATATTCATTTTCCATCATGCATAAAGCATAAAATAAAAGTGCATTTTGTGTGCTCGACCAGCTCAATATATGTACAATATATGTAGTGAGAGTTGTCTGGCAAAAATTTGCATGCAATTAGTTTTTGAATTGCCAAAACTATGCATTATTGAAGCACATGGGACTCTCCCTCTCTCCGCATGCATGGCACATGCCAATCTAGTGCCGTAAACTCCAACCGAAACTAAATGAGTGATTTCACCTGCTCAATATGCTCAAGCTCCTTCTGATAATCATCTTCTGTGTACTCCAGCTGCTCAAATTGGGCTCGCCTGTCAGCTGCAAGCAGCTGTCTCAGTGAGTGAAGGAAGCCAATGATCTATGAATAGCTGATGACTAGCACACATTCAGAAATACAAATGAAAGGGGAAGCAGACATACCAAAATTTCCTGGGTTGACACGAATCTTGTCAAAACATTCAGCAACTCTCAAAGCGACTGAAGGAGCAAAATGAATGTCTGCCACCAGAGGAATATTATAGCTGCATAAACAGGGTAAGCGTGATACAACTTAGAAAATTGAAGGAGATAAATTCCTTTTAAATGCTCAAAGCATAGAAGATTCAAGGCTTACTTTTTCTGGACAAGGGTGTTCTTTATTTCAAAACAAGCATCTGCTTCTTTCTTCCCTTGAACTGTGATCCTAACGAGATTTGCTCCTTTATCAGCTATTCTCATTACCTAGCAATATCATTTCAAACTGCTCATTATCTTGAATCTAAAACAAAAACAATATTATGTCTAATTGGATAACACTATAACAAAGTGAATCCTGGTGCTGTTTCATTTCACCGAAACAGATTTCTCAACTGATATGTGTGTTGTCATTTTGGCTTGCAAAGAAAGGCATTACCAAATGCTGTCCAATCATCAGAATTCCCTGCAATTTACCCCATGATGACAAGTCCTCCACTACAACATTTCTTTGGTTCATAACTAGCCTGTGAAAGTGAACCCATATTGGTCAGATTATTGGACCCTTGAATGAAAATGTGTGCACCATACACCACATAGCAAAATTGTTAGCCATGTGCTGCATAGGGGTAGCATGTCCCTGATCTGTAATTTAAGAACTGTTGTTGTATGTACACTATACTAGGACAAAGATGTTCTAGGTGGTCTGAATCAACTGACTGTCGTATAAATACCACAGAAAATCGAAATTTTAACTTATATATTTGCATGGATGCATGTCTATGTGCACACATAAGCGTCCTCATTATTATAAGTCATAGTGGAGTTCATAATAGGCATTTGGCACTACTGTCCAAAGGCTTGTGCTGAGGGGCAAGGTCCTTGTCACATGGGTTGTAGCATATAGAAAACAGCAGAAAACAATATGTTTCTAGAAGCAATTTGCCAAAACAGGAGATGAAGGAAATGACTGAACCTGCTCAACAGTTCCAGCAACATCCTTAGTATCGCTGGTAGTCATTGTCTGAATTCTTATGGGATGCTCACTACCAAGAGCAACATTTCCAACCATCACAGTGCGAGTTTTTCTCCTGACAGTCTTATGTAAGGATTCACAATACTTCTGCCTAGGAACTACAATAGGAAATACAAGATCTGTCAGATAAAGTACAACTTGTTAGGAAGAGAAATACTAGTGTTTGCAAAGGCAACATTGATAAGTAAATTCCATCAATAACAAAAGAAGCAACAAAGTTGACTTACAAAACATTTTCATTCAATAACCATTCAACCTCTTCTATTGCTTTTGCATAGGTAGGAACATAGATTATAAAAGAAAATTCCATTTGACAAAGCTTACAAATATCTTTCCTGAAGAACAATTAAGAGACATAATGGCATTCACAGCAGAGTTTTATGAAACAGGGAGGGTGAATAAGGAGTTAGGGAACCCATTTATTGCATTAATTCTGAGAAAGGAGGGACATTAAGGCATAAAGACTTTTGTCCCATCAGCCTTATCAGGATTCCTTATAAAATCCTTGCCAAAAACTTATCTACTCAACTAGCCTGTGTTCTCCCGACAATTACATCAATTTTAAAAAATTAGTCTGATTGCTATCTCCTTTGTTTTTTTGTAATAGATGAGGATTTTATTTATATATAACCAAGGTCCGACATCAACCCATAGACTTCCAATATGTACATGCGGACCTGTCACAGTCTATTACACCTTTAACAAAAGGAGTGCAGTTTAGCCATTCTATATAATCTTTGTCTGTGAATGAGGCCAAAATATCCACAGCAGCATTACATTCTCTAAACACATGCATGCACTTCATCTATGCATCCTTTACAACAGCAACCGGCACCTTCGCAGAATTGGTGCCACTCTCCAGCTTGTTGAGATCTGAAGAAGAAGAACATGGATAGTTAGAAGGGAATCCTCTTGAGTCTTTCAGTTAGCTGGATTCCCAGGACCAGGGCAAAGCTTTCCGCCATTAGCGCACAACATGATTGCAGATGTATGGAGAAGGCTGCCATGCATTTGCTGAGGTGGCTCTGAATGATCCCCTCTGCCCATGCCTTGTGGGCAACGTGATTCACTGATCCATCAAAACTTGATTTGATGAGACCAAACGGAGGCAGGTTTCCATTTAACAGGCAACAACAGTGGACAACAAAGATATGGTATCTTGAAGGCAAGATTGTAGGGCAGGAATTTGATGGTGGTGACTCACCAATTTTGGGCTCATTTGATGGCAATATTCAGCCACACTGTGGTAAATATCTTAAGGAATGGGTTGAAATGGTTGTATTACGGAAGATACTCCCATTTTAGCCCAGCCACACTTGAGAGATCATGGATGGGAATAAAGCCTCCATAATACCGGAATGTGGCCGAACCCCAACTTGGTAGAATTCCAGGCCAAAGGGTTTGGGGTATGGACTCCAATGTCATGGATGGTACTGAGAAAGTAGCCAACATAAATTCCAGATATCGGCTGTAACTGGACACATAAAAACATGAGAGTTGATTTCCGTGGCATTGCTGCAAAGCACACAAATGCTACTCGTTGAAATGTTTTTCCTTTGAAGGACATCCTATGTATCAACTCTTTGGTGGACTGCTACCCAGAGGAAGAATTTGACTTTTGGAGGCACAGGGTAGGACCATACTAACTTTCACAGACCAGCAAGATTATCCTGCATATGAGTCTGGATGTTAGACGACATGGCTTGACAAGCTGATTTTACCGTGAATGACCCAGACAACGTAAGGCTCCAGATTCTTTGGTCTGGTCCAGGGTCAGGGTCAATTGGAGTCTTGCAGAATGCAACTAGCTGTTCCGTTGCGCCATAGCCCCTTGATAACTTCTTCATTCCACTCCATTATTTCCAAGTGCATAAGATCTTGATGACAGTAACATGATCAATTACAGGCATGTTCTGGTTGGTAGCTGGCAGGAGGAGAGAATTCCTACACCAAATATAATCCCAAATGTGATTGCTACTACCTTCTCTTACTAGACAAGAACATCTTTTAGCTAATTCCTCTCTTACTGAAAGAATCCATTTCCAGACAAACAAGGAATTCACATTCAGGTAACACGAGAAGAAATCAGTTTTCTGGAGATAATTTTCCTTCATGCATTGCAACCAAAGGGAATTTTCTTCCTATAGAATTCTCCATCCCCCTTCATTAGGAATGCTTGGTTAGTAATACACAAAAAATGAAGACCCAGCCCACCTCGTGCAAAGGGCTTGCAAACACTTTCCCAGTCAATATTATTTTTTATTCCGATCTGAATTCCATAGAAATTCTCTCTGCCAGCATTCAATATCCATTAGGACTGACGAGGCTAACTGATGGTTATCTCCTTTACTCAGGTTGACTTTATAATGGGCATGCAGATCTTAGAGAAGACATTACCAGCCAATGATTGCGTTGACTATGATTATCAGCTAAAAGGACCAAGAACTGTATGCAAATTGGACATGAGGAAAGCATACGATAATGTTGATCAGGACCTCCTCAAATATATGATGAGAAGGATGGCTTTTGGAATCAAACTGAGGGGATGGATTAAAGGGTGTTTTTCAATGGATTCCTTCTAGGTCCTTATCAGTGGATCCCCCGCTAGGTTTTTTATAGTGGCAATGGTGCTGAGCAGAACGTGTAATAAAGGAGTTTTGGAGAATAGTATTTGTGGCTTAAAGTGGAAAGATTGGAAATCTGGGTGTTTCATCTTTAATTCGTGGATGATACCTTGTAAGCAGTGTGACAAATATCTCTGAGATTTTGAAAATCTCGTGATAATATTACAAAAAATCCAATGAACGATATTATGGCAAAATTTTCAAAATACCGGCAGATTTTAAAATATTGCGTTTTTATCTCAATAATATAGCAATATTAACTTGAAAAATAGAAAAAATCTTACAGAATTTTTATATAAATATTATCATCATCTAAGCCTTATTCCAATTAATTGGGTTCAGCTATATATATATATATATATATATATATATATATATATATATATATATATATATATATATATATATATATATATATATATATTTTAAATTTATTTATAAATTTGCGATAAATATTTTTATTTTTATTTTTATTTTTGGTAATGTTCCCGATTATATCCCAAGAAAAACCTTGAAATTTGAAACTCTCCTGAGAAATTTCTGGGTTGAGAAATTGCCAAGAACAAGATTTGACACTATGCTTGTAACTTATGAGCATGGTTTAAATATCATCCTATACAACTCAGTTTCTGCTGAGTCATATTAGTTTCAATCAAAACTGGTCCAGCTCACATCCCCGCTACAAAAATACCCCCAACTCGATCCCGTCTTGGTTCAAATCTTCCCATTTCAGGGCAAGTCATCTCGAATCTGCTCGATTTTGTCCAGGTCAGGGCAAGTTGCGTTGACCAACTCGTCCTGGTTCTGGGACACCTCAATTAGTTCAGCCAGGAAAAGAAAATAGAGAGATAGGCCATAGGCTTTGGATCCAATGGCCCATGGCAACCTAGCCCACTATGTGTCCCTGCAGATTGATAGTTTAGAGAGAGAGAAAGAGAGTGTCAAATCAAGGAGCTGGTTTGTTGTATTTTAGTTTTAGTTCTCATTTCTTTTCATTTTGTTTCTTGTTTCTTCTTTTTTCCTTTGGAAAAATAGAATCTTCAAAAAAAAAAAAGCAAAACAAAAAACCAGCACAGCTCTGGTTCCAATACTGTTCTTCTTTTTCTTCTCTTTTTCACAACAAAACAGCCCAAAGAGAGAGAGGGAGAGAGGCATAGGAGGGTTAGGGTTTTTCTTATTGGGGTGGGAGGGAAAGAGAGAGAGAGAGTTGAAGAGGCTTTAATGACATAAAAATGGAAAATGGGCCTTCTTTTAAGAGTCAGACCCATGAAGACTGGCATAATGGGGGGAGGAATTGGGGAAAGGAGATACATCCTTTCTATATCCTTTGTTCCTCTTTGTAGGGAAGGAAATGGGGCTGCTGATGGTTTGGCTAGTTTTGGGATGCAGCACCAATCACTTTGGATTGGAGATATCACCCTTTTCTATATCTAGTTTTCTTTAATAAAATGTTAAGCAACCTTTGAAAGAAAATGAGCAATTAAGAGATAAAAATTCACCAAATTCTAACAAAAGCATTAGCCAAACAGGCTTATCTGTTCGCAAAGGAAAAGTGTAAGCAATACAAAGTTGAGAATGATAAGAATTTCTGGAAAAACTGAACATAGAGCCTCCAAAACAATGAAAGTTGCATTTGGATGCTCAATTGAATTGCAATAATTCAGTTCAATAACGTGGAAATGACCAAGCTCCCAAATAAAAATAAAATAAAATAAAAATCATCACCAATTCAGGTCTAACTTGAAAGTTGAAACATACAAATGGAATAATGGGTTTGGTCCAGTGTTTTAAAAACGAGACCAGACCATCCAATCTGATGCAGGACATGAAAATTAAATATGGTATGCGAGATTTCAGTCTTAAGATCACGTTAGTTCATAAACAATTACACAAATTCCATATCCCACACGAAAGTCCAAACATTCAATTAAGGGGAATCTATGCGGGTCCAGGCCTACACATGATAGGGCTGGATCAATAAAAATTATAAACCAAACGACACTCAAAGATAAGAAATAATCACCCACACATGCATAGTAATCAGCCCTTAATCCAAGGGATTCAGAAATTCCAATTCGGGGAACCCTAAAGTGAGAAAAGAGGCAAATAAATTAAGGATAATGCGATCTAGGGTTAGTGTTTATGAAAAACTGGTATGAAAGGGTAAAATAAGAAGAAAACCTGAACCGAAAGACACTTCCCATGCGCGGACAGCAACAATGGCCCAAACGCTCGTGCGTGTGATAACGGCCGCACATGTGTGGGGCCCACTATTCAGAAAAAGGCCACCTTAGCCCTAGTCGACCAGGGATGGACTCTAAAACTCCCAAATATCAGCTCGATCCGATGTAAGGTTTGTGCGTGGTGCTCCGCCGAAGTTTCAGCTCGCCTACGGGCTAAAATCTGGAAACCTGCTGTAATGAAGAAATCTGATACAACAAAAGGGACGAATTTGAAGTATGGATGGTGGTGGAAGGTGAAAAAGAAGATGATGGAGGATGGGGGTGAATCGGGGTCGATGTGGCTTCACACCACGGTAGTTAACCCTTTGATGAAGGGAGGGCTTCGCATCCAATTAGGCTTCACAACTCAGAGAGTAGGAAAACGCAGAATTTTTATTAATCTTCAATTAATGAAAAGAACTACAAGGGGTGCCTATTTATAGGAAAAATCTTATACCCAAAACTCGCACAATGTGCGTAACCTATTACTTGGCGGTGAAGTAAACTAAAATTAAAACCAAATAAAGAAATTCAAAACATTCACGATGTTCTAAATAATAACAATAAGTAAAACCTAAAATATGACATCAATCCGACAAGTGGGCCACGATTATGAGATCCCATGATGGGCTTTTCTTGACTATCGGGCCCACCCTTTTGGACCAAAACTTCGTCTTCTAGCTAGCAGACGCTCCCTGGACGTCGCCATCGAGCCAGATCGATGGTGGGGCCCTCCTTTTGCTAACGTACGTGCGTAGAGGGTGGTGTGCGTGCGCATGTGCACATGATGTCCCCATCAATTCTCCCCGGCTGCGAAGATTTCGCCACTGGTGAAATAAAACTCCTGAACCGATCCAAGATGTCAGGATCAAGTCTCTGAAGCTCATCTTCAGTGAGCCACGTGCTGTCTGAAGCTTGGCGTAACTTCCATTTAACCAAGTACTTTTGAATCCCGCCGTCCGACATTGAAACTATCTGATGGTCCAGGATATCTTTTATTTCCTCTCTGGGTATGTGAAAGTTAGGTATAGAAGGTAAAAGCTGGGAAGAAAGGTCGGGAAGAGTAGGTATGAGAGGTAGAGGCTGAGAAAATAGGTCGGGACGAGTAGGTATGGGACGTAGAGGCTGGGAAAACGGGTTAGAAGGGGTAGGTATGGGAGGTAGAGGCTGGAAAAACGGGTCGGGATAGGTAGGTATGAGAGGTAAAGGCTGGGAAAATAGATCGGGACGGGTAGGAATGAGACGTAGAGGCTGGAAAAATGGGTCTGGAGGGGGCCATGGATCAAGGGAAAGATTTGGGGAATCAGGATGGTTAGGCGAAAGGCTGAACAATGCATCAACGACCCCTTGAAATGCAACTAGATCCTCCGCATTGAACGTGGAACTAATTCCCATGGAGGGTAGAAGATTTTCTATATATGCGTTGAGACCGTTTCGTTTTATAATTTTGAATGGTTCAGCGCTATACACGTATAATTTTTGAACGGCTCCCTGAGGGTACCGCTCTGGCCTGATGCGGATCATCATATAATCCCTTACATTGAATTCCTGAAAACATTTATGTTGGTTTGCAGAAAGTGAATAATGTTCATTACCAGTCATGATCTTCTGCCTGATTTCTTGATGCCATGAATGAATGTGATGCGCAAAAGACTCTGCAGGCTCTGACGGCCTATGGGACAGTGACATAGGGACAAGATCAATAGGTTTTCCAAGTTTATAACCAGTAACGACTTCATAAGGATTGAGACCTGTGGACCTATCGATAGAACTATTAAACGCAAACTCGGCTACAGGTATTACGATGTCCCATGTTCTAGTGTGCTCTATATCCTTCCTAGGGGAAGACTCATCTAGTAGATCATCAGGAACGACATCACGAAACTCATCCACTACCGGAATGGCTTTAGTGGGTAACTCTATACTAGCCGCTGGTGCACTCTCTCCAGCCACAAGGTCGCACATGATGTACCCATCAAAATAGTGGTCTTGATGTCTCTCATGGGGTGGGTGCACGAGTGCACACCCATAATTAATTCCTTGCCCAACCCCATTCATTGGTCTATCCTCCAGGCCACCTGCTTGAGATTGGACATCTACTCCAATGGTGGGATTTGTCCTGGCGATGGTCTTTATTCGGGTAATGTGTACATTGCATTGGTCCATTTCCAAGCGCTTAATCATAGACTCCAACGTCTAAGATATCTTGTTTAGTGACTCTTGCAATTGTTCCATGTTTACTGTAGGGTGCAAACCGAAGCCGCTACCCTTACGTGTGGGCATACACTGAATTGCTCAACCTAAGGACCTGCTACGACAACTATATGCGTCTAAAAACTAAATGACCCTACGAGACTCTATATGAAGAAGACTACACTCTTATTAAAATTCAGCTATATATGATGGACTGAATGCATGAAGGACTCAAACAAACTAAACCCTAAATATATGGTGAATTCCCTTACAAGAACCCTAGGCTCTGATACCAAATTTGATGCAGGACATGAAAATTAAATATGGTATGCGAGATTTCAGTCTTAAGATCACGTTAGTTCATAAACAATTACACAAATTCCATATCCCACACGAAAGTCCAAACATTCAATTAAGGGGAATCTATGCGGGTCCAGGCCTACACATGATAGGGTTGGATCAATAAAAATTATAAACCAAACGACACTCAAAGATAAGAAATAATCACCCACACATGCATAGTAATCAGCCCTTAATCCAAGGGATTCAGAAATTCCAATTCGGGAAACCCTAGGGTGAGAAAATAGGCAAATAAATTAAGGATAATGCGATCTAGGATCAGGGTTTATGAAAAACTGGTATGAAAGGGTAAAATAAGAAGAAAACCTGAACCGAAAGACACTTCCCATGCGCGGACAGCAACAATGGCCCAAACGCTCGTGCGTGTGACCACGGCCGCACATGTGTGGGGCCCACTATTCAGAAAAAGGCCACCTTAGCCCTGGTCGACCAGAGATGGACTCCAAAACTCCCAAATATCAGCTCGATCCGATGTAGGGTTTGTGCGTGGTGCTCCGCCGAAGTTTCAGCTCGCCTACGGGCTAAAATCTGGAAACCTACTGTAATGAAGAAATCTGATGCAACAAAAGGGACGAATTTGAAGTATGGATGGTGGTGGAAGATGAAAAAGAAGATGATGGAGGATGAGGGTGAATCGGGATCGATGTGGCTTCGCACCACGGTAGTTAACCCTTCGATGAAGGGAGGGCTTCGCACCCAATTAGGCTTCACAACTCAGAGAGTAAGAAAACACAGAATTTTTATTAATCTTCAATTAATGAAAAGAACTACAAGGGGTGCCTATTTATAGAAAAAATCTTATACCCAAAACTTGCACCATGTGCGTAACCTATTACTTGGCGGTGAAGTAAACTAAAATTAAAATCAAATAAAGAAATTCAAAGTGTTCACGATGTTCTAAATAATAATAATAAGTAAAACCTAAAATATGACATCAATCCGACAAGTGGGCCACGATCATGAGATCCCATGATGGACTTTTTTTGACTATCGGGCCCATCCTTTTGAACCAAAACTTCGTCTTCTAGCTAGCAGGCCCTCCCTGGACGTCGCCATCGAGCCAGATCGATGGTGGGGCCCTCCTTTTGCTTACGTACGTGTGTAGGGGGTGGTGTGCGTGCGCATGTGCACATGATGTCCCCATCACAATCCAACCAGGTCCAACCAGAACTGGAGCCCTTTTTAGTTTGTTTTTAATCAAACTACCCTAGGACTCAAAAAGCACTAAAATTCGACTGAACCATGGTGAACCGACAGTGAAACCTGTACAAACAAGTATGAACTATCAGTTAATCGGTTTGAACCAAACTTGACTGAACTCGAAAGCCTGTTGAGTTGAGTTGAGGAACTCGGTCAAGTTTTTCGAGCATTGAACACCAAGACTTGCTAATATTTAATGTTTAAAATTTATCAATTTGTAGATCTGTGAGTCAGGTTTAAGTTCTATCGAGTTTATTGAGTTTTGTCAAGTCAAGTCAAGTCAACCGAGTCTTGATCAAGTAGTGACCAAATCAAGTTTTTTCACCTCTTGACCGAGTCATGACCAAATCAGCTGAGTTGAGCTGAGTTGTTTTTTTTTTTTTTTTTTTTTTTTTTGAGTTTCAAACATAGGTTTGAACCATTTGTTTTCACAAAAGTATACTATTTATGACATGATGATGGTGTCATGGTTCGAATCATAGATTGAACCAGTTGGACCAATGCATCAGCTTCACTGGTTTGACCTCCAGTTCAGTTTTTAAAACATTGGTGTGATCATCTTTACAATTCAGATGGCAGCACCTGCATTTCATGTGATTTCTTCTATACTGAATTGGGTCGTTTTAGTTCAGTTCAACAAAGCATCCAAACACGCCCTAAACCAACAAAAAAAAAAGGAACTGTAGAATTCAATAAGATCCCAAAATTCGCATAAAGTACACTGATTCTTAAATATAGTGAATATGACAATATTCGACCCGTAAATTAAACAGTGCCCTTGATAGCGTGGAATGGTGGAAAAGGATTCATGTGGCTGATCCCAATTAATTCGGAGAAGGCTTAGATGATGAGAATGAAATTAAACAGAGACCTTCAACACTTCTACTCAGCAATGATCACGTCGATATAACAAATTCAAATAAACAACTAGGAAAAATGAAAAAGACAATCTTAAAAGATGTAGGAAATTATATACCTAGGAGAGGACTTCCTTCTGAAGCAGGCTTCAATTCAACAGTCTCCGGACCTGGGTTCGAATTCCTTATCACCAGGAACTTCTCTCTTCGGGACCCAATCCTCTGAGAGTTAGGCAAGCATCTCACCTTCATGAAATCTACGCTTTTCACAAAGCTGAAACCATGATCCCTGGTCTTCAGACCAGAAACTGAAGCTGGAACCGTTCCGGTCGCCATGACTGCAAATCCTCAGCTCTCCTCACACTTCTACAAGAAAGAATCAAACTGAAACTTGGTTAAATCTAGTTACAGGGCTTCAGAGAAGCTGCAGAAATGCCACCATCAAGAGAGATAATAGAATCAGATGAGAATTCTGCATGTTGCAAATGAATTTGTAGACAGGAACATGAAATCGCAGATCCTAGTCTCAAGTGCTTGTGGAAGAGCCTCTAAAAGGACAAATTTACATATCATCATAGAATCACCGATTTCACTTGAAACATAAAAAAAAATAATAATAATAATAGTTTTAAAAAAAGCTACTACAAACGCGAAAATATGTCACGGATTTGAATAACAGTAAAGCTGATAATCTGAAAAGCTCCTGAAAAGCTAAGTATGTATCAAAATTTTAGTTGATTCTTAGAAGAAAAGCAAATGCCACTGAAAATATTCATAAATGGAAAACCAATGAACATATCTGCAGATGCTACTGAAAAGATCCAAACAATGAAAGTCCACAAATTTTTTGGAATTCAGAGAAGAATTCAAAAGCAACCGCCATCCTAAAAAAATAAAATGAAAGCTTGGAGAAAATTAAAAGAAAATCCATCAGCGGAATTCAGGTATCCGCAAGACTGCGTTTGATTTGTGTCCATTTCAGCAGTAGTAGAATTCCCAAAAATTGCAAAAGAGGCCTCTCTTGTGTCGGATTGAAAGAAACAGCTCTTTCATAATCAGATTGGAAATTCCAAAAATCGTGAATTATTTTAACGCGGCCCCATCCAAACGCAGCCAATCTATACTCGAAAAAAGCTTCTGGAAAGCTCATGAAACGGGAAACTGAGATAATCCAAACGCTTGGGAATTGCAGAAATCCTCATATGCTTCCCCAAAAATATCACGTAATGAAAATTCTGCCGCGAAATGAATTAGATATCCAGAGAAAAAATCAGTGTATCAGTAGATTAGACCTTGAAAAAGAGAAATCAGAGAACGCAAAATCC
Source organism: Magnolia kwangsiensis (assembly GCA_037074715.1). Classification (NCBI taxonomy): domain Eukaryota; kingdom Viridiplantae; phylum Streptophyta; class Magnoliopsida; order Magnoliales; family Magnoliaceae; genus Magnolia; species Magnolia kwangsiensis. The sequence continues at coordinate 42,225,680 of CM073574.1, forward strand.
GATTCTGAATTGGGAAGATTGGAAGAAGCAAATCGAAAGCAAGCTTACCTTGAGAATTGGGAAGGAGGAGAGAGAGGCTTTCAATGCGTCTGGATTCGGGAGATGTATGTGGAAACGACGGAGATTGAGATGCCTAGATTTCAGGGGGGGTTTTATCATGGAGAGCGAAGACAAGCGTTTCATTCGGTAAATTATTTTAGGTGGGATGAAAATAATTTTTTTTTTTTTTTTAAAAAACGTCATTTTAAAAATAATTAAAAAACATCATTTTCTACTATTTATTATTATTATTATTATTATTTGTCAAATAAAGATTCAGTGGAAAAACACGCACCCAAAAAATAAAAGGGCGCGGATTAGGTAAGGCAGCGGTAACAGCTTAGTGAGCGAGGCCGACCTCGATGTATGTTTTGTATATCCACGCCGTCCATCCATTTTTTCAGATCATTTTAGCCCATAGTCCCAAAACTAAGGAAGATCCAAATTTCAATTGGGCCACACAGTAGAGATTGAATTTTCACCATTAAAAACTTCTTGGGGCCACTGAAGTTTTAGATCAAGATGCTATTTGTTTTTCCATTCATTCAGGTCCTTGTGACCTTATCAACATCTTGGATGGACAATAAACATTACTGAGGAATTTAAATATTTTTGTTACGGTGGGCATCCAATCACACTATTTTCCTGTGGTGTGGTTCACCTAAGCTCAATTTTTTTAACAATATGTGCTAGAATGATATGGAAAAACGGATGGACGGCGTGGATATACAACACATACATCGATCGTTGCCCCACCTGCTAAATGGTTACCCGTGCCTCACCTAATCCGCTCTCCCAATGGAAAGGATTAGTTATTTGATACTCTGGCGGAGAATGATGCTTGATACTCAGGCACTTAAAATTTGTATAAGAATTATACATTAACTAAATAAAACAGTCTAAATATTGGAATGCTAATTGACCAATTTATAAACGCAAAAAGTAGAATGGTTGACGAATCATAACTACTGATTTGTGAACGCTAGTTTGCTGAAATAGGACCAATGGATTCTTTTCATTTCAACCGTTTAATAAAATGTCCACCAATCTGATTATTACACAACCAAAATATTTTTATTTTTCGTTTCATACATCTAAGCTCTAATTTATATTTTGCACAGTTCATTTTGAATTTATTTTATGACATATATACAATTCCTAGGTGCCTATGTATCATCCACCACACTCTTTCGTAGTATCAAAGGTTTTTACTTTATAGGATGGAGAAACTGATAATGTGGGAGAATCCACACGAAGGCATCTTCGGACCGGCAGTCGAATATATTTTCCTCGCGGGAGGACAACTGCCGCCGGGAAGGATTTGAAGGGGTACTGTGGTCATTTGAAGATTAACGGCGTTTTGGGGATTTTTGAACCGATTGCGGTCCCATATGGTACGGACGCGGATTGCGTCCTACCCCAGCTCATCTCCATCTAGGGACGGGCAGGACCTCTGAGTGGCCAACGTCATGTATGGGCCTTATCCACACCGTCCATCCATTTTTTTTTTCTATCATTTTAGGATATAAACAAAAAATTGACATAGATCCAAGATGGATGTGGACTACACGACGAGGATTAAACTCTAACCGTTGAAAACTTCTCGAGAGCAACGGAAGTTTTGGATGGAGCTTATATTCATGTTTTCTCTTTATCCAGGTCCAGGTCCAGGTCCATGTAACTTTATGAATAGCTTGGATGGAAAATAAACATCACGGTGGGCCCTAAAAAAGTTTCAACAGTAAGAGTCATTATCACCGCTGCTTCCCGTGGTGTGGTCCACTTAAGTGTTTGATCTTACTCATTTTTGGCCTAGTAACCTAAAATGATACGAAAAAATGTATGTACAGTGTGGATAAGACAAATACATCAAGCTGGCCACTCAAATCTCCTGCCCGTTCCTAGCTGGAGGCCGCAATCCGCGTCCATATGGTACATGGTAGGCATCTTTGGGACGCGGATTTAATCCATCCGTGTCGCTGGGCGCGCCTTGATATATAAAATAATGTCTTCATCCGTTTTTTCAGCTCATTTTAAGCCCTAAGTTAAAACAAGTGAAACATATACAAGTTTCATATGGACCACGTAAAACAAAACCGTTGTGATTGAATACTACTATTAAAATCTTATGGGGCCACGGTAATCAAAGTTTTGGATCAAGATGATATTTGTGATTTCCCGTTATATAAGTATTTGTGACCTTATCAACACCTTAGATGGCAAATAAACAACACGATGGGCCTTAAGAGGTTTTTAACGGTGGTTGTTCAATCACCACTATTTCCTATGGTATGGTCCACCTGAGATTCGGATCTGCTTCATTTTAGGTTCGTACTAGGCTGGGAAAACGGATGGATGGCGTGGATATAGAAAGCATACTTCACGATGGGGTTCTACCAACTTCTATGATTCCTGGATGCACCGAATCCCGTCCGCATGGCTGCATTATTTAAGTCAATCGTGGCACATTACGTCACGGAGTATTCACATGATACACAGGATTCATTTTTGCACAGTACATACGGTTTTCAATATTGATAAGGATGGACATGGTTCAGTAATCCAGACCATTGGTTTTCCGTGTCTCAGCGTGTAGTCAACTAGTTTAAGAATCATATCTATGAGGCTCTCTCAACTTTTAGATTTTTGTGTTGGGAAATTTATACATATTAATGTAATTTTTATATAATATGGAAACCGAAAATAATTAGAAATAAAGATAGATTGAAGCACGTTTGAAAACGCTGTTCTTAAAGTGTATTTTGTCCCTACTCAGGTGAACTGAGTATGCTAATAGGTTACAGACAAATTGCTTCTAGAATATGACGAGCCTGGTATGGGTCTGTGTTTAGCAAACACGAAGGCCCACCAAATGGAACTCTTATACACACTATCTAGTAGAATTACAACAAAAGGAAAAAGAAAAATTCCAAAGAAAAAGAAGAGAAGATTTTGTGATTTGAGACCACTGCACTGGTCAGATTCTTCTGCCCCTTGGTTCAGTTGAACCGTTCTTAGACCACACATTTGGTCAATTCTTCAAGCAACGGTTCTGATTCACTTATTTTACTGCTGATGTTTTGGTCTGTAGGAGAGAAACTGTAATTCGTATTGAGATTTCTGGAGTGCTGTGAGATGGATTGGAAATCCATCCAGGGCCTCTTTTTATAAGCTTAAGATGGCTGGGAGTTATGGTTCAGAGACATAAATTCCACTAGCCGTTTTATGGCTGTTGGAATATGGTTGTTGGAAAGTAGCCGTTTTATGGCTGTTGTGAGAGAACTGGCTAGCCGTTTTCTAGCTGTTGGCAACAGTTTCTGTAATAAAGGTTATAGCTGTTACACTTTTGTGCAACAGCTATATTTCCAACCACTATATAATTAGAGGGACTCTCATTTAGTCCTCTAGTTTTCGTCCAGCCGCCTATCTGCCTTAGCCTCTTTGTCGCACCCGTCTCGCTCCAGTTCGCGAAAGGAGCGACCCTCTGCGACACGATGCGCACGTGCGAAGTGCAAAGTGCGCCACTAGCGCCTTTACAGCCACCCATGCCCACGCCCACGCCCTCGCACCGAGTCCGAGTCCGAGCGGGTGCGCGTGCACTGGAACACGCGAATTTCATTCTCCTTTGGACCATGTGTGCAAGTATTATAATACTCCATACTTTTCATATAAAACACTTTTTCGTCTCCTCTTTTTTCAATGTGGGACTATTACAAAAACTCACAAAATGTATTTTTTTCAAACAACTTTTATATATTATATTATTTTATTATTAAAATATATTTTATAAGAATCAATATTTTTTGCAACATTTTGTCCTAAAGACAACAATGGTCAAAGTTCAACTTGTAAAGGTTCAGATATTCATTTCTTGGATTCTTCCAAGTCTAGGAATTTTATTTTTTCCTTCTCTATCATAAAGTAGGACTCAACTGAATGATGGTCTGGATTGTAGAATCATAGGGCCCATTGCTCGAAATAAAGATGCGTGTATACGTGAAAAGATGCGGGTAAGACATCGTAAATTTCTCATTCCTCCATGGTCATCGAATAGGGAGATGTTTGCTGCATGATGTTAGAAATGGTACTCGCCAATCTCGACGATACACGTATCGATCCATTTGGGTGGGCCCCACAACAACTCATGGACCATGAAAACAGTCACGAAGTTTTCAATATCAACAAAAGATCTAGACCATACATGATATGGCCGTACAATGGATTCACGTACCTGGAAATAATTCCAGCCACTGATTAGACTCCTGACCAATTCAAAAAACTGTTAAAAAAAAATAAAAATCCAGCCAGTGAATGATGTCTAATGAGCAAAAAGTTGTCCCGTCCAGGGCTAGCATCTTCTTAATTATTGACTTCCAACGGCTGAAAGCTAGGTCGAACCTACTGTAATGGTGAGAAATTTATTCTGGTCTAAAAAATAAAACAGATTAAAACTCACGTATACTCCATGAAATGAAATAGTGGGAGTTAAACATCCATTGTTGAAACGTTTGCAGGAGTGAAAGTTTTCTATTAGGGTTGTTGGGAAAAAATATGATAAGTTCGGAGATTCGGTTATGAAATGGACCAACTCGACTGACACTGCTCAAGATTCCGATGCCATAAGTCATACCGAGGTATAGAAACAAAAAGTCTAAAGGAGAGACTTAACTCAGATCGCAAGGTATAAACCTCGACCGAGACTTGTAAAGTCACGAGTCAAAGATAAATTATATAAGATGCATGAAGTTAACTCGGAAGACGAGGAAACAACATCTGAAGAGGTTGATCAAGGCCCAAGGCGTAGAAGTCACTCGACCGAATATAAAACCAACCTAAATTAGGTTGGTTATAATGTCGACTATCGGAGTAAGAGAGGATATTGATAACAGATCGGCCCCATCTCACCCGACAGATGGTGAGCAACTTGATCCATAAAGCTAGCCCAGATTTACTCATTATTAGAGTCGGTCAGAACTGGGTCGAGCAAGCAGGAAAAGACGGCGTGAACAAAAATGCCGTCCTCGAATCTCTTAAAAAGATCCCATAGAAACAAAAAATGGATTGAAATTAAATCTCCAAAATATCAAGAAGAAAATCCTTGCACGATGGGACCCTCCTATTCCTATAAATACAAAGGACTCCAAGTTGAAAGGTACACAGAAAACTCCTCACAAAAACCCTCATATACGTTTCTATCACTGACTTTGATATCGGAGGGTCCCCAACTTATATCAAGGTCTCTTTTGTTTCATTCTTGTGCAGGTGGTGGGATGAGGGAAGGCTCACCAATTTTTTGCATCAACAAGGCTAATGGGTTTTTGTTTTCAATTTATTCTCATAAAATTGTATTAATAATAAAAATGACATATAACCATTCGAGTAAGTATAAAAAGTTTCAATAGTCCCCACTTTTTCATGCAATGCCGCTCAATTAATTTTGGATCTATATCATTTTTTCAGTTGATGTTGGAACATGATCTGGAAAGTGGATGGAGGGGTGAGTTTCTCACAAACATCACGATGACCCCACCTAGATTTTTGTCCTAAGAAGTTAATGTGAGGTGTCAAACCGGGCATGTGCCATGTGTATAAATATTTATAAGTATGCTATCAGCTGTCAAGCTGTGATTACATCGCTAGCTTAACATGATATATGTACTGAATATCCACACCATCTATTCTTAGTGCTAAGGTATGATCATAAAAATGAACCAAATCTAATATGATGTAGAGGAAGCATTGGTGATTGATCAAAAATTTCTTATAAGATACTAAAGTTTTGAATCAAGCTGATATTTGTGTTTTTACTTTGTTCAGGCCGTGTAAGTCTATCAATAGATTAGATATAAAATATATAACAGGGGGAGCCTCAGCAAGTTTTTAATGAGTTTGGATGTTTTTAAATTTTAAGTTCTTGAGCTAAAATGAGTCGGCAAGTTAAGGACCTGTTTAGATTTACAGCCTGGATGGTATAAAACTGTATTTATGAATATCCTGTGACAATGTAGAACAATCTTATACATAAATCTAAACAGGCCCTTAAACGAATGGCGTGAATATACAACACATGCATCAAGGCAGCGTGGGGATTGGATATAGGCGTGAAGAGATTTAAAACGTGAATCACGGCACATGTGAAACTCGACTCTTGTGTAGGACATAGGCGTCCATGAATAGATGGGTACACCTGTAAAATCTCGGACTCATTAGTTAGGCCCAGTCCACTAGTGGGCCAAGCATGTACGGTGAAAATGGACGGTTGGAACGGATCTCTCACACGTGTGCCACGCTGCCAAGCGAGCTGACGTTGATATCTTCTCTCTCCTCCCGTGAATCGCTGCAAGCATTTCTTTTTTCAGTTGCCGGTAGAGTCGGCTCTATCATAGTACGATATAGTACCCGCCACCGTACACGTGGGAGAGAAGACACTGGATTGAGACTGTCCACTGTCTCTTCCTTGGCTGGTCCATGGTTCAGAAATCACGAGGATCCGAAAATCCTAGCCATCACTTTCCCTTCTTACTGCTAAATGTCTACACAGGCCCTGTTTATAACCGTCCATCTTGAGTCCACTAAATAGATGTCTCATAAAACCTATCTGTGATATGTTTTTAACCAGAGTCCTTCTATGATAGTGTAAAGTAGTTGAATGGTCCAGATCCTATCTCTTCCCTGCTACAATATCACTGGAGGAAGGACTCTATCATATCATGATAGATCCATCTCTATCATACTCCCTCCTAAAATTATAAATTCCTGTAATGCCTCTTCACACGTAACCGTCAGCACCATGCATTCATCTGCATGCACACATGCGTACGGACACACGTACATGCAGCCCGCATTTTGAAACCCGGACCGGACAGGCCGGTTGGACCGGTTTTGACTAAGGCCGCCCTCTAAACGGGCCGGTCTCTCAATTACCCCTGGATTTGGCACTAACCCGCTGGGGTCCTACGGAGCTGCAGGTCGGAATTAAGAGCGGTTCGGTAAAAAATTATAATTAAAAAGGATTTTTACAAATTGCTACTTCATTAATGTAATATTTACATCCTGGTAACTATTTAAGTTAACTTTTGATTTAAATTATTTTAGGTATTACATTAAGTTGGCTTTTTCATAAATGACAAAAATACCCACCACGTGCTCATCCGGGCCACGTTAAAATATTGGAAATCCCACTAATCCCATACATGGTCCAGCAATCTCTCTTCACACAACTGGTGGAACGGAAAATCCCTCTTTTGGACCGTCCATCTGTGTAGTTCCTGTGATGGGGAATGGTTCGAAATATCGCATTAGCGAAGTCACCCGGTTCATCGCCTCTGAAGGTTCAAAATATTGCGTTAGTGAAAGTGTTTTCACCCGACCAGTTACAGCCAAATCAAAGGGTTCACCCCTATAAACTTTTTAGGGCTTACTGTAATTTTTGTTTCCCATTCAACTGGGTTGATAAAGTCACAAAGATGTAGATGAAGGGAAAACAAACGTTAGCTTGATTCAAGGCTTTTGTAGCTTACAGGAAGTTTTTAGGGGCCGTTTGATTTTCTAATTACAGTGATAAATCACTACTGCTCTTTTTTGTTTTTTTATTGCATGATTACTCGAGATTTGAATTTACTTTATTTCTTGGCTCGTGTCCTAAATGAGCTGGCAAAATGGATGGATGTTGTGGATATACAATACATAATTCAAGGTAGGTTCCAGATTCAGGGTCACGCTGTGTCGGGTGAGGCCACGCTGTCCCTAATCCACTATCTGTTGGAGATTTTGACCTGCGGAATCACACAGATCTAGATCTATGATAGCAATTCAATGGTACCACGCACACACAAGAGAACTCAGATTTAACGTGAAAAATCCTTGTGGGAAAAAACCACGGCACAAAGCGACAAATCTCCATTATGAAAACAGAAATTACAAAGAGAGAGGCCGTATCCAATTCAAACAACCTCGAATCTCACCCTTGCTACACCCTTTAATTTTCGTAGAACACCTTTAGAAAGCCTTTCCCATACCCTAAAAAAACCTTAAGAACACCTATTTATAGTTTAAGCAACTTTCCTTCCGCATCTCAGTTGCGAAAGGACACAGATTTTCACAATTCGCAAAATCACAGAACAAATCTGTGTAACTTACGACTAGTCGTAGACCACCTATGTCTGGTCGTAGATTAGGGAGAAAAATAGCACAATGTCTCTGTACTTTGAGTCGTGCCAGGGCTCGAACCTACGATCGGTCAAGCGCCTCCCACGACTAGTCGTGGCTGTCCCACGACCGGTCGAACAACTTCAAGAACTTCAGATTAAAGACTTCTCTTAACACTCTCATCTCCGTTTGGTATGCTGATTGGGTCGTGACCCAACACCACATAGACATGGCCCCGGTTTGATTGGAAAATATGTTGAAATGGCTACACAACATGTTTGAAAGGACCTAGATTGGGTACTTCCCTCTCCAATCTCAACACCAGTCCAACGTAGCTATACTTGAGTGAATTGCAAGCTTATAGAGCTCCCACAAAAGCATGTTTGAAAGTTGTTTGGTTAAGTATATATTCAGCTAGCCCCACCTTTAATAATAATGTAGAGTAGAATAAAATCCTGCCACATTATGCCCATATCAAGCTTGGCACGTGCTTAGCAGTGCTTAATCCGAACGTGCAATTGCAACACATGGCTGCCATAAGTTCCTAAAGCTGGAAGTGTAGCCCACCATGATGTTCGCGGAAAATCTACCTTATCCATTTATTTTGTTACCTCGGTGTGAAATGACAAATCCAAAACTCAAGGGAGTTACACAACACCAAACAATCCCGAAGGGAAATGACCACTGTTGAAACCTTCCTGGGGTCTACACGACGTTTATATGCCATCAAGACAGTTCATAAGGTCATTCCCACTTGGATTAACAGAAAGCACAAAGTAAAATATTAGCCTTGTACAAAACTTCTGTTGCTCCACAAATGTTTCATTGGTGGGTCCAATTTCCTTCTGTGTGGCCCACTTAAGTTTTGATTTACATCTTTTTTCGTATCACATCCTAAAATGGCCGGGGTGGCAATATAGATAAATAATAAACGACATGGATTAGACCCCATCTAGCTTCCGACTGTCGAAATTAGAGTAGCAGGCAATCTACTCCATCGTGTGGCATTACATGGTCTGATCAAATCCGACCACATCTCAACACCACCGGTAGAGTTTCAGTTGGGCCCTCAAAGCTCTAGCACATATGGTAGTTAGCGCCAGAAGAAAGAATGACATCCCGTTCCCATGCTATGGGAATCTGTTTCTAAACCTTTTCCAAAATTCACCCTGCATAACAGTTACTTGAAAATTACACATGTGCCCTACAAATATTAATTCAATCCAAGCCATCTGATTTATGGGCTCCATTCTACACGTGCCATCAACAACAAAAAAATACACTAATTTAGCCATTTTCATTTCAGATTAGAATGTATTTTAAGGGTTGAAAATGAAATATTCAATGGTCCAATTTAAGCAAGAAAGTGCCCACAAATTAGAGATTCACCCTCATCATCTACCAAAATTGTTAGAATGTGAAAGGTATGAATAGGCTTATTGCTTAATTGATTATCATACTCTTACAATACAATAAATTTATAGAGAATGGAAAAAAAATTAAATATTTAATCAAATCCTAATTAAATATAAAAGAATAAATTAAATATGACAAATAAGAAAAAAAAAATACAATATATGTGCCGAAATTTCTTAATATATATTATAGAATTTCTAATACCACCCGAACATTGTCCCAACTAAATGGGTCTGCACCATGAATTCTTTTCATTTTACCATACCGAGGGGTGATAGTCACGTACCATCACCCCATACATGCGAGCATGTACATGCACAGGCCACCAATCGTATGTGGGATGCAAGACCATGCACCAAACACTTTGAAAGCTGCTTTCTTTACATACATCTCGTTATGCACGTGAAATGCTGCCTCCTAAAATAAATGCACGTGAAGCACACCTGCAATTTGTTGTGACCGCAGCCACGTGATGCATGCGAAGGAAACGTACCTCAAAGGTCACTCAATGGATACGTGATGCAGGTGCCTACTTTATTGAAATTCACGGTACACAAGGTTTTCAGCTGTCCAACTGGGTCCCACATTTCGGTGATCCAGACCATTGATCTAGTGGGCCACGCTGTTGACGAACCGTGCTTTGACAATCCTATCATTAGGACTATCTTAACCTTCAAAGAAAAAAAAAATGCAGCAACGGTCCCTATTCAATGGAGAAAACCAGCAAGCTGGGGAATTTAAATTGGGGTACGGTTAAGCCACAGTGTCGAATCTGATCAACGTTCCTGATCACTGAAGTGGGGCCCACTTGTGTAAACTGAAAACTCGAGGATACAAGGGATGTTCTCGGGGTGGCATATCATTAACTATTTGATCCTCGTGGCCCACTTCAGTGATCAGGAACGTTGATCAGATTCGATACTGTGGCTTAACCATATTCCAACCATTCACGTGGACCCCGCAACGGATGAATCATGCAGTGAAAAGAAGGGACAGTCCTGAGCCGTTGACTGGTTGTCTGTAAATAAACGGTTAAGATAGGAAATACAGCAACCGTTCATACTCAAGTGAGAAAGGGCCAAACATTGGATGGTTAGGATCACTGATCTAGGAGATCTTTTGGGGAACGGTTTATCCTTGGTGGGGCCCATACCGTCAATTTCCAAGAGTTGGAATTGCTGTTAGAGGTGGGAAAAATGGACCCGATCCGGCGGATCCGACCCGATCCGCCCCGATCCGGCCTGTTTCGAACAGAACCGACGGCCAGGATGAGGCCTGATCGGGTTTGCTTTTCCAGATCCGTTTTTTTTCAGATCGGGTCCGGATAGACCTAAATCTGGACAGACCCGACCCGTATACCTGAACCTAATGGAACCGACCCGACCCGGACAGACCCGACCCGAACGTCACGGGCGGGTAGTATAAAACTCTTTTTTTACTTTACCCTAACGTTTCTTACCCTCTATTTTCTTACCCGACCCTTTCCCTTTCCCCTCTTTTCTTACCCTAACCCTACCCGAACGGCGGACGACCGCTGCCCGACGTTCTGCTGCCTGCCCGACGGTGACGGCGATCCTAACATTTCTTAGTTCTTACCCTCTATTTTCTTACCCGACTGGCCGACTTTCCCTTTCCCCTCTTTTCTTACCCTAACCCTACCCGAACGGCGGACGACTGCTGCCCGACATTATGCTGCCTGCCCGACGGTGACGGACGATCTTTTTCGTCTCCATTCTCCTCTTCTTCTTCAACAGTCAACACCCGTTCGGCTGTTCTGCTGCCTGCCCGTCGCTTGACGCCAGCCTCCTGTCTCCTCTCCTTCTTCGTGTTTGAATCCGGTTTTGGTGAGGATTCTATTTTGAATCTTTGATAGTTTCTTCTTAGTTCTTATAAATCCTCTTCTTATTTCTTCTTATTGTAATGAATCCCTAACTGTGGAGTGAATCTGATGCATGTGATCTGACTGAGTTGAGTCGATCAGCATAGTCTTTGATCAATAACAATCACGTTGTAGTCAGAATTTCGATTCACAGATTTCTATAAACATTTTTTTTGGGTGGAACAATGGGCTGACCTGATTTTGTTGCTTATAAAAACGGATCCACACCACAGGAAATTTTTCAATGGTGAACATTCAATCCTCGCTTTTCCAGTCATGTAGCCCACTTGAGTTTTGGATCTGTCTCATGTTTGGGCTCATATCCTAACTTGATCTTTAAAAAAAAAAATGGATGGATGGTGGACCCATGATCTTTTCTTGACATCCATCATGTCTGCCCCCATCACGTTTATGTCACTGAAAACTCAACTCAAACCAAAACTCAGGTAGGCCACACCCTGTAACCAATAAAATCACATTGTGTGCCCACCTTAGTTTGGAATGACCTAAAGTTTCATGACAACATCCATCCTTGTGGGGTTCATCTTATGAATGGATTGGATGACATGTACAAAACACAGGTGCCTATACAAAATCTGAAAGTATTTAGAAATGGGTGTCCCCATTACAACTGTTCTCTATGGTGTGTGGCCGACCTCTGTTTTGGATCGGTCTGATTTTTTATAAATGTCGGTTGAACACGAAGGACCTTATATTGTGGATATGGACCCACAAATGAAAGTTGGTCCAACACAATTTATAATAGGTTACGCTTATATTCTATAATAGCTAGTAGAAAAGCCGGCCTGGAGAGGAAGATCAAATCTACATGTTGTCGACTTCTGCTGAACTTTTTAAGCATTCATACAAAATAGCTTGTACTCGATTCGGCCTTTCATTTTGTCGTTCGAAGAAGAACTAAGGATGAATTGACTGACTCAAAAACAGTATGAAGCCTTTGACTATAAATAAAAACATATCCATTTTTATTACAATATAAGCTATAAAGCAATGGCCATTGAAATATCTTTCTTTCTTGGAGATCTTTGGGCATCTCTTGTCCACTGAATTGCCCATCAGATCAATGACATGGATATAGAACCATCAGCTCCACATGTATTGAATTGGGACCCTCAGCAAACTGAACCTCTGCTAAGGCTTTAAGCCCAATAGATTCTCTTTGTATCATAGCATAAAGCAACATCCAGTACAAATGAGTAAAACTATCGTTGACTCAACATTTATAATCTTTGTAAGGAATTATATGTTCTTCACTAGGACTTGTATTGTATCGATCCATAGTCTGTACGCATCCCAGGTTTGGTGATCCTATACATTTGCTCCAATCAGCCTTCAGCACCAATGGTTTTGAGGGCAACTTTCCATAAACAGGAAATACACCATTTGTTTTTTGATGTGTTGTAGTTATGCATATTCAATTACAGAGTTTGTTTTTTGATGTGTTGTAGTTATGCATATTCTAATTTCTCTCTCGTTATATATGTTGAATTTTCTTCTGCTTTTGATGAATATGCAAGTCGTATATGTAGAGATGCTTAGTTCATTATCTTGCAGATTTCTATTAGTTATATTGAGTTTCACATACAGTTACCATGCTATGGTGTGGTCCAAATATCGGGTGGACCACACCACAACAAACAGTGGTGGTTCATCCAGTCACATGTTGCGGGAAATACGAAAAAGAAGTTGGCAGTGTGGGAAGATTTTAAAGAAGTAACCCTGAAGAACGGTCAAGTGAAGATACAATGCAAACACTGCAAGAGTCAGTACACTAAGAAAGCAGATGGTTTGACCACAATATTGAAGAAACATCTAGCAAAGTGTCTCAAAAAATCGAGAAGTGGGCTAAGGCAACAAACACTATCATTTTTGCAATCTACAGGTGGTCCGTCAGTGTCCATCTACAAGTATGACAAAGAGTTGGTGAATGAGTGGACGACCAAGTTAATTATTTCATATGAAAGACCATTTCAAATGGTAGAGAGTCGTGCTTTTGTTGAACTAGCTAAATACCCTAACCCCAAATACGAGAAGGTCTCTCGTACAACAATCAAGAGGGTATGTATGAAGATGTATGAAGGCGAGAAGGTCAAGTTGAAAGGAGAGTTGGCCACGATTTTCTGAATTATCCTGACATCAGATTTGTGGACGACATCCAATCCACAAAAGGGATATATGTCCCTAATTGCTCACTACGTTGATGCCGAATGGAGGCTTTGCAAGAGAATAATAAACTTCCGTTATCTTCTGCCTCCTCATAGTGGTTTGATGATTTCAGACTGCATACACAGATGTCTATTGGAGTGGAGAATTGAGAAGAAGATCTCGACAATTACACTAGACAATACGTCCGCAAATGATAGCGTGATAATGAATTTGCGTAACTAGTTTAAGGCCACCGGTGACTTGTATTTTGGTGGAAAGATATTTCATGTTAGGTGTTGTGCCCACATCTTAAACTTGATTGTACAAGAAGGCCTTAAAACAATCGATCCCATGATCGAAAATATAAGAGAGAGTGTGAAGTACATACGGGGGTCACCTTCACGATTACATGCATGGAATGAGATCGTGAAGCGGTTAAATTTGTCAACTCAGATAACGATGAAGTTGGACATCACGACACGTTGGAATTCAACTTTTGAAATGTTAGATTCAGCGATAGATTTAAGACCTGCCTTCTCTCACTATGCGGAGCGTGATAGTGCGTATATTTGGCTGCCTTCTGAAGATGATTGGTTAAGAGCTGTATCAGTTCATAAGTTCCTTTCTGTTTTTTACAACTGCACGAAGAAATTTTCGGGCTGTAAGTATCCAACAACAAATATATTTTTACTCGAACTTTGGAAGGTAAAAGATGCCTTGCACAAAAGCAGTAGTGAACAAGACTTTTTACAATTCATGACCATGGGTATGCAGGTAAAGTTTGATAAGTATTGGTTTGAGTATAGTCTGTTAATGGGTGTTGCGGTCGTTCTTAATCTCCGCTACAAGATGTTTATGGTTGGCTTCATATGTAATTGGTTGTATGGTGTTATGGGTGTTGCTGAGGCTGAAAAAAATTTTAGTGCAGCCAGTGAATTGTATAATTTATATGCGTGTGCTGTAAAAGAACAATCTCCTCATGTGGGTTCTAGTTCTGCTATTGATGAATTGCAAGAAGACACGATAGATGATTTCATATCTTACTATACACAGCTGAAAGGGACTCAAGTACAAATACATAGATCAGAACTTGAATAGTATCTCAAGGAGGATATTCTAGTTCTAAACAAAGGTGAAGATTTTGATGTTTTGGAGTGGTGGAGGTTGAGATCTGGTAAGTTGCAGTATCATGTGCTCTCATTAATGGCACGCGATATATTATCAATTCCAATTTCAACCGTGGCTTCAGAATCTACTTTCAGTACGGGAAGTAGGGTCGTAAGCAAGTATAGAAGCTCATTTACACCTTAATCGGTTGAAGCGCTCATTTGTACCCAGGATTGGCTGCGTCCGATGTGGGGGAAAGAGATCTCTATTGATGAAGAGTTCGATGAAGAAGAGAGTGATAAGATTGAAGAGACGGTGCCTGCAGCTGCAATATGATTTTGATGCCTTTTAATTTTGTTATATCATGTTATTTGTAATTTTGTTAAAACAGTTACATTGATGTTTTATGGTTATGTTTTATGGGTGGATGAATATTTCTCTTTTTTCATTAGTAATATTCAATTAGATAATGTTGTTTAAATCTCTTATTATATTGTTAGGTACCCGCACTTGCGTTCATTCATAACTTAAAATTTTTTTTTTATCCTAAGCTAATCAGATATACACTAGATATGTCATCGGAAGATGATGCATAGGCGGATATTTGGGATTATGGAGTCCAAACCTACTCCCAGGATGGAAAGATAAAGTTGAAATGTAAGTTATGTGAAAAACAGTTTGTCAATAAAACAAATCGATTCAAATTACATTTGGTTTGTCGGGGAGGAGACGTTGCACCTTGTAGTAAAGCTTCTCAGGAGGTTCAGGATTTATTTGGAGCCATTCTCGATTCTAATATAAAGACTTCCCACACCCCTTACCCTGCAACTACAACCAATACAACTAACCAAAGAATATATAGAAGTAGGCCTGTTATAAATAAAGAAGGGTTTAGCAGAGGAACTGCAACTACCTCTAGCTCTAGTTCCAGGCCTTCTACAACCATAATTAGTAGAGAAGAAGAACAAGAGAGAATTTTAAGAGAGCAAGAAGAATGAGATTTTAAAGAGGCCGTCAAAGAAAGCATGAAAATGACATACAGATTAAGAAGTACCATACAACAACATCTACCTCCAAGACAACATGATGCTGAAACAGGCACAAGTAAACCATCAAAGTTTGTTAAAAGTCTTGCAGCATTTTATAGGCTATTGGGAATCCCGTACAAATCAAATCATAAAAAGCGTATGAAAAAAGTTCTTGCATCTGTGAATGAGGACGATGGGAAGAGATCCCCACCTCTGATTCAGCAGAGGTGAACGACCATTTGTTGGACACATCCAGCTCGGAGTCGCCCAAGAGTTCTCCTGCAGTTGAATCAATAAAAAGAGAATCGAATGATGAATTTGGCGACGAAGGTGGAGGTGGAGGAGGGGGTTACTATTACAGACAAGGTTCATCTAGTTACATGCCACAAAGGCATTCATCATATAGAGGGTATTGAATGTATGAAAGTTTTACCTAATCTATATGTCAGTATGTTCATGTTAGGTTTTTTTTTTTTAAAAAAAAAAATTTGGACTTGATATTGGACATGGTTTATATCAGTATGTGCATGTTACCTAATCTTTTTCTAATCTTATTAGGTTTGAGAAATCATTGTGTTTGAAAAGTCATGAGATGAGATAGATGGTCGAATGAGCTCTCAAAATAGTTACATTTAATCATGGTAATAAATCAATTAGGTGAAGAAATGAATCTTTAGAGCAATGGAAAGTTTTATTGTAAGGAACCATGTGATACATGGCCCATTTAACAATGTTCAATTTCTTGTTGTTATTTGTCCAAGTGCGTTATTTAAAAGTTTCTAAGCTAGATTCATTTGTCAGTTATCCATAGATAACATTTTACTGATTATTTTTAAGCATATATTTCCTGCTCAGAATTCTTAGCTGTCAAGGCATAAAATCTCCAAGATAAATGGCTTGATGAAAAAGAAGTTATGTTGTTTTAACTTACAAGTTATGTTGTTTTAACTTATATGTTGTTATAAATTTTATGCTTCAATGTCTCTTCCATGAGCTTTGATGTTAATCACATCAATTGTTCCTACTAATGGCATGCAATAAAGTTGTTCTACCAATTATGTATAGAAATTTGTGAAAGTTAACTTCAAGAATGATATTATTGATCGGAGAGTTATTCTATATTTGAATGAGTGCTTATGCGGAAAAATGCATTGCAAAGAGAATGCAACATATTTAGTTCAGAATCATTTGAAAAAAGTCACTTTAAAGGATGTTGCTTTTGATTTCTCCATTGAGCACGTATCATCTATAGTTTGGCTTCTTTACAAAGTGGCTGAAGGTGGTAAAGGCCCTAGTGTCTTGGATAAGGAAGGCCAAGGCGTGCTTCATTTAGCTGCTGCCCTTGGCTATGATTGGGCAATAGCACCAATGCAAGCTGCAGGTGTGAAAATCGATTTCCGGGATGTGCATGGATGGACTGCTCTCCACTGGGCAGCATATTGTGGCAGGTAAGGAACTTGAACCCATCTTTATTCTGTTGCAATCTAAAGTTACTTCTCTTCCACTAATGTCTATTATGCATGTGTGTTTTGGTGTCTGATTCAGTGGGAACTGAGAAGTACAAGGTTCTGCACATCAGCAATTGTCTGGTTTGTTGATGTGCAGGGTTATTGACCATGTGGGTCCCATGTTTTGATGATCCAAACTGGTAATCTGATGGGTCCACTGTGTAAGGTAATGCCTCAAAATATTCCAGATTGGAACATCCTAACCCTTGATCAGTGGCACACAAGCAGAAAGTTAAGGAGAATACAGCAATGGCCCACATTCAGCAGAAAAGCTCCAAAGATCAAGGGCTGGGATCTTCTAAACTGGAAGTTTTTAAGACACCCCCATCTGTGGTGGAATGCATGAGCTCAATGGTCTGCATCACTCAATCATCGAGACAACATGTGCGGAATCCTGTGTGTCAGCAAACAAGCAGTTCACTGATCATTAGGACTATAGTTGCTCCCTATTTAATGTTTAATGTTTAGTGTGTGCTAATGATCTTGATTTGTTATCACATATTTTTTTTTGGGCTTTACATAATTTCAGGGAGAGCACAGTCGTTGCGCTCGTTTCTCTAGGTGGAGCTTTAGGAGCATTAACAGATCCAACTCTAAAGTTTTCTTCTGGGAGAACTCCTTGGGATTTAGCTTCCATCAATGGACACAAAGGCATTGCTAGTTACCTTGTAGAATCTTCCTTGACTACCCAGCTTTTAGACCTGACCTTAAAGGAGAGTTCTAGGGACGACACTGCAACAGAAGCTTCTGGTGTGAAAGCTGTCCAAGCAATCGCAGAATGGAGCGCCACTCAATTCAGCGATGGTGATTTGCAAGATGGTCTCTCACTGAAGGACTCACTAACTATCGTTCGTAATGCTGCTCAAGCTGCAGCTCGTATTCATGAAGTTTTTAGAGTGCATTCGTTCCTTAGAAAACAACTAATTGAATATGGTGATGAAAACTTCGGAATGTCAGATGAGCGTGCACTCTCACTTATATCTGTTAAGACACACAGAACAGGACAACATGATGAACCTTCGCATACTGCTGGAATACGTATACAGAACAAATTTCGCAGTTGGAAGGGAAGAAAAGAATTTTTGATAATCCATCAGCGAATTGTCAAGATCCAGGTACATTTTCTATTCTTCCAGTCCTTTTAATTTAGTTTTTTAAAAAAAGAAATAATTTAGTTTCTGAAAATCTGCATTTGAAATACACATGGGTTGCCTTTTCTTCTGTTCTCTCTTTCCTTGTTCCCTCGCAAATATGCTAATGTTGTCATTCTGCCCATCTTCTAGTAAAAGCTAATAAGGTTACTTAGACTCGTAGGTAATTCTTATGCCTGCATATACAGGTTCAAAATGCCATTTTCATGGTCTTCTGCTTATGTTGATAAATTAAATCAGAATGATTTTTTGAATTTTGACTACCTTATTGAATATATATATATATATATATATTTGTTTCTATGCATGCATTATTATCTTTAACGAATTTTTGGACACATAAGTTCAAGAGTTTTTTTTTTTTTTTTCCAAAGAAAGAATTACAACGAAAGAAGAAACAAAAGTTTGGAGAGAGGAGGAAAAAAGGAGGATTTAACATTTCTCCGGCCCGTGTTACTGACTACTTCCATTTTATTTTTTTTCATTTCATTCTAACCATGTGTTTATATGATGAAGCAACCACTTACATTGGAATGATAGCCCATTGACCATTTTACCTACTATGCAACAACTTATTGCCAGTGGCATAAGCATCTGGATGTACAGGCAAGTTTCTCACCCAACACATATACGCTCTCACCTCTAACATTTCATATCATGATTGTAACTTAAAAGGCCTCTCTTTTCTTCTTTTTTATTCTACTTTTCTTTTTTGAATTTGGCAATGGGGACATGGACGCTGTGTGTCCTGTTACAGCGACCAGATACTTCATAAACAAGCTTGGAGTAAATGTGGACACTCCTTGGCGCCCTTGGCACTCCAACAATGAGGTAATTCATTTGGCCTGGGCACATACATATTTGGGATCCTGCGGTTCATGTGAACACTCCCAATACCTAACACTTGGCAGGTGGGGCTGTAAATTCCAATCGCCTACACTATGGATCTTGTCCCTTAATTACACATACTCCGTCCATGCAGGCTGCCTCCTTCATATGGATGGTCAAATGCTGGTTAGAATCATCAGTTCAGTATGATTTTCGACCAAGGGCCTTTTATGGAGATGACCTACTATATGGATGATCCAGTTCCACCTCCCATAGGCCCAGTTTCACTCTTAGGCTTCCTTCTTCTTTTTTTTTTTTTCATGTTCTTCTGTTGTTGTTATTATTATTATTATTATTATTATATGCCCACATAGGAATAAGGAATGTTGATGATTGATGGATGAATGAATGGCAGGTGGGAGGATATGTGGAGGGGTACGAAGGATTGACATTGGTGACAGTAAGGGGAGTTGGGCACTTGGTTCCAAGCTACCGGCCTCAAAGATCACTGACCATGATCTCATCCTTCCTTCAAGGGGTTATAGAAGAAGAAGAAAAGAAGAAGAAGAAAAGAAGAGCTGCAATGGCCCTCTCTCTTCCTCAGATTCAAGAAGAAGAAGCCATGCCATATCAAGGTACAAAATGTCTCTCCTCTCTCTCTCTCTCTCTCTCTCTCTCTCTCTCTCTCTCTCTCTCTCTCTCCCTCTCCCTCTCCCTCTCCCTCTCTCTCTCCCTATTTTTTTCTTTTTTTTCTTGGATCGGATCCAAACCTGGGCCAATCTGATCCGACTCGGTTTTCCTGACCGAGTCTGACTCGGATCGGTCCAAGGCCACATGGGTTAGGATCGGATTGGGTCAGAGGTCCAGGACTCGGTCTCGGTTCTAACCGAGTTCGGGTCAGACCCTGGTGAACTCGGATCTGGTCGAGTTGGGCCCAATCCGATTCGACTCGGTCCGATGCCTAGCTCTAATTGCTGTTTCCAGCCTTAAAAGCATGCATGTGGTATACCAATTTTAGAAAAAGCTTATTCATCTGGGACTCGTCAGTTGGGTTGGTAGGAACGGAAGCGGATTGCGGCCCCCACCCCCCCGCCCGGGGCCCTCCATGATGTATCTGTTTATCCACACCGTACATCCCTTTTATCAGATCATGTTAAGTAAAGGGATCGAAAATAAGGAAGATTCAACTTTCAAGTGGACCACACTAAATATTAGGCTTGTATGCGGATTGCCTCTTATGCCCATCTCTAGCAACGAACCAGCGTGGTCACGGTGATGTATCTGTTTATCCACACTGTCCATGCCTTCTCTCAAATTATTTTAAGATGTGTGCACAAAAATGAGGTAGATCCGATGCTCAAGTGGACCACACCAAATAATGAGTTTAGTTTGCATTAATTATAAAGTATTAAATGTAAGAGTCATCTATGATATATTCAACTTGAGCGTTGGATCAGCCTCATTTTTAGCTTATACTTTAAAATAATATGAGAAAGGATGAACGGTGTGATAAACAGATACATCATGGTTAGCCCCACACAGATTTGGTTGGACCTTGCTAGGTCCAACCGAGGTCGGACACAATCGGCAATCGGTAGAGACGAGGGTAGCAAGGTTGATACTAGACGATGATATTTGGGCGTTACCATATATTGTATCAATGCCATCCACCTATTTTTTTCAGATCATTTTTATTATGAGCCCAAAAATGAGACATACAAATCTCAAGTGTACCGCACCACAGGAAACAGTTGTAATTGAACGCCCATCATTTAATTCTTCCTAGGGCCCACCGTCATGTTTACTAGCCATCCAACGTGTTGATAAGGTCACGTGGACCGGGATGATAGGAAACCACAAACATCATCTTGATCCAAAACTTCTATAGCCTCTCAGAAGTTTTTAGACATGGATTGTGTCCTACCCTTACCCACCTATCTTTAGCCCTGGAACTGGTGGTTTTGTGGGCGGGTCCACTGTGATGTATCTGTTTATCTATGCCTTTCATCCCTTCTCTTGTATCATCTTAAGGTATATTTATAAAAAAAATGAGACAGATCCAACGCTCAAGTAGACCACACCAAATAATAAACTTGGATTGCTTTAAATGCACAAGGCACTAAATGTCAGTTACATTAAACGCAAGAGTCCTATTTGGTAGTGTGGTCCACTTGAGTGTTGGACTGTCTTATTTTTCTGCTCATAGCTTAAAATGATCTGAGAAGAGAAACAGATGTAATAGATAAACAGATACATTATGGTGAGCCCACCCACAAAACTGCACGTTGAGGGTTAGAGACTGGGTAGGACGGACGTGGATTGTGTCCTACCCTGCCCTTCTCTAGCTCGAAACATGCAGTTTTGTGGGTGGGCCCACCATGATGTATCTGTTTATCTAAGCTGTCCATCTCTTTTTTCAAATCATTTTAGGGCATGAACACAAAAACAAGGCAGATACAACGCTCAAGTTGACCACATCTTTTTTCAAATCATTTCAAATCATTAAATGCAAGAGTCATATTTGGTGTGGTCCATTTGAGTGTTGGATCTACCTCATTTCTATGCTAATAACTTAAAATGATATGAGAAGAGAGATGGACGGCTTGGATAAATAGATACATTACGGTGGGACTGCCCACAGAACTGTCCATTCAGGGCTAGAGACGGGCGGGGGTAAGACGCAATCCGCGTCCAGGTAGGATGCAATCGGTGGGCTTTCATTTACAACTATTTTCTAATGGCGTGGTCCACCTGAGATTTGAATATGCCTCCTTTTTTTTTGGCTTGAACAACCTCAATAAAACACATACATCGTGGAGGGGCCACGTAGTACCGACCAGTAGATAGTAGCCACCTCGCCACGGGCAGCTTGAGTAGGCAGTTCGTGTCCGGAGCAAGGTGTCCCGTATCGGTATTGGTTGGCGTAATGGTAACCTCCAAAACCGATACGGATACGGGAGCGTAACGGCGATACGGGGGCGTAACGACGCAAACTTTTTTTTTACCAAAAAAATATGAAAAAATATGGATTAAATCCAGAATATTCTAAACATTTCAAATATGCATTCATTTATAAATTGGAACATGTTTATGGTACTATAATGGTCCACTCTTTAGTGAGAAGTTGTATCGGACTGTCTGATGAATTTATGAATCAGATAACCTGAATTCGACTACGAAATTCATATATTTAATTTTCTAACTGTCTACTATCAATGATAGATATATTAGAATGAATGCAATATGAAAATATCTTACATTAGGTGTTTGCAATTATTTTTGAGGAATTTCTCGAACATACTTGTGCATGTGACTGTGATTCATTTCTATGACCTGTCATCCTCAAGTCAAGAATATTTTTTTAAAAAATAGTAATGTATGATATACTCCCTTACAACTTGATTAAGGATTACTTGATTGGTTGTCAGGAGAGCTATTTTAAATACAAGTTCGGCAGTGTCAAGTATGTGCATGATTGCATGGCTTCTTGCAATAATACTGTCGTGAGTTATCTGCTGCAAAATGTAAATACTTACCTTAATATAAATATATACTCATAATCACAAGTCATCACCAAAATGAAAATCTACTTTTTTGTGGTTGCTCAGCCTCCACATCATCGTCATCGTCACCATCAGGCTGTGGCTGTCCAATAGGTGTAGGTGCTGCATATCCATAATATCCAGTGCCAGAAGGAAATACTAGATCAACGAAACCAGAGGATGACTGATCCTGACTAGGTAACGACTCTGACCCCGAGTGAGGATATCCACCAGTGCCCGTTGAATCGCCATACTGGTGCCCATACTCAGGCTGTTGAGAATCTTGAGATTGAGAGTGCGTCTTCTGTGATGAGTAACTTGGATTTGGATCTGGATATCTACAATCATATGGATATTGATCAGGAGGGCTACTCCAACATGAATGTAATGGAACAGGCTCAGTATAACCATCATAATCATAATCCAATTGACCATAAGAATATCCATCATAATAACCAAGATTAGGAGCCTGCTGATGTTCCGGACCTCCCGGACTCGGTGCACCACTAGATGTACCCTCCTACTAGCTGTATCACGACTCAGTACATTCATAGGTCCGACCTCGTGTACTACCTCATCGATATTCATCGACATCGTGATCTGTAGACGGCTATATAGGGCGCTGAGCAACACCAGAAGTGCCATCAACAGGGGCAGGGGAGTTATCGTTACCATCATCCGACACGGTCAAGCTACCACTGCTCGTACTCTTTTGTTGATCTTGAGTCATACCCGTAGTTGGCATAAACGTTATCCCTCTTACTGGGTCCAACACATATTGTCTTCGTCATCGACAGCTGTAATGATCTTATGATGTCGTCGCATTCTTAGTTTTATATTGTAGTGCATGAAGATAAGTGCATCTAATGTTCTAGTCTGCAATTTATTCCTATTCTTTAAATGAATAAGCATAAAACAACTCCAATTCCTTTCGCAGCTAGATGAAGATGTTGTCTGGCTTAAAAATTTTACTGTAATTTTTTGAAGAGCCTTTGTACTCTCTCTGAAATTAATTCACCATTTGACCGGTTGTAACTTAGATATTACATGCTGTGCAAGAGTATCTCCAAAGCTACCAAGGCAATTTTTAAATGTAACTAATTCATTCAACACCTTTATCTGTATATCTAAGTCAGGTTCTAATCTCTTTTTCACATTTTTTAGCCCAACACGAACTTCATCATCCTCAATAAATGATTGGGCATATCTATACCTAGGATTTAGATAGTAACCTGCTGCATGAAGATCATGATGGAGTTGTCTTGTCTATCTCTTGTCGATTATCTTCCAATAAGACTCCCACCTTCTACAATAACGTTGAATTGCTAACTTTGTCTTATCCATGACATCGTATAGGAAGCCCATGGTAGGTGCTTCGTCGATTTCAACAAGACGGAGTACCCTCATTAGTGGCTTCATCACCTTTAGGATCGACTTGACCTTCTTCCAATATTTATTGTCCTGTATGGTGTTCACAACTTCAACCGGTGTCCCTGATGTCTTCTTTCCATGTTTTGTGTTAAGTCATTCTCGAAAAACAAACATCTCACTCAACTCTCCCTTATGCTGGAATAAACTCTCTAATGCTTTAAAGTTTGTTAAGAATTTAGTTTCCGCAGGCCTCAACAACTCTCATCCTTTTGTGAACTTTCTCATTATTGTGATTACTTGATTATGGTTGTAAATAAATGTCATCACTTCTTTTGCCCTTTTAACTATTTCCTTAACATTCTTCTTCTTCCCAATATCTTCCAATATAAGATTAATATAATGGGCAACACATGGTGACCAAAAATGATGTTTTCTCTTTTCCATCAATATATGTCCTGCAAGCTTATATGTTGCTTTATTATCTGTCACAATCTGCACTATATTCTCCTCTCCAATCTCATCCACAACTTTATCCATTAGTCTATTAATATAAGTAGAATTTTTTGTTGTCTATGATACATCAATTGACTTATGGTATATAGTTCCTAAGTAGCAATACACCATGAAGTTGATCATGTTGTGTCTGGTTGGGCCAGTCCAACCATCACACATGATCGTGCATCCTCTGACTTGCCATACAGGTTTAAAGGTAGTCACGTATGCTTTCACATCCGCATACTCTGCATCTGTCTATTTTTTCCTAATTTCCTTAACTGTAAGAGCTTTTATTCATTCACCTGCTTCTGCTACTGCATCAATTACTACCTGCCAATATGGAGAATTGGTCATGTTAGGAGGTATGTTGGCATGTATAAATAACTTTGTTGCTGCTCCACATTTATTTTATCTTCTTTTATTTAGTTAATTTTTTTCTAAATAGAATTGGATCAATAGAGGGTCTCCTACGCTCATTTACTTCTTCATCCAAACGTATAGTGACATCATGTGAAGATGCCTGTCATCGGCTCCCAAACATACGTTGTAACCTACCAAACCTACCCCCCCACCCCCACCTGCAGAAGTAGTTGTACTTCCAGTTGCACTCCTACTCCCACTCCCACTGCCCCCCCTGTAACATGCACTGACCCATACGTGCCAAACATGTTGCGACGTTTTTCCTCTTCACGAGCTAGACGCAAGCTCTCTCTCTTAGCTATAGTTAATTCTCAATCTGAATCTTCGTCAGAATCAATAATATCTTCATCGCGAATGCTTATATATTCAGGACCAAACACATCCTATCGAGTTAAATCTAAAATATCATCTTTCTTCTTTTGTACAACAACACGTTTACTCTTCGACTCATCCAGACTAGCTTACATTAAAAGCATTATCTCTTTCGGTACTCTACTACATGGTGCAACTTAACCCTTTTAATATGCCAAATATTGTTTGAGAGGGGTAATTCCACTAGTCACTAGTATATTACAATACTTGCACTTCATTTGGTGCCTAGTACCACCAACCCTCTCACAATGTTGTCATCCAATATCCTCACTTACTTGTTGTTGGTCAGACCCAAACATTTCTTTAGGTTTAAGTAAATACTAGATAATTAGATATGAGTACTATGAGTGCATGTCTGTATGACCTATACTAATAAAGATGATTTTATGTTCTAACTAAACCCTAAGAAGCTCCAAGGTAAAACCTGTTTAATATAAGCAAATAAAAACATAAAGTCACTAATTCGAAAATAGAAAAAAATTTATAAAATAACACCACAAATCTGTAAAATGCACATTAACATGTTTTACTATAATTAACACATCAAATTCTATGATTAAATCAACAAACTATTCATTAAAAAATAATTTTTTGAATTTTAAAAAAAATAGCCAAAATTAATGCGTAAATAGAAAAAAAATATAAAATGGCACCCCAAATCCGTAAAATGCACATTAACATGTTCTACTATGATTAACACATCATATGGCATGATTAAAACAGCAAAACAACCATTAAAAATTGATTTTTCAAAATTTTTAAAAAAGGGCTAAAATTCATGTGTAAATAGAAAAAAATATAAAAAAAAAAATATAAAGTGGCTCCCCAAATCTGTAAAATGCACATTAAAATGTCCTACTATAATTAACACATCATATGACATGATTAAAACAGCAAAACAACCATTAAAAATTAATTTTTCAAATTTGTTTAAAAAAGGGCCAAAATTCATGCATAAATAGAAAAAAAATATAAAATGAAACTCCAAATCTGTAAAATGCATATTAACATGTTCTACTATGATTAACACATCATATGACATAAAATAACAAAATAACCATTAAAAATTGATTTTTTAAATTTTTAAAAAAGGATAAAAATTCATGTGTAAATAGAAAAAATATAAAAAAATTATAAAATGGCACCCCAAATCTGTAAATGCACATTAACATGTGCTACTATGATTAACACATCATATGACATGATTAAAACAGCAAAACAACCATTAAAAATTGATTTTTCAAATTTTTTTAAAAAAGGGTCAAAATTCATACGTAAATAGAAAAAAATATAAATTGGTATCCCAAATCTGTAAAATGCACATTAACATGTGATACTATGATTAACACATCATATGGCATGATTAAAACAACAAAAAAACTATTAAAAATTGATTTTTTGAATTAAAAAAAAAAGGCCAAAATTTATGCGTAAATAAAAAAAAATATTAAAATAAATATAAAATGGCACCCCAAATCTGTAAAATACACATTAACATGTGCTGCTATGATTAACACATCATATGACATGATTAAAACAACAAAACAACCATTAAAAATTAATTTTTTGATTTTTTTTTAAAAAGGGCCAAAATTCATGTGTAAATAGAAAAAAATAAATAAAATCAAATGACACCCCCAAATATGTAAAATGCACATTAACATGTGCTACTATGATTAACACATCATATGACATGATTAAAACAGCAAAAAAACCATTAAAAATTCATTTTTCGAATTTTAAAAAAAAGGATAAAAATTCATGCGTAAATAGAAAAAAATATAAAAATATATTAAATGGCACCCCAAATCTATAAAATTCACATTAACATGTTCTACCATGATTAACACATCATATGACATGATTAAAATAACAAAATATATTAAAAAAAAGTATAAATAACTATTTTTGATGAATTTCTGAAAAATGGCGTACCGAGCTTTAATTCAACCAAATCCGTTTATTTATGTGTTTTTATCTCAAATAACTAGCCGAGGTTAGTCGAAATTAGTAGTAGAAGGAGTAAGAAACAGTTTGAAAGCAAGAAGTTAAAAAAAAAAATGGAACTTAAAATGAAAAAAAAAATTACCGTTTTTCGACCGTTACGAGCGAGCCATTACGGGTCAGTAACAGCCGTTATGTCCCGTAACGGGTACAAAAATTTGAAACAGCTGATACGGCCCTGAAACGCGTAACGGTCACCCCCGTTACCATTATGTATCGGCCGTAACGGCCGATACGTAACCGTTTTGGCATACCATGGTCCGGAGTTTGCGTGTGTTATCGGTAAGTAAATTACCTAGTGACCCAATATCACCGATATCCCTGATGATAGGACTCTAGGGGCCATCCTCATGTATGTGTTTTATTCAGGCCGTTTATCTGTTTTGCTAACTCATTTTAGGCCATGAGCCCAAAATGTAAACATATTCAAAGCTTATTTAGAACACGCCACAGGAAACAATTGAGATAATGACATCCACCGTATCCACCGTTGAAACCTTCCTCGGATCCATCTAATGTTTATTTGCCATCTAACATATTCATAAGGTCAAATAGAACTAGATGAAGGGAAACAGCTTGATCCAAACTTCTGTGTCCCTATGAATTTTTTAACAGTAGGTGTTCAATTCTCACTATTTTTTGAGGTGTGGTCCACTTGAAGTTTGGATATGCTTAAATTTTAAGTTAATGCCTTAAAATGAGCTAGTAACACAGATGGAAAGAATGGATAAAACACATGCATCACAATCTGTAACACCCTGAAAATCGGGGGTCGTGTATAAACTC
This sequence comes from Magnolia kwangsiensis, assembly GCA_037074715.1. NCBI lineage: Eukaryota > Viridiplantae > Streptophyta > Magnoliopsida > Magnoliales > Magnoliaceae > Magnolia > Magnolia kwangsiensis. Next base: position 42,253,940 of record CM073574.1, read on the forward strand.
AACTCCCGAGTTCCAGACCGTCACTTATGCAACAAAAATGATTATGATTCAATGTTGTCTGATTTAAAGCATTCACATGAGTAAAAGTATACCAAAACTGCAATTCATACTTCAGATCCAGTGATAAAAGCAAGCGGAAGACTAAACAATATATATATCACTGTATGGAAAAATAAATTAAATCTCATCTGTCTCCAAAGTATGACTACACCTCTGAGTCTCATATACATATACATAACCAAAAAATAATGTTCAAAATAGTCCCACTGATGTCCCCTCGATCCAGGTCGCATACGGGAAGCCGTCGTGATACTGCATATACGAGAACTCATCCTGGTCCTCGTCGATCTCCGACTCCACCTTCTGGATCTCGGCCTCACCTGCATCTACAACAGGGTCTGGTGGGTGTTGCAAACACCATCCCGTAATGTAGGAGTGAGTGATCAACTCAGTGGAATCATATAGCAAAGATTAGCATGTTCACAATTCAATCACGCGATAATAGTAAAGCAGTAAATCAGACAGTCCTAATACTGTTGTTAATGCAAGATGACATGACGTGATGTATGCCCTCACCGACGATCACCCTCATGCGGCAACATCTTACGACCGCGGCATGCCACACTCCCTAGATTGCTCCACATCTTCCAGGCACATGCAATGCTATGGTGATATGATTTCCAAGTTGTTATTAGTCCATTCAAACAGCAGGATTGGGAAACTAAGGTACTTCCCTTGTATCAATCCCAACACAGATCCTGTCTAGGGTCGTCACTCCTAGAAATCTCATACGATATATATTTCGTAGGTCACTGCAAGGGCTGCCAGGGCTGTTGCTCGCACTCGTTGCACCGCTCCCCCATCACCTTATCAATACAGGCCTACCGTACTCTACTGCAACGGAAGGGTCGTCGCCTCCCGTGGACTCAGAATACGCTCACGGTCACTACAAAGGGCTCTTCGCCTGATCAGTGTAGGCCGACAGCTAGAATATAGTGTCCCATACCACCATAATCTGCTCACGAGTCAAGGTGCTCACTGGTCACTACGGGGAGGTTTGTGGCCCCAGCGTAGGCCGACAGCTCGACCACGATGTCCCATACCACCATGCCCGGCTCATGAGTCTTCGTGGATCAAGGTACCATGGTTAACAGGGTTTTCAGTGGTAAGTTCAGTACCCTAGGTTCAAGCAGTTATGACTCATACAAGGTGAACAAACATCGGCCAGTCGGGTTACTTGACGGGCTCGACTAGCGCGATCGCATCTCAAGTCGAACGACATGAAGTGCGTAAAACACTTCGCGTGGCCTAACCACTGCCGCCAACTCTAAACACGAATCACGTTCATCGACGCGTCGTTCGTGGCTATGACCAGTCAGCCACGAATTCGCTCGGTTACCGACTGCCTGGACTAAGTCTAGTCCCAAACATTTATGGAATCACATCATCAATCTAAGTGAGAGTATTGAAATTGAAATACAATCATGTGAGCATGTTAACACATGTCATAACATTCAACTTAAGCAAATCTTCCAACACACATATCCCATGCATATAATGAAATCATGCACTTAGTCAACATGTAGAAAATCATTTAGGTCAGCATATTAATTGAAGAATCAATCAAAAACTATCTCATAACATCATTTAATTCAATACATACTAATACAAGCATTTATACAAACACATACACTACACTCTTAAGTCTACATATAGTATGTCGACCCAAAGTGCGCAACTAGGCGAATCTCTTCGCCGAACTAATTATGCAAGCATTCCTAACTCTCTAATGTGACAACAAACCATGTCAATCACGTCAGCAAAATATGAATGTAGACCGCACTTCCTACAAATGACTAAAATGCCCTAAATCTCATATTCTTCGTTAATTTACGAAACAGGAAACGGAGAGCATGTTGTACATGTCAAACGGCGATGCCGTCGATAATCTACTATTAAACGACATTGAAAGCGTTGTAAACCGTCAATTAAAGCGTCTAAGATCCTCATCTAGTCTCTTACGGGTGCGAGATTTTGAACGGAGCGTGTACGCTTCGTCTACGGCAGTAGGAGAACCTGATTTACGAAATACGTTAGCTAACACGCTACGAATCCAAGTAATCCCTAAATCAGCAACTTTTAGGGTCGTTTCATACCTGAAAAAGTGGAGAAATCACCGTCCAGGTGATTGGGAAGAGTTACTGAAACAGCAGCTATCGGTGGCTCGAAAGTGGGAAAAATCCCTTCCAATCTCTCTCTCAAACTCTCTCTCTTTTTCTCTAGGGTTTGGAATTTTCGGATGGGAGAGAGAAATGAGGGTTTCAACCCCTTTTATAAGCTTAAAAACGCCGAAAATAGGCTGCGGAACGAAGTTTACTTGGTGCCTATCTATTTCGGGGCTGTTTCGGTCCAAAAGCTGCTTTCTGGTGGTCCCCTGGTCGATTGCGATCGGACTTAAGCTCATGCGTACCAGATGTAGCACGTATTAAGTTTTCAGTCTGGTAGGGTTCGCAGATCGCACGTGGCAGACCAGTTTCAGTTCAGCGGTCACCGTACGTAGATCAGGGCTGAAAGTCTCATGATAATAAATAGAAATTTTTCCTGATCCGAGGGTGTAATCTGGATGAATTCTGACGGTCAGAACGCTTAATACTGACGCGTCAAGTCGTGTGCCAGATTTGAATTTGAAATTCCAAATCCGTCCCTATTCGCGGTCGCTTCAGTCCGGGTTCAACGAAATAGTCTGTGATTATCGGTTTGACTTGATTTTCGAGATGATTGTCAAGTCCAGCTAGGCGGTTCTAACGGTCTAAGATAGGAGGTATCGGACCTTCGACGCACGGTCTAAATCCAATACAAGAATTCAAAGTGGTCCAGAGGACAAACCCGCTTAGAGTTTGATCCGAGGTTATAGAGTATTGTAGAGTTGTTTGTTCTACTCGATTTGGGTCTTGCAGAACGTATTTAAAGTGATCAGGGACTATTTTCCAGTTACTCTAGCGTTGCGCTAGCTAACTTACGCTTAATTTTCATGAAAATTAATTTTACGCGATTTCGGGTCGAGTTGGTACTCGAGCCCAAGTACGGATTTTTCACGGGCGTTACAATCTACCCCCCTTAACAAATAATTTCGTCCTTGAAATTTATACCTTTTCGTACTCCTCGAGAAGCTGTGGGTAGTTCTTTCTGATCTCGGCTTCTGTCTCCCAAGTAGCCTCTTCCTCAGAGTGATGCGTCCATAGTACCTTCACAAGGGGAATCACCTTGCTACGCAGTACCTGCTCCTTCCTGTCTAAGATGCGTGTCGGTCGCAGGATATAAGTAACATCCTCTCCTAACTGCACCTGCTCCCATCTGATGATATGGGAAGGATCAGCAACGTACTTCTTCAGCATAGAAACATGAAAAACGTTGTGGACGCTCGCGAGGGGCGTGGGTAAAGCCAATCGGTAAGCCACTGCTCCCACACGATCGAGGATCTGGAATGGACTAATGAATCGCGGTGCCAGCTTCCCCTTCTTCCCGAACCGAAGGACTCCCTTCATAGGGAAAACTCGTAAAAACACGTGATCCCCGACTGTGAACTCTAGTGGCCGTCGTCTCGTATCGGCGTAGCTCTTCTGTCTGCTCTGTGCTGTAAGAAGCCGACGTCGAATAATATCAATCTTCTCTGACGTCGCCTGCACCAACTCTGGGCCAATCAAGCTACGCTCACCGACCTCTAACCAGCAATGCGGTGCGCGACAGGGTCGCCCATACAGCGCCTCATAAGGTGCCATACCGATACTCGCCTGGAAGCTATTATTGTACGCGAACTCCGCATATGCAAGACAGTCATCCCAACTATCCTTGAAGTCCAATGCGCAAGCGCGCAACATGTCCTCCAGGATCTGGTTCACTCGCTCTGTCTGTCCGTCCATCTGTGGGTGGAAGGCAGTACTGAACTTCAACTTCACACCCATAGCCTCCTGAATGCGAGTCCAGAAAATAGAAGTGAACCGCGTGTCTCTGTCCGACACGATCTCCAATGGAACTCCATGCAGATGCACAATCTCTCGGATGTACAATCTAGCCAGCTCGTCTGCAGAGTTCGTAACTCTGATCGGTAGGAAATGCGCCGACTTCGTCAATCGGTCGACGATCACCCAAATGGAATCATGTCCCTTCCTCATCTTCTGCAACCTAGAAATGAAGTCCATGGAAATGAAATCCGACTTCCACTCTGCAATCGGCATAGGCTGCAAAAGTTCAGGTGGTCGGCGATGCTCTGCCTTCACCTGCTGACAAGTGAGACAACGAGACACGAACTCAGCTATGTGGGTCTTCATACCTTCCCACCAATACGTCCTCTTCACGTCACGATACATCTTTGTACTGCCCGGATGCATCGCGAGTCTAGTAGAATGCGCAGCCTCGAGAATCTCTCGTCTCAAGTCAGGGACATCTGGGACGCATAGGCGGCCACGGTAACGTAAGCCCCCATCCATACCAACTCGCCAGTCGGCATCAGCATCATCACTGGCCTGCTCTCGAAGCTCAGTAAGATGCGCATCGTCCCTCTGCGCCTCGATGACTCAGTCATCGATCTCAGATCGCACCTGTACATGTGCGATAAACTCAAATGGCTCCTCTACGGTGAGTTTCTGCTCAAAGTCTCGCAAAAACTCAACCATATCCCACTCGGCAACCATTAGCGGAGCCGCAAACTCTATCGCTTTCTTGCGGCTCAACGCAGCAGCCACAAGGTTCGCCTTCCCAGGATGGTAAGAGATTTCAAACTTGAAGTCCTTCAACGTCTCCATCCATCGCCGCTGCCTCATATTCAAGTCTCGCTGCGTGAATATGTACTTGAGGCTCTTGTGGTCGCAAAAGAGCTCGAACTCCTCTCCATAGAGGTAATGTCTCCAGAGTCTCAGTGCGAATATAACGGCTGCCAACTCTAGGTCGTGTGTAGGGTAATTCTCCTCGTGCTTCCTTAATTGTCTCGAGGCATACGAAATTACCCTGTCCCTCTGCATAAGGACACAATCCAAACCAACGCTAGACGCGTCAGTGTATATAGTGTATCTAACCCCTTGCTCTGGCAATACTAGCACAGGGGCGGACGTAAGTCTGTCCTTCAGCTCCTGAAAAGCTGACTCCCCCTTATCATTCCAGGCGAACTTCACGTCCTTCCGTGTCAACTGAGATAAGGGTCTCGCGATCTTCGAGAAGTCCTGAATGAAGCGCCGATAGTAGCCAGCGAGTCCCAAGAAGCTCCTCACCTCAGTGACAGAACCAGGCTGCTCCCAGTCCTGCACCGCAGCTACCTTAGACAGGTCAACTGTCATGCCATCCTTGGACACCACGTGTCCCAGAAACTTCACCTCCTGCTTCCAGAAGTCACACTTCTTGTACTGTGCGAACAACTGATGCCGTCTGAGCGTATCAAGGACCAAACGCAAGTGCTCCTCATGCTCCTCTTGACTCCTAGAGTACACCAAAATGTCGTCAATGAAGACAACGACGAATCGATAGAGGAAAGGTCGAAATATCCGGTTCATCAGATCCATGAACACGGCCGGTGCGTTCGTGAGACCGAACGACATCACGAGGAACTCGTAGTGGCCAAAACTGGTCCTGAATGCTGTCTTCTGCAGGTCCTCATCCCTGACGCGCAGCTGATGATAACCTGACTGAAGATCAATCTTCGAGAAGTACTGCGCTCCTCTCAGCTGATCGAACAAGTCATCGATCCTGGGCAAAGGGTACTTGTTCTTCACTGTGAGCTGATTCAGCCTGCGATAATCAATACACAATCGCATCGAACCATCCTTCTTCCTCACGAACAAGACCGGTGCTCCCCAAGGAGACACGCTAGGCCGTATAAGGCCAAGCTCTAGCAGACCATCAATCTGCGTCCTCAACTCCTCCATCTCACATGGTGCCATGCGATACATCGGCAGTGAGACGGGTGTAGAACCAGGAATCAGATCGATAGTGAAATCGATCTCATGTCGGGGCGGCAAACCAGGGATCTTCCTAAACAGATCCCCAAACTCGGAAACAACTGGCGTCTGCTCAAGTACCTGGGCACCAGCGTCGCGCAATAGAGTGGCGTAGCTAAGTATGCGGAAAGGAAGATTTACCCGCACTGGAAATGTGAAGGATGCACCCTCAGGCTCATACGCTGTGACTATACGAGTCTCGCAGTCAATCTCGGCTCTCGCTGCAGTCAACCAGTCCATGCCAAGAATGACGTCGAGATAATAAAGAGCAGGGTCGACGACGAGATCTAGAACCATCGTCTTGCCTCCCCAGATCCACCAAACAACCCTCACACATTTGGGTGGCATCTGTAAAGGACCCATGAGCTGTATAAACCCGCACTCCATCCATAGTAATGGTGTGTAAGCCAAGACGTCTGACAATAGCACGCAATATCAAAGAAATCGTGGATCCAGTGTCCACCATCACGAGAATAGGAGTACCTCCAATATGGGCGGTGACCTCGAAGGCCGAATGCTGAGAAGTGCCCGTCGCAGCTCCCTCAGCTGTCAATGCATGAACTCGAGCCTGCTGTGGCCGATTCGGCCGCTGTGTCAAGGGCCGTGGAGGCTGTCTAATCTGCGATACCGGAAGTCTGAAAGAAGGATGCGCAGGAGCTGACCGTATAGGCGGTGCTGATATCGCCTGTGGACGTACACGGTCAATCTTCTGCGGCGGGGAGAACCCACTGTCCCGCATCCTCGAAAAGCAGCTCTGCGCCAAGTGGCCTGTCCTCCCACAGTATGTCATGTCAAATTAGGGCGCCGAAACGGTGGTACAGGCGTCGTAGTCCTAGTAGGAGGATTAATGCGAGGCCTCTTGCCCGCGAAGGGCCTGTCTGGCAAGTCTGGTCATGGCCTAGAAGCAGCCGGGCCTCGAGATCGCGCAAGTCGATCCACGTCCTGCTCTGCCCGCATGGACATATGAATCAACTCCGCATAGGAGGGAATGCTAAGACAGCACATCTTCGACTGAATATCCGGTCGCAAACCCTCCAAAAAGCGCCGTATGCGCATCTGCTCATCAGCTAGGATCGTCGGGACGTACCTGCCCAACTCCGTGAACCGATGCTCATACTCGGTAACTGTCATCGCTGCCTGTCTGAGACGGAGAAACTCATTCTCCCTGTCGTGCCTGTAGGTCTGGGGATAATACTTCTCATGGAAGCGGAACTCAAATGCTGCCCACGTCCATACAAAGTCTGCGGCAACGGTCCGCAATACGCTATCCCACCACATGCTGGCCTCTCTCTCAAACAGGAAGGTAGCCAGCTCTACCTGCTCGGCCTCGGTGCAATGCAGTATCCGCAAGATCTTCAACACCCGGTCGAGCCAGTACTCAGCCTCCTCGAGTCTGTGAGAACCCGAGAAAGTAGGAGGCCGCAAGCGCTGAAATCGCTCCAATAGGCCCCGTGTGTCGGCAGGATTCCCCGCAGGGAAAGCAGGCGGCGCAGGATGAGCCATGCCCTCATCCTGGGCGTATGTATAGGCATCCTCAGCTGGATGCGCAGGTGGTACAGGTGGAGTAGATGTAGCCGCACCCCCACCCTGGGCTAATGTCCCCACTATGGTGGTCAGAAGCTGCTGCTGCTGCAGCATCATAGCCATAATCTGCTCGAATCTGTCAGGGGGTGGAGCAGGCTGTGGCGGATACGGTGTGGAAGTAGATGAGCGATGTGGCTCTCTGACTGATGGCGTAAATGGCGGTGGTCCATCTGTAGGACCAGCGGCAGGCTGAGACAATCGAACCGCCTCAGGAATCGGGCCCACAGCAGGGTCTAAATGGGTGCCAGACTGAGAGGGAGTCTGATCCATATGCTCGATCAGCGCAAGACGAGCCGTGCTCCGCGTAGTCTTAGGTGGCATTCCCTATATTCAAAATAGGGTGCAACCTTGTCAGTCTCAATTGCACAAATACACCACAATCATTCACATAAAGAGTCAAAGGCATTCCATGCATTTCAATTAATCAAAATTGTCACAATACAAGGGATATATCCTTACAAGCATCATGACGAGAAATACATGGGAATTAAGACAATTAAGCAACAACAACATAAGCAAAGCAGTAGCCCTAACAGGCTTACACACATAAAACAGGAAATGACTAACTACTGATAATAACATCAAAGATCGCATCGCTAGTCGGAGTCTGGTGATGGAGGAGGAGCACCCTTATCCTGTAAGCAACACAGGATCGCCTTCAAGGTGCGAGTCACATTGCCAAATTTCTTCTTTGTAACGGCCTTGGCATCAGCGACTTCTGCGCGAAGTTCTTGGACTTCCCTTCGCAAAGCGGTCTGACTCTTCTCCATCCGAGCAATGCGATCGTCGATAGTAGCCTGCGCAGAAGGAGGAGGGCTCTCATCAGTATCCTGAGCCTCCTCTTCTGCTTGTTCCTGAGCTTCTTCCTGAACCTCTACTCTAGGTTCTTCTTCGCTTTGATCTTCCTCATCATCAAAGTCATCCCCACTATCCCTTTCAAGTTGATTTTCACGGTATTGTGACCCAATCTTCATCTTGACCATTGTCGACTCATCGATGGTGTGAATCGATACCGGTAATTCCGACCCAAGTCTATAGGCAAACTCAAGCGCAATCTTGCAAATAAGTCGGCCAAAGGAAAGCGATTCGGATGTTCTTCTTGACCTGGCTATGAGAACTATCTGCCGTAAGATGAAAGTGGCCATACATACGTTCTCTCCCTGGGCCACCAGATATAAGAAATCGATCATAAGACGTGTACATTTAATGCGGTTCGTCGACCTGGGATAAACATTGTACGTGCAGATATGGTGCAACAGGCGCAAATCCTCAGACATATACGTCGCCTTGAGGCTATTATTAGGCTGTCATGGAACCAACTTACCACACAGGAACCTGGTGCGGCAATCTCGTTCACGTCTAGTCCTCAGATTCTTCTAACTAGGATGCACATCACCTAGAGGCACGTTGAGAAGTCGCGCAATCAATCGAACGTCGATCGTAGCCATTCGATCTCTACCAAAAGGGATTTTGAACTGCAAAGGCTCTAAGGTAGGATTCTGGATACTTGCGTAGAAGGCACGAACGATGTTCACATTAGCACGAGCGCGAGCTTCAAAGATCGGACCCCAATGCGCAGCTTCAATGCGTTCGAACAACAGATACTCGCCGAACAATCGTCCATCTACGTCCGCCTCAAATAATACTTTGCGATCAGTGTATTGGCTATGAGGCATCTCCGATAGAATTATTCGCCCAAGGTGTGCATGGGGATCCAAATCCCGCTTTGTATGGCACTCCAGGACTGCAGCTGGACCTGCGGCGGCGCTTGAACTTGCAGCACCACCTCGCGGTCTTCTCGATCGAGCAGGGCGGCTCGGCCCAGCCTCGTCTGTTGCGGTTTTCCTCTTACCCATCAAAGATATGATGGATGAGAGTGATAAAAGGCCTAAAATGGCTTCCACGAAAGCCATGAAAAATGACGAAAATGCGGAGAAGTGGCTGCCCAATCTGAAAAAAGGAAATCTAGGCGTCGTAGAGGGATGCTTCAAGCTTCCCAAGGCTGTAATTTCAAGGAGAAATGCAAACAAAAAAGTAGAATGGAGCACCTCACGATTTCAGCTCTATTTGGGGATTTTTGGAGCTCCAAATGGTGAGATCTTCAAGAGGAGGGGCTGCCAACTCCCAATAAGTGATGGGTGGTGGTCGGTTTTGGCCAAGGAGGGACCTAGGAGTGATTTGGGACGCCGGAGTTTGGAAATGGCTGCTGGAAAACGAGAATAGGGCTAAGGGGAGGGCTGTTTGTGAAGGAGAGGTGTGTTTTAGGGGTTTTCGTGAGATGGGAGGCATATGGGGAGGATGTACTAGGCGTTTTAGGGCGTGCGCCCGAAAATCGAGGCCAACGGACCCCACCGGTCGGCGATGCATCGCCGGACAGGCGATGGCATCGCCGGCCAACCTCCAAGTTGGCCGGTGGGACCACATGGATCTGATCCCCCATGGTCCAGGGGTTCCAAAAATATATGGCCCACCCCCTAGTTCATTGTATTTTGATCTGTATGAGCTCAAATATGTGTTCGGGGCTTTCCGGGACCACATCGCAATCCCAAATACCAAACCATATGATGCAGCATATGAATTTGGGGTAGAAGGAGCCAGTACATCTATCTAGATCCTTAGTTGCTAAAGAAAGTGAAGTTAGAATGGCCTTATGGCCATTTTTCATGAAATTTTACTATTCACCATAAAATTTTATGAAAGTACTAATTTGTGTTATTTTCACATTAGGTTTGATGCCTAATATGAAATGGATAAGAAAGAAATGAAGATTGGAGTGCTTAGAGGAGGAATTCTGAAGATTTTTGGCGAAACGGGGTTTTTAAGCCCTGACAATTGATTACAGGAGTCGTGGTCATCCCACGGCCCAAGGATTTACTTTTGTGGTTTAAAACCGCTCATAGGATGTCTCAACCCGACTTCCTACAGCTTAGAAGCGATTCGGGTTGCTTTACGCGACCCGAGATGCGTTACAGACTCGATCTTGCGATCGATTCTAATAGACTTCGCCTATCGGCGAATCTGCGACCCTAGAAGTGTTTCTAAACCCTTCTCGCACCCACCTATGTCAAAGGAAGCGACAGCGTACGTCGCGAGACCATAACCCAGGCCCAGTATACTCTTATTCATGCTCTGATACCAACTTGTAACACCCTTAAAATCGGGGGTCGTGTATAAACTCAACTCCCGAGTTCCAGACCGTCACTTATGCAACAAAAATGATTATGATTCAATGTTGTCTGATTTAAAGCATTCACATGAGTAAAAGTATACCAAAACTGCAATTCATACTTCAGATCCAGTGATAAAAGCAAGCGGAAGACTAAACAATATATATATCACTGTATGGAAAAACAAATTAAATCTCATCTGTCTCCAAAGTATGACTACACCTCTGAGTCTCATATACATATACATAACCAAAAAATAATGTTCAAAATAGTCCCACTGATGTCCCCTCGATCCAGGTCGCCTACGGGAAGCCGTCGTGATACTGCATATACGAGAACTCATCCTGGTCCTCGTCGATCTCCGACTCCACCTCCTGGATCTCGGCCTCACCTGCATCTACAACAGGGTCTGGTGGGTGTTGAAAACACCATCCCGTAACGTGGGAGTGAGTGATCAACTCAGTGGAATCATATAGTAAAGATTAGCATGTTCACAATTCAATCACGCGATAATAGTAAAGCAGTAAATCAGACAGTCCTAATACTGTTGTTAATGCAAGATGACATGACGTGATGTATGCCCTCACCGACGATCACCCTCATGCGGCAACATCTTACGACCGCGGCATGCCACACTCCCTAGAGTGCTCCACATCTTCCAGGCACATGCAATGCTATGGTGATATGATTTCCAAGTTGTTATTAGTCCATTCAAACAGCAGGATTAGGAAACTAAGGTACTTCCCTTGTATCAATCCCAACACAGATCCTGTCTAGGGTCGTCACTCCTAGAAATCTCATACGATGTATATTTCGTAGGTCACTGCAAGGGCTGTCAGGGCTGTTGCTCGCACTCGTTGCACCGCTCCCCCATCACCTTATCAATACAGGCCTACCGTACTCTACTGCAACAGAAGGGTCTTCGCCTCCCGTGGACTCATAATATGCTCGCGGTCACTACAAAGGGCTCGTCGCCTGATCAGTGTAGGCCGACAGCTAGAATATAGTGTCCCATACCACGATAATCTGCTCACGAATCAAGGTGCTCACTGGTCACTACGGGAAGGTTTGTGGCCCCAGCGTAGGCCGACAGCTCGACCACGGTGTCCCATACCACCATGCCCGGCTCATGAGTCTTCGTGGATCAAGGTACCATGGTTAACAAGGTTTTCAGTACCCTAGGTTCAAGCAGTTATGACTCATACAAGGTGAACAAACATCGGCCAGTCGGGTTACTTGACGGGCTCGACTAGCGCGATCGCATCTCAAGTCGAACGACATGAAGTGCGTAAAACACTTCGCGTGGCCTAACCACTGCCGCCAACTCTAAACACGAATCACGTTCATCGACGCGTCGTTCGTGGCTATGACTAGTCAGCCACGAATTCGCTCGGTTACCGACTGCCTGGACTAAGTCTAGTCCCAAACATTTATGGAATCACATCAGCAATCTAAGTGAGAGTATTGAAATTGAAATACAATCATGTGAGCATGTTAACACATGTCATAACATTCAACTTAAGCAAATCTTCCAACACACATATTCCATGCATATAATGAAATCATTCACTTAGTCAACATGTAGAAAATCATTTAGGTCAGCATATTAATTGAAGAATCAATCAAAAACTATCTCATAACATCATTTAATTCAATACATACTAATACAAGCATTTATACAAACACATACACTACACTCTTAAGTCTACATATAGTATGTCGACCCAAAGTGCGCAACTAGGCGAATCTCTTCGCCGAACTAATTATGCAAGCATTCCTAACTCCCTAATGCGACAACAAACCATGTCAATCACGTCAGCAAAATATGAATGTAGACCGCACTTCCTACAAATGACTAAAATGCCCTAAATCTCATATTCTTCGTTAATTTACGAAACAGGAAACGGAGAGCATGTTGTACATGTCAAACGGCGATGTCGTCGATAATCTACTATTAAACGACATTGAAAGCGTTGTAAACCGTCAATCAAAGCGTCTAAGATCCTCACCTAGTCTCTTACGGGTGCGGGATTTTGAACGGAGCGTGTACGCTTCGTCTACGGCAGTAGGAGAACCTGATTTACGAAATACGTTAGCTAACACGCTACGAATCCAAGTAATCCCTAAATCAGCAACTTTTAGGGTCGTTTCATACCTGAAAAAGCGGAGAAATCACCGTCCAGGTGATTGGGAAGAGTTGCTGAAACAGCAGCTATCGGTGGCTCGGAAGCGGGAAAAATCCCTTCCAATCTCTCTCTCAAACTCTCTCTCTTTTTCTCTAGGGTTTGAAATTTTCGGATGGGAGAGAGAAATGAGGGTTTCAACCCCTTTTATAAGCTTAAAAACGCCGGAAATAGGCTCCGGAACGAAGTTTACTTGGTGCCTATCCATTTCGGGGCTGTTTCGGTCCAAAAGCTGCTTTCTGGTGGTCCCCTGGTCGATTGCGATCGGACTTAAGCTCATGCATACCAGATGTAGCACGTATTAAGTTTTCAGTCTGGTAGGGTTCGCAGATCGCACGTGGCGGACCAGTTTCAGTTCAGCGGTCACCGCACGTAGATCAGGGCTGAAAGTCTCATGATAATAAATATAAATTTTTCCTGATCCGAGGGTGTAATCTGGATGAATTCTGACGGTCAGAACGCTTAATACTGACGCGTCAAGTCGTGTGCCAGATTTGAATTTGAAATTCCAAATCCGTCCCTATTCGCGGTCGCTTCAGTCCGGGTTCAACGAAATAGTCTGTGATTATCGGTTTGACTTGATTTTCGAGATGATTGTCAAGTCCAGCTAGGCGGTTCTAACAGTCTAAGATAGGAGGTATCGGACCTTCGACGCGCGGTCTAAATCCAATACAAGAATTCAAAGTGGTCCAGAGGACAAACCCGCTTAGAGTTTGATCCGAGGTTATAGAGTATTGTAGAGTTGTTTATTCTACTCGATTTGGGTCTTGCAGAACGTATTTAAAGTGATCAGGGACTATTTCCCAGCTACTCTAGCGTTGCACTAGCTAACTTACGCTTAATTTCCATGGAAATTAATTTTACGCGATTTCGGGTCGAGTTGGTACTCGAGCCCAAGTACGAATTTTTCACGGGCGTTACACAATCGGTCCCACAGTATTATACTCTGGTTAGCAGGGACAGGGCGGCGTTGGGATCAAACGCAATCTGCTTTCGTGTTATCTTGTGTTAGGGCTGTACATGAGTCAAGTTAGATCAAAAGGCTCGCTCGACTCAGCTTGACTCAACTTGGATTGACTCGGCTTGAAAGGCCGACTCAAGGCAAGTCAAGGTTGTTTACTAAAGCTCGAGTTGAGTTCAAGCCAAGTTTGACCATGGTGTATTTCAACTTGACTCAACTCAAAGTTCGAGCTCGACACGCCTCGAGTAATATATTTTAATAATATATATATATTATATATTATATTAATATTATATATATATATATATATATATATATATATATATATATATATATATATATATATATATATATATATATATATATAATATTTAAGTTTTTTTTTAAAAGTTAAAACTTAAGAATTTTTACTAAAAAATTCTACCCATCCCTATTTCCTCTTTTTCTTTCCCTTACTCTACTGAGGTAAACTCGACTCAACTCAAGATAAACTTAACTCAACTCGAACCATTAGCTTGACTCGAAAACTTTGGCAAACAATCCAAGCTTCAATGTTGAGCTCGAGCTCGAACTCAAGTATAATGAACGAGTCAAGCCGAGCTTATCCCACCTTAACTTGACTATGTACAGCCCTATCCAGTGTCGTGGGAATAGACGCAAATGAAATAGAGGTGGGCCACACCACGAGATAAAAACCAAAAAAAAAAAAAACACTTTCAGCGGGTCGCCGGCATTCATCCGTAGAATACACTTTACTTATTCTTATGCTGTTCTACAATCGCTGCAGAGGATCCACATTTGTACCACCATCAGATAATTTATTGCAATGCAAGTTGGGAAACGGATTGGCTACTCCCCTGCGACCTATGTGGCCCCGCCATGATGTATGTGTTTTATCCATGCCATCCATCTATTTTTCTATATCATTTTAGGGTATGAGACAAAAAATGAGTACATGGCCATCTCAAGTGGACCACGTAACAAGAAACGGTGTTGAATGAACGTCAACCATTAAAAACTTTTTTGGGGGCCATAAAAGTTTTTGATCAAGCTGATATTTATTTTTTTCCATTCACCTGGTTCCGTATGACCTAATCAACATATTGGATGTCAAATAAATAGTACAGTGGGCTTTAGGAAGATTTTAATGGTGGATATCCAATCACTACTGTTTTCCTGTGGTGTGGTCCACCTGAGATTTATTTCCCCCTCATTTTTGGCTCACGCCGTAAAATGATCTGTTAAAATGGATGAAACACATACATACATCATGGTGGGGCTCACAGAGCACTTGCCAACAGCCACGCGGGAGGTGGGCTGGTGGTCGGAGCTTTGTGGGCCCCACCATGATGTCTGTGTTTCATCCATTCCGTTCATCCATATTTAAATATTATTTTAGGGCTTGATCCCAAAAACGAGAGGAATATAAATCTCAGTTGGACCACCCCATAGGAAAACAATAGTGATTGGATATCCACCATTAAAATCCTCCTAAGGCCCACTGTATTGTTTATTTGACATCCAATCTGTTGATTAGGTCATACAGACCCAGATGAAGGGAAGAAACAAAGACCAGCTTGATCCAAAACTTTTATAGCCCCCAAAAGGTTTTTAATGGTCGACGCTCATTCAACACTGTTTCCTGTAACGTGGTCCAATTGAGATTGGGATGTGCCTCATTTTTGGTATCATATTATAAAATGATCTGGAAAAATAGATGAACAGCATGGATGAAACACATACATCATGGTGGAGCCCACGGAGCACCGACCATCAGCCTTGGCTGTGGCAGGGGGAGTAGCCAATCCGTTTCCGCAAGTTAGTCCAGTAAACCATTGATCTGATGGGACCCACACCATGGAAAGAATCCTATTAAGAGGTAAGCTTCCGCGATTTCTCCATTGAATATAGACAAGAGCAAGCATTTATTTCCTCGTCAGTCTGTCTGCAGCCGACTGCTTGTAGGGCTATGGTTGACCCATTCTGCAGCCACTGATCGTAGGGTTACGGTTGACCCACATAATTATTTCCAAGTAGCTTGCGTCCAGCAACGCATTGGATGCATCTGTTCTATTTTAATAAGAAAAAAATTAATTTTAAAAATGAAATTTTTAATATATAAATGAATAAATTTAATTATATATATAGAAATTTTCTTTAAAAAACATTAATTAGAGCCTAATCCTTTTCACATGTGGTTCCGACCCATCCGGGCCAAGGTGTATTTAGGGAGTTAACAGGAGGGCAACTAGGCTGCGACCCAGAACCAGCAATGTGGGTGACACCCGGGCCAGACTGCAGGGCCCACATGTATATATTAACTACTTGTATATCCATGCTGTCCATCCGTTTTTCCTGTTTATTTTAAGTTAGGGTCTAAAACATGAAGTAAATATAACTTTCAAGGCGAACACACCACAAGAAACAGTGGTCACTGGACGCCCACCATTAAAACTTCCTAGCAGTTGAACATCCAGCCTGTTGATAATGATGGGATGAAAGGAAAAAACAATTATCATCTTAGCATGAAACTTTTACAGCACACCAGTGACTTTTAACAGTCAATAGTTATTGTTGATGTTTCAAATCTTTCAGTGACAGGATTTGCCAATGTCATCAACAAACTATTTAATGCCATTGCTAGCGGGAAAATAAGAAAATCTTGGCTTGTAATTACAATGTTGAAGTATCAAGAGGTCTTTCTAATTTATTCTTAGGGTTTCAAGAGCATATTTTGGCTTGTAAGGGAGATTTGATGCTTGTTCGAATCGGATAATGTCTATCTCTTGTAATTCTATGCTTTCATAGTACATTACTATTGTTTTGTACCGTGATTTTTCTTGTAGGGATTTTTCCATGTTAAATTCAGTTTGTTTGTGATTGGACTTGGTTGTGTGATTGAGGAGTACTTTGCTTGATTCATCTTTGTGTGCTTCCACGGTTTTTCCCAACAAGTGATAACAGAGTTTAACGTTTGGAACCAAATTAAATATGAAAGCATAGTATTAATATCTTCTAATCCAAAGTTCGATGTTGGAAAATATTCGAGGAAAAATAATTTTGAAGTATGGAAGGTTAATATGACCGGTCTCCTAGTTTAGCAAGGATTGGATGATGCACTCCTTGAGAAGCAACTGTAATCTGTGAGAAATGAAAAATTGAACAAGATGGATAAGAAAACGAAAACCTCTATCCAGTTGTGCCTAATGGATGAGGTCCTCTAAAATGTCATAAGAGAGAAAACTGTAGTAAGTACATGGGCGAAATTAGAGGACATCTATACGAAGAAATCTCATGAGAATTGCATGTACTTGAAGCTTCAGTTGTTCAATTAGAATATAGTAGAGGGGGCTGATGTTAAGGCCCACATTAGTAACTTTAACAAGATTATTTACAAATTGCTAGATGTGGAAGAAACGATGAAAGATGAAGATCATGCATGCATACTAAATCCTCTCTTAGTTTTTTATGAGTCGTTCAAGAACTTGTGCAAGGGTGATTGACCATTAACATTGATATCATGCCCTTCATGAAAAGACGATGAGAAAGTAAAGCAGTAACATGGGCATCTCTATTGATGCATTGGTTACGAGGATGGAGTTCTGAGCTGGACAATGGGTTTTCTCGATCGAGGTCTAAATCTAAGGGTAAGGGCAAAGGAAAGTTGATGTGCTAGAACTGTGGGATGTCTGGGCACATAAAGAAGGATTGTAAAAAATCCTAAGGCTAAGAAAGAAAACTCAAAAGCTTCTTCTAGGAAGGTCAACACTGTAGAGTTTGATGAATATATGAGTGGTTATGATATGTTATCAGTGTGCAGTGTCGAACACTTATATAATGATCGTAAAGATGAGTGACTTTTAGATACTGGAGCATTATATCATATGACTCCTTATCGGAATTGGTTCACCAGTTACAAAGAGTGAAATAGTGGCCAAGTATTTATGAGCAATGATAATGCCTATAATGTGGTAGGTGTTGGATCGGTGCGTATCAAGATGTTTGATGGTATGAAGCATATCTTAATATCTCTGAGAGCACTCAAGGCGCTTGAGTGCAGATTCACCGGGTTTGATCTTATCCTTAAAGTTTCAAAGGGGGCACTTGTAGTCATAAAGGTATAACGGAACATAAATATTTATAAGTTGATATGGAGCACTTCATCAGGTAGAGCTGCAGCGTCTATAGCAGATTCTATGTCTGTACATATGTGACATACACACTTGGGCCACATGAGGGAGCGGGACATGAAGTTACTATTTGATAGTTATTTAATTCCAAACTTTAAAAGTTTTGATTTTTATATATGCGAGCATTGTATATATGATAAACATTCAAGGTTATTTTTTAAGTCTGGTAAACATGCATATAAGGGTGTTATTGATTATGTACATTTTGATGTTTGAGGGTCGTCACTGATGGTTTCTTATTAATGGTTATCATGATTTGTCACATTCATTAACGTTCAAGAAAAGTATAAGTTTATTTTATGCAAACGAATACGATGTTTTCACCAATGTCAAGCAGTGGAAGGTGATGATAGAAAAACAAATATGACGAAAAGTGAAAGTATTAAGAACAGATAACGGTGAAAAATTCACTTTTGGGGAATTCAATTAATATTGCAAAGATGAAGGGACCGTAAGACACAACACAGTGCGCCACATACCGGAACAAAACGGTGTGACTAAGCAGATGAATCAGACTCTCTTAGCGAGAGCCCAATACATAATCAGTAATGTCGGGTTGGGTAAGGAGCTGTGGACTGAGGCTATTAACACGGCTTATTACTTGGTGAATCGGTCTCATTCTATGGTCATTGAATGTAAAATTCTAGAGGAAGTGTGGAGTGGTTAATAGGTAAACTACTCGGGACTCTGTGTATTTGATTATGATGCTTACTTTCATGTACCATCAATTAATAGAGATAAGTTAGACCAAATGTGATGGTGTGAAGGGGTACAGGCTTTATAATCGGGTCACAGGGAAGATTATCCTTAGTCATGATGTCAAATTCAACAAAGAATCCTTGTTCCAAAAGGATGAGTACAAAGAACCAAAAAAGTTGGTTGTGGACATTTAATTAGATAAAGATGAGACATATGTTGAGACAGAGACGCAAACATAGGTACATGAGTAGGTGGAGCAGCTACTTGTGAGAAGGAATTCGCTGCGGGAACGTAAATTACCAACAAGATATATAGATGACTCAAATATCTCATTTACCTGCATTACAGATGAGGGGAGATCTGTTTACTCTTTAAGAGGCTTTTGATGATCCGGATGTTGAAAAGTGAAAAGTAGCGATTGATGATGAGATGGACTCCTTAAACAAGAACAAGACGTGGGAGCTAGTGGAGCTTCTCGTCGACTGTAAAGTGATCGGGTGCAAATCTATTTTCAAGAAGAAACATGATCGGTATAAGACAAGATTAGTAGCGAAGGGATATGCTCAGATAAAAGGTGATGACTTCACGGAGATATTCACATCAGTTGTAAAACAAACATCTATCATATTCGCGTTGGTGCTGGTTGCCCAATACGATCTCGAGCTGAAGCAGATGGATGTAAAGACTGCCTTCTTACATGAGGAATTGGAAGAGCAAATCTACATGAAGCAACTAGAATGTTACGAAATACAATGAGCAGAAAACAATGTTTGTAGATTGAAGATGTCATTATACGTCCTGAAACAGTCGCTGAGACAGTGGTATAAAAGTTCGATTATTTCATGGTAAGTCAGAAGTTTACCAGGATTGAATATAATAATTGTGTATATTACAAGACATTGAGTGATGAGAAATTCATTATCTTGGTATTGTACGTCGATGACATGTTTATCGCTAGTCACAACATATCTGAGATCGACTTACTAAAGATTTAGTTATCGAGGACGTTTGAGATAAAAGATTCGAGGGCAGCAAAGAAAGCTCTCGGCGTTGATATACACAAAGACGAGAAGAAGAGCAGGTTATGGTTATTTCAGGCTAAATATCTTAAGAAGGTATTGATTAAGTATGAGATGGACAAGGCAGAGCCGGTCAGCGTTCCCCATGTGGCTCACTTCAAGCTATCTTTATAATAGTGTCCTAAAACAGATAAAGAAAAACAGATATCTTGTGTGCCTTATTTGAGCTCGATTGACAGCTTGATGTATACTATGGTTTATACTAGACCTAATATTTTACATGTGGTGGTGTTATTAGCAGATACATGTCTAACTCTGGTAAGTAACACTGGGAAGCAGTGAAATAACTACCTCGATATATTCGATGTACGCAGGACTATGTCTTATCATTTGAAAAATCAGGGGACAAGCTAGTAGGATATGTGGATTCTGATTACGCGGGCAATATGAATAATAGAAGGTCAACTTTCGATTACTCGTTTGTGTTAGCGGGTGGAGTGATCAGTTGAATGTCAAAGCTTTCATTTGTGGTGGCCCTTTCAATAATCGAAGCTGAGTATATGGCGGTGATAAAATCGTTTCAAGGAAGGTGTTTGGTTGAAGGGGATGATAAATCAGTTGGGGCTTCAGCAAAAGGTCATGCCGATTAATTGTGACAATGAAAGTGTGATCCATTTGCTTAAAAATACTATTTATCACTCACGTACCAAACATATTAATGCTTGTCACCATTTTATCCGACATGTACTTTAGGAAGGAGGCATGACTTTAAAGAAGATTCACATGAGCGTGAATCCAGCTGACACGCTCACGAAGGTTCCCACAGAGAAGTTCAAGTTTTGTGCAACTTCTTTGGGTTTGGCAAAGGCGTAAAGGAAGACGGAATGTGCACATGAAGTGATCATGATAGAACTATGATGCAAGGAAGAATTAGAGATGTGGAAAAAAAGTTATAAAGAACGAAGATTGAAGACATGTTGGAGATCGTTGTTGATATCTCAAATCTTTCAGTAACAGGGTTTGTCAATGCCATCGACAAACCATTTAATGCCATCAACAGTTGGTCGATGTCATCGAACAGTTGCTCAATACCATCGAAAAAATCCGAAAATCTCATGTTGGTTGCTGGACACTTGGTGGTGTCCTGCTTGATGCCATCGATTGTGTTCGATGCTATTGATGGGTCGTCGATGCTGTTGAAGTCTCATCGAAGATGACATTGGAAAAATTTAGAAAATCCA
This sequence comes from Magnolia kwangsiensis, assembly GCA_037074715.1. NCBI lineage: Eukaryota > Viridiplantae > Streptophyta > Magnoliopsida > Magnoliales > Magnoliaceae > Magnolia > Magnolia kwangsiensis. The sequence goes on from CM073574.1 coordinate 42,274,971, forward strand.
TGTTTAGTCGCTAGAATATTTCAGTGTTCTACCCAATGATATCGAGCGTGTTCGATGTCATTGACAGTCTGTCAATGCCATTAAAAGTGTCATCAAGTGCACACACAAATTTGCATAAGTGCACAATTTGTTTCCGATTTCAATTGTGATTCTCATAGAGACTATATATATATGGTGTAATCAGGATGCGGAGGTATCAAGAGTATAACATGGCTTGTAAGGGAGATTCGAGGCTTGTTCGAATTAGTTAATATCTATCTCTTGTGATTTTCTGCTTTTATAGTACATTATTGTCACCTTGTGCCATGGTTCTTTCCTATAAGAGTTTTTTCACATTAAATTCGGTTTGTTTGTGATTGGACTTAGTTGTGTGATTAGAGTACTTTGCTTGATTCATCTCTATGTGCTTCAGTGGTTTCCCCAACAATTACCATTGTTTCCTATGGTGTGGTCCACTTGAAAGTTGCATCTACTTCAATTTTAGGACTATGGCCCAAAATAAAAAAAAATAAAATTGATGAACGACATGGATTTACAATGCTTACATCAGGTGGGCCCTTATAGTTAGGGTCTCACCCACATACATGGCTGTTCACATATAATCAATGCCACGTATCATACTACATGTAGGATATTTGGTTCAACGTGACATTGGTAATAATTACATGTGTTGCTACATAGCAATAAAATTATTTTATTTATTTTTAATTACTGTGTGACATTCTTTGTCTAGACATGATTATTGAATGAATAAGTATGTTTCTTTCGAAGAAAAAGTATTTATACTTAGAGATCTGTTCAAGAGCATCCCACGTTGTGTGAAATGCGCCTGCATTAATCACCCTCAGTGAGGAACACGAGACCTCTCGCTCTGATACCAATTTGATGTGGGACAATCAACCACTTGCTCTAAAAGCTCGAACTACTAGAGTATGGCGAATTAATCCCTTTATCTCATAGCTCAAGCCCCACATCTAATGGGTGAACCCCCCTCGTGGGCTTGTGGGCCCCAAATTACATGGGCCACTTATCCAGAGTGTGTCCACATTCCATAGGCTAATCTACTTGAGCCCGATGTGAAATGCGCATTAATCACCCCCGGTGAGGAGTCTCAAACATAAGACCTTCCTCGTGGGTCTGGCCCACCCCAAGTGTGCCCCTGCATCCATATGCGACCCCACTCGAGCCCGGTGTGAAAATAACTCTGCATTAGTATCTCAAGAACTTATAGCACCTGGCATAGTAGCAGTGAAAAAGTATAATGTACGCCTATACAAAAATTCCTTGACTTGGGCTTTTAAACGCCCGCAAAATGCCTTTCCATTGGCGCAAAACCTGGTGCATACAGGGCTCTATTGGACGCCATCCGTATTCAAATTTTGAGGAATGGCCCATCCATTCTAGGCATTGATCAATGGTCTAGATCACTGAAAATTGGCCCCATTGAATAGATGGTTTACATGTACGTCATGCTAGATCATCCAAATATTACCTCATGGCGATGGAGTATTTCTTGAAAATATACTCAGTGAATGATCCCAACCGTCCAAAGTGTGGATGCCATATCTACAGCGAAAAACGAAAAAATAAAGTATATAGCCCGATTCAACTCACAAAACCAGAGGTGGAACTTCAACATATACTTTCCTGTGAATCGGTAAAATGGATAGATGGCCCACCTGATTAATGAACAACCCTAGATTTTGAGACCGAGCATGGTTTAAAGAGACTGTTCACTTTAAACCACGCCATGTACATGAACCGGGTCTTTTAATTTTCACTAACTCAGCCAGATCCAACAGCCCAGATTGGCCAACTCATGAGGTTTCTACCGTGGGCCCACCAAAAGGATGGTGGATTCAGTCACCCCAGAACAATCTGCAGTGGCAAGCCAAGCTGAACCAAGATGGGCCCATTATCAAAATCAAGGAAACACCCTAAACCAGTGGTTACCCCCAGCTACTTCTGTGCATGGCTAAAAGTGGGCCACACAAATCACACCTGGGACCATTACCTTTAGTAGGACCCGCTCGCATGAGACCAGGGCCCTCTATTTTCGGAACACGTGAAATTGGGCTCAAGGTGGTGTCTATCAGGCCAGTTCACTCTTCTGCTGGGCCACATGCATATGTGAAAATTGGACTGAAAAATAATGCCTGTGGACGGACTAACCAAGGAACGAGCCCGACTAATTTTTGGAGTGGGGTAGATATTTTATAGGGCCTTTGACATATAAACACCTGCCCAAAGGAAAAAAAGAAAAAAGAAAAAAGAAAAAAAAAACTAAATTGCATCTCTAATATGTTCCTAAAGGTGGAATTCTCCCAATCAATCACTGGCCCATATACTCGCATTCCTGGGTTATTAGGTAGAACGTGGGACCCGTGTAGATTGATTCAGACCATTAATCAATGGTCTACAACAATCCAGACCATACACGTGAATGGATGTAAATAGATTTCCTCTTGAATAGTCTGAAATGTTGCAATCTGATTCACTTGTGCATCCAAACTCAATCTTAGGAGTGGCATTACAATAGATGATATGAATATTTTTACTAGCAAAGGAATTTGCATTTCTTTAGAAACACCATTTATATCACAAAATAATCAAATTTATAACCAGTGAAAACCGAACGACTGGTATTTTGCAGTGAAATTGTTTTTGAAAAGAATCACCTGTAACTTGGAGGATAGAGTGGCTGTTTCCAAAGTAGAAAGCAGAAGCTTTTAGTTGGTTCTGTCCTATCTGGCGCAACACAATTCTTTTTCTTTTCTTCTTTGCTGCCCAACCAAAAAGGCAATACACCCCATATCTCAAGGAGCTTTTTCTAAGTTGAATCTCTCAAGGATGGATGTGGTTTCTTCTATTGCACTGTGAAACAAAGACATTGTCATTCACACCTCATCAAAAACCATGTAATAAGCATCCAACAGGTTTCTAAAACTATTTTGGGCCTGCTTGGGTGCCACATAAAAATGAAATCATCTCATTTTATTTAATCGTAATTATTTCTTTTTGGTAAGGAAAACAAATGATCATGATAACCAACAATCATGATCTCTAATTCATTATTACAATTAACTAAAATGAGATGAACTCATTTTTTAAGTGCAGCCGAACAGGCCCCAAGGGTTCATTTGGATATGCCCAATCGCAATTTGGGTGGATATTGGGGTGAAGCAAGCCCAAATCAAACCACTCTGGGTGTGAGGCAGAGAGTCTTTTAAAAAATAATAATCTATAAAAACACTTACCAAATAAGGATTTGAATGGAAAAGACACCTGTGTACAGAGTGTTGGCATAGGATCAACGATTCTATTTTGTAATACAAGTTTGGCACATCCATTTCCATTGAGACTTGGGTCCATGTTGTAAATACTCACACTAAACTCCTAAGTAAGAATACCTTGAACCTACCACTTGTTTGTCCATGTAGCGGCTCAGCATCATCAGCATGTGTTGCCCCATTGGGTCCCACATGCTGAGATGGTCTGAAGAGCCCAAATATCCATGTTCTAAAGGCTATGCAATATGGACCACCATACGAAACTCATGCTGAATGGATGATTCTGACAGTCACTGTGAAAACGAATGCAGAACATCCACAAGAAAGCTTTCAGTGGCTTACATTCAACTCCAAAGATTAAAAGGTCAGGATCATCCTTGAAGCGTGATTATTGGACAATAGTGTAGCCATAGTAACAACAAGAAGATGCAAGGTCCCAATTACCAGACCAGCTCTGCATGTTGACCCCATGGGGCTAACACATGTTTGGGATACTGAGTCACAACACAGGCAAAATGAACTCCTTTTGCTTTATGATGAGCTTAGGGACACCATCAGGATTCGTTGGGATTCAGGAAGCAGAACCCAAATTGTGGGGGATTTTTTTCTCCCTTTCTTTGGCCCAAATCACAAGTGAGATAAGGAGGGAACCCTTCTTATCTCATATGTGATTTGGGGCCACATTCCCCATTCTTGTTTCTCCTCGCTGCTGAGTTGGATGTAGAGAGATACAATATAGGACTGTAACTTGGGTTTGGGTCAACCCAAAACCGATTGAACCAACCCAAGTTCGGGTCGAGTCAGGTTGTCAAGGTCCTTCAGTTGGGTTTGGTTTGGAAAGTGCCAGCCTGATTTGAATTTGCGTTGGGTTCAGGTTGAACAAATTCAGGTTGGATTAGGTTGGGTTGGGAATAATCACGTATTCGGGTTGGTTTGGGTTGGGTTGAGCAAAGAGGACTTCAGTTGGGCACCTAGGGTCGGGTTGGGTCTGGTTGCAGTTTGGGTCTTCTTGAGTTGGGTTGGGCTTGGGTTGACCCTCAACCTGACCCAATGTGACTGAGTTGCACCCCTAGATAAACATTAAGTCAAAGAACAAGTATACTCTCAAGATGATAGAATGGAAGGTTACTTCCCTCCAAGGAATAGCAAACTAAGTTGGTTTCTTACCTTCCAGGTCTAAGGATCTTGTATCTTCCTTGCTCTGTGAGGTCTACAACTGTTGATCCAGCACGCCCCGAAGGAAGCAACCCGCCATCGTAAACATATGCACAATGCAGCCAAAGGTTCTCAAAATCCTTGACACTGACGCTGCTAGGTTGCCCGCTTAGGTTGGCACTTGTAAGGGCCAATGCACTTCCGGAGCCACGTGCAATTATTCTTATAAAGTTGGAGTCGGGCACTCGGACACCTATGCTATCCAAACCTGGGTTAAGAGACTTCTCGAGGATGCTTGACTCTCCTGAAAGAAATTCAAAGTTCAAAAGCTATAAGGTGAATAACAACAGCACAGGCATGAACACGTACTATAGTTTAAGTTTTTATAGTGCGGGAAGCAAGGGTACTAAGTGGTACAAAGCGAACCTCGCTTCAGCACAACAGTGACAGGTCCGGGGAGGAGATTATCAAGTAAACCATGAGGCAAACCATCTGTTAAAGCAAAACGCTTTATGTCTGATACATCGCCAACACAAATCGCCAAAGGGCTCATCTGTTTACGTCCCTTGATCTCATAAATTCTATGAACTGCTTCAGTAGAGCTGCAAGAATGCATATTCACAAATCATAAGCAGTCAGTTATATTTTACAGAAGGGTAGTGCATGGTGGGTTTGAGTATCCATTGCGAAATCACGTCAGATTTATTTGATGAGAGATGCTCCATTGCTCTCAAAGCACTATAAGTTATAGTGCTCCTAGTTGCATTGGGACACTTGTTGAATTCATTGATCCGGGCTGTTGATCATGTCCAATGCACATATCATGGGCTACCATGCAAGCATCACACTGATTTGATCAATGGATTACGTGTGAAGAATCACTTTTGTTAGGCCATCACATCCATCCCATCCATGACTTATAAAAGGATGGCTATAGAAAATAAGGCCAAATCAAGGATGGACAGGATTACCCAATCAGTTCAATTTTTGCTTCGCATCCCATGAAAAGCGTTCTACACTTAATGGACAGTTCACGTCAATTAATTGGACAGTCCAAGTGAACCCATGCAACTAGTATCAATATAAACTATAGTGTTCTGGGAGCACTGCATCTTTCTTGTTTGATAGCTAGAGTCTACAGCCTCAGAGAAGCTGACTCTGCAAATTATGGTTACTGCTTAAATCAACAGTTACTGCAATGGAGGTGTAACGGGAAGCTGTGTGGTGTAATCAGTAACTGAAAACTTGATTTAGTACTTGAAAAATCCACTGTGTTGTCTCAACTCGATCGGAATGCAGGTGCTTGGTTTATTGAAAAAAATAAAAATAAAACAAGCAAGCAACTGAGTTTCAGCTATGACTCAGGTTAAGGCTCTACCGAAGTCAGGTTTTTGGACATTATCAGCAATCAGAAATGATTACTCTACTTCAAAAACAGCCTTGCAGTTGGCAAAGAAAAATAAATTGGTTGTACAATATGACAGTATCAAAATATATTTGTAAAGAGAAAAGACTGCACCAGCAAGAATACAAAAAGTCAGTGTATCCCAATCTCCCACTATCCATGGATGGTCGGAGATTAGGGAATGACACCATCTCAGTGTATCCTGAGTACCTCGGACCAATTAGAAAATGATCACACATACTACAAAATCCAATGTATACGCTTACATTTGCCTTCTAGAGGAGTGCAACAAGGACATTTGCTCATTCTAGCAACATTTAAAAAGGTCAATTTTTTTAGAAATCAAAGCAATGATTATGATTCGAATGAAGGCTACATGCTAGGTTGCTGCAATATAGAGAGTAGGCATTTTTCTTGCATCCATGTCATTCTAAATACACGGATCTGGTTGAAACCATTCATTTAGTGTTTCCAATACTGATTGGACTATGGTCCAAAAATCGTAGTGTTTACATAGTTCTGGTCCATTACTTGGTGGCCAACAAATGAACACTAAAAGATAAATACTAGCAACTGCTCCTGTTAAGTGACAAAAGGTCCATTTATTAGATGGTTAAGATAGCCTGATTAAATAAAAATTTGGGTAATGGTCAATCTAAGGCTGATTCCACAGGATTTCTAGTCCAGATCATCAGAAACATTTGCTACATGTGGTACACAATCTGGAGGCATGACATTGCCACACCTCCAGAGGCAGGTTATCCATTCTCTGCAGTATAATGCTTGGGCATGTAGAATGGGGTATGAGAAACAGTATCAGGTTTCAAGTATAGCATCAAAACATCAGATATCATCGGTATCATCATTGCTATGAATTCAAACTTTAATCAAGGTTTCTTCTACGAATCCTAGAAAAGATGGGGGCTTTTGAAATTTATATCTCAAATTACTCTAGATTCAATATTAGTTAATACAAATGCATAGTTTTAGAGGCACTGCAGTATCTACTTGAGACGAATATGGGGTGTCCCAACATTATTGAATTCTTCAAGCCAAGCGTTTTCTTTCTATTGGGTTTCATTCCAGGACAATACAAATTTTAGATATGGAGTCTCCTTCCTTTTTGGGTCATAAGTCCCCTATATTCGCAAAGAGGCCATCGCAGTTTCTAGTTTCTGATGACTCAGTGAGCCGCAACATCTATAAGGGAGATACTTGTAAAAGGGAGAATGTATCTTAGGTAGGAAAAAAGACAGGTAGTCCTCGGACTACAGAATTGAAATTACTTCTGTAAGCTGGCTCAGTAATCCATGTAAGACCAACTTCAAAAGGTAGGGCATGCAATGGACACATCCCTTCTTCTGTACAGGTGATCAAAACCATTCATAAATGACTTGGATGTAAACCACCGACTATTCTAGGATTTTAACTGCCAATAGATCAAATGGCTCGGATATTTTTTGGCAACTCATACTTTACCCATGGCCTATTCATGATGGTACCTACCTCTTGAATGGTTATGACTCTGATCATCAGTATGCATGGCCCAACTAGTGGACTACAAATCTACTTTAGCAGTCCACCAAAGACTGCAGGACCAGGATAGTTTATAGGTCTTCTGTGTTCAAATCGCACACTAAGATCAAGTTTATAGGTCTTCTGTGTTCAAATGGCACACTAAGACCAAGTTTATAAAACTCAAAAGTCAACTCAGACTCGATGATGAACCAAAGTTCTGAGCTAATGACTCAGTTGAGTACTCAATCGACCTTTTCAAGTATACCATACCAATGGTATAATAACAATTTTGTTTTCTAAGCAAGCACTAGACAGACAGATTTTCAAGGAATGAATTGAAAGTTTGAAGTTTTTGTGTTCTTGATTGTTCTTTTCCTTTTAGGGGGGTCTTTTTTATAATGATCTTTTCCTTTTTTCTTTCGTGGTTTCACAAAGATGTAGTGTATAATACTCAGGGCCGAAAATTTGTAAAGCATGTTCAGGTTCTCACTTTGCACAAGTGGGTCCCATGGTCTAGTGATGCAAACCATTGATATGATGAGGGTCGCCTTGGATGGACTCAGCACCAAAAACATTCAGATTGGATTACCCTAGATATACAATATTTTTGGGCTTCTCTTGTTCGAACATTAACTGCTGCTATATTTTCTTTCTAACCGTCCCATCCATAGTGGGGCCCTATGATATCAATGGATTGGACAACTGAACCATAAGCCCTACTTCTAGAAACTGAAAGCCCACAAGGTACTGCACAATTTTCAGCTGAGCATTGTATAATACCTCTCTCTTCGCAAAAACCAAGTTACCACCACTAACACGACCAAAATCTCAATTGAGTCATCTCTGCAGGTCTTTCAAAGGAATCAGCGATTTCCAAATCACTGCTTTGAATCGCTCTTCACAAAGATACTATTCCAGCCAGTCTAGATTTCTCAAGGGGGATAATCTAAATGGGTATTTCTGTCATTTCATCCTCCTCCCCTTGAAACCGATTTCCCATGCCGGAGAAGAAGATTGGATTTTTTTTTTCCTTTTTCTTTTAGGTTAAATTTCCACCAAAGAACTAAAGGAAGCCATGATTCATAGGAACTTTTCAATATAAGTATAAGCTTTCAATACCAGGCATCACAAGCGAACCCATAGAGGGTATCCGTTGGCACCGCAATAACTTTCCCAGCTTTGACAGCAGTAATTGCTTCTTCGACGTGAATTTCTGTCGCAGGAAGAACAGCCCCTGCCTTGATCTCGACACCTGAATCGCATCTCTTCAAATTCCACGCCATTTGCCTATAAGAAATCCCTCCGAATCCCTTCTTTCGGTCAAAAGACCGAAAAAATCCCAACTTGGGCAGCCCTGAAATTCAAAAAAGAATAGCATGAAAAATGGGTTTTGAAGCAGACAGACAGAGAGAGAGAGAGAGAGAGAGAGAGAGAGAGAGAGAGAGAGAGAGAGAACAGACTATTTTTCTATTTTTCTAAAGAGCACCTCTGAAAGAGGGTGTAATCGCAAAGGAATGAGGCAATCTTTCTATGAATTTTACAGAGAGATTCATCTCTGACTCACCTCTGCTGCCACAGACAAGTCCGAGTCGTTTTATCCGGTTTTTCTCCCGCCGTCTGCTTTTATATGCTGGCAGAGTACTAACGTCTAGGGCTTCTTTTCTCGAAGCGAATTGCGTTCCGCCGAGATGATAATCCATCCAGGAAGGGGCTATGTGGGACCCACCTTGATGTATATGTTTTATCCACTCCGTCCATCCATCTTTTCAGACCATTTTTTCATATATGAAAAAAACCGAAGAAGATCCAAAGCTCAAGTTGACCACAACACAGGAAGCAACGGTGATAATGACACCCACCGTTGAAACCTTCCTAAGGGCTACCGTGTTTTTTTATTTTCCATCCAACCTTTTCATAAGGTAATATAAACCTGGATGAATGGATAATATAAAAATCAGCTTGATCCAAAACTTCTGCGGCTCCCAAGAAGTTTTTAATGGTAGGAGTTAAATTCCCACTGTGTGGTTCACTTTAGAATTAGATCTACCTCATTTTTGGCTTAGCAGCCTAAATTGATCTGGAAAAATGGATGAACGGCGTGGATAAAATCCATACATCACGGTGGGCTCCAGGACCCAATCAGCTTCCTATTTTCTCAACCCTTGTAACGAGAGAGAGAGAGAGAGAGAGAGAGAGAGAGAGAGAGAGAGAAGGACCTCGCCAAAACGTGTCAAATTGGCACACGTTTCTGAGACCTGGCCATTCATCAGGTGGGCCTTTGCCTGAGCATACCCCAGCCTAAAAAATAGCTTGATCCGTTCATATGATGGACCACATCTGGATGAGAAAATTGTTAGTTGTAAAAGGACCAATGTTCCACATTGAATACACGCATGATCATTACGTAAGCCCAAGCGGGCCACCTATGATCAATTCCATACGTGGGTCCACCATACATTGGACGTGACCCATAAATAACCATGATTGGTTATTCACACCAACATGGATTCGATAATGGCTGGGAATCCCAAAAAAGTTTTATTCACCCATTTTTAAATTGCTAGCTGGGTGGAGGAATGGATAAATTCCATGCGTTGATTCCATGTGATGACATCAGTAAGCTTCTCCATCTTGATTCAAAAATTAGTGGGTCCCACCATATTATTTAAGTGAAATACATTCTAATTACTTGTATGCCTCAATCTTCATTATAAGGTTTAAAACTCAACTTGGTCCTTGATTTAAGTGTGCCTTACTAAAAGTAATTAGTTGGGAAAGGGACGCTCACCCTTAATTTTTTCAAGGCTCACATGATGTTTATATGAAATCCACACTAACCATTAAATGTTAATTTACAATTTAGGCTTGGGAAAAAAAAAGGCCCACCACCTGATTCAGCTGGGCCACACAAAGGGAAACAACTGAGAGGATAAAAGTTGTCTCATGTACTATTTCTAATCACATTGGTCCACTTAAATTACCGACCAGACTGATATTTGGGTACTACTAATAAAATGGAGTCATGCACCTAGTAGTTGTAATGGTGGTAGATTTCACATAAACATCACAGAGGGCTACATGTGAAAATGTTTTAGCTTGGTTGATGTGAGTCCACTTTTACATTAAAATTGGCCAAATACACTTCAAGAATTAGTGAGCTGTTACATGATGTTTAAGTAAAATATAACTGGATCACTGAGTGTCTCTCCATTTTAATAGTGAGGCTAAAAAATCATCTTAATCTATAATCCAAGTAATTCATACGAAGGAAAACAGTTAGAAGAGGGGTGCCATCCTTTTTTGGGCCCCCAATGATAATTATATGAAATTCAGTTAAATCATTACATGTCAAGTTAAAATTTAAGCCTTAAGAGATATAATTTAATTATACAAGTGGGCCACATGAAAGGAAATAGTTTGGATTAGGCTGATTTTGAATAATATAGTTAAAATGAAGCGGCACACCTAATGGTCGGAGTGGATTTCACCTAAAAGACCACGGTAGGCCATGCATGAGAATTGATAGAATGCAATGAATGCTTGGAAAGTGATGACTTCATTTTATTTTGCCAAATAAAACACTTCTATTCTATTCTATGCTTGGATCCTTACCTGCTTGGTGGTAGACTCTCAAGGAGTTTCAACAACTGGTCAAGGGTTTGAGTATCCATAGAGGGTGAAATTCCACTAACATGAGTGTGTGGGGTGTGTGAGTGTGTGTTAAGATATAAATATATATATATATATATATATATATATATATATATATATATAAATTTACATAGATTCCATCATAATTATGTTTAAATTTCAAGTTATACCAATTGTTGCTGCCAAACAAACTTGAGTTCATAAAGAAAGGGTCCAAGAATGCTGCAATGGTCCTTCCTTTATGGTTCTTATGAATTTACAAGAGTTTCAACACAGAAGTCATGAGTTGGAGTATCCATTGCGAGTGGGTACCATACCCAATTCCCTGCCATTTGTTAGGGTATCAGTACCATGGAAAAAGCAGGCCCTGCTGTAAAGATCACTTGGAACAAAATTCAGGCCATTCTACTAATCAGTTGGGCCACACTGTTCGAATCAATGGATAATCCATTGTCTAACTCAAGATAGAGGTGCGGCCCATCTAGCAGATCGACCTGGTTTTTATATAAGGGTGATATTCGTAGTGGGGCCTACCATTTTTCAGACCGATGTGATACACAAGCAGCATGTTGGCAGGAAAGATTGCTTAGTCCCACAAGTACTGGTACCGTTGCCTGCGTGTGATCACTGATCAGTTCTCAAGAGTAAAAGTAGTTCCACCGTTCATTTTGGAGGCCCTTATTTGAAGGGTCTGATCATCCGATCGGGACAATTTTGTGGACATCTTCAATGGTATGAAGTCAGCAGAGGTGAGCCCCCTTGGGATTCGCATATAAATTCTCATGATAATGAGTAAAGGACAACTGGCTCTGGATCATGGCTCGTAAGCAAACATGCATGTACGGTCCAGGAAATAAGCGGTTCCACCTGATTTTTTGGACCAGTATGCCATGTTGGCATTCGGGGTATGTATGAACCACCTAACGAGTTGTATGTATAACTCACGTGATGAGTCGATTAGACAGATCACAGCTTGAGTTCTAGAATATCCGAGCTGTGCAAAAAGTGGGCCACACAAAGAAGTGCATTTGTCCTGGGAATCAGGATGGTCTAATAATGTATGGGTATTTTCATACTGGGTTCGAGTGGGGTAGAATATGGGATGCAGGGGCACACTTGGGGTCGATGTAGAGTTGGGCAAACCTAACCCGATCCATTGGATCCAACCAGATCCGACCAAGTCCGACCCGATTCGAGCCGAACCGACGGCCTGGATCGGTCAGGGTCGAGCAGGATTAGGCAGCTCCGATCGTTAATACGATCAGGGTTAGGTCAAAGTTAAATTGAACCGTACCGAACTGAAATCCGATTCGTTTAGAACCAATCTGATTTGGATCGGACTGGACTGGATCTATAATTACTATTTTACCCTTATATATATATATATATATATATATATATATATATATATATATATATATATATATATATACTTCTTGTTTTTTTAACCTTTAACCCTACCTTCCCTCTCTACCCAAACACCCGCCGTTGCGAACCCTAAATTCCCAAATCCTCTTTACCCGAACAGTTGCCGCCCCAAACCCTAAATCCCCAAACCCTCTCTACCCTACACTCCCTCATGATTTGTTTACATGATTTCCCAGAACACTGTCATGCAAGAAAAGATTCCTTGAGAGGTAAAAAAGGCAACACATGCACAAGATTCATCATCCATTGATCAATTCACCACAAGCATGAGGGAAGAAGCACTCAACAAGATGCACTATCTCCTTGCAGCTCTAACTAAGACTCTTAAACTCTATCCTCTAGTTCTAGTGGTAGGTTTCAATATAATCTGCTAAGATACATGCCATAGCCTCTTGGGTCGTGCCAAATCTGGGACATCTGTCAAGCAAGTCCCACCAAAAATATCAATCTGTAGTTTGAAAATCAGCCTAGTTTAATCACCAGTTGGGAAGGCATGTATGAAAAGGATGATGATGGTTAAAAAGACTAACTAAATGTTTCACATTGGAAGTAAACATGGCCCACCTAGGACAGGATTAGCCTGATTTTCAGGCCCGGATCAAACAAACACATCTTACATTTGCATGTGAGTAATCACAAGTAGCCATGGCAGAGTTGAATCTCTGCATCTAATCACATATAAAAATGGACCGATCCGAATTTGGCATAATCCGATCTGACTCGATTTTTCTAACCGAATCAGACTCGAATCGGTTCATGCCAGTATGGGTTAGGATTGGATTGAGTTAGATGACCCAGACTCAATCCCGGATTGGACCGAGTTCGGTTCAGGCCATGCAAAACTCGAACCGAGTTGAGTTGGACCCAATCCAATTTGACTCGGTCCGATGCCTAGCTCTAGGTGGATGGCTTATGTGAGGTGGGTGGCTCGTGTGAAGGGGAACTCGTGTAAAGTGGGGTCTACATGAGGGTTCAGCTGAGGTCCTAACCCATACAATGTGGGGACAAGGCTATGAGATAAATGGATTGATTCGCCATTAGGGTTGTACGTCGAGCTGAGTCGAGTCGAGGTGGGCCAAGGTTGGCTTGACTCGTCCGTGCTCTCCTCGAGCTTACCATTGGAGCTTGGCTTGTTTGTCAAACCTTTTGAGTCCAGCTCAAGGCGAGCTAGTGAATTGAGTCGAGGCAAGCTTACCTTGAGTCAAGTCGAGCATGCTCCTAACCTGACCTAACCCAGCACCCAACTCGCACTCGACCCAACCCACATCCGACTCAACCTAACCACCCAACCCAACCCAACCACCCGACCCAACTAACCTAACCCAGCCCCCAACTCGCACTCAACCCAACCCACAACCGACTCAAACTAGCCACCCGACCCAACCCAACTAACCCAACCTGCACCTGACGCAACCTAGCCACTTGGCCCAACCCAACCACCTGACCCAACTAACCCAACCCACACCTGACTCAACCTAGCCACCCGACCCAACTCTCAAATCAAATATTCAATTAATAATATATATATATATATATATATATATGATAAAGCCATAAAGGTACCTTGTTGTTGATGTTGAGAGAGAGAGAGAGAGAGAGAGAGAGAGAGAGAGAGAGCTTGGGTGAGTGGCCAAGTGCAAGTCGTATGGTCGAGACAAGTCAGATAAATGTTGAGTGAGCTTGGGCACGGTGGGTTGGGTAAGGAAGGAATGGACAAGTAGGGTTTAAGTTTTAATATATATATATATATATAGGGAAAAGGTACAATGCGCTCGAGCTGATTTTAACGTCCCATGCGATCGAGCTGTGTGGGCCCTACCGTGATGCATTTCGAACATCTACCCCATTAGTCAGATGCACCATTCCATCGTGGGCCTAGGTCTCAAAAATTAAGTCAATCTGTTACTTGTGTGGGCCACACCATATACAGAAGTTAAGAGGGATCGTGCACCATTGAAACATTCATAATCATTTTTTGGGCCCACCGAGATGTGGTTTGAAAATTCAGCCCATCCATGATGTGTGTCCCCTTTGTATGAGGGTTTAGACCAAGTTTCAGACACATGCAAATTTTAGGTGGGCCCCACCAAGTGCTTTTATATGTTTTTGGCATGTCTTCACATGATTTTAGATGGTATGGCCCACTTGAGTTCCATATACGGCTGATTTTTGAGATATCTCATAATTTAAAGGAGACGCATCTGACTGACGGTGTTGATGGTTGATACGCATCACGGTGGGGCCCACACAGCTCGACCTCATGGGACATTAAAATCAACTCGAGTGCATTGTACCTTTTCCCATATATATATATATATATATATATATATATATATATATATATATATATATATATATATATATATATATATATATATATATATATATTCAAGTCGAGCCGAGTCGAGTTCGAGTCAAGTTGAGTCAGGATCCACTATGATCGAACTTGGCTCGTTTTCAAAACAAGCTGGGTCATATAAAGCTTGGCTCACCTCGAGTCATCATTCAAGCCGAGCTAGATTGAGCCAAGCTGAACGAGATTTTTGAGTTAGCTTGGCTTGTGCATAGCCCTATTCGCATGCTTTATCAATTCTAGCTTTTAAAGCAAGTGGTTAATTGTCCTGCATCAAAGTAGTATTAGAGAAGGTCTTGTGTTCGAGACTCCTCGCTAGGGGTGATTAATGTAGGGGCACACTCGAGGTGTGATCCTGAGCCTTCTATTTACTTGCTTTTGGGCCCATTGTGAGACCCGTATCCTAGCCCGTACTATTCCGTAGGCTTCCACGGTCCTCCCGGTTGAATTTCGGTGACCCGCGACACATAGATAGTAGTTACACGTGATTCTGAGTTGTATCCCGTATTCTAGAGTCGGCTCGACCCAGGACTTCTACACTAGTGACCGCGTCGTCGCCGCGGTTCTGACGCCGTGTATTACGCGCCAAGGCGATACCTAGGCTATGAGATGTGGGCCCGCGTTCAGTTCGAGAAAACGCCGCACATTTGTAAACTCAAGAGAAATATGTCAAATCAATCACATCACTAGTCAAAGTACATCACCCATCCTCAAGTACAACTACCCTCCCCAAAGTCAACTCTCTCTTACTACCAAGTACACCCATCACTCACCCCTATCTCTCTCTCTCTTACAACCACTCTCTCTCTCTCTCTCTCTCTCTCTCTCTCATCTATCTCTCCCTCATTCTTCAAGCAACCCACATCCAAGCTTCCATGAGAGAAGCTAGTGTGGCCCACATTCCTACCTCCCATCTCCACCATCTAAGGATTATCTCGACCGTTGAAATCGTTCCCTTGGAGCTTTAGAGGTGATAGGCGAAAGAAGGAAGAGGAGATCAAATGTGGGTGATTTACCTTCGATTTTGTGATTTGAGGGTATGGTGGGATCCATTTTGATGTATGCATTGTATAAAGGGGCCCATAGTGGCGGGGTCCCTCCGCTACTCTGATTTCTCTCTCTGTCTTTTTTTTTTTTTTTTGTGTGTATGATGGCCCACCTAGATGTTTGATCCACACCGTCCACATGTGTGGATCGCCATGATGTATATGTTTATCCACACCATCCAGACCATCTCGATGGTGAGACCCATTTGATGCGGGTGTTTTATCCAGGCCATCCTTCCTGGACAGGCCCTGGAGCCCTGGATGAAGGGTAGAACGCAAACATCAGTGGGCCACATGGATGTATGTATTCCATCTATCTGTCCTGGTGGCTAAGGACGGTGGACCCCATCGAGATATATGTGTTTCATCAACGTTGTCTACCCGTTTGTATCCAGACCGCTCGTCTTCAGGGCCCATGCATGATGTGTGTGTTATATCCAAACCGTCCATCCCTCTTGCTGACGGTGGGGCCTGCTTGAGGACGGGAGTCGTCTAGATGGTCCAAATCAGTGGGACCCACATGAAGTATTTAATTTATGACATCTTTCAAAATAAAATAAAATAATAAAATAAAAATATATAGATATATAGATGTATGTATATCTGGTGGGCCCCACTTGGGACTCACCTTTAATGCATGTATCCTATATTTAGCACCGTCCATCTGGAGGGTGCCATATGGGTCCTGTTATAATGCATATGTGTGCATCCTCACTGTCTAGACAGTTGGGACGGTGGGACCACATGATATGTGTATTATATCAGCCGTCCATCCTTGTGGGGCCATCGTGATATATGTGTTTATTCACGACGTACATCTATTTTACACTCAAGTTGTCTACTTGTTTTGCTTTCACACCATTCATCAAGGACGGTGGACCACCCGAATGCAAGTGTTGTCCAGCATGTGGACCACCTTGATTGCATTTATTTTATATTCCCACCGTCTTTCATAGCAGGAGGACGCACCCTGATGTATGAGGCCTACCTTGATGAATGTGTTGTATTCACACCGTCTGTCTATTTTGATGGACGTATGGCCCACATTGATGCATGTGTTTTAGCCACGCCGTCTAGTCCAGCTAGGACGTGGACCCCACCTTGAATTTATGTGTCTTGCATCCACATCATCCTCGTGGGGCCACCTTGATATTGTGGTCCATCTACACTGTCTGTCCCTGGCCCCCCACAATGATGTATGTATTTTAGCCACGCCGTCCATCTGTTTCATCTGCGTCATACCCAGCCTCGTGGGACACCATGATATGTGTATCCATGTTGTTCATTTGGTGGGACCATTTGGAAGGTGCAGGCCCACCTATTGGCTGTGTAAGGTCCACCTTATTATGATGTAATTGTGGCCCATTTGCTGCATGTGTGGGGCCCACCCATTGTCCATTAGTGTGACCCATTGATATAGCCCACTTGATGTATATGAGGCCCATTAGTGCGGCCCATTGATGTAGCCCACTTGATTTATATGAGGCCCATTAATGTGGCCCACTTGATGTGTATGAGGTCCATTAGTGTAGCCTATTGATGTAGCCCACTTGATGTGTATGAGGTCCATTACTGTGGCCCATTGATGTGTATAAGGCCCATGTGTGGGGCTCACTTATTGTGTATTTGAAGCCCATGGGTTGTGGCCCATTGTGATGTACTCAAGGCCTATGGGCGAGGCCCATTGTGATGTATTCGAGGCTCATGGGCAAGGCCCAATGAGATGTATTTATGGCCTATATTTGAGGCCCATATGTTAATGCTCATATGATTTATTCGAAGCCCATGTGATGCGGCCCATAATGATGTGTATTAAGCCCATTGATGCAGTCCTTAATGATGTGTATTAGGCCCTTGTGTGAGGCTATGGGCCCATGATACGTTTGACTTTATGTGGGTCATCCCTTGGGAGCAATGATGGTTAAATATCCACATTGATGGACGATGATGGTTAAATGTCTACATTGTGACCTTCTCTTAGACCCTTTGTTAGGCCGATTACCGTTTTCGATTGTTGAGGCTGATTATGAATATCAAGGCCGATTTTGCTTGTTGAGGCCGAATCTAAATATTAAAGCCGATTCTGATTGTCGAGGCTGATTATTGATGTTGATTATCGATGCAAGTTATCGATACCGATTATGAGTATGTGATATCGATGTCGATTATCGAGGCTGATTGTTGATGCCAATTGTCGAGACCGATTATTGATGTTGATTATCGATCCTATTTACCGATACCATTATGAGTATGTGATATCGAGGCCGATTGTCGAGGCTGATTGTCAAGGTCAATTATCGAGACCGATTGTCAAAGTCGATTATTGATCTTGATTATCGATGTTGGTTACCGATATCAATTATGAGTATGTGATATCAAGGTCGATTGTCGAGGTTGATTATCGATACCGATTATGAGTATGTGATAGCATAACATCATACGCATCATCTGCATGCTTGTTATGGGAGGTGGGTTGACCCTAATTATTAAGCCCCATAGGAAGTCTAGTTTATTGCGCGATAGAGAGGGTAAGGAAGCTCACTTATTGTACTTAGACTTGACTTTGCCTTGTTGGGGGATAGCTCCATCACTATGATCACATGTGAATGAGCACACGTGGGCGGACATCGAATGGGCGGGGCATGAGGACCTGAGCGAGCTACCAGTGATTGGTGAGCTACTATGCTGGTAGGCTACTGTGCACATAATGAAGGCATAACTTTATCCCACATAGGGAACATTATCCGATGTTATGGTGGCTATAAGTTGGATTCTTTTCTTAATTATCCCGATGTGTTTTAATTAATGAACTTCGGCAAAGTAGTCTATATCACTCGCTGTAAACGGAAGGATATGCAGTATCAGGTTGGTGTATTCATTGTTTAGAGTCTATCTTGATATTTGGAATAGATCCGCCGTTCTTATATGGACTCCGTCATTTGTATACATGTTGTGATGGATGATTGATTAGAGCATATGCCATTGGGTTGAGATGCTTATGAGACTCCTTGTGAGATGGAATTGTCCTCACATGATCGCGCGATACGCATAAGTTTGATGTATGACTTAGATATGACTGACGGTATTCGTGGACTCATCATAATTAATATATTACATTGCATTCTCGGTATATGATATTGACTTGTTATATTTTTGCATTGCATAACCTGGATAAGGCCGATGGTATTTATAGACTTATCAGCATGATTTTGCATTACTTTGATATTGTACGATTTATGGATTACCAGTATTTCTACTTATTCTGATATTTATATGCTTGGCACATGCATCGCACACACTTTCACCACCCTCTAAGCTTTCTATAAGCTTATGCATGATAGATGTGTGCATATGACATTAGAATGCAATAGCGTTGAGCTTGGAGTGTGCAACGGTCTTCTGAAGCTTTGATTTTCAATATATGTATTTCCCTTTATGCATTGTATTCTAAAGTTTTTTATATTAGTAGATATATGATGATGATGTTGATTTTGTGACTTAGGAAAAATTGTGGTTATGCTTCTTACGAGATAAATGTACGTTGAAAAATCCTTCTTGTAGGATCCTAGGATCAGAATCTGGTGTATGTGCGCTGGGAGCCAATAATGGGGTACTATGGAGGCTGTTGACACCGGATTTGACAATCAAAAATTTTATGAGCCTGATTTCTGGGTTTGGAGTGTGACACCCATCCCATAAAATGATCGGTCAAAATGGATAGATGACTTTGATAAAATACATATCACGATGGCCCCACAGAGCCCCTTGATATGATCATCCGTCTCTAGCTAGGTCCCACTGGGTAGTACCCAATCTCGTAAACTAAATCACGAAGATAGAACCGCAGAAGATCCTTTTTACATTTGGGCCTGTATAGAGCTTGAGTCATTCCTTGGTTAATAATGATGACTCTACAATTATTCATGTGTTTACACCCATTTTTTGGTGCCTTGATGTGCACTAATGAACTAATGGGAAGATGCCACGTGAAGATACTACCTATTTAGCATTGTCAAAATTGTACTTGCACTTAGAGAAAATTTGTGTCTGATCTTGTTGTCCTTCTAAAATGAGAGATTATCCCAAAGATATTTGGAGAACCAATGACCTAAAAGGTTCTGAAGACAAAGGGAGTGAATCGATGTCCAAACCAACCTGGATGCGGCCCTAGGCTTAAACCGTAAGAGAATCGTTGAACCTATGTCACGTCATGTTTTACATGATGATCAGAATAAAAAGAATGAGAGATCTGATCTATCCAAATGATAGATCAATATCGAGGGGTCATATCCCTCCAATACTCTAAGCCATCAACGTTTAAGGTGATTAAATGAAGGAGGTGGTTTAGTCCAAACCGTCTAACACTCGGAAGTTGACAATATAAGCCATCAAGAGAAGATGGGTGGCCATCTTCAATAGAGATTAACCCTCGAGGTCCTCGGACCTTGGTCTGGTTGTCCTCATCGAAGGAACTTTAGAGGTCCTACGATAGGTCTTTAGTAGGCCACGAAGACCTCCACAATGGATCAGTTATGAGAAGAAGATCCAGGAAGTTAGCGAGCCCGAAATCTTTTCTTTCCAAGGAAAATCCTATTTTACTAAGGAGGAGATTATATTTACTGAAATCCCGCATGAAGGATCTAGACACTCGGTGGGGGACTTTTACTATCTTGAGAAAGCTATAAAAGGAGCACTCGAAGAAGAGCTTTGGGCTCCATGCTAAACACATCTATATACATGTCTACTTTATATTCATGTCTATTTTCCTAGTCTAGTTCGCTACTACACAACATCTCTCATTGCAGTACATTTATCGAGTAGATAAAATACCTATAACCTTAACTTGTCAAATTCCTATGTCCATCTGAATTCCGATTAAGTTGTTCATACCCTAGTCATATCTGCTAACCATCTGCCTCAATCATCTATTTTGATATGTGCATCAGGTTTTTATCTTATTTCTTGCTTCAATTATATTGTAAAGCATGATAGTTGTATTAATGCTAATACATTAATAAAGATTGATAGTGTTATGCGAGTCTTTATTTTGCTCTGTGCAAATCTTATACTTTGATTAAGGAATACCATGTTAAAGCGCTGGTTAAATCAGAAAGCCCTTAAATGGACCGATTCCATAATCATTGGTATAGGTCATGGAGAACTCATTCGTGATGGCTAACTTCATTCCCTTGCTTAAATTGCCTGAGTATGTCACGCATTAAATCAACAAGTCGGTGATCGAGAAGACTCTAGCTTCTAATCCAGTCTCCAATGTATCTGTCTTGACGCATGGGTACCGACCAATTCAGTCAATATCCTTGAGTCAAGTAGACTCCGGCACGCCCGTCCAATCATACACGCATCCTATCCATGCCCTCGATCACATAAGTATCCTTGACTAGCTGAATTGAGAGCAATAATATCGAATAGTTGTAAGGAAATCCTGATCATCTAAATATTTTATCCAATGTATGGATTGACGACTCAGCTAAGTTGGATGACACCCATCCAAGTTAACACAAACTCTACCGAGTTCAATCTGATTCGGTGCCCCATATTAGTACCAAGAATAGAAGGTGATTGGGCTCAGCTTGTTCGAGTAACCCCAGATTCACAGCTTAATTAAGAATTGAATGAAAGGCTCCATGACACATTCAAAAGACCATGATCCAATGTTGATGAATCACAACAAAAAATTAGGCTAAAAATATGAGTCACCATCTGATTTTACACTTGGAATTTGGCTCACTCCTTATGTTATTACTAACCATCTATTCCATAAGCATCAATTGGATGGTTGAGTTTTTCTTAATCATACCATTTTACACACATACTGTCCATAGTGGGCTTTATAATTCAGGGGCACAGATTGCCTATGAAAGCCTTTCACATGAACTTACTTGCAATAGGAAGCTAGGTGGGGCCACGGTGATGGGTGTGAGAAATCCACCTTGTCCATCCATTTTACTAGATCATGTTAGGACAGACTAAAAAATGAGGTGGATCCAAAACTCCAGTGGATCGTACAATAAGAAATCGTGACTATTTGCTTCACCAATTACATCAGTAAAAAAAAAAGAAATTGATCATGTTTACAATTTTCTTTACTTGTTTGGTGACATTAGAATGTAATGATAACATTATTTACATTATTTATTTTATCCAAATAAAATTATGAAAATAATAATTTTATAATATAAAATTATAATGATTATAACTTTGATCATCTATCTCCTAATATATTTTCATTTAATCCTTGAATTAGATGCTACAATGCTTTTTTAAATAACCATTATAAAGTAGCAGTGATGGCTTATTTATATTATATTATTATAGAAATTCACATAAAAAATAGACTCTTAGGTAATGTGTAATTATACATCAAGTATTTAGATGTATTAAGGGGTAATTTGGTGTACATGCATATTTTTTTATGTCTTTTGTGTTATAAGTAATGCATTTTTTGCTCCCTTTTTAAAGTAGAAGAGGCGTACTACTAAACAAAAGTATGGCTAGGCTTTTAATTTGCAATACACATGACAGGTTAATGATACTTTGAAACAATTTAATTATTGACTACATCACTAAAATCACTCTAATAAAATGATTTACCTAAACAAATGGTTAAGAAATATTGGCGAGTCACTAGCTTGTGACTGTTACATTTGTGACTCACCTAAGGTATTGCTGCCAATTCAACCAGACAAGACCGCACATGTTAATGATGGCATATATTTAGATTTCGTGTGTGTGTAGGATGCATGGGAGTGCCAGAGTCTACTCGACTCAAAGTTTGATTGAATTGCTGGTGTCCCTTGTGTTGAGTCGGACTGATTAAGGATTGGACATAGTAATCCAACTATCATCTCAATCGCCGATTATGATCAATGATCAAGCTATTTGTGAAAGGGTGCGAGTTAATCCTTTCAAATGAATTCTTTTTGCCTTATGACAATAGACTTATGTTTATGGACTTAAGGACTTGTTCTTTAACTAGTACTTTAGTTCAATATTTCTCAAAGGAAAAGGACGAACTGATAAAATAAAAAAGGTTAACACCGTTGATTTTATTGACAATAATGTACGACTCATTACAATCGACAATATATTAAACAACCAAAGAGATAAATAAATAAGAAAATAAAATAAAATACTCCATTTATCTATTGGAACAGACGATCAAAGCCAATAGTCAGCAGGATGTGACCGGATAAGTTTAATCACCCAAATCGAAACCTAGTCAATCATGTTCTAACAACTTAAAGTCGTAGACATTTAATTTACTCCTAAGATATTGTAGCGAGAGCTGCTAAATAGTAAATATCTATGCTAGAACTAGGCTAGGCTATGCTGATGACAAATGAAAGGTACTTTTAAAAAGGTAGATAGATGTGTTTGCCATGGGGCCATGAGCTCTTCTTTGTGTGCTCCTTTTATATCTTGTCGAGGTAATAAAACTTTTATTAGGTTTCCTTGCTGATCATAGATCCTTCACATTTACATTGCGAATTATGATTAAGAAAATCTTATGCACAAATCTGAAAATGTTATCTTATATTGGAAAGAAAGGGTTCCAATTAAATCCAAAACTTCCGACTTTTCGGATTTTCATCTCGTAGTTAATCTTTCGTGGAGATCTTTATAGCCCACTAATTAGATTTGGGATCAATCCAAAGAACCTCAATGGATGTTCCAGACCTCAAATCGATTATGGTCACTCATCTGGTGGCACATCTTCTCCACGTTAATGTGTTGGATGGTTCAGATCGAACAAACTTCTACATTGAACAATCCTCTGTGATGGTTTGGAGTGTTAGAAAGAATAGATGGACACGACCTATCGCATCCTGATCTTTATCCTAATAAAACCACAACCAAAGTTAGGATCATCATATGAGACATTTGAGTGATCTTTCGGTCGCTTTTAATCTCCGTGGTGTTAGATGAACCAGATCCACATGATATTGATCTGCTATAGGATAGATCAGATCTTCAATCAGGCTCCCCCATTCTCTTAATTCCGATTAATGTACGACTTAGGGCCCGATCTAGTTGATGTGTTTTTCTCTCCTGATTTGGCTAACCATAGTCGGATTCGCATAGGTATCGGTCCAATCTCTCCATATTTGGAGCCTTCTCGAACGCTACTGTCTCTTCAAACATTTCCAAGAAGATCTCCAATTTTGCAATGATTGTGAGAGATGGCCTTACCAAGGAGATCATAGCCAGATAAATGTGTGATAGGATATGGTCTCTCGACAGGTCTTTTATAGACATGATGGTTACATTGCCTCATTAATTAGTATAATAAACATAGTCATGTGTCATGCGATAATTCACTCCCTTAAAAGGCATGCGCAAGGGTTTTTGTCATCGCATTAATAACGAAATGTGTAATGTCGAAGGAAAACCAAATAAAGATCTCTTCGGGTGCGAGACTTTCGTGTGTGTCAAACATGTAGTGTCTTTATGTGTGGTTTTCTATTGGCCCACGTCAGGGTGTTGAAAATGGGTGTAAATACAAGGCTTAAAATTTTCTTAATTTTAACGAAGTATAAATTCCATAGGCTTATTATAATATTTTTATCAAATATTATAAATGTACACTAATTTGGGATGTTAAAGCTGATTTAACTAATCAATTTAGGTTTGAAGTGAATATACTAAAGAATTCTAATGCATTCTTATCCCAGACATTTAAACACAAATTTTTTATTTTTTATTTTATCCCAATACATTCCAATTACAAGCTATCAAATATAATTGAAGAATTTTAATTCACATCAATTCTATTGTAATTGTGACTAAGATTCCAATTCACTCCAATTACAAGATCTTAATTGAGGTTGTTTGATTTTTCATTTTCACGTAAAGGGGGCATTTTGATCGTAGGTTACTTTGGATAAGATACTTATGCCAAAAGTAACTTATCTTGATTTCTACTTAGTCAATATGTTTGGCAACCAACATACTTATCAACCAAAAAGTCAAAAAGTATGTTTGGTTTCCAACATCATAAGTAATTATCCCTCTAAGTTTGTTTGACACCCCTCACATCCATCATCCATTAGGGCTGAAAGTTGGTGGGTTCAACCTGACCTACCTTTGACCAACCTGACATTGGGTTGGGCTCGGGTATGATGTATCGGGTCCGATCTCGAGCTTGGGCTATGTAAACATCAACCCGATAAAACTTGGGTCGGGCTTGGTTTGAGATATTGGGTTGCCCGACTCAACTCAAACCTGATCGATATATAAGTTATTTATAAATTATAATTGAGTGTGAATCGTTTGTGTCGAAGGCACATAAATTCTAGTGCTGTCGGGTCTCATTTGTCCACGTCATTTCCAATGACTCAAGCTAACAAGAAACGCCATATTTCTCTCTCCCGAATAGATTGTGTGTTATGCAACATGACTTTTAAAAGAGTAATTGTTCTATATTTTAGCTTGTTTTTTTAATAGAAAAAATGAAGTTCTTTACCATGAATAATCTCATATATAATTAATAAAATCATAAATACAAAAATTAAATCTTATATTGAAATATAATAGACTAATGTAATAATGAAAATATTAGCATGTATACACCCGACCAACCCGACCGAGCCCGCTTGGGTTGGGCTTGGGTTGAGAATTCCCAACCTGAGGTTGGGTTGAGTTAGAGTTGAGGTACAGGAACCTTGGGTTGGGCTAGGGTTGAGCACCAACCTGCCTGACTTTCAGCCCTACCATCCATCATGTGGGGCTAACCTTTGATGTGGACCATTCATTTGTGTGGGCCCCACCTTTGATGTGGGTTGTCTATCATGCAAGGCCCACCTTGAATGTGGGCCATTCATCATTATGGCCTGATCTTTAATGTGCATCATTCATTATGTAGGGCCCACCTTTAATGTTGGTCATCCATGAAGTGGGGCCCACCATCAATGTTATTGTCCATCATGTGAGGCCCACCTTCAATATCCATCGCCCATCATGTGGAACCCACCTTTGATGTGGATTGTCCATCATGTGGGCCCCACCTCTGATGTGGGTCATCCATCATGCGGGGCTGCCTTGGATATGGGCCGCTCATCATTAGGCTTGACCTTTGATTTGGACAGTCCATCATGTGGGTCCTTCCTTGATGTGGATCATCATCATGTGGGGCCCACCATTATTGATTGCCTATTATGTGGATGGTCCATCATGTGGGCCCCACCTTCAATGTGGGTTGCCCATCATGTTGTGGGTCATTCATCAATAGAGGTCGAGTTTTGATGTGGGCTGTCCATCATGTGGAGCCACCTCAATATGGGTCATCCATCATGTGGGCCCAGCTTCAATGTCCATTACCCATCATATAGAGCCCCCTTTTAACATGGACCATCTAGCATGTAGGCCACACCTTTGAAGTGGGTCATCCATCATGCCAGCCCGCTTGGATGTGGGCTTTTTATCATTATGGGCTGAGCATTGATGTGAACCATCCATATATGGGCCCACATTAATATGGAGTCATCCATCATGTGGGGCCCACCTTTCATGCAGACCATCCACCTTGTGAGCCCTACGTTCATTGTTGAGAGACCACCCTTTCAAACCTCCTATAATATTGACCGTGAGAGAGAGTTTCCTTCAGAATGGACTACTAGATTAATGTAGAAAGTCATCGGTTAAAAAGCTATTTCAAAAAAAAAAAAAACCTTATTTCAATAAGTAGTTTGAAGGGATAAGTTACGTTTTAAATGCTTATCAAATTAACTTAAGTTCAAAAAGTAATTTAATTATTTAACATAAATAAATAATATCTTATTTAGCAACAGGCCCTAAATACATGGTAAATAACTCGTCATTCTTCTTTACTCGTGCTTCAAAGCTGGTGAGTCTTTACATCTTGAAAACATGTCCCGAAAAGGCTGACTTAAATTTGTGGGCCCCACTGTGACGCATGTGATATATCTGCGCTGTCCATCCGTTTTACCGAAACATTTTAAGGCACGGGACAAAAAATGAGGCAGATACAAAGCTAAAGTGGCCCATACGACAAGAGGTGGTTGTAAAATTTCTACCATGGGGAGGTTTTTTCTCTCCAGGGCCCACAAGATTGTTAGTAAGGTCATAAAAACAAGGATATAAGGGAAAACACAAATATCAGCTTGATCCAAAACTTCTGGCTCCAATAAGTTTTTAATGTAAGCCGCTTAATTCTTTTTTCTTTTTTAAGGCAATTGTACCTATCCCATCCATGGCCTGGGAAAGGAATGACAGTATAAAATAAGGCCAAATCAAGGATGTACTGAACCATCCAATCAGTTGGATCTTTTTAATGGTATCCAATGAAATGTGTTCTGGACTCAATGGACCGTTCAGATCAATCAACTAAACTGTCCAAGCGGGCCAGTGAAACTAGAAGCACTATAACTTACATAGTTCTCTAGAACATGGATGGCAGGGGTGGCATGTCTTAACTTCATATTCCACTCTCTCTCTCCCTCTCTCTCTCTCTCTCTCTCTCTGATGCAGCCTTCTATTTGTCACCTACGTGTCATGTATGGAATACAGAATCTGAGCAAAAGGTGGGCTATACTACAATTATCACCAGTAATGAAAATGGGGCCAACCGCCCATTGATTTTTAAGTTGGCACTGAGTAGATTGGCTTGATATTCATATGAGGTGATCATCATGGTACTGCCAGCATAAAAAGGTTAACAGGCTCCACACCGTTAGGGCCCGTTTGGATGTTCGTCTCCAGAAACCAACTAATCCATACATCAATTAAACTATCTGTGCCCCCAAACAGATGACTGTAGGTGCAATCCAAACAGACCAAAATCCCCTCATTTTGGCATTTTCTCCAAGCCCTGGATCACACCCACACAGCAGGGGACATCGAATGTGGAATGCCTTTCGTGTTTGGTT
Organism: Magnolia kwangsiensis; assembly: GCA_037074715.1. NCBI lineage: Eukaryota > Viridiplantae > Streptophyta > Magnoliopsida > Magnoliales > Magnoliaceae > Magnolia > Magnolia kwangsiensis. The sequence goes on from CM073574.1 coordinate 42,302,723, forward strand.
GATGCATTCTCCTCTCTCTAGGGCACATGGGCACAAATATATGGTGCATGGTTCCAAATTGCAAAACGAATTAGACTAGAAAGAGATTATCAATGTAAGGATACATCATTTTAGGCCCTGTTTGGCAGACCCCAAAAAATTATTTCATCTCGATTTAACTAAGACTACACACATTAGAGATGCTTAATAAGTTCATCTCATTTTAGTTATCAGATACTAATCTTGATCTCTAATACATGATGAGTTCATCACTCACATTTTTAATTAAAATGAGACTTAAGCTCATTTTTAAAGTGAACAGGGCCTTAATCATTTTGTGTTCATTTCCTCTTGATTGAACTGTCCACACCCTGCTCAACCGTGGCACAGGCAGAGGAAATAATTGATGATTTTTGGGATCTCTACTCTTAGCACAATTTTTATTTTTTTTCTTCCAAATATCATATTAAAAAAATAAAATAAAAAATGCTCATTTTGATGATGAAAATGAAAGAACTCTTTCTTTCGAATCTCATATAATAACCACATTTAGTAGATTTTTTTTATAAAAAAAATTCTATTACAAGCAAAAATTACAAAATTACAAAAGATTTTTTTACCCCCTGAACTCCTGCAAAGGACGTAGGAGAGATCAAGTGGAGTAATCGCTGTGGTAACACCTGGGAAGACATCCTGGCCTATTTAGATTTGCAGTAATTAAAAGGAAAAAAAAAAAAAGGGTTTTCCATTGTTTGGATCCTTTACGTTGTTAAGATATCCATTCTTTGGACCTTTCTGTTGTTTAGAAATCCATTTTTTCGACCCTTTCTGCTGTTCAAATTAAAAAAATTCTAATTGAGGATTCCGTGTGGCGATCATTAGCCTTTTCCATAACCAAATTCTCACCCATATAAGTGAGGTGAGATCAATATGAGATTTCTACTTGCTATCCAAACAAGATCCTCAAAAATAAAATCAATAGAAATCCATGTTTTAATAGTGCACGTGGAATCCATCATTGGATAATCATTACGCTTCTTTTCCCACAAGGTTTTTCAATTACAATGGTAAATGGTTAGAAATGAGTAATGATTATTTACAATTATGTGGTGACATCACTAACATTTTACTGCAGTAATGATTTTGCTATATATTGTTTGTTTCACCCAAAAATTAATGTAAAAAATGGTAGTTTTATAATGTGAAAATATAATGATTACAATTTACTTTACTTCCTTTACAAGTATATTTGACTCTCGATACACCTTGAAATGATAATGATGACTCATTTACGTTGCATATCATAGGAAAATGGAAACCAAACAGGACCAAAGGAATTTGAAACCTATGAAATCCAACAATAATTCTGGTTTGGAGTGCAGCATTACATCGACATGTCAAAAGTGTTCCACTGACATATTAAAAGGTCAATGGTCAATCCACGAGAGTTGTCACTCAAAACCTTTCAAAATCTACATTTAGTACGTTTTTTTTTTATTATTATTATTATAAAGAAATCAACATCCATATGTTTTGGAATAAAACCTTGGAAATGAATATCAATTTCCATATCTACTCTTTTTTCCTCAAACAAGAGAAAACTAGATATCCGTGAAAATTGAATTCTTTTCCTAAGTTGTCATAGTCCCCAAACAGGCGCAAGGAAAGCCAAAGATAAGGTCAGGCCGAATTCATCTATTTATGTATTATATGCACAGCTTCTATAAATCAACAATCTGTACTATATGTTGCAGTAAACTTAAAAGAACCACATACCACCCTTACGTGTGCACCTGTGCTGCGGATCATGAGTTCGGCTACAACATTCTTGAGCCGCATTCTTGAACCAATGCCTGTAGTATCAGAACCAAGGTGAAGTCTCGAAAATGCATATCCGCAACACCTGCCTGAGATTATTGAAAGGCATGAAACTTTCCAACAAGTGCCTGGGACATGCCTCTCACTCTTCGGGTTTATCGTTCTCGTTCACCTTGATCTCCAAAAGCCGCTCAACGGGTTGCCGGCATATCGGGCATCGGTTCGTCTGGAACCTCAGAAGCTCTGCACAACCACTGCACATACACTGCATCAAACCAAGTAATGCATGCATCAGCCAGGGTCCAGGGGTATATATGATCATACAATGTGCACTGTGAGAGGCATGTGCCAAAGTGGGTCCAGATCATTGGAATCAAACTATATTTCCTTGCTGACTGACCCAGAACCTGGTTGAATCGGATAGGTTTGGTCCATGATCTAGGTACCATATCTAAATTGGTCATATTATAACCACAGGTAAGCTTTCACCAACAAGGCCAATGGAAACTCACTGACAGCCGTACCTGCCACTGCATCTATGGTTGCATTTGAATACACTTTTGAAATGGATTGAAATAACTAGTTCAATGAAGAGGCAATGACCAAGTTAGTAATAACCTTAGTTTCACAGAAGGCTGGTTTGACCTGAAGAAGCGGATTAGGCAGTTCAGTCTGAACTAGGATGTGGACCATTTTTCTGTTTCAAATGCAACTACCACTATACTTACAGAGTCTTCTTTTTGAAGATCCAATAAATTTCAGGACCTAGGTAAGCTTTCGTAATGCTTTTTGAATCCCTTTAATTGACATAAACCCATGTCCTTTCTTTCTTTTGATGGCAAATTGGAAACCCACCTAAAGCAAGCTTTGCCAGTTACCAAAAAAATATAAAAATCAGAAAGAAAGATCAAAGTTGTCATCTTTGTTTCCATTTCTTCCGAGACAGAGAAGAAGAGGCAGAAGGAGAATAGTGGTAGTTGAATTTGAAACAAAAGAATGGCCGGTATCCTAGTTCAGACTGAATTGCTCAAGCTGCTCCTTCAGGTCAAACCATATCTTAGGAATGAAGAAACTTTAGATCATTAAAGACTTATCTTGGTTTGTCACAAGAAAGCTATTGCTATTTAGATGTTGTTCTGAGTTGATTCAATATGATGAATTGTAAACAACCTAGGGATACTCCTGCTTGCTGGGATACAAAGTTATATGAAGCCTTATACCCAAAGATTACTAACCCAATTTCTTCAAAAGGTGAACATCTTTTACTTAGATAGGATCGTGTGTATCTCTGGGAAATGATTCAAGATGAAACACCAAAAGGAAGTTCACCAATGGACAAAATGTTTCCCATTGTAAGGGACGAAGAGAAAACTTCCAGCATTGGTATTCTGAATGGATCTTAAGATTTTTATACAAATATATGTGTGCATGCATTTATGTAAAGCATATACATGTGCATACACACAAATGCACACCACCCACATGCACACACATAAACACCCACCCACACAAGCACACGTGCACATAGACATAGTGTAGGCACACCCATAACACATATACACACACACTCACATGCACATACACAGACATATGGACAGACGGACGGACAGATACCACACACTGAATCCCCCATTGGCCATGTGTTTTTATTGGTTTCCTTTCTTTAATTACTTTATCTCGTTTCAATTAGTCCCAAAGGTCTTATATATACTATCCATATAAGACGTTATTGAACCATTCTGCCTGGACAAAATTCAAAGCAGTCTGATCAGACCACCAACCTTGGCAATATGGTGGCAGGTCCCTCTTTTAAAAGCATAGTTTGTGAGAATGTCATTTCAAAGAAAAAGAGAATCTACAATTTCACAAAATTCAAAGACATGATATTGATTCCCAAGAACCAAACCCCAAAGAAAAGCTCAGAATTTGAACTTACCATATGTCGGCAAGGGAGAACGGTTGTATCCCGTGGTTCAGAAAGGCAGATAACACACTCTTTCCCTGGATCATTTTCATCAACGTTGCTGCTGACTGTATTACCAATCCCGTAGATCTCCTGCAGCTCATATCTCATGCCCTCCACCCACAAGATCTGCTTCGCTACCCTCACCTGATACTCACCTTTCTCCTTCATCTCGAACACCGCCTGAGTGATTTGAGAATTAAGAATTCCTGGCATCAGATTTCTGGCCACATTATCCTCAGATGGAGATGATTCTGCCTTTACTGCAAGGGGATAGACTTCCATATCTCCCTCTTTCAGCAACTCCAACTCCTCAAACAATGAGAAGTTGATCCCAGTTCCGGAAGGTTGCCTGAACTTCTGCCCTAAGCCTTGTTTGAAAGGTACTGTGATGGGTTTCAAGCTTTCCTTCATTGGTGTCAAGTTGCATTCAGCGCTTTCTTTTGCAAAGAAGATGACAGTGACACTGTTGGAGAAGAAGGCAAGACAACGCCTTTTATATGATGAAAATCACATGCAGGTCGTTCTTTTTTAAGGAGATAAAGCAAGCAAATCACATGTAAAAGAAAGCAAATGTGCTCAGATGCTAATGTTAACAACGCATTTAAATTTTAAAGTGGATTCCAAGGTTCAAATATCAACCGGTGCATATCGTATGTGTATTTTGGAAAGGGGTGCGCTCCAGTGGTACAAGGCATAAGTGGGGCCCATGTGATGCATTCACAACATTCAATCGTCCACCAGATGAGTTCACCCATATTGCCAGGACCCAAAAATCAACCCAAACAGAAACTCAGATGGGCCGCAGAACAGGGGACAAGTTGAGAGGGAACACCAACCCTTGATTTGCATGAAGGACCATCATATTATGTAACCAGAATCCAGGCCATCCAGACCCTTCATTTGTTATGGGTGTAGGGTCAAGTAAAAAAATAAAGCTATTCTGCAACTCAGGTGGGCCCCGGTGAGAATCAAGGGTGAGCAGCTCCTCCAACCTTGTTCCCTGTGCCGTGGCGCACCAAAGTTGTGGATCGAGCTGATTTTCAGGACACATCAGATGGAAGGGTTGGAAGTGATACATACACCATGTGGGTCCCACATCTTCCATGGCTAATTTGGTTGGGACGCTAAATCGAGAGTGTATGGCTAGGATTTAGGGCCGGACTTAGGGTTTAAGGGTGCATCTAGGTTTAGGTCTAGGGCTTGGAAGCAGTAGGTGGCTGGATTTTGGAATAGGAAATAGATCGTTTAGAATGGTTAGTTAAAATTTATGAGGCAAAGGGGTATGGGTGTGGCTAGGGATTTTGAGAGTATAAAGGATGGTTAAGGTTTGCATATTTTGGGGTTTGGACCTAGAGGGATAAAATGATGAAGGAGCACAAAAGAGAAGAGGGGGAAAAAAAAACTTTCCCTCTGATACCGATTTGATGCAACAACGTCAATGGGCTAATCTGGGTTAAGGTTTCCTTCGGATCTAGATCTAAATGGTTTGTTACTAAGACTGTGGAAGGGATTCCCAAAAGTCCACCGGTCGAAGCTAGTGATCGATTACCCCCTCTCGCTTCTCCCATAGGCAACCCATGTCCAAAGGGAAGCAACACGTGCTATAACCAGGAAAACTCCAAAAAAGCTTTTTCTTTAATTCAAAGATAACATAATGGGCTGTTACAAGCAAAGAGGCATTAGCATAGACCTTTGGCAACTAAAGAAAACCCCTAATATAGCAGGAAATTACCAAAACTCTTGAATCTCATTGACCCTAGAGGCTTTCTGTGAAATGGTCATAACTCACTCAAACAGTATCAAAATTTGAACCTTGTAAGTGTAAGAAAGTGGGTTATAAGCCATGGGCCTAGAGAGAGAAAAGTGTGATACATTTCCTACAGGAATGGGGTCCCTCAAAAATCTGACGTGAAGGTTTCCTCTCATCTATAGCTAAAATCCATATAGATAATGGACATCACCATTTTATAAAAAGGTATCCAAATAAGTGGAAAGAAACAATTCTCTCATGCTCTTTAGATGAGCTGGTAGAGAGTGTAATGTGTAAGTGATACAGGGTTCAATCCCTGGCAGTGTTACCTTTAAAAAAAAAAAAAAAAAAGTTGGAAGAAACAATCAGCAATCATTACAAGTGCCAGAACCCCAGCTCCACTGACTCCCCTTTAGCATCTACAATCATGAATTCCCAGATAACCAACAAAATTCAACTGAGGCACAAATGAATCAAATAAGCTGAACATAATGTGGAGGTTCTACATAAAATACGCATGAAGCATAAAGTGTTGTATTTTTAATTATTTTGTAGCAAACATTCATTTTCTTTTTGTATTTTGAATAATTTATGTTGCAATAAAAAAACATTTTCATTACCCACCTAGTCAACCTGCCGAGTCCAAAGTCAACCTTACGTACTGACTTTCAAGGTCTTGAACTTTGTCCTGATTCGCATATTAGGGTTCAATGATCCAAACTGGTGATACAATGTGCTCACTTTGGATGGTTGATGAACTGTTAAAGGAAAAAAAATCCTGCCTACATAATATTTGGCTTTTCTTGATTGAACCTTGACCATTTCCATGTTTTATTTCATAACCATCTACTTGTTGGCCACTTATTAAAGGGTGAGGATTTTTCCATCTCTGATACTTTTGTTGAATGGACCATCCATGATGGGGCCCATAATATCTATGGCATCGATCATCAAACCATGTTCGATGATCCAACTTGTACAAATTGAAAAGTTGGACAGTCACAAACAAACTCTTTGTCAAGAAAGGTTTAGATGAAGAAAGCGGTCAAATCTATTTCATGCTAAATTCAATTGCAATTACAGGTATTAGTGCATGAGAACTGAGAAAAGCCCTTTCTAGCCATGGATGAATTAAAGGAACACATGTCATAGCAGTTGGGTGATCTAGAACATTCACTGAGTTAATCCTGAAAATCATATCTAGAACATTCACCGGGTTAATCCTGAAAATCATACCAACCAGACAAACCACTCCATTGGTGGACTTCTTCACATACAGTCCCGACCTTGCAACTATTCTTTTCCACCATCCGCTTGTAGGTCACTCGTTACGTGGTTAACATTAGGGATGTCAATGGGCTAGCCCTCCCCAGATGAAGCAAAATCATATTATTGAATAGGACTGCTTCACTATACCCTGCAAACCTTTCCACTGACCCCAAAACACTAATTAGATGGTTGGCACAAGAGCTTTCAATGGGACAGGACAGGATTTTCCTGCAAAATCAAATTTTTGAATAGGAATAGTTCAACATCTGAGCCAAAACCAACCCAGAGGTCTGATCAGTGACCACTGATCAGATAATTAACCTGAAGGCCATGAGGAGGCCAGGACAAGCCAAATGAAACAAAATCCAATTTTCAAATAGGACTGATTCGATTTCCAAGCCAAAACCAAAACAAAGGCTTGAGCCACAGGCACCCCTAGTTAAAATGGTACGATCACTGCAAATTCTCCACAGTGGCACAAATGCAACTATATTCAAAAGAATGAACTGATTGGAGATCTGAATTCACTTATCAGATTCAGAAGTCTTTACAATACCAAGGTTAGATCTCATGTAACAGTAAAAGAACAAAGGAAGAATACCAGGCCTGTGAGTAGTGCTCAACAGCCCACGAGTCTACAACTAGAGATCACCACCCACCCTTTCCAATACATCTACGACAAGACAAATCAACAACTTTGTATTCAAAATAATATCATTCCGTCTACTCTACATATTGCTATGAAGCCATATTTACAGAGCTGTTTGCACAAATCCAAACTAACCTGAAATGTAATGCAAATGATAAAGATCCTAATACAACTGGCCTTTCTAAAATACTATAGAGAAAATAAGAAAAAAGTCTAAAACATGCAAAACAGAATCATGTATAAAAGGGAAACTATTCAAAAAAGAAATATTGCAACGTGTGATTAAGTGGAGCCCCATATGGACTTATTCTTGTGCACACATGTGGAATGTGTGCACGTGGGATGGAGTGTGATTACATCAATCGCCCCTCCCATGGCTTGAAAGAAATCAACTCCATCAAGTTTATAGTAATATACTCCTCATAGACCTCCTGGTTGTTGTGCTTCAAATCTTCAACTGAATCCATGTGTTGTTTGATCTCGATCAAACCCTTTGACTAGAAATTTCTGCCCACCTCCCCAACATGTTGAAGCTATCTGATCATCCGACACATGTTCAATGACTTCCTTGAACTGGCACGGTACTTCGAGATCTCCAAAATATATTTGTAAGGTATTCATTTTGGGTGGAAGCTTGATCAGGCATGCATTTCTAGAGTGGAGCTTGGTAAAAGTTCCTGTCAAAAACTTTTTGAACTTGTGATACACCATGACCTCAGCCCCTTCTTGAAATTGAGCAAAGTGTAGCTGAACATCCACATACCCCTTGTAATTTTCATTACTAAGGTTTTTGTTTTCCCTCACGAGTTCCTTATGTATTTCCTTGATATGTTGCACAAAAGCCTTAGTGTCCTAGCTCGGTTTAGTCGCAATAAGTGGAAATAAACGATAGGCTATGGAGGTCTAATGCCATTCGCAACCTTGGTCTGTCTATCTGCCAGAGCCTCAGAAGACCCATTCTGGTCAAGTCGGTGTATAAGGGCTTGCTGAAATAGTTGAAAACTAAATATTTAGGTACTTTGTATAGGTGTGGCCCACCTTGATATATGTGTTGTATTCCCAGTCCTTCCATCTGTTTTGCCAACTCATTTTAGGGCATTGACCAGAAAATGAACAAGATCCAAATTGCAAGTGGACCACACCACTGGAAACATTGGTGGTTGAAAAGCTCACAATTAAAAACTCCCTAGGGCCCACTGCAAGGTTTATTTTCCATCCAATCTATTGGTAAAGTCACACAAACATGGATGAAGGGAAAACACAAATATCAGCTTGAACCAAAACTTTTGCGGCCCACGAGAATTCTTTAATGGTCAATCACCACTGTTTCCTAAAGTGTGGTCCACCTCAGATTGGATATGCTTCATTTTTTGGGACCATGCCCTAAAATGATCTGGCAAAAAGATGAACGACATCAATATATAACACATAAATCAAGGTGGGCCCCATGGTCATAGCTTGACTGAACTTGATGGCACCTCAGCCTAGCTGAATCTGCTCCCTCTCTCTCGCTAGAAATGGACTGCATGGTGAACCCAACACCGTGTACATAAGTAACATAAGGACTCTGTGGAGCCCAACATGATGTATGTGTTTATTCACGTTGCCCATCCATTTTGCCAACTTAGTTTAGGACATGGGCCCAAAATTGAAGCATATCCAAAGCTCAAGTGGACCACACTAGAGGAAACAGTGGGGACTGAACTCCCACCATTAAAAATTTCTCGAGGTCCATAATAGGTTTGGCTCAAGCTGATATTCGTTTTTTTTTTCTCCTTCATCCAGGTCAGAGAATAAGTTGGATGGCAGAAACATCATGGTGCACCTTAGGAAGCATTTAATGGTGGACGTCATTATCCTCACTGTATCCTGTGGTGGGACTGGCCCTAAAGAAGTTTTTAATGGTGGGAGTTCAACCACTTTTGTTTGGAGAGACAGGCGCTTACTCAAAAGTATATGCCAAGTAGTTGAAAAATCTACAAAATCGACATGTTCCCACTATGCTTGCTCATATTATTACATTCGTGACCTCAGGTACAGCTTGTTTTGGATCCAAGTTTCTTACTCTTTGGGGTCATTAACTCTGGAACATCAACCATATGACATGTGAGTATGGTGCATTCTCATTCACTAATCACTGATACATTGTTAATGGGTTCATCTGTCACTTTGGCCAATTGTACCCAATCCAGAGTATGAGGAATGAGTATTGTTCATTCAAGTTCTTCCTTCTTATTGTCCTTTGTCCCTAAATTTCCTTCAAATCTTTTGTCTGCTAGCAAGCTTACCAAATCTCTTAACTGCTTTGTGACATTTTATATTTTACATTGTGTTTTCCAAGATCTAAAGACAAGGAAGAAGATTGGTGGAGGACATGAACAAGATTGTTGTATTATCTTGACTATGAAGTTGTTGGATGCCATACTCAATTTTTTATTCCCCGCCCACATGTCATCCCAAAATTGTGTCTTCTTCCCGTTTCCTAGTGAGAATCCCACACATTCAAATGCCTTCTCCTTTACAAAATTCATTGACCTCCATATTGATGAGGCTCTATATAATGAAGAGGCTTTTGTCCATCCAACCCCTCCTCGACACCATATTTTCTACCCAATACGTCTCTCCACAAGCTACCCTCCTCAACTCCAAATCTTCATACCCACTTACCCGATAATGACATATTCATTACCTCCAACTTTCGCAGACCCACTTCTCCTTGAGACTGTGGTTTACAAACTTCTTCTCATTTCAAGAGATGAAATTTATGATTTTCTTCCTATACTTGCCATAGAAAATCCCTTGTGATCTTTTCTAATATGGATTCTACATATTTTGGGCATCTAAAGATAGACATGAAATAAATCATAATATTAGACATAATTAATTTGATTAGAGTTAACCTTCCACGCAAAGAAAGATGTCTCGCTCTCCAAGATGATAATTTCCTTTCAAATCTTTCAGTCGCTTTATCCCTCTCTAAGATGATAATTTCCTTTCAAATCTTCTTCTCTCTTCATCTATAATTCTACAAAGAATATAAACATGTACTCTTTGTAAAAAGTTATTATGATTATTTGAATAAATTATTTCCCTTGGGTTTAGTTCAAAGCATGAGTTGCTCCCCTTTTGGCATGTACTGCTTGTGGTAGAAGACAAGCAGGCGAATGTTGTGATTTCTAGCATTTTGACTAGTTGGTTGTTGGAAATTAATCCACAACCCTTATTTTCATGTTCTGTTGCATCTGTGAATAAATTTGTGATTTGATCTTCAGAAAAAAGGTAGGTATCATAATCAAGATTCTCTCTCTTTTTTTTTGGTTGTGTCAGACCAGATGAACGGTTTTCAACCACAGACGATCATGCCACTATGTCAAATTATATGTGCCACACAAAATAAAACATGGCCCACTAGATGAACAGCTTGGATCACAGTGAATCAGAATACATGTAAATGCAAAATCTTCCAATCCAATCATCAGATTTAAAATAAATAAATAATTAATTAAAAATAAAATAAAAATCATTCATTAGTAAAATGAAAGCAGATACCTACACATATTCAAAATGTTACCTTCCATCAACGGTGGCATCGAACGTGAAAGCAACAAGGAACTTCCCAGGATTCTCCTCATCGGGCTCAACCCTCAAAGTCTCCTTCTTGAGATTGACATCGTTACGGATCGTCACAGCCTTCTGATGCTCGACGAATGGGGGAGGAGCCGGCTGGACCATGCCGCACGTGTACGGGAAGGTGCGGGGCCCACTACTACTACGGTGGTGATGATCAAAGGGAGCAGGCAGTGGGACATGGTGCGGTGGCGGACAGAAGTAGCCCGAGTACGGGTAGAATTGCGGCGGGTTAGGGTACTGAGGCGGGTAGGGCGTGGCTGCGGCAAAGACGTAGCGATTGCCATTGGTTTCAGTTGGCGATGGGACCGGAGGGGATGGCTGTGTGGAAGGGGAAGGAGGATAGCCGTCGGTAGGGTTTGAGGCCCGTCGACGGCTGTGATTGCCGCTGCTCCCTGAGTTTCCCATTCTGCCCTTCTAGAGGGACTGGGAGAGCTGAAACAGGATGAGAATATCTAATTTTAGGGAGGGAGTTTTCAGTCCTTTTTTTGGAGGGAGAGGTTGGGGCGGAGAAAACCGAATTGGAACGGCATGGTATAGAAATTTCTTTCTTTTCTGTTGAGAGAGAGAGAGAGAGAGAGCGAGGAATATTTTATAACTTTACTTTTTTCTCTGGTTTGGGATAATGCGATTGATTGCGTAGAGATCCACCCAGCATAGCAAGTTGAGGAAATGCAACATTTTCTATTTCCACTCGCGAAGGAGCTCTGCCTATTCGCGGGGTTACGTGGCAGTACGAAGGATTCTACGATGTAGGTGGGGTCACTTATGCCGGCTATCCGTTTTGAAATCGGATTGCGTACTGAGTTACTCAGTACGCTTTTATCGCAATGAGTAAACTCAGTTGGACCCACTGTTAATGTATGTGGTTTATCTACACCGTCCATCCATTTTTACTGATAATTTTAGGAGTTTATACCAAAATTGAAGTGAATCCAAAGCTCAAGTGGACCATAACACAGGAAACAGTGTGGAATAATGATTTCCACCATTAAAATCTTACTGGGGTCCACTTGAGGGATAATTGAAGGAGATAAAAATCTCAGGTGGACCACACCATAGGAAAGAGGTGTCACTGAATGAGAACGGTTACTTCGTGGGGTCCACCGTAATGTTTATTTGCCACCAATCTACTGATAAAGTGAAGCTAACTTAAATGAAGACAAAGCACAAATATCATTGATCCAAAAGATTTGTGGCCCACCAAAAGTTTTCAATGGTTATTAACCTGCGTTTCTTAGGGTGTGGTCTGCCTTAGAATTGGATCTGCTTCATTTATAAGCTCATGTCATAAGAATGATCTGAAAAAAAAAACATAAATGTGATTAGATATATACATCAAGGTGAGCCCCACACTTTGAGTCTCACCCAGGTGGATACAGGGTGGCAGCTAAGTCGCCATAGTTATAAGGGGACGCAGCTTCAGTGGATCCAGCCCTGACTGTAGGGCCACCACGATCTATGTGCCTTACATCCAATCATTTTAAGGTATGGTCCTAAAAATGAAGAGGATCCAAATTTCACTTGAACCATACTAAGGGAAAAGGGGTGATTGACTATTAAAAGCTTCAGTGGGTGACAAAAGTTTTGAATTAAGCTTATATATTTGCATGACACTTTTATCCACGTCTTTGTGGCCTTTTGAATAGGTTAAATGGCAAATAAACATTTTGATACCCAAAAGTTTTAAATGGTAGTTATTCAATCACTGTAGTTTTCTAGTGTACACCATTGAAGATTTAAATATGATTCCTTCTTTAGATCATGTCCTTAAAATGACTATCAAAACAGATGGACAGGGTGGTAAAGCACATACGCCTCAGTCGGCACCACACTCAGGGATCCAAGGAATTTGGATTCAATAGTGCTGCGCACGCATCGGTGCTGTATTGACATAGCAAAGTTATATGGCCCACCATGATGTATGTGTTATATTCACATTGACCATCTATTTTGTTGGGTCATTTTAGGGCATGAACCCATAAATAAAGCAAATCTAAAAATCAAGTGTACCACACCACAAAAAAATATAGAGACAATGATGCCCACTGTTAAAATCTTCCTAGGGCTCATCATGATGTTTTTATTCACCCTGTTTAGAAAGTCACACAGGCCTTACAAAGAAAAATATAAATAACAACTTGGTCCAAAACTTGTGTGGCCCGAGGAACTTTTAATATGATTTTTGGCTCTGCCCTAAAATGATTTGATAAAATCTGTGAACAGCGTTGATATAACACATACATTCTGGATATAACACATGCATTGTGCCAATCCACTAGCTCAATCCAAGTCTGTTTTGAGGGAAGTGGGTGGATTACCTTGCTGTGCATAGAGATATTCTTATGCCAGAAGTTGTACGGGGCTCATTGAGATGTCCGGGACAAATCCATTGTCCTCCTGTTTTACAAGACGCAGTAGGACAGGAGTTTAAAAATCAGGCAGATTCAAAACTCATGTGAGGTATGCACGGGGAATAGTGAGGATTGAACACCTAGTGGTGATAGAAGTCTTGTGTCATGGTGATCTTTTTGCTTATAATCTATCTAAGAGGTAATAACCATATGACCTGTTTGGTAGACATTTCAGGACATCTTCATTCCCACCTTTTTGTTCGGTGCAGTTCATCTGAATTTTTTTATACACCTAATTTTTAAACTCATGTCCTATTGTAGTCTTGTAAAACATATTTACGTGGTAGAGGCATAAGAATATCTCTCTGCTTGGGTTCACAGGTGTTTGCGTAATTTAATCAAACACGAGGCCACACGTGTTAATGAGTGTCTATATTCGGTTAATGTGTGTCATTAGGAAAGTATGAGTGTGTGAGAGTCATACTCAACTCATTGTTTGATTAAACATTGGTGCTCCTATGGTGAGATGGACTATAACACCCCGTCCATTTAACTGTACTCGATCGTAGTATATGCGTGACCACTAAATAACTGTATAAAGTTGATTAGATACTCCTAGGAACCTAATGAATTCACTTAATCACCTAAATTGTGGGCCTAATCATGCATTCTGTTGATAGAAGACTAAGATTTAAGTGACACGCTGTCGATTAATTAGAATAATCGACACAAGGAGAATCCACTTAAAACTAAGATGACTAATGGATTACATTTGGACTATCCCATCCATATATTCCAAATTAACCAATTACTCTAACTACTTAAGAGTTAAATGGATAAGAATAATCAGGGCCAAATCACCATTTCCGATGTACTCAAGAAGACCAAATGATACCCCTACGCTATCAAGGTCCTAATTGTCTTACATAAGAAGTCTCGCTACTCAAATCACCTTAGCAGTAGTTGAATTAACTAAATAGACTCTACACCGTTCGTTTATGCATCATCCACCACGAGGCTATAGAAAAGTATTCGCCTTATTAGGCTTGACATCTCTCGTGGATCAGACTGTTGAGACCATGTGCTAAATCAGTCAACTTGTAGCTACAAGTGGGCTTTTTGTCTCCATCAATGAAGAATACAATGAGTGAAATCATCTCTTTTTATTTGTTAAATTCTAATTATTTTCATTATTGTTATCAAAAATAAAAATTTGATACTTTTATGTGATATGATGGGTGATACATATGTTGTAACGCCCCGAAATCTGGCACCCGAGCATGAAGGGCTTGAATCTCGAATCCTAGGGTGTCAACACTAAAACTGTCAAGCACATTGGCACTGACACGGACAACACCCCAGTTTGCACCACTTGAGCGTGATGCTCTAATTGCATCAATCCAAGTGTTGTCCAGGAATGTCGCACGTTGGGATATATCTTCCCAAGAAACTCAAGTTAGATTAACATTCATTCACACAATTAATAATCAGAATAGTATTCAATTAAACAACGGATACCAGAAATGGCTAAGGTAACCATGTAAGGAAAATATCATGCTAATTACAACAATATATAATCCAAGATAGTTTCTGCTCAAATGGAGACTATATAAACCATAAACAAATAGACACATGAAAATCCAATTAATAAAGGAAATGGACTAGAAGCCTATTAGCTTAGCCTACAAAGCTCAACCATGCTAGTAAAAGAACTCCCCAGCGGCTAATTACTCGCTGCTAACTACCGGGACATCCTCAAGAAGATCAATGTCCCCACGTATACCTGCATCATCTGTATGATTGAAATATTGAAGCATGAGCGACCAACTTAGTGAGAAATCTTCCTAAAATTACATGCACGATATATTAATCGAGTAGAGTTTCAAGAAAAATCTATAAACAACCATATTTTATAATGCATCTTATTTAAATACATGGGCACATGTACATGTTCTTCGCTTTAGGATGCACATCCAACTGGACTAAGAATGAACATTTAAAACAATCAATCTATTTAAATGCAAAGGGAATTAGTTTTTCAAACAGTCGACTCATTTCTATAAATAAGAGACTGGGTCATTCAAACAATTGACCCAGCTCACAAAGGTTATTCAAACAGTATATTGGCCTTTCAAATAGTCAGCCAGACACCTGATACCGCCCGCGTACAATGGATGCATGATTAGTCCGACCTTTATTAATTTGATTACAAATAGTCAACTTATGTCAAGCCTCTACAACTAGTGGTCAATCATGTGTGTGTGTGTGTGTGTGTGTGTAAAGGGTTCTCAAAGCTAGCAAGGCAAGCCATCAAGGCACACTGACTTGCATGGGAGGTAAGTTTACAACCAATTCTATTTAATCCATAATGTAAGAAGGTCAATAGTTTAAGGCACAATCACATATATGTGGTTCAACCATACAAATCGCCATTCCCATACTATTGTCCCAGGGATTGTATCACAAATAAGGTAATTGAAATTACACAAGCCTATCCACAATCGTCCATAATCCCTATGTATTTCACAAGTGGATTCTAATTGTTGTGTCTCGCTAATCTAAACCATTTAACTTGCAACATATGTGATTCACACTATTGCATGTTAGAGGGCGCACGTGTGTAATTTAACCTACATAGAATACTAAGTACGTTATGTGTTTCATACAAGATTCTAAACATGTAAGGATTTTAAAAATTTATCTTAAATTAATACATATGAGATAGATTATAAAATGTATCACGAGATTTATAATCCAATAACCTTACATCAACACATGTAACATAATTACAAGAGATATCTCATGATTTATAGTCTAATTAACATATCTATCCTGTAATGTCTCGAAAAAATTCATACAAAGACCCGAATATCACCTCAAGTAGAAATTACTAAGGATCGAATTCAGTAGAAATTAGACGAAAAATAATTAAGTACTAAATTAAATAACAAGTAAAACTAGTTTGAACCACTATCTATACGAACTGCAAGACCTAAAACTATTAGAATCACTAACTCGAATTACCTAGAAACCTAGGAGCAATCTCAAAATCCAATTGTTGTCGGCAGTACATAAAAATTTCGTATCAGACCTGAATCTTGCGTCGAAAGTCCGATTATCACAAAACTATAAGGTTATGACCGTCTTATTGGCCTTGACAACCATCACGGGAATCGAGCCCAAATGGTATCCAGAAATGCACAACTTGAGCATGGACCGAAGTGTGTAAGAAACGCGAATCTCTTTAGAAAATGAACTCGAACTTAAGTAAATTGAACCATTCGCTTGCGGACGAAATTGAAGGTTTTAGACCGTCAGTTTCTAACCAAACTTTACCCGTGGATCTGAAAAATTTCCCTGCATATGTCAATATACTTGTGGCCCTGATCGAGTGACAATAACCGTTAAACTGATACAGGTCCTCCGCGGTCGATCCACAAATTTGAACGGACTGAAATCATAATCTGGCTTAGATCCATAGTCAGGGAACTTACTCTATGGTACAAGTGAGTAATGAGCCTCCAAATGAGTCTTATTTGCCTGAAACAGACACCCTTTGGTTATAATCTAAGTATACCATAACTCTGGGGTCATTTGCACCACTTTTGAGCTTATATAAGACCCTTAAACCACCCCTCTCTCATTCCATACGAATTTATTTAACCCTAGGAGAGAGAAGAGAGAAAAGATGAGGAAAGACTGAGGAGAAGAGAGTGAGATAGAGAGATCGTTGCTGGGATCTACACCCACTACTCCACATACCGAATCTCCACTACACCTTCGTTATACCGTCGATTCTAGCTTCGACTTAGGTAAGAAATCATAACCCTAATCTTGTCCTATAGATTCAAATAGAGGAATCGATGAAATAGCTAACCTATTTCGTAATTTAGGTAGTCGTTGTGCTATACAAAAGGGACGTAGTGTACCAACCAAGTTCGTAATGGGCATACCGACGAAAGGTGCGGACTAAAAATGTTTAGGCTATGGTTTTCAAGGCTTTCAATGTCAACAATGATTTACGTCTGACTTTATTGCTGCCATATGATCTTAGTTACGATGTATTTGATAAACTATACATGTGCGTGAACTATGTGAATATATAATGCATTCTATATATTTGTTGAAATGTTTGAATGAAAGCGAAATGCTGATTTATGCTTACCATGACTATTAACCCAGAATACATATTTGTTGCATGTATGACAACCCCCTTATGAAAGAATTTGCCATAATATATGCTATAATTGATTTAGTTTATCTATGTAGTATTATGTAGTTTAAGTGTTTGATAAAATGTCTGAATGAGTAACTGTTTGGTAAATCGCTTATAGCAAGGGTGTTGAGATGAGATTCTCAACTACCATATCTATATTGGTAGTTTCCTTTATATAATGTAAATTGTCGTTTAGTGATTCATGGATGAAATGCGTATGTATGTCAACATGTTCAATGTGTTTGATAAAATGCTCAAATAAGAATTATATTTGAATTTTTCGTTAAATACTGTTATGAGTAACATATGTGAGGCCTTATTGCATTTGAGTATGATTGGGACTACTACGTAGTCCAGGCAATCGGTAACGGTTCCCGTTTGAGTGACCGAACTAGTTTCGCCACATTGGATACGCTTGATGAATCTGAGTCGTATAGTGATTATCGACAGTGGTTAGGCCACGCGGAGTGCTTACGCGCTATATGTTGATCAATTTAATGTACGCTCGTACCAATCGCACTTGTTAAGTAACCCAATTGGCCTATTGTGTGTTTACCATGTATGGACGTTACTGTTTGATTCTAAGGTACCGCTTACCACTGTAAAGCCCATTTCAACTATGATAGCACGATCCGCCAAGACTTATAAGCCGAACATGGTGGTATAGGATCTCGTAGTCGAGCTGTCGGCCTATGTTGGGGTGACGAGTCTCTCTGTAGTAACCAGTGAACAATAAAAACTCGTGAGTTGAATATGGTGGTATGGGGCATTGTATTCGATTTGTCGGCCTACGCTGAGGTGACGAGCCTTTTCGTAATAACCACGAGTATAAACTAGGCCTACGCTGAGGTGACGAGCCTCTCCGTAGTGACCTTGAGTGTAAACTCGTGAACTTACCTATCCACTGTTTCCATCAGGGGTGATGCCCTACAACTTGCTTAACATATGTGATTAACTAGGATTGACGACCCTAGATGGATCCTTGCTTGGGTTAATGATATAAAGGGAGGTACTTTAGCTTCCCGAATTTGCTGTATGAATAAGCCTAATAAATTACTCAGCTAACATGACCATGCATCGTATTGCATGTGCTTTGGTGAGGAAGCGCACGTTTAAGGAATTTGTCATGCGCGATCGTGAGATGATGTCGCTGAGAGAGTGCAGGTGAGGGCATGCATCATTACAACATACCATTCATACATTAACAAGAGTACTTAGGACATGATTGTTGTATTGCTTTATCATTACTATGTGACTGAATTGATAACAGATTAACTTTTGTCTTATAGTACCATTGAATTGATCACTCGCTCTCACTCTGCGACGGTGTTTTAAAACACCAACCAGAATCTATTTTAGATGCAGATTATGGCGAGGCTTATATGGCAGCACCAGACTTCTTCGACGAGGAGGTGGAGTTCTCCTACATGCAACTCTCAGGCGGGTTTATGTAAACGTAGAATTGCGTTGCCAAGATTCGGGATTATGGATTAGTCGAACATTTAAACTTTGATATTTTGTAAATTTTGGAACAATTCATGTATTTATATTCAGCCTGGTAACATACTCATACTCTGGGAATCGAGAAATACTTACATATTTTATATACCTATCGTAGTCTTCCACTTGCTTAAATTTATTAACCATGGAGTATAATATGCTGTTTTAATGTAATCCCACCATGATTAAGGCACTAACATGGACAATATTTAAACATCATTATTTATGTTGCATAAGTGATACGTTGTAATTCAGGAGTTGAGCTATGCTCAACCCCCCATTTTCGGGGTATTACATATCCGAAAACTAAAAAATATTGTAGAAAAGCTTGAAAGATAGAACTTCACCTTAAAGCCCGCAACTCGAATGTGACTTAACATCTGAAGTTTGGGGAAAATGCTTTAAACCGAAATTAAAGTACAAGCCTATGATTAATAACTTTAGATTTGACCCTAATTAAACATCAATCAAATGATTAATGCTTACCTACCTCAAATAGATTGATTCCTAACATGATTTGGCAAATCGACGACTGGAATTAGGGCCCAACTAACTCCAAACAAAGTCACGCCCAAATACAATTATCGACAAGAGGAGGGAGCGCCACAAATAAACAATCAAGGCCCCAACCTTAACATGAGATAACTCTAACATTAGAATTCTGAGAAATGAAAGATTGCGAAGATTTTCTAACCCTAATAGCTTTAAGACATTAGAAAATTGGAAAAAAAAAAAACCTCAAACAATGTTAGAGACCTTTTACTTAACAAACAAAGAGAATTCTGGCTCCCAAACGAAGGTTCTCCGATCTAAAATGGCATCGAGCAACTCCCACTGTCCCAAATGCAGAGGATCTTTTTCCTCCCTACCCTCACACACTCTCTCTTGATCTCTCACTTTCTCCTCTCCACTCTTTTTCCTCCAAAAAATCTTAAAATTCAAATAGGGTTATTCAAATAGGAGAAATGGACAAAGAGCGATTATTTATACCCTAAAAATTTCTCTAAAATTCGTCAATTATGCGGCCTGTCAGTCGAACTGTTGATGCTATCAGTCGAACTGACATGGACCGATAGTTTGGTCAGTCAAACTGACAAAACACCAACTTTTCATTGAACACACTGTCGATCAGACCAACATGGTGTCAGTCGCTCACACTCATTTTTCCCGCTTCCTGAGCTCCTTCCATCAATCAAATTGACACGGACCAATGGAGCACTAGCTTCTTCATGTTTTCTGGCTACACAAAGTGCGAACCGTAAATCGGCCATAACTTTTAATTTGTGATAAATTATGGAACGCACGACCTATGAATTTTAATTAGAATAAGCCATATGGGGCCAACTGACCCCGTAAATGGGTCGCGTCATTCCATTTTACAAGAAAATGTCTCCATACCCTTTAAAATCTCAATTTTACAAAAAGCTAACTTTTTTTTGAAAAAAAGTTTCATATTGGACACATCTCTTTTGTCTTAAAGCTTTAGCATGTGATACCTTCTTAGGATTTGCTTCTCATCATACCAAGAATCATTAGGCAAAGTTAGAACATGACTTGCTATTTATGGTAAATCTTACTATTTTAGGTAAGTTTTAGTTTAGTCAAGTTAGGACTCTTAATTTGGAGTTTTCATAGTTTAAGGTTCACCCTACACTCTCAAAAGTTAGAAATTACGTAGAATTTGCATGTTAGAGATATAATTATGTCAAAGTAAATCATCCAAATTATAGTTTCAAGTTAGATGTACTACCAAAAATTAAAAAAAAAAGTTAGATGTACCACATTAAAAAAAAAAAAAAAAAAAAAAAAAAAAAAAAAAAAAAAAACCTTAGTTGATAATTTGAACATCAGATTAATGAGCATTCATCAGGCGGTTTAAAACAAAAGCTATCTAATTGCCCTATTTCAATAAAAATTAGAGGTTCAACCAATCTGATTTTTAAACTATAAGAGAAAGCGTGAGCTCAGTTAGTTTAGCTCAAGTTAAACAATTTCTAATTCCCTTCATGTCATTCATCACATGGGCTGTGCCATATAACTCCACTCCTAAAATAATACGGATCCTCTGTTTGCTTGATGGACCAATCACTATACAACAAAGGAGGAAAAAAACAGGAAAGTCGTGGTTTTGGCAAACAGAGGATCCGGACTCCTAAAAATGATGAACTAATCAGCAAGCTATTTGTCATTGGCATTGGCCCACTCCTCCTAAAAATGATAAACTAATCAGCAGGCTATTTGTCACTGGCATTGGCCCACTCCAGTCCCTCCCTGCCCAATTGCCACTACTAGATTGGACTATTTGTAGACAAAAGATAATAGCAATTGCTAGATTTCAACCATGTAGTGCTAAGCTGACTCGTTCTGGATAATGGCAATTGCTAGATTTTATAACAAAGGTACCCTTTATGACATAACGTGGGTTACTTTGGGATGAATGTGAAATACGCAAATAGCCTTCTCACCAACGCACTGACCAAAATGATATATCCAAACCGCTCATCTGGTGGGTCCCAATGTTCAAACCATCCATTCTATAGTTGGGGACATGGATGGCCCACATTAATCATACTATAAATGGTCAGATTATTGATCTAGACCATCCATCAAATGTCTTACCCTAGATTTCCCATCACTGTAAAAATCAATTGGATGATCTAACCGTCTATTCCATGGCCAGGGAAATGGACAGTGCATATTGATCATATTATAAGCGGTTTGATCATTGATCTAGATCACCCATTATGTGATCCGATCCCTTATTGCTCATTAGTATATATCAAAAATAAAAATAAAAATCATGTGTTCCTTGATGGTAACCATTCATTCAATAGTTACGGAAATAGATGGTGTATGTTGATCATGGTGCAACTCATCCGATTATTTAGACCATCTATCATGTGAATCCCACCCTTGATTTCCCATCCTCTCAAAAGTTCAGTTTGTTCGGCAGATTCTAACCCTCCGATTAATGCCCAGGGAAATGTATGGTACATATCGATCATACTAGGATTGGTCTGCTCTGACCCTTGATTTCTCATCCTTCTCAAAACATGACTTTATTTAGATGATAACAATTTTCTGATCAATGCTTAAGAAAATAGACGGTCCAGATTGACCATATTACAAATGATTAAATCAGATCATGGATCTAAATAATCCATCATGTGGATACCACCCTTAATTGCCTACTCTATCAAAAAATCACTTTGGCTAAACTATACTAACCATACTATAAATCTTCCAATCAATTAATCTACACCATCCATCATGTGAGACCAATAGTCTACCACACCTAAGGTCTGTAGGGCCAGCCACGTTCAAAGTGTGACATCCAATCCTTTCATAAGGTGAACAGGCCTATGTACACCGTACATCCAAAATTTCAGTCCAAAATAAACTCAGCTTGTCCGTACAACTAAGAACAATGTAAAAAAATCTAATTTAATGCAGTGTGGCCCACCTGAGTTTTTAATAGGGAGAGTTGGATGACCCACACAAACTATGGTTGGTGTCCCATCATCATTGTTCCCTGTATTGTGACCCATCTTAGCGGTGGATCCGGATGACCTTTGGCCCCAGAGCAGCTGATGGAGGGAGTGATAGGAACAAGGACAGTATGGTGGGCCCACAGAGCTTTAGTTGCGTAAGGGCTAATCCCTGCACAACGGGAAGCGGATTGCCTGGGGACGAGATCACTACCGATATCCCTGCTGACCCTGCTATGCGTGGCCCACCGTGATGTATGTGTTTTAACAGTCTGTCCACCGTTTTGCCAGCTCATTTCGGATGTGGATTGGGTATTACTACTGCCTGTACCGATCTCTGCACAAGCAGGGGCTCTGAGGGGCTTCCGTGATTTATGGGTTTTATACACACCGTCCATCCAGTTAGCTATGTCATTTTAGTGTATGAGCGTCAAAATGAGGTAGATCTAAGGTTCAAGTGGACCACACAGTGGGGGTTAAACCCCTACCGTTAAAAACTTCTTTTAATTTTTGATAAGCATATATTCTATTTTCACTTCATCCCGGTTTACGTGGCCTTATGAGCAGGTTGGAATTGCCCAAAAAAGGACCTTGCTGTGCAATCGATACGAAGATTATGGGAGTAAGATACCTTTCCTGTCTCTGATGCCATTACAGAATAATTGAAATGGTGGATGGTAGGATTCGGACGCAAGTCTAGTTTTATGAAAAGTTTGAAACTCATTGAAACTCTTTCCGCAAGGATCACATGCATGGAAATCCTAGTTTTCATTTTTTTTTTTTCACACGCACGCACCCCCACACACACGAGCTAGTGGAATTTCACCACCTATGGGTACTCGAGCCCTTGACCGGGTGTTGAAACTCCTGAGAACCTACCACCCCAGCAAGAGCAAGGACCGTAGAAATCCTAGTTAAGCTGGAATAGTTGTGTGCATGTAACAGCAATATCATTTCACCTCTTATCCGGATACTATGGATGTAGATGATGCCAATCACATTATCAAACCTTTAGGATAATTCAGACCGTTGAGTAATAAGGCCCACCTTATAAAAATCTTATAAAATAAACATTATGGTGGGCCCAAAAGGTTTCAGTAGTAGGCATTATTATCACCGCTGCTTCCTTTAGCTTGACCTACTTGAGCCTTAGATATGCCTCCTCTTTAGGCTCAAGCCATAAAATGATCTATCAAAATGGATGGACGGCATGGATAAATCCCATACATCATGGTGGGCCCCACAGAGCCCCTGCTGGAGATTTATGTTACCGCGATCTTCAATTTAAGAACCATTGGGGTAGGGGCCATGATTTGAACGGTTTATTTCAAGTCATATATATGCCACAGTTATCAAAGTTTTCATTGATGCAGATTCACCCATGGATGTCTCTTCCTGAAAAGGCTGCAACAGGTGCCTTTGATGTCTCGTGCCCGCACCAAGCCCAATCATGTAGGGCTCATCGTGACGTCCCTGGGAAATCCATCTCGTTCACCAGTTTCACCAGCTATGATCCCATTTTGTTACATATATCTAAAACTCAAGTGAGCCAACACAACAGTTGGGATGGAAAGATCTGGCGTTGAAACCTTCTTGGGGCTTACCGTGATGTTTATAGACTATATAAACCGTTCATAAGGTTAATTATTCCCATGGTATGATCAGTTAACAAACATATCAGTCCGATCGAGAACTTTCGTGGCCTCACAAAGGTTTTAATTGTACGCATTCAATCCCTACTGTTTTTTGTAGTGTGCCTCACATGAGTTTTGGATCTGTATCATCTTTTTATTTTTAGAAAAACTGATGGAGTGGATTTCTCATGGATATAATGGTGGGGCACTAGCAATTCACTTTGGCTAGAAGCCTACAGGTGGCCTCCAAAAATGATAAAATTGCCTTAATGGCTTGTTTGGATTCATGGAAAGGAAATATTAGGAAACACCATTTCCCATCAAACACAAATTTTTTAATTACTTATGAAGACTTTTTTGTGAGAATATATTGGAAACATGATCATTTCTCACATCCTCTTTTTGTCGGAAAATTAGTGAATTTATTTTCCCTCCTCTCCTCTTAAGGAAAGCATTTTTCCACTGTTGAAGGAAAATGAATTTCTCATGAGTTAAACATATATTTGCCACTCCCCTGTCCCTAATCGCCTCACATGTGTTACATATGTAAGCATTTCACCCTCCATCTCCCATTCTGTCTAATATGTGCCAATGTGCTACATCTCCCACCATTCATCTTCACTTGAACCCCATAAGTACAAAGTGCCTTGCATGTGTCATATGTGCCAACTTTCTATTGTCCATCTTCGTTCTGTTAACCTTGTAATAAGCATGTTGAAATGTATACTTTTCCCGAAAAATGATGAAATTTCAAGTCTTGGACAGGCTACAAGTACAAGATCACATCCAAGTGACTAACCAATGATTTTTAACTGTTGATCATTTATATGGAGAATGTTTGGATGGCATAGATTATCCTATTAAAGTAATTATAGTTATGCAGTTGATAATCTAATTGTTTTAGGTATCATTATTGGGCCATGTGGGCAATAGATTAGTAGCCTAATGACACACATATTATAAATGCAACTCTATGAAGGATTTTAATTGTAATCCAAGCTTCCACCCTAGATTTCAAACCCCTTCTTTGAGGGAATTGGAAATCCCATAGATTTGAAACCCCGGTTACTTTATGGTGCCAAACATACTAGGGTATTTGAAATCCCCTCAAATCCATGGTGCCAAATGACCCCTTAAGATTAAGCAGCACAAGTGTCACAGCTAGGGCCTAGCGGTGTCAATGGGCTGGGCTAAGGCTAGGCCAAGCTCTGTCCAAACCCAGCCCACATTTTTCAACATAGGCCTG
The DNA here is from genome assembly GCA_037074715.1 of Magnolia kwangsiensis. Classification (NCBI taxonomy): domain Eukaryota; kingdom Viridiplantae; phylum Streptophyta; class Magnoliopsida; order Magnoliales; family Magnoliaceae; genus Magnolia; species Magnolia kwangsiensis. Next base: position 42,328,219 of record CM073574.1, read on the forward strand.
AGTCCGGCCTGGGCTCATGACGGGCCAAAATAGTCTAGCCCAAGCCCAACTAGAGATATTTATACTGGCTCAAGCCTGAGCTTGAAACTGGCCATTGAGAGAGAGAGAGAGAGAGAGAGAGAGAGAGAGAACAAACTCCGAAAAGACCTGCATGCATTCAGTCATTCACGCAAAAACATATAGTCATGTATGTGAGCTTCCATGCCATCTTCCACACTCATCAATAAAAAAATCAATCCTTAGGAAAAAAACATAAAAGAAAGAAACAAAGGAAAGAAAATGCAGAATGCAAAGAGAAAAGGCTGCTAACAAAGCTCATTGCAAGAGGGGGAGAGAAGCAGCTAAAAACAAGTGGGAATAACAAAGGGAAAGTGATACTGCAGTTGGTGGAATGTTTTGGATCTCACGGATCCCATGATATTTATAGAATGTCGAGTACACCAACTTTCTAGATAAGCAATATTTGAATTTAATTATAATTTTGAATGCGTCGAAGGTAATGCTCCAATCATTCTGAGGTAGTTGTGGTTGAGATGAAGAAGGGTTGTTAACAAATAGAGAGCTAGTATAAGTTTTGAACTTCTTAAAAAGCATAACTGGCATGAGAAATGCGCTTGAGTAAGAAGCCCAAATATAGCCATCTGGCCCGATTCTCCAGCTCAAGTCCAGGCCAATGCGGACCCTACAAGGGCCTGTTTGGATGGGTAGACAATAGGATTTGACCATAGAAACATAATTGATTTCCTCAATTATATCATTTTCAACTGTTTGCCAAACCAAAAGCAGTTGTGTAAGTCGGTTCTCCCTTCCTAGATTTCCAATTTTCTCACGAAACATAAGGTATAGATATTTCACACTTCCAGAAGGAGAATAATTCTCACTATTTTTACTATTCACCTCTTCACATTTCCAGGAAAATAATAAATGTTAAAAAATTAGGATAGAGTGAATTGATTTTTGCCTGATTTTCTTTTGACAGATTTCTTCGGATGTGATAGTTTCCTTTTCACCAATCCAAGCTATGGTTAAAAGACCCGGTGATTTGACCTAGCCGTTCAACTCCTAGTCTAATAGTGAGTTACATCAAACTTGTCTGAGAACCAAAACTCAAAAAGGCCCATAATAGTTTTTGTACATGCTTCACCCACAATGAGAATCAATAGACCAACAGTCTAGATTAAGAGATCACAGGTCCAACATTGTGAAAGAGAAATTTCGTCAACATTGCAAAGAGATGCAGCTGCCTATGGGACAATTCCGCAGCTCCTTGCTATCTCCGAAGGTGGGTTTGGGGATTTATTGTGCAGCAAAAGGGAATTACATAGTCAAACCCCTTGATCTCAATGTTGTGGGCCCCGCCCTAATGCATGTGTTTTATCCATGGTGTCCATCCATTTTTTCCAGCTTATTTTAGGGCAGCCCAAAAATAATGCATTTCCAAATCAAAGTGGTCCACATCACAAGAAATAATGGTGATCAAACACCCGCTGTTAAAAACTTCCTAACAGCCACAAAAGTTTTGGTATCAAGTTGATATAATTGTGTTTTCCCTTCTTCGAGATCTGCGTGATCTAATCAATATGTTGGATGACAAATAAACATTTCGATGGACCCTAGGTAGTCTTTAATGGAGGCCATTCAATCACCACTATTTGGTAGTGACCCCTTGAATACCAATTTAGATTTGCTTTATTTTTCAGCTCATGCCCAAAAATAATCTAAAAAATGGATGGATGGCATGGTAAAACACATACATCACAGTGAGGCCCACAACACCAACCAATACCAAGACCTTAGTGCTAGAGGGGTCACTACTGAATCCAAGTGCAAGAATTATAGGTGCTCGCCACTAATAAAAACTTTAATAATCAAACTATGGATGATAAGCAGATAACTTAGAAATTGAAGTTAACTAATTAGATGAATCTTTTTTTATTTTTTTGTTAGCTTGTTAGTACACCCCATTGTCAGTTCACACATCACTCTTAGCCACCCCCACTAGGGAATGGATACCAAGACCTTAGTGTTGAAACGAGGTATCTTTCACTCAGTCTACCACTTGAGCTATGGATCAAGGTGTATGTTAATTTTAGATGAATCACATACAAGAAATTATAGTCATTTGATTATTTTAAATATTGGAGTGCTTAGCATTTATAGGCCAATCAACTCATTCTATCCTGAGTTTACTCAACCTAGATAAGTTGTCTATATCTTTTAACAAATTCAAAATTCGAGTAAGCCTCGACACAAGAAATAGTGAGATTAAATATAAACTATTAATACTAGAGCTGTACATAAAGCGAGTTAGCTTGATTAGGTCACTCAACTCGACTTGAAAAAGTTCGATTCAACTTGGTTCTAAATTGAGTTCAAGTCGAGTCAAGCCACTTTTTTGAGCTCAAAAAAATTTTAAACTGAGTTCGAGCTTGTTCGAGCTTGACTCGAGTTCGATTGAACCCAACTCGAATTGAACTCAAATCGAACCAATTTGGTAACTTAGTTACTTTGATATTGATATTGCTCACTAAGTGTTTGATGAAATGACTCAACGAAGTGTTGGCTAGTAGCAATGAAGGTGTGTATATGAAATAAATACTATTTTTTCTTGATTTTGATGTTGTCTATAAGGTGTTTGATGAAATACCAGTAAACAACTGCTGTTATTTTACAAACAATAAGAAATTGAAAGTACACTTTATGTATTTGTAAAAATGCAACACAGGCTTGAACTCGCTTGAAATGGCCCGAGTTGCTGAGCGAACCGAGTCAAGCTAGCCAATCAAGCTTGAGAATTGAGCTAAGCCGAGTTCGAGTTGGGGTCAGCTAGTGGCTAAGCCAAGTCGAGCTGTGCCAAGCTCAACTCAATTCAACTCATGCACACCTCTAATTAATACCTTCTTAATTTCACATGAGCTTTGAATTAAGATGAAACTTATGTTTTTCCTTCTTCATTCTAGTAAGGGTTGAACTTGCGAAGGAGTTAGATCTCATATAAACACTACAGTAGGCTTCAAGAAGGTTTCAATAGTAAACTTGCCTTTATTTATGGGCTCTTGTCTAAAATGAGTCTGTGAAAGTAAGAGTCTTACACGTACATTGAGGTACGTCTAAAAGAGTTTTTGATTACCCATGCTTCTCCTAAAGATTCCAGCCTCGATCTGAATAGTTTTATATATATATATATATATATATATATATATATATATATATATATATATATATATATATATATTGATAATTTGTATGCACATAGAAATTATATTGTATACTTGGAATACAAGTAGATTAATCTAAACCGTCCAAATTATGTCCTCAGCTGAAATATATCTTAAGCCAAAAATTACACTCGTGTGATTATTTGGCTATTGGATTGGAGAATATTTAGCAGATGCTTAAAAATGAAAATATCTAAATTTAAATCATATCATACTGTAGTCAACCCATGGATTGGAGAGGACAGTCCAAGTTGCTTGGTCCTTAAATATTTCAATATCCTGACAGTGCGACGGTCCACATGCATGGATTAAAGAGAACGTGTATATAGTACTCAATTAAATAGTACTGACAGTGGGTGTACTAACAAGCTAACAAAAAAAGAAAAAGAAAATATATAGTACTCAATTAAATCAAATTAAACCGTCCAAATATTTGGGCCGTCCCGACATCTAATGGGCGGTTAAAATGAAAAGTAGTCCATACTTCAAAACTTTTGGAAAAGTCAGAGCCTTCAATTCAATTTGTTTTGCAGATATAAAAATAATCTGTCTAAACTGGGCCCGGCCTACCATTGATTCTCACCGTTTAATTCGAGGGAGATGATACGGTAGAGCAGAAATAGCCATCTCTCTATGGGACGCGTGGCAGGGATGCATAAACCAAGTCCGCCCATCTGCAAGGTTATCATGGATACCTCAAGTTTTAAAATAAATGTATGATACAATCCCATCCATTGGATTTTCTACATTTTATCCCAATCTTAACAGTTTTTGTTTTATACCGTTACTTTAATGGCCACAGATCAGATGGATAGGATCGTATCGTAGAAGGGACTTTTGAGACATTAAGCATCCATGCTAGGGCCATAAAGATGGACCGATCTGATTTGAATATCACCATGCTATGTGTCCTGCGGAGAGATGGCTCTACCATATTATGGTATTTCCAGCTCCACCGTATCATCCCCATTCATATATATGGCACGTGTACAAGTTAGGATGGGCGCGGATTAGGTACTAGGGCTGAAAGTTGGGTGGGTTCAACCCGACCGACCCGTGACCGACCTGCCATTGGGTTGGGCTTGAGCAGGATATATCGGGCCCGATCTTAAGCTTGGGCTATACAAACCCCAACCCAACAAAACTTGAGTCGGGCTCGGGTTGAGGTCTCGGGTTGATATATAAGTTACTTATACATTATAATTGACTGTTGATCATTTGTGTCGAAGGCACACTAGTGATGTCAAGACTCATTTGTCCACGTCATTTCCAAGGACTCAAGTTAACAAGATATGCCAGATTTCTCTCTCAAATAGACTTTGTGCTATGCTACATGACTTTTAAAGTAGTTGTCTTATATTTTAGCTTATTTTTTTAAAGAAAAAAATAAAATTCTTTATAATGAATAATCACATATATAATTAATAAAATTATAGATACAAAAAATAAGTCTTATATTAAAATATGATAAACTAATATAATAATGAAAATATTAACACGTATATACCCGACCAACCCTACCGAGCCCACTTGGGTTGGGCTTGGGTTGAGAATTCCCAACCTGAGATTGGATTAGGTTGAGTTAGGATTGAGGTATAGGAACCCTGGGTTGGGTTAGGGTTAAGCACCAACCTGACCCAACCCGCCCGACGTTCAGCCCTATTAGGTGCTACCCATGCCTGTTTAGAGCTTGGGATAGGCTGGGCTCCGAGGGGCCTCCGTGAGGCATTGATTTCATCCAAACCGTCCATTCGTTTTTCCATATCATTTTAAATTATGAGCCTAAAAATAAGGAAGATCCAAGCCTCCAATGTACCATACAGTAGGGATTAATTTCTTACCGTTAAAACCTTGAAGTTTTGGATCAAGGTGATATTTGTTTTTTCACCCAGGTGTATATGACCATATCGACAAGCTGTATGGCAAATAAACAACACGGTGGACCCTAAAAGGTTTCAATGGTGGGTGTCCTTAGCACCACTGCATCCTGTGGTGTGGTCCAATTGAGCCTTGGATCAGCCAAGGCTCACCCTTATTTTTGGATTACTAGTCTAAAATGATATGAGAAAATGGATGGACGGTGTGGATAAAATCCATACATAACGGTGGCCCCTCAGATACTCCGCCTGTCCTAAAACAGGCCGGCGTTAGGACCGGATGCAATGACTCACTTCCTTCCACCAAAAAAGACAGACCCGGCAGCCGCTCAAGTCAAACGAGGCTTATCTTGAAGGCGGCAGATTAGATGAGAATCCACTGAGGTAAGTGCGACCCCTGACTGTGGGGCTTACAGTGATGCATGTGCATTAAATCCACACCGTCCAACCGTTTTGAAATCTCATTTTAAAGCGTGATTCCAAAAATGAAACAAATCCAAATCTTATGTGGACCATACCACAGGAAAATAATAGTGATTGAATCCCCACCATTAAAAACTTCATGAAGCCATTGGAATGTTTATTTGTCATCCAACCTGTTAATTAGGTCACAAAGATCTAGATGAAGAGACCACACAAACATCAGCTTGATCCAAATTTTTTGTAGCCCACGATAAGTTTTTAATGGTCGATTACCCGAGATTTAGATCTGCTTCGTACCATTGTTTCTCGTATTGTGGTCCACTTGAGATTTGGATCTGCTTCATTTCTTGGATCATGTCCTAAAATGAGCTTTCAATACTGATAGACAGCGTGGATGTAATCACATACATCACAGTGGGACCCACAGGGTTCCACCCACCTCAGTGGATCCTGGGTCTCACCTAATCCGCTCCCCGGGGAGGGAACACGTGTCAGATATCTGGGCCATTCATTAGGCAATGCACACTATGAACATGCCACGTATCAAAAATCAGTGTAGTCCACTTATTCAGTGGGCCACACATATAAGTTGAATTTGGACTTGTACGTAGGATTTTTTAGGCGTGTACAAACCAATTTGATGGATGGCCACGAATCTCTAACACGTGTGCTAAAACCCAACATAAAAGCGAAAGATCCAGTTCATCTCCCAATCCTACTACAAATAGGTCTTTCACGAGAAAACATCACAGCCGTCGGATGATCCTGGCTGCTGATAGGAGGATTATTCCTTTTGAGATTTTTTCCCAGGCTGTACATTTTCCTATTTGCCCAACTGTAATACTTGAAAGTCATCTAATCAGTGGATAGGATCACACACCGGTTTGATTTTCAGAATATTTTCCCTCCACATTGATGGCCACCAGATGAACGGTATTAATTCCTCACATGTTTGCCACATGCAGGGAAATCGAGTGCTCGGAGCCCGCTGCATGAAAATTTTAGGCTCGTGCACGACCGTTGATCTAGTTCCGTGTGGATGGACTACATGCATCAACTTCTAGAGTGGTAGCACTTGTGAAAGATCGCCTTTGTTCATTAGTAGTACTTGAGTCGACTTTTTAACATGTCTCGCCCAAAAGTCAGGTTGGCCCACCTAACGGTGGGTCCATGTAAGCATGTCATGGCCCACAAGTTAGGCTGGTCCACTCTTTAGGTGGGCCACATATGTCAGAGAAAAGCAGAGAGAAAGACGGACAGTTGTCCTTCCTCAACGTACCTAGTAGACAGTCTGATCAATAGAAAGAGAGACTAGAATTTTGCGAAGGGCGTCTGCACACTGCACGATTGTCCCACGGATGGGATGGATTTGGATTCGGTAGTAACTCCTCTAGCACCGACCGAGGTTCTTAATGGTCGGCTCTGGAAAAGATCTATGGGCCCCACCATGATGTATGTGTTGTTTCCGTGCCGTCCACCCGTTTTTCAAGTTCATTTTAGTGCATAGACCAGAAAATGAGGCGGATCCACATTTCAAGTGGACCACACCACAAGAAACAGTGGTGATTGAACACCCACCGTTAAAAGCTTCTTGGGCCACAAAAGTTATGATCAAGCTGATATTTGTATTTTCCCTTCATTCAGTCCGTATAATTTAATCAACATTAGGCCTTGGGAAGATTTTAGTGGTGGGCATTAAATCACCACTGTTTGTTGTGGTGGGGTCCACCTGAGATTTGGATCTGCCTCAGTTTTAGGCTTGTGCCCAAAATAATACGTAAAAAATAAAATAAAATAAAATAAAATAAAAATGGACAGCCTGATATATTAAAAAAAACATACACCATGGTCTACATAGCTTTCTAGCACCGACGTGGGTCATTACCAAAACTGACTCAGGAACAGACACCATCGCCTACCCAAACACATCACTTCACATGGCACACGTGCTGAATTGTCACGTAAAAGGCATCTCAACCACGTATAAGGAATGCAACCCTTAGAAGTCATTTGACACCGTGGATTTGGGTGAATTTGAGAGGATTATAAATCCTCTAATATGTTTAACACCATAAAATAACTAGGGTTTCAAATCCGGCCTCAAGGAATGATTTGAAATCAAAGATAGAAATTTAGATTACATTAAAAAAATAAAAATAAAAAAATCCTTTGAAGAGTTACATGTGTAACATGTGTGTCTTAATCTGTTAGGCATATAGTCCATTGATAATATCCCAAAACATTGTTCATATAAATCAATGGTTAAAAATCATTGTTTGGTTACTCGGATGTGATCCTGTGCTTGTGGGCCATTCAAAACTTAAAATTCTATCATTTTCAGGCTAAGTATATATTTCAACCGACTTATTACAACCATCATATCAAACATTACATGCTACACTAATTAAAAATATTAAAATTGAATTAGTAATTAACTCAAAACCTTGTAAATATGCTATACATATCTATCTTGTAATTACAGGGGATGCAACATAAAAGAAGGATTTCAAATACAGGGAGTTCATATGTAAGGAATTTCAAAACCAAGATTCAGAATCCATGCTCCCAAACATGGTCTTATAATTACCGAGCGGGCTAAAAATTAGGCCGGTCAGCTGAAAACATGCGCAGCAGTAACAGATGTCTGCGTTGGGACGCGGATTGCTTGGTAAGCTTACAGCGTATTGAGTAAACTATGTGAGGCCCACACGTGATTTATGTGTCTCATCCACACCGTTTATCCATTTTTTTCATATCATTTTACAAGAGGAGCTTAAAATGGAAGCATATCTAAAACTCAAGTAAAAGACATCACAAAAACAGTAGGAATAACATGTCTACCGTTGAAACATTCATGGCCCATGGTGATGTTTATTTGTCATCCAACCAGTTCATAAGGTTACACGTACATGGATGGAGGGAAGTACAATATCAGCTTGATCCAAAACTTCCCTAGCCCGGTAAGTTTTCAACGGTAGGCATTCAATTCTCGCTGTTTCATGTGGTGTGGTCCATGTGTTGCCCGTATAATAAGCTAACTGGCGTGATTTTGGCCAGGTCATGTGGGCCCATCTTATGTGCGATCCGGATATCCTACACCAGTGCGTTTGGGCTTACCAGGACTCGAGACAAGGGAATGACGATCCTGCCCCTACAAGGCAAGCGTGTGGGATCTGGGGCGTGCATAAGGTGGCCCCAACATGAACCATAAAAGATTTGGGTCATGCACTCATCAGGTGGGACACTCATGTAATTAAAGAATGGAAGTTAAAGAAAACATTTGAACGGTCCACATTCAAAGTACACGTGTGGCCTGTCCAATAAATAAACCAGCCCGATATGTTTTTTTTTTCCCTGTAGAGTCATCTTCAAGGTGGAAGCCACCTTATGCGACGCTTCCGATGTCCGGTGCACTTGCAGGTCGACATGTGTGCTGCGTGTAAAGGTGCATGAGGGCTAACAAACCCATAGCGGTGATACCGGCGAATCATGTCATCTTCAATTGGGGGATCCCGGATAGCTGTGTGCTCCTAAAAAATCTGTAGGACCCACCATGATGTATGTGTTTTATCCACCCCGTTCATCAATTTTTTCGGCTCATTTAAGGGCATAAAAGAAAAAATGAGGTAGATCTGAATCTCAGGTGGACCATACAATAGGAAACAGTGGTAATTGAACGACCACCATTAAAAAACTTCATGGGGCTACTTTTGGATCAAGCTGATACTTGTGTTTTCCTTTTATCGAGTGTCTGTGACCGAATCTAAAGGTTAGATGGCAAGGAAACATTACACTGGGCCTTAGGAAGTTTTTAATGGTGGGTATTTCATTACCACTGTTTACTGTGGTGTGGTGGACCTGAGATTTGTATCTGCCTCATTTTTAGACTCACGCCCTAATATGAGCTGGAGAAATGGATGGACGGCGTGGATAAAACGCATGGATCATGGTGGGGTTGTACCCACGTGGGTGCTGTGTTCTACACCGGGCAATCCGAGTCCGATAGTATGCTCGGCTTTTTTTCAGTTTGTACAAGAGGGGCCATGTTCATTAATCTTTGGGGGCAAGTCCATCCAAGGTGGTCCCTTAGATCAATGGCCTAGATGAGTGAACCATGGCCCCACTTGTACACACACACAGAGAGAGAGAGAGAGAGAACAATGGGTGTGTGGACCATGGTTAATCTATCGTCGGGGCAGATCTATTAAAGGTGAGCCCGTTAAACCAATGGTCTAGATGAATGAACCATGTGTCCCACTTGTACAGAGAGAGAGTGCAATGCACACTCAATATGAAAAATGAGAGAGAGAGAGAGAGAGAGAGAGTGCAATGCACACTCAATATGAAAAATGAGAGAGAGAGAGAGAGAGAGAGAGAGAGAGAGAGAGAGAGAGAGTGCAATGCAGATGAAACATGAAAAATACAAACAGAGAGAGAGAGAGAGAGAGAGAGAGAGAGAGAGAGAGAGAGAGAGAGAGAGAGAGTGCAATGCAGATGAAACATGAAAAATACAAACATGCATGGCTCCTCGCACGCCATCCACACGAAGTCGATCTAGCCATGGATGGACTGGGCAGATGGCATACAGGGAGCCAGGCATATATATTTATAACCATGTCGGCAAGCATCGCATTGCACCCACTTTCAAACTAACCATCCACCACTGACATCCTTGTCCAATGTCCACCATCTCCACGTAGATGAAGAAGGATGGCTCACCTAAAACTTACCAAAACCTCATTTGGAGCTTAAGAAAGAAGAAGAAGAAAGAAGGAAAGAAAGAAAGAAAGAAAGAAAAATGGCAATGGAGATTTAGTCGGCGCCACAAGCTGTATTCCAACCAAAAGTACAAAACTAATTCGAATGAAAAAGGGGTGGAATGGGCCCAACTCCAAAACCAACCACCTTTTCTACGTTTGCAAAAGAACAAAGAGAGGTGTGAAAATCGCCACCTTTCTAACCTCTCTTTCTCTCTCTCTATCTGAAAGAAAGTGGTTGGGGTTGGAGAGGCTTGCTTTTGCAAGATGGGTAGTGGAAATGAACTAAATATAGAGGGAGAGAAGGGGGTCAGAAAGGCCGCGATTTCCTAAGCCTTGTGAGGTTTGAATTCTCTTTTTTTGGGTCTAAAAAGCAAAAGCTCTGAAACGGATTTGTCTGGTGCGTTTGGAAGACGTGGATTCCACATCCCTGCCATGTACAATACACCTGAATGGAAAAAGATCATTATCTTCTCTCTCTCTCTCTCTCTCTCTCTCTCTCTCTCACTCTCTTTGTTCTTAGTCTTGTATTATTTCATGGTTCGTGGTGCAAGTGGGGCCATTATTAGATGATCCAAACCTTTGATCCGATGGGTTCAACCATGGATGCTGGACTTTTAAAAAATCTTCCACATTTCAAGATATCTCTCTCTCTCTCTCTCACTTTGTTCTTAGCCTTGTATTATTACACGGTTCATTGTGCAAGTGGGGTCCATTCTTAGATGATCCAAAACTTTGAGATCTGATGGATTCAACCATGGATGATGGACTAATGGAAAATCTTCCAGATTGCAACATCCATCCTTTTAAGGCCACTGATAAATTATTTTTATTTTTATTTTTATTTTTTTAAAAAAAGGGTCAGAACCTCCCAAGTTTGGACGGTTCTGGGGCCCCAATCATCCATGATGGAACCAACCAGTTCAATGGTTTAGATCAGCTAGCGGTGGTCCCCACTTGCAGTCTGAAGCATCAGAATACTATTCACGTGGACCTCTCTCTCTCTCTCTATTGTGCACGTGGAGAGAGATTGGCATGTGCTGGTTGAAAATGGGCCCAAGCCCATCCGCCTCAAAAAAGGCCCACTTCCAGCCCAAGACAGCCTTAAATGAGAATGTATCCAATCGGGACCCTCCACCAATGATCTGAACCGTTCATCATATATATCTTAGCATAGATGACATGTGGTTCGACAATCGCACTGATTTACCATTGCCTCGAAATAAACAGCTAGAACTACAAATTTCAACACATCCAGGTGCGAAAGTCTAATGACTAAAACCTGTGTATTTTGAGCCGTCTGTGATAGACCTCACCGTCTGAACGGTTGCGATCACCAGGGTTAGTTCTCGTGCATGTAGGTGGGCCCCACAGACTATGATGTCTGGTGATCCTGCACACTGCTAAATTGGTCATCTCTGTTTGAAGCTGTCATCGGGAACAGTTATTTACACCCCCTTTTTTTATTGATACACCAATCGTCTATTTTTGTAATAAAATAGTGCAACTTTGTACTATTGGATTACTAAACGTATTAAAAAAAGGGTGTATTTGTCGAATAGGTTGGACGTAATAGTGGCTGCGTTTCCCATATCTTGGACCGGAGGATATGTTCATGCAACACTGCACTTTGAGAGAGAGTTTTCAGCGAGGGAGTTATTCTACGGTTCTGATGCATCAGAACATGAGTATCATCCTAATGCTGCATTCGTGGTCATTATTTCTCCTATCCCGACCGTTGATATGAAGGAAGCAAGAGTGGATGACATGTTCTTATAAAAAGTTCTCCTGGATCATACGATTCTAACATTTGAATTGGATGCTAAAAAATAAACGGTTACGGAGTAAAGAAAGCAACGATTCAAATAACAGTAATAGATGGGATGATTAAAATCATTCATCGTATCAAATCAACGGTTCGGATCATCTGAAATGAGACCCACGTGTACAAAATAGATGCATCAGGAATGAAGGGTGTGCACTATTAAAAGTAATATAAAATTCGTACATAACCCATTTGGAATGTCTTGAAAGAGTCACTTTGGGGGAGTGAATAAACAGTTGAATTGTAGGGTCCTGATGCACCTGAAAGCCGCTCGTATCCTGCTACACCATTTTGCAAATGTAGGGCCCACAGTCCTAGGATCCTGACTGTTGATCCGTAAGAACAAACAATCGATGGGTGATATCTAAAGATTCTCCCAGATTAGACGGTTCTAACTCAAGGATGAGTGGCCTATCGATAACGGTTAGGGAGATTGGTCCAAACTAGCAATCGTTCTAAGATGGATATAAGCATTTGGGTCTAGCAATTTTTTATAACACAGTCCCATCCAAGAGTGGCCACATCATATCAACGGTCTGGATCACGAGATACTTGCCCACACATGTGTAAGGTAGATGAATAAAGACACTGTTCAAGTTCTGATGATGCATCAGGACCGTACAATCCATCAAGAAAATATGTGGATGGGAGTCAAAAGGGACAGAGACATGAGCAGATGGCTCTGATCTTCTCCAGGTGTTATAAAAAAGCTGCTCTCTCTCTCTCTCTCTCTCTCTCTCTCTCTCTCTCTCTCTCTCTCTCTCTCTCTCTCTCTCTCTCTCTCTCTCTCCTTGAAGTAAACGATGGAAAAGCCGGAGAGATTAAAAATGGGAGCGTTTTTATCGTTAGTGAGTTGGAAGGAATAAGTGTGGGAATCTGAGTGTCAGAGATAGCAACCTCTTGGTGTTTGGACGCCACTATCACCCACAGATTCCATGCCTTCCCTAACACTTTTCCTGTGACCACACGTGGACGCTACACGTGGCATACATGTTTAATCCAGATCGTTCATGTCTGTGTCCCATATGCAGCATGCCCAGAATCACATTAACGACGTTATCATCTTCTTGGTAATTACCATACGTTCGAGCTGTGTGGGGCCCAACAGTGATGTTCATGTAGGATCCAAGCCGTTCATCGGGTGATTTTACCCGTTTTCATCATACATGCCAAGAATTATTATCATCAGAAATCCATATGGGACACACCACAAGGAGAAATGTACAGTCATGCCTGCAGCCTATTTACGCACTTATTGTTGCCCGCCTAAAATTCGGAACCTTTTGAATTCAGGTTTTTCTCTTAATCCTGGTGGGGCGCACCTGATGAATGGATTGGATGACATATACATAATACGGTGGACCCCACATTTCATCTGGAAATTTCTACGGTGGACGTCCGCTTCCCAATGTCCCATTGTTCCATCCGTTGTGGTCCACGTACGTTACGTATCAGGCTAGATTTTGAGATCTAGGCCTAACATTGGGGTGCACTAATGGACAGGTTGGATGGCATTATCTCATCACTGTGGGCCCCACAAAGATGGAAAGTATACTAAGTCATATGCTTTCGTTCTTGACTGTTCATCAGGTGGGCCCTAAATGGATATGCCATAGCTCAAAAAATCACATCATCAACCGTCCAAACCAGTTTTTTTTTTCGCTAATTTAAATCCTACGGCCAAAACAACCGACCATTTGTGCTTTCCTTTTCTTTGGGTATTTCAATGAAAGACCCACTTGATGAACAGTTCAGGTCACATCCACGTGTCCGACATGTACGATTAGCGGAGGATAGTCATCTTATGTCAGGTAATGACATAGAAACGGGTCCCTTGAGTAGAAAGGGTCCCGTTGATATACAATACTCGGGCTGAGAGATTGTGCAGTGCTGCATGGGTTTTCATTAATTTTCTACCAGTGGGCCTCATTTTCTAAGTGATCAAACCCGTTGATATTATTGACCGCAGTGTCGATGGTCCATGGACCAAAAATTTCTCAAATGGAAAGATGTGAAATTATTTAAATAGGTGACTAAGAAAGAGACGGTTAGTAAAGAAAATTATTAGAAAACCGATGTTATTATTAAAGCATGGGGACATGCAAGGGAGTCCAATCATATCAACGGTTTGGATCACTGAACCATAGGCTTCATTTGTACAAACTTACAACCTGTACAATCCATCGGGATGAATGCAATTTTTCTAGACCACTGCTCTGAAATTTTCTGACCGTCCATTATCTAGGCAATGATTTGTACGGTCTGAATTGACACTACACATGCATTTTCCTACGCAGCCGACATAGCTAGTATGAGGAACATCTAGCAGATGTAGGTGGTCCCCACAATGTAATGACCATATGCAAGATCAATCTGGTCCACTCATCCTGTAGACCAACTTTGGACGGTAAACCTCAGGAAAGGATATATGCGGCTGGGAATGGTTTGGGTTGGCCCTCGAGCCAATTACTCTCCACTGCATTATCTAACTCGGGCAGACTCAAACCCAGCCCGCTCGTAACATACTTGGAGGCTTAGGCCTGCTCCACTGCCAATCTTTGTATGATTAGCTTAACCAACAAGGGCTATGTGTGGGGCCACTTGCTACCGACATGGTCATGACACCTCATGTTTTTCTGGGTAGAGTTGTATGCGAACCGAGTTAGCTCGGTTAACTCGTTCGACTCAACTCAGAAAAACTTGACTTGACCTGGTTGATCTGATTTTTTGAGCTCGAAAAATTTTTGAGCCAAGTCGGAGCTTGACTTAACTCAGCTACGAACTTGACTTGAACTTAACTCGGTTTGGATCGATTCAACTCAAATTGAGTTCACTTAATATAAATATTTTGTAAATATTTATATGTTTAAATAAACTATATATATATATATATATATATATATATATATATATATATTAAAAACCCTAAAACCTAAACTCAAACTTAGCTCATAGGCTCGAACTTGAACTCGGCTCGAGCTTGACTCAAGCTAACCCAAGCTGCCGGCCAAGACAAACCTTAAGCTTGAGTACCGAGCCAAGCTGAGTTCGAGGTGGGGTAGCCTGCTAGCCAAGCCAAGCTAAGTTGGGCCAACCTTGACTTAGTTTAGCTCATGTATAGCTCTACTCTGGGCAACTAGGCTGATTCAAAACTCTGGTGGGCATACACCATAATAGACAGTTTAGAAAATAGGACACCCATCATTAAAAACACCTCATATGTTGTGTGGGGCTAATAGTGTTTTCTTTGTGTAAAATCATTAACGCATGATCGATGCATGCAAGCAAAAACACAAAAGAAGCCCGCTAAATGAAAAACTAAAAAATAAAAATAAAAATAAGATGAAGTATGAAGCATAATCATCAATAACTAATAATTTTTTTCTTTGTTAAAATAAAAAAATATATAAGTACACAATTTATCTCTCTCCTACTCATATGTACAATAACTTTCTATTTCAGGAATATCTCAGAAGACTATTCTTTGCTAATGCTCCTCCTTACATAGACCTCACAGGAGAGAATGTGCCACACTAGGCTTCACCGTATAACAAAAGGAGTTTTTTATTTGAATATGACACTCCACTACTTATAGGCTTCATCGCCTTAATATTCTTTTACATGAAACTAATTTCTCCAATACAGTAAAAATATACTCAATAACAATATAATCATCCAAGTGTTACCAATCGTTATGTAATAACATGCCTAAGAGAAGCCATGCACCAAATAAACTTCTCTTTTGCAATATGCTTCGTAGGTATATTTACCACATTATGAATAAAGTAATACGGAACATTAATATGTCTAGTCTAAACATGAAATACCAAATTCTCAACCAAATGTAATGCATTCTAAATATCATAACGAATCACTACAATTTTTTACTTACTTTTTAATTCTTCTAACAACCTTTTTAACCAAATACATTTCTTGTATATTTGTTTGTGTAGCAGTTATATACTCTGCTTCGGTATGGAACAAGGCTACCAATATCTACATTCGACTAACTACACTGTCGCTCAAACAGCAAACATTACTTATGGTAGACTTTTTCATGATTTCATACATAATTTATATCTACAAACCCAACTAAATCTAAATTTTAGCCGCTATAACAAATAGTCACCTCAGAATTATCCTTCAAGTAGCAAAAGATTTACTTCACATTGATCTAATGATCTTTACTCAGGTTCACCATGTACTTACTGATTGTTTCTATTGCTTATGCAATGTCAAGTCTGGCGCAAATTATAACAAACATAAGGCTCTTTTATTCTGATGAATATGATACTTGAGATATATTTACATTTTTCATTTTTATTCTAGGACATTGATATGAAGGCAGTCTGCAACCAATATAAAATTGAGTACTAACTGAGTAGAATTCTATATATTAAAGTGGTATGAACTTTTCTGTCATTCTCTTTTTTTAAATACGGTCATATAAAGAATCTACTTAATGACACCAAAATCTTTCATATCAAATTTCTTAGTCATATAAACTTTTAATATTATAAGAGTACATATAATAATAAGATAACAAAACAACTATTACTATAACCACGAATATATACATAATGATTGTCATGCCCTGAAATTTAGAATCCCAGTACGGTGACCCTGATCCTAAGTTCTTGGGGGTGAATTAAATTTCCTGTATTCATTCATCATACATCTAAACCAAATAAACTATGTAATCTTCTATAACAAAATATCTGAACTTAAAATTTAAATTCAAAACTCAAACCTCACTTTACTATTATGTAACACTCCGATTATCATAACCCGAGTATACTACTCATTTTTTGAAATCCCGAGTATTAAGCTAAAATTCAAAGTCTAAATTTAAACAACATTTTTAATATTCAGAGTTAGCAACAATTATTAGTGGAGTAAATCATGCGTTAAGAAAAAGTTTTCCATTCGTAATAAAAATTCAAATGTAGTGCTCATATAGGACTTATACAACTGAAATACTAAAAGCACACTAATCTGAAATGAAAATCTAATGACTAATGATGAAGCTCGATATGTGCCATTGGATCTCGTTTAGCTCCACAAATACTTAATCTATTCTATAAACTAAGTGAACAACATCGGCTCACTCTACACCTGCATCAATTGATATGTTTTGATAGCTTCAATTGGAATCGTAATGAGGAATACCCTATAATATTATACACTTAACATTCATAATCAAGTATAGTTCATAAGACATAAAAAGAGATATATTTAACAATTAAAGTTTAACTCATGATTATATACATAAAGAATATAGCCAACCAATATAATTTTTTAATTAAGAAAATGTATTAAAAACTTCAATACAAGTGAATATATCAAGATAATAAGATAATCAACATGTGAACTTCTAACTTTAGCTGAAAATCACATTATACGTGAACTCCATAAGATGACTAGAAAATCAACAAGTGAACTTCATTTTCACCTGAAAATCATATGAAACTTTGCAAGACGACCACAAAATCAATAAATGAACTTCGACTTTACTTGAAAATTATATTGAACTCCAACTTGAACTTGGCTTTCTAGGTGAAGCTGAAGTTCATATGTTGATTTTCTAATTACGAGTCGACTTGAGCACAGCTCAACTCGGCTTGGCCACTTACTGACTCCTGCTCGAACTCGGCTTGGCTCGGTCTTCAAGCCTGACTTGCCAGCTCAACTCGATTCGGTCAGTAACTCGGGTCACTTCGAGTCAAGTTTAAGCTAAGATCGAGCTGAGTTTGCCTGTGTAGCATTTTCACAAACACATGTACTGCACCTTCAAAATCTCACTGTATGTAAAACAACAGTAGTGGTTTTATAAGTATTTCATATAACACCTTTTAAGCAACATAAAAATCAAGAATAAAAAAGGTATTTGTTTCATATACATACCTTCCTCACCACCAGCCACACTTCATCGAGTCATTTCATCAAACACTTGGTTAGTAACATCAATATCAAAGTAACCGAGTCACCGAATTGGTTCGATCCGAGTTCGATTCTAGTTGAGTTCGATCCGAGTTGAGTCGAGCTTGAGCAAGCTCGAACTCGGTTTAAAATTTTTTCGAGCTCAAAAAATCAGCTTGACTCGGCTCGAACTCAGTTTTGAACTTAATTGAATTGAGCTTTTTCATATCGAGTCAAGCTAGCTAACTGGGTTAACTCGGTTCGTGTACAACTCTATCCATAAGGTGGCTAGAAAATCAATAAGTGAACTTCAACTTCATCTGAAAATCACAATACAAGTTAACTCCATAAGATAAATAAAGAATCAATACGTAAACTCTAGCATCCTTTGAAAATCATATGGAACTCCATAAGATGACTAGAAAATCACTAAATGAATTTCAGCTTTACTCATAAATCATATGGAACTCCGCATAATGACCTGAAAATTAGCAAGTTTATACAAATTAAACTATCAAGCTATAAAATAACAATTATTTCATCAAAGCCACATAGGTCAAATGTTTAATCGAAGCCACATAGGGAAAAAATTCAATCAAAGCCGCATAAAGCAAATAACTTATCAAAAGATGCGATAAAATGAGTTATCTCCAAAAGCTACACAGACACAAATGATCCACAAGGTGATAAATCTACAACAAATTTCATTGATTCATTTAACACAAATGTCCAATATTTCTAGGACCCCAAAAAGATCATCAGGTAATCACAAGTGGCAAACATTTGTTTGATTAATAATTTTTTAATTTAAGATAACATGTACAAATAAAATCATTCGTTCTTACTAGGATTAAAGAGGTATGTCAATTATTCAATTCACAAGTCAATTGCATAACATATTAGTATATTCGTGTAGGGAGACAAATAGATTAGTCAAGTAATTTAGGAAATGTTAAATATAAGAGATTGAACATAATTTATATCAAGATTAATAAATTTAAACGGAAAGCTTAAAGGGGGAGTCCTCGCCTTCTAAGAGTCAAATCCTTTGATATCATACTTAAGAAGTGAATAAGAGTTGTGGGATCAAATTCTAACCTAAGTCACGAAAAATTATACGGTTAAGATCATCATTTGAATTTTGCTTATGAAATCTTTGGTGTTTAATATAGATTTAAGGTCAGGTTGAATCACTATACTTTTCATTTACATTAAGTTCAAAATTAAGTGTAATCTATGACATAGATTTAAATCCACACATGAATGATATTAATAGGTTAAAGTTTATTAAGAATTTATGTAACTATAAGAATACGAATTGACTCACCCGGTTGTGTGACTCAACTCGATCTGGTGAGAGAACTCTAATACACAATCTAGTTGATGCGTAGCTTACTGGATCAACCAAAAAATAGCTCCCAACCGTTGTTAGACTTAGTAAAACTCACTGAGTTGACTCGATAGTGAATGTTACACCATGACTCAGTAATTCCACGTTTCTCTCTCATTTTCACTCTTTCTTTTCCTCTTATCTTCTCTCATTCTTAGGACAAAAGAGGAATCCCCTAACTCAACTTGAACACCCTATTCACACAAAGACTTGGCGAGCCAACCCAGTGCGAAATAACAAGAAAAATTAGCTCTTTCTCTATGCCCTCTCTTGCTCATATCCTTCCTTCTTCTATCTTCCTCCTATCTTTTCTTTCTATGTTGGAATGTCCAACAATTCCCCGACCAAACCCCAGCCCAACATGACCCAGATTTGGTGTAGAACGATCGAGTGAACTTGGTTGAGTCATGATACAGTGGAGGGATTAAACCAACAACCCATTCGCTCTCCTTCGTCATCTCCTATTTACTTCTGCTTTTCTTCTTCTTCTTCTTCTTCTTCTTCTCTCTCTCTCTCTCTCTCTCTCTCTCTCTCATTTCTTTTTCTCTTTCTACTTTCAGAAATGGGTTACCCTAAAAGGTAACCTAATATAGGGTCCTATTAATCAACTTCTAGATCTTTCAAGCGTAACTAATCGTATGATCGATTACGATTAGTTACAAGCTTAAGAGTTTTTACTAGATAATTTTTTAGGAGATCAAACTAATTCCCTCTTGCATGGATAACATCCGACCTAATAGAGGTACAACTGATGTTGTGGGCCACATGATGAATGCCTTAGATTAAGAGATGGGGCCCACCAAATGGAGATGGGTTTCCTTGTCAGACAGAGAAGATGAAATGGCTAGTCATGACAACTTCTAATGTATGGCTAAACCTTTTGATCCATTGCTTCTAGATGGATTGGATTGGATTAGTTTGTTGATCATTGTGCAACTCACTTTTCTGACATATATCACTAATATCTCGACGGTGTGCGATATTTTCTCACATGACTTGATATTTCTCGAAATGAGATCTCACACGAGATCTCCCTGTTGATGCTTCTAATGCCGACATATAATATTCATTGGTGAGGCTTCTAGAAGCCTTTGGACAGTTTCAATCGTGCTAGCTGATCCAAAATTAAAGATTCCTCTCGTCGATGCTCTATCCTTATTGGAGAAGTCCTAATTTGACGAGGTCAGATCGTTACAGAATAGAGGGTTAAGATGATGCAGAGAACCTTGACTCAGATCGCTAGGGTGCGGAATCTGAAACAATTTTTATTTTGGGAAAAAGTTCGCACGCAGTGCTACTTGAGCTTAAGCTCGCACGTACGCATGTTCAAGAAAATGTGTAAAAGGTTGAGAATTTGGTTAAATCCATGCTCTGAACATGATAAACGGTTGAGATAATTTGCACGATTGAAGATGCTGGGCCATTGACCAAAGAAACAGCTTCTGATTTCAGAAACCAACTGATCACATGATAATGATGCATGTAATTATCACGAATGAACAACTTAGCAAAAAATATATACTCAACAATAATTAAAGAAATATTAACAATGTAATGAATTAAAGTAATACAAGATTACAACACGGTACAAGGAAGCAAACATGAGTCAAGATTCAAAGGAAAATTATACTAAATGTTCAATATTCAAATCATTAAAAAAGATGGATATTAAAAGGAAATCAAACAATGCAAGGAATAGATCTAACACTTTGAAAATTAATCAAAGTCAATCAATGGAAAGCCCTTGAGATAAGAAAGAAAAGAAAATAACTTTTCCTAAAATTAAATGGCTAAACTTGAAGCAAAAGGATTAGACCCAAATAAAAGCCGATTTTAATGTATATAAAAAAATTCAACTTAGGAAAGAGACAAGTAAGTGATCCCTTACATAGGATTTAAAACTATCAAAATATAAATGCAAGAAAAGAAGAATCTGCAATTGAACAAATAGAAGGAAATTTAAAGTTAAAATTGAGTTAAAAACAATCCAACAAATGAGGAAAAAATAAAATAGGAGAATCAGTCACTTGTTAACATTATCATCTTGAACTATACATGAATAAGCCCTGACTCAGGCATGACTCAACCTGACTCAACCTTGAATCAACGAGTCAACTTAGTGAGTCGACTAAACTCTCTCTCTCTCTCTCTCTCTCTCTCTCTCTCTCTCTCTCTCTCTCGTTTTGAAGATTGGGTTATTATAACATTTCTCTCTATTAGGAGAGGGTTTTATAACATTTGTAATCTTTTTTACTAGGATCTGGCATTAGATTTGAATAGGGATTCGTGGATGAGTTATAGTTGACTTGACGCATGAAGGTTCCAACATATAATTTTTAACGTTGATTTATTCATTTTGATGGTTCTAATCACTGCTTAAAAAGTTAAAGTTCCACATTGATCAAGTGAGAGCTACAATGACTAAATTGGATTATTGAGTCAAGCTTATGATTGTGGCTATGGTTGTTGTTACTTTGAGAGGTAGATAAAAGCGCGCTAATGGTGGATTTCAACCAGGTTCTTCATTCCTTATTTTGCTTCACACGAATAGTTCAGATCATCGCTACGGAGCTTTTGAACATTGTTCTTTGAAGCTTCAAATTAGTGTATATAGTGGGTTTCTGTGTTCAAATGGTTTTGATCAGCGCTCACTATTTGTGAGAGCATTAACAAATACTGTGTCCGAACTTTTTGGATTCCAACTAGATTCGATATTGGGATGTGAAAATGAATTTTATGGTTGAGATTCGATTTAGAATTTTATTATTTTTAGAGTCTTTAACATAATGAATCAAAGAATAAAAAAGATTTGTTGTAATCCAATTTCCGACAATAACATTACCAATTAAGACTTGTGATGATCATGATCACAAAATTGGATGGTGGAGATTTGTTAATGATGGCTGCCCTTCAATTGTTTGGTGTTGATTATTGAACAAAAATCACTAAAGAAAGATTTTCTAAACAAGGGAAGTTATGATTCCCCCTATTTACAGACACTCAATAATTTTCGGTCTGTATACACTTGCACGTGCTGTGTATATTTAGTCCTTAGTTTATACGAGTGAGTAGCCAGGGGTGGGGTTGTTAGTGGATCAAGGGTCTGTTGGGTGTTTAGTGGCCCACCAAATAGGTGTTCCAGTTATCAAAAGATAATTTCCATATCAATTTTTGGATCAAATGATTAAACAAGAGAAGATTCAAGTTTAACTGTCAGATCACCTTAAAAACTTTAAATCAAGAGTCTGCTGGTTCTTTAAGGTGTCATGGTGTAGATGTACAGTCAATCTTCTTGATCAACGAACATGTTGTTGTTTATTGGGTGGACGTGTATGGTACAAGGTGTATAGGTCGTCACTAACTCCTTTTTTTAATTTTGAAAGTATAGAATTCGTACTATTCTTCTTAAATGATCTAGGATCTCTGAAACTTGGCTCAGACATGGCCCAATGTGAAAAATAAATCAGATTGTAAGGATGGTCTGTGATTAATTTTCAAGCGGGTTATGTAGCAGATATGATAAGAATTCCGATGGACAATTGATCTTGTGAATTGGACACCAAGCTTAAAGGTGTACATTTCAATTGGATTGACTAAGTATTAGTTACATTTCCATCGCGATCGGCTCCTATGAATATGTTTTCTGAAGAGTGGTATAGGGTAGGATTATGTATATTGTAGAAACTTCAGATGATCTCCAATGTCTTTATAACCATTAGAATTGAATTTAAACAGTGTAAAACATTTATTCATATACTATGTTGAGATCAAAGGTTTATAATTGCGGATAATCAAATGTAACTAGTTTAAACTGGATTCTTTGTCTATTCTACCATAAGGTAGCGGTCCAGATTGAAATCGAACGGTTGGATAGCTTAATTGATCTATAAAGAGTCTTATCAATGGTTTGTTTGATGTTTAGTCAAGTGTGTTAATATATACAAGCTTAGGATGTATAGAAGTATGCGTATGTATGTGTAGAGTTGAGCAAGGTCCTTAGATCATGATTTTGATGGCGGTTAAACAAGTACAAAGGTTTTATTCATCAGATCAAAATCTCTAATGGGCATATATATATATATATATATATATATATATATATATATATATATATATATATATATATAAACAGATATAATATTTTCATATTTAATTTACTATGATCGGGTGGTCCAAAAGTAAAGAGACCGATCAGATATCTTAATCAAGGGATGGATAGTTAAACCAACGGTTAGTTTGATGAACAATCAAGTATATTATGATATATAAGAATCCGAAGTTTATTATAGTGTATATGTGTGAGTAAGTATATATACATGTGCATTTATCTATACATCTTTACTTAAAAAAATTTAGTTGCTAAAATACACACGTGGATGAGCACTTGTGTATTTACTTGTGCGTGAAAATTTTTAGGTTTATCTTTCAAATCTCAGGCATTAAACTACTCTACTAATACTTAGGCGCTTGCTTTGAACTGTAAAGTAATCGTTTAGCTGATGAACAAGATTTTTCTTTTTTCTTTAACATACTCTTTTACTACTAATTTTACTTTACATCTTTCAATATTTTTGTTAATATCTTTCTTTAATTTATGAACTCATTTATAATTAATAGCCTTCTTCCTTTTGAGTAATTCAACAAATACTAATTTTATTTTTATATAGATCTTCCATCTCCTCCTCCGTAAATGTTCACCACTACCAAGCTTCCATAAATTTACATGACTTTAATTATGAATATGTTCGTGCTCTTTTATCATGTAAACATCTGTCGTGACATAATCTCTCAACCAAGTAAAAGATTTTGTAGCTCTCTTTTGATTAACCTTAATCACTTTGAATTTTAACACTTGGTATCTCATCTCCATGCTTTTTATTAGTTTCACTTTAACAACATTATAAGTAGTTGTGAATATGATGCTCCACTGCTTACAAGCTCTACTTAACATTTTGCATGTCAATGAATCCAGATGCACCCAACGAGGATGAACGGAGAAAAAATAAAATTAGGCAATTCCAAAATCAGGTGGTCCACCCCATTTAAAATCATGCTTAAAGCCTATAAAATCACATGGTTAAATGGTGTTGTCAGAGTAATTTTTGGATGCCAAGCAGCAAATGAGGGGCACTCGTGATGGATAGATCAAATATTATGCACACCACATGGTGGGGCTGACATATCGCAATGTAAGCTAAGCTTGTACTACAAAGCTTCAAAGTAGATTCAGTAGAAACTGCCGAAGGTATTTAAATACCAATCTTCCAGTAGCATGGTGACAAATCTCCTTTAGGCAATTTCTACACGTGGGGTCTTATCTAAAGATTTTTCAAATTTTAATATTATCTTATGACATTCTTAGGATTTTTTTTTTTTTTTTTTTATAAGTTAATATATTTATTACAAATTAATAAATTATTTTAAAATTTAAAGTATAGGTAAACATGAATTAATCTAATCTTTTAAATATTTGTTTCCTTAAAATCGAAATAAAATCACAAAAATAAAAGAAATTGATGAGATTTTGAAAATCTTGTAATATTTTGGTAATAAAATCATTAATGAATCTTCCCAAAAAAATATTGCCGAGCTTGGTGATACTTGTCACCATCATAATTAGCAAAACTCTGTTTTCAACAACATAGTTAAAAAATAAAAATAAAAAGGCTAGGGATTGGTCTTGCGCAGCCTAAGTCCCAAGTCTTTGAAATCTTTTGAATTCTTTTTCTTCTTCTAGGTTTATCGTGGATGCAAAACTGAGTCCTCCTATAACTTAGAATAATGTTGGGCCCTTACTCTTCCTCTGGTGGTAGACTTTCATGAGTTTCAACACCTAGTCAAGGGTTCTGAGTATCCATAGGTGGTGAAATCCCACTATGGCCTGAGTGTGTGGGGTTGTGCATGTGGGCGTGTATTATAAAAATAAATAAAATGAAAAATGAAAAAAACACCTAGAATTATACTGACATGGCATACACTTCTATCAGTGGGCCATTTTGGTAGGCCAAACAGGCCTCAATGGCAATCTCTGTCTCTCTCTGTGAAAGAAATGGAATTCAAGAATTGGGTAATGGAACTACGTTGATGTATGAACTTGTGATCATTGGAAATGAACAAATGCTCTAGTTGCTAAGAACGTTAGTGGTCTCAGGAATCTATAATGGACTTGTATATGAGATTTGGGCCGTTCATTAGGTTTGTCCCAAAAGCCAGGCCACTGAGCTTATCAGAAGTGTTATATGTTCACATTGAATGGGATGGCCGGCCAAATCTTGTTAGCCCTCCATGGTATCAACCTATAGCTGGTGAAATTGGAGAAACTTTTGTTCAATTACAACGGACAAACAGGTGGGCCGCATCATGGCAATGGACAACATTCACCTAAAAACGGGCCCATGATTGGTGGCTAGAATCTTCTTAAGCTAAGGGATTCAACGGATGGGTGGTGTCCATAACATAACCCATGGCCCCATTTGTATAGATGCATTTCCTTGGGTCATCAGATAAGAAATGGATGGTCCTCCGTGTCAAAATTATGGGCCCCCACTCAATCAAGTACAGATCTTCTTGAGGGGCCCACACCTCCATGATCCAATCCCCTAATTTACGGTGAGGAGACATTTGCTGGGCCCCACAAAAAGAATATGTTGTGCCCCTCTTTAGGCGATCCAAACCGTTCATATGGTCACCTGCAGTGGATGTCTCCATTCTCTAGCATAGGGATCTCTCCCATCAGATGAGATGACCCTAAACATCTGGGTTCTTTTGGTGGTCCAATCCCTACCTTCATACAGCAGTCCCATTTTTTGGATGCCGAAAGAATCTCCACCATAGGATGGTCCCAAGTCCCTTACCATCCAAGCTCATTCACAGTCAAATGTCCAGAACTGGGTGCAACTCTCCATTCTGAAAGTCTCCAATCAGCTGAGCGAAATGGTTTGATGAGGGAGAGAGAATGAGACATGGTCCATTCAAAAATCAGAATGAAATGAGAAGATTTTTCCTACAAATGTTCTTTAAAGGAAGAGGAAGAATGTGATGGGCAGGCGAATTTGTGATTTGTGTGGGCCCACCAACTGCGTCAGCTGGAGACCACCAAGTCCCCCGAAGCCAAAAATCGCTCAACCAATGCTTCTCAAGTAATAAAGGGGCAAGATTTGTGTTTTTTAAAACAAAGCTAACTCACAATTATAGGTAATTACCTCCAAAATGCACATCAAATTCTGCCGGCATTCCTGAGATCTTCAACACCACATTCTGGAAAAGACCTAAAGAAGGCTTTCAAATCATCTGCAGATGACGATGCTGTGTCTTCAGAAGCTGAATCATTCATATTATACAAGTTCGGGTTTGGATATGCACCTAATTTCGAAAACCAAATATGTTCTAAACATCGAATACCCTATTCACCTTACTATTAAGGGTAAAAGAAAAGAAAAGAAAAAAAAGAAGAACGAAATGACATCGACAACAACGACACACTCTACCAGATTAAAGCAAAAAGCGATCTGCCATGCTTGAATCTACCTAGAACACATCCATGCCTCTCAATTCAATAATCCAAAAGGCTCTGCCACTGAATCTCAGATTCTTCAGCACACACCCTTCCAAACTCACTCCATATTTTCAACCTACGTAGATCAGTTGGCCAGCATCAAAATCTGAAACTCTTCCACTGTACAAAATAACTATGCATGACTGGTGGGGAGTGGATATCAGCTTCAAATCAGTACACTGATGCATTGGCATCCTTTCCATTTTGGGTGGACTCCGTCCCTTGGAAGCTTTTGCGCTTACACCAACACAAATACTCAGGGATTGGCCCTCCTACTCCGACGACCCACGGATGGGCTGCAACGGCTTCCAAAACAATCCTCTTTTTTGGATCTGTGGTGCAAGAGTTCCAAGCAAAATCAAAGAAAAAATGCATAGTTTTAGAGGAGAACTGCTCCCTAAAGTCAGGAAGGATAACCGTCTGTGAGAAGAACAGAATACACTACTGACCTTTGCAGAGAAGGCTCTCTAGTAAGTACTTAAGCTCTGGATTGATGCCTTCTGGTATATATAACGGCTTGTTAACGATCTGGAGAGAGGATGAGTGCAATTCTATTAAATTATGCCATGAAAGGCTCTGAAAAGCAGAGCTCAAAGGTCACAGCCAAACACAGAGCGAGGCATTATAAGGTCATGATGCATCGGGGTCTGAACAGTATCCTGATGTGTCCATTCCGAACAGTGAGTGGGACCCACACCTGGTATGCGCCCAAATTTTGATGATAGGAGGGTTAGGATCTTACAATATGGAAGATTTTCATGACATCCCTCACCCACGTTGGGGTCCCATCCGATCAACAGGCTCAATCACCAAACCATGGCACCAGTATGAAATAGGCACCTAAGGACACTATTCAAGTCCATATGCATCAGGGCCTAATAAATCCCAATGAAAAAGTAGGCGCTTTGCAAAATCGGCAAAAGAAGCAACCAGCACCTTGTCATAAGTATCTTGCAGTGTGTCGCCAAGAAATGGATATTTACCCAGCAACAGACAATACAAAGTAACGCCCAAAGCCCACGTGTCAGCGGCTTTACCATGGTAAGTTAATCCTGTTCAAAAGACAGAGACCCACGTCAGCATCACATCAACCTCTTGCATGCTCCTTACGAATTTAATTTCAGATGTTTCCAGAACTCTTTCTTCTCAGTTCAGTACCACCTCACCCAAACAACACTCAGGTGCAGTGAAAACGGGGGTCCCAGGTGATCTCCGAAGCTCGTCATTATCGTCCTGCAGATAACATGGAAATTAGGATTGCCATATAATTTCCACCCGAGGCTCATTTCAGAATTCAATTTTTACAATTCCCTATCCCTATCCATGAAGGGTACTCAAGTGGGGTACCATATCCACACATTTTTAGTTGTAATGCAACCAAACGTAGAGGATGTGTATGGCCCTTGGCATGATAATATGAATAGCATCATCAGGTTTGAGCTTATAGTACAAGTGGGGCCAATGGTTTGGTAATCTGATGGCCCTGCTGTGGATGGCCCATGGACAAAAAATCTCCAAGATTGGGAGACTCTTGACATCCCATCTTTGCACAGCCATAAGGGCATTCGATATGACCAAGTTGTAGTTGGGTGTAAAAAGTTCATGTTTTCCGTTCTCATGGCCATACCGTCATTGCTTCTCAATAGGAGATCCTCAGGTTTGAGCTTATAGTACAAGTGGGGCCAATGGTTTGGTAATCTGATGGCCCCGCTGTGGATGGCCCATGGACAAAAAATTTCCAAGATTGGGAGACTCTTGACATCCCATCTTTGCGCAGCCATAAGGGCATTCGATATGACCAAGTTGTAGTTGGGTGTAAAAAGTTCATGTTTTCCGTTCTCATGGCCATACCGTCATTGCTTCTCAATAGGATATCCTAGTGATGCAACTGGAATTATCAGGCCTTCCAAATGTAGAGCTGGAGAACTGAGGCACAAATGTTGGACAAGCCCGAAGGTAAATGAAAAAGGTGTAACAAATGACATGATGAACAGATGATAGGAAAACAGGTCCTTGATCTTCATATGGTATAGGGACCCAAGGCAGTCATCTTCCAGGAACTCTGGACCAATTTTGTGCAGAGCAAGACTATGTTCTACTTAACGTTGTAGTTTTCACAGGTAAACTGCCCTAGGGCCTGTTTGGATATGTAAGAAGTCACATGAAGCAAACAATGCCTCCCATGGAACACCATTTTCAGGAAACTATGGGAAAGGAAAAGCTATTTTTTCCCTGATTGTTTTTCAAAGAGATTTTCATTTTTAAAAAATTCCTCCATTTCCAAATCTTACTGTTTGGCAAAATGGAATTTTGCATGGAAAGTTTACTTGGGTGTACCTCTAAAGATGGATTGCAGTGCATGTGTCATATTGATACATGAGAGCACTTTAAGATAGATGGTGGCAAATGTTGCACACTGGCACGTGGGGTGCTTGAAAATGACCATGCCATGTGTGACATATTGAAATGGGACACTTTAAGTTGGGTGGTGGCACACATTCCACATGTTGCACATTGGCACATGTGGTCCTCTAAGATGGACAGTGGCACATGTTGCTCATGTCGCACACGGACATGTGGGGAGCTCAAAGATGGATGGTAGCACATGTGGGGCAATTGAAGATGGTCAGTGGCACGTTTGATTAACATGTCAATGAGGGGCTTTCCGTAGAGAGATGGGTTGGAAAAACAAACAGCAGGCACGTTGTTTCCTTTCCTTTTCTTTTTTTGAGATGTAACAAAAAATTTATACAAAACACAAACCAAAGGCAAGAAAGAATACAATCGAGAACGAAGAGACAAACAAGGGAAAACTTTCTTAAAAGGTTAAACAACTGAAGCCCAATCATGCACATCCCTTAATAATGCCCATCGCCCTTTCAACCAGGGAGAGCTCATTCCTGAAACACCGCTCATTTCGTTCTTTCCAGATAGTCCAAAGAATGGCCATAAGGAGAAACCTCCACTCCTCTTTCTCATCTTTCCTTCCACTCCTCCCATGCCAAGCCAATAAAAGAGCTTCCACTGAAACCAGCATAACCCAATGCATATTAGACAACCTGAGGAAGTACTCCCATATCTTCCATGCAAAGGAACAATGAATAAAAAGATGCTTGATCAATTTTGCGTTCTCCATGCACATGAGACAGATGTTTGAGAGAATGAGAGTCCTCTGTTGTAGGTTGTCAACTGACAGAACTCTTTTCCTAGCCACAAGCCACACCAAGACAATCACTCGAGGCGGAGCCCCGTAAAACCAATGATGGAAAGGGTTAGCGGGCGAGGGATGTCCTCTTGAGAGGATCGAAAAGGAGCGCACAAAGAATATTCCGGAGATATGAGCTGACCAGATCATAGAATCCTCTTCTTGAATCGAAGGGGAAACACTGTTGAGGAGTTCCAAAAGCTGCACTAATTCTGCAAACTCTATGTCCGACATGTTCCTTTGGAAATAAGGATTCCACACTACTGAGTTGCCACAAAAAGAGTAGCACCTCTAGACAATGACAAACTGACCTGAGGCTAACACAATTTTAGGAAACCAAACTTGGAACAACTTATCCCCACACCACACGTCCACCCATAATCGAATACTCTTCCCGTCTCCAAGATTGAAAGCAACACCCTGCCGAAATAGATACTCAGTAGCCACTATCACCTTCCAAATCGTTGATGCCCTATAAAGGGAGGACGACTTAATCATCCAGCCCCCCTCTTGCCTTACATACTTGCTAACAATAACATCTAACCAAAGCCCTTTCGAAGGGGTTCCCAATTTCCACAGCCATTTACCAAGAAGAGCATTATTGAACATACCCAAATCGGTACTTTTGACCGGATCGAACTCGGTCCGGATCAATCCAGGCCAGATCGAACTCGGATCGAGTCAGGCATGCTGGACTCGGTATCGATTCAGATTGAGTTCGGGTCAGGCCTATTTCAAAACCGGATCGAGTCGAGTCAGCCCGAACTTGGTCTGACTCGACTCGATGCCCAGCTCTAACCATTAACCTCCCCTCCATGAAGCATTCTACTTAAGGCCTCCCTTACAATGACGAAGAGGTAAGGCAAGAGGGGATCTCCTTGCCTAAGACCCCTCAAAGCCTTAAAGAAACCTTTAGATGCCCCAATGACCAGAACGAGAAGTGGGCAAATTGCACGCATGCCCTCATCCAACCTATCCACTTGTGGCACACCCCAACCACTCTAACATGTAAAGAAGGAAATTCTAATCAACGCGATCGTATGCCTTTTCGAAGTCTAGTTTGCAAACCAACCCTCTAATCTTTTGTCTGTGACGAGAATCAATACACTCATGCGCATTTAGAGCACTATCTAGAATCTATATCCCAAATACGAAGACCCCTTGATTTTCAGCAATGACAGTAGAAAGAACTCCCTTGAGATGCAACACTAGGACCTTGGCTAATATCTTATACGGTCCCCCTAGAAGACTAATAGGGTGGAAATCTTTCAGTTGCTCGGCGCCTTCCAGCTTTGGGATAAGAACGATGAATGAAGGCCTCAAGTCTTTTGATAATCGACTCCTTTCGAAGAATTCTATCATTAAAGCCATCACATCGTTCTTAATAGTATGCCAAAAGATTTGGAAAAATGACAACGGGAAGCCATCAGGGTAGAGAACTTTATCACCACCTAGTGAGTCGATGACACATTTAACCTCCTCTTCTGTAAAGGGGGCCTCAAGAGAGGAAGAATCTACATCTGAAATTTTATAGAGTCCAAGCTGTCGAGGCGTGGCCTATTCCACGAGAGACTCAAAAGAAGATTATCATAATAAGAGACAATGGAGTCACATATCTTTTCTTATTTGAACATCTCCTGCAATCGATTATTAAGCTGCCAATGCAATTAAATCCAGCCCGAGCACTCATTATACTGTGAAAGTAGCGCACGTTTTTGTCTCCCTCAACCAACCCTATCTAAATCGTTGATGCCATTTAATTTCATCTTCTTTCGATCACTTGGCATATTTGGTGTAAAGATTTACACACTTAACTCTATCCTCATTATTACACTTCGGTGAATCCAAATAGGCCCTAAAGCTTGGATCCCTACCTGTTCCCAATTCCCGATTTATTTATTTTTTTAAAGCAAAGATTATTTTATTAGAAAAGGCCGAAGCCGAAGAATATGCAAAAAGAAAAAGAAAAATACAAACAAAAACCCCCTACAACTCTGATCAACAAACATGAAAATGATCGGATGCTAATAGATTAGCTGCTTTGAGCCCATTCCATCAAATCCAATTTTTCCCTATTGAAAACATCCGAGATGCGCCCCCTACGATTTCTGAAGCAACAATTGTTTCTTTCCAACCAAATGTTCCATAATCCTGCTAGCAAACACAAATTCCAAATCTGTTTCTCCACCTTGCCCTTTCTCCCTCCATGCCAAGCAATGAAGAACTGATCAATCGAACTTAGAGCAACCCATGCTATTCCCAATAGAAGAAAGAAACCAGCCCAAACCTTTGAGGCAAACAGACAATGAACAAAAAGATGGTTCACCAATTCCTCATCTTGAAGACATAGTAAACGCACATTCAGAATAATCATTTTCCGCTTACACAAGTTATCCACTATAAGGGTTTTATTTATGCCCACTAACCAAGCAAAAGTTGCCACCTTCAAGGGAGCATCATACCGCCAAATATGTAATGTGTGACACTCGACTTGCTCATGAAGATCAGCTTCAATCATCAAATAAAAGGTTTTGACAGAAAAAGAGCTAGACTTTTCCTTTAACCATACCATATAATCCGATTCCAAAATGGTTGGATGACAGTTAGAAAACAATTCTAATAAACTTACCAACCCATCCACCTCATCATCATTCAAATGCCTCCCACATGAAGGCGCCCAAATAATTTCACCTCCATGAATAGAGAAGCAACGATCGACCAAAAGATTAGGTTCTGATGTTAATCGTACTATTCGAGGAAACACATCCTTTAAGTTTTGATTCCCCACCCACTGGTCTTCCCAAAAGAAAACCTTTTTCCCATCTCTGATAGAAAAGCCTACCCCCTCCCAAACCCTAAGTCTTAGTGCAACCACTAATCTCCATAATGATGAAGCCCTATATGAGAGAAAAGATTTTGTCCACCTCCAACCCATATTTTCTACCCAACACCTCTCCATTTAACTACCCTCAACCCCAAACCTCCAAACCCACTTTCCTAACAATGCCAAATTCATTGCTTCCAAACTTCACAAACCTGCACCCCCTTGGGACAACAATTTACACACATCTTCCCATTTTAGAAGATGAAATTTACTATTCTGAGCCGCCTCTTGCCACAAAATCCCGCCTAATCTTTTCTAGTTTAGCCACAACTGCTTTTGGACACTTGAAAGTAGACATAAATCAGTAAATTTGACATATCTGATTTAATTAACGTTAACCTGCCTCCCAACGAAAGATGTCTTCCCTTCCAAGATATAATTTTCTTTCAAACGTCTCGATCACTTTTATCCCATAAATGCTTGCCCGGTTTACCTATGTAGAGAGGAAGACCAAGATATGAGAAGGATAAGAACTCGCCCTACATAATAAATATTCTGCAAAAGCCTCAATCTCCTCCTTAGAAAGATTAACTCTCAACAATTCGTTTATATATATATATATATATATATATATATAGAGAGAGAGAGAGAGAGAGAGAGAGAGAGAGAGAGAGACCTTTAATCCCGAAACTACCTCGAAACAAGTAATAATTGTCTGAAGATTTTCAACATGTAAATCAATTGCTTCACATAAAAGCAAGGTGTCATCTACATGCTGAATAATCCTGCAGTGATTTTAAAAAAAACCTCTTCCAATAAGGTAGAATATTTCTTAAGGACCCATAAAACCACATGAGAGAGGAATTGGAATAAAATCAGATGGATTCTAACCGGGCATTTCCATGAAACATTTCCCAGAACCATTTCTCTCTATTTGCTTCATGGTGTGTTGTAAAGGCCGTCATGGGACCGTAAAGGCCGTTTCATAAAGGTAACGGTGACCGTCACATGTTACGGGGTCATAATGGTCTTAACAGCCATTATGAAAAAAGAAAATGACCTATAACCATCATTAACAGCCTGTTACACTCCCTATAAAGGTCGTAACAACCTCATAATGGTTTGTTACAGCACAAATATATGTTTTCGGTTTTTTTTTTTTTATTTAATAACATTATGGGGTAGATGCATGTTTTTTTGCTTTTTTCTTTCAAAAAAAAAGGTCGTGACGACCGTTACGGGGGGCGTAAGAACCGTTACAACCCATCTCTTAAAGGTAACACTGGCGGCCGTTGTGGCCACCATTACCGCTACGGAATACCTTGATTTACTTCACTCACACAAAAAGAATATTTACGCAAAGTTCACCCACTTGAGAGTGTTAGAAAACGAAATATAATACTCGTCACCTAAGAATAATAAATCCAAGACAGTTGGTGAATGTGTGGATGCTACTTATTTTGAGGATGGTATGAAGCCAAAAATCTGTCTTTCTAAATCAAACAATTTGAATATTCATGATGGCATGTACTGATCAAAGACAGAGAAAATGCCTTAGTTCACATGAAGGCAGAATAAGCGGCAACACAGGTTAATCTGAATTGCGGTAACAATCCAGCCAAGTTGGCAATTAGGCATTCATCATCAACTCCTACCAAATCCGGCGAGGAGTGAGACAAAGGGCAGCATATGGAGATTGTCAGGCATCAACAAGATGGTGAGTTCCACCAGTGTAGTTGGGTCACCTAGCAGGATCCACCAGTGTTCCTCAGTACTGGCCAATGAAGCATTAGAATAAAATTTATTATCTAATTGGATTGTGGAGCCCACATATCCAATACGAAGCCATTCTTAGCTTCATATACAAACAGTATAGCCTTTTTGGACTCTGTATACAAACTGTGGACTCCCAATAAACTGCATGGCTGCAAAGGTGGTTCTACACAGTTGATATATAAAGAGTGCAAATATATTTAGGCTCCTTCATTTTAGTTTCTTATTTTATCCTTTTTTATTATAGATTTGAGATATTCTAGGAATGCTTTATTAATGGGTCAATAGGCTTCTTAGTCCTGGCTTCTTTGGGTTTAATTAGGACTTGTAAAAGGCTATGTGTGTTTTAGCTTTATGTATGGAGAAATTAAGAGCATTTTGAATGAAAAGAAATAGTTTACCTTGTTTCATGCAATGGGATTTAAAACCCTAGAAGAGTGATTCTCCTTTAACCCCTATAGGCTTCTAGAAGGCTCTGGTGTGTCATTACAGATACTAGCGGATTACTTTTGGGGGTCTGAAGAAGTTAGCTTTGATTACATGCTGTTGCTGGAGACTCAAATAGCCAGTAACCATGACATCAAAGAGCATTTTCGAAACAAAAAAACATTGAAGCACGACACATCCCATAAACATAAAACAACCACGGATATGTTCTTCTTCTTCTTCATATTTTCTTTGAATGGTACCAACAATGGATGTCATTCTTATATTCTATATTTAAGGCAGATATCTAGGGCTCCGTTACCCCAATACAAGTATAGGGATGGCTTTGTTACCCCAATACAAGTATAGGGATCGAGTATAATAAGAATCGGATCTGGAAAGTCCTCAAAATCCAAATTCCCAGGACATGGCTACAGAAAGGATTGGTTATTATTTCTCATAAGCACAATCATGTTAAAATACTTCCTAACTCTAGACTTCAACATCCTAGTAAATCTGGATCCAAATTAGGGGAAAGGGCCATCCATTATCGCTACCCTTATCCAAGTATACAACTTGGGTACTCCAGTTCTATGAAGGATTCAAGAATCTAGGGTTTATGGAAGACAATTTGCCATACTTCCAACTAAGGATTGCCGGTCTTTCCAAATAAAAAACCAAACAACTCTTAAGTTTCTTTTGAAAACTAAAAGGGAAGCCTCAACAAATGGATACTACTTAGCTACCTACCATGTTAGTAAAAAAATAAAAATTAAAAAACTAGATATGATTGTGATAGACTTGGCACCAATCTAGTAAAGCATGCACTTCAATGATAACAAAATTTGAAACTGAAGTGCTTTTGCACACAAATGAACATCTGAAAACATCAAGCAGCTCAAGGACACACTCTTGCACCCATAGTTTTAGAACTCACAGAACATGCAAATGTGCTTGACGAGTTGCTATTCTAATGCATTGGTGATGCTGCAACCTTCGAGGAGGCCCATGAAAACTGGAGTGGGCACTTTTTGAGTAGACCAAATGATGTCAGAATGACATGAAACTGATTCTGTTTCAAGACCATATTGCCTTATCTTGGAAATAAGACCAAGATCACGCAATTTTGATATCAATTGAGTGATGACTGATTTTACGGTTGTGTCAGGACTGAAGTTCATTTTTAATATCTTATTGAAACATATGGTTAGAATCAAACATGACTGGTTAGGATTATATTTGCATTCCTTTTTCTTTACAAAAAAAAAAAAAAGAAGTATACAAACATGTAAAGACCCTTTTATAAATGATTAAATGAAAGAAAATTGAAGCTTTTATACATAGAAAGATTCTCTTTTTCTGCACAGTTATTCCTCAAACTATTGGTCAACATGCTTACTACATGCATGGCGTGATCGATATGCTCATAGGAGGTGTGAAGATTCATATTTGATTGGTGCAATGCTATTTGTTACTGGACAGTGTGATGCTAAGATCTACAAATCTAGTCAATTATTTTTAAATTATTGCATTTAAATGTTTTTGGAAATATGGGATTGAGACTGTTGGTTGATCATGACCATCCAAGGGTTGCATCCTGCATCAATAGGCTTCTGCTGAAGCTAAACAGGTTGTAACAGTTTTGGCCTCTGTCAAGTTGCGTTCTGTGAAATGATTTTTAAATCCTTGCTTGCTCCTTCATGTGAATAACCAACGCACACATGAGCAAAGTAACGGCTTACCTCAAAAACCTGGCTGACACTGAAGTCTCCTATCTTCACTGAGCCGGTGCTTGTGACCAAAAGATTATCAGGTTTAATGTCACCATGCACAATATTCTGTTGGTTGAAAAATAATCAGTGTCACAATTTTAGTAGTCTCAAATATTGAACATTAAAAGCATTTCTACTCTACCTAGTACAAATTCTCAGCAAAAGAAGTTAATAAAAACATCAAAACTTGTTTAAAAAATATCATCATCCCTGAACCGTCAACAAAGATAGAATGAAGTGCACCAATTTTTCAGGTGTTACAATCTGGTTCAGACTGTGTCACCTATCGGCATCTTTTACACATACATGTCAGTTAGTTTTTGACAATGTCACAAGATGTACACCAGCCACAGAGGCCAGATTTGTCTACCAAAATTATTTAATGTTTACTTATCTCCCTTTGAAACAGACCCCATATCTGCCAATCTGTGAAACAGACCAGCCAAACTGCCAGAAAATTGTAGGCATAGAATTACAGAGTCGCCACTGTTGAAGGGTTTTAACATGTGTAGTCTGTGACCATGCATAAGGAACTGTATAAGAGCAGTTTGGTTTATCACTAAAATTATTGATTATGGTCATGGTTGTGGTCATGATGCAAATGGCAATCATGATCATGATGGAAGCAAAGATTGTGGTCATGATACTAATAGAAGACATGGATGTGAACAAAATGGGTAAAATCATTTTTGTACTCGTTGAAATGGGAAGAGCTATAACATTGACAGGTGTTGGGGACTGCAGTTGCTGGGCGAATGCTACATTGGGCTAATATAGCTTTGCGATGAGTCGCGAGGGAATGTATGGGCTAATGTAGTTTTGGAAATTTCATGCTAGCATTGTTGTATTTATGAAGAATGGAGAGAGAGAGAGAGAGAGAGAGAGAGAGAGAGAGAGAGAGAGAGAGAGTGTCCTTTTTTTTCCAAACAAGATGTGTTGCATTTATGGAGAGTAACCTGGACGAGACGCAAATGGATCAAAGAAGAAAAGCAAGATTGTAGGGACTAATCCCAATGATCCACTAGCCAACTGCTAGAGATCACAAAACCCCCACCACCTTCTTCCAAGTCACAGAAAGACCAAAACCAAAGAACTTTGTTTCCAATCATCATAATGCTTTAAACGTCCAAGCAGTAAGAAGCTCACATAACAATATCGCATGGAGGCGGATATAGTGGATAGGGAAATAAAGGAGGGGGAGATAGTAGATCAGGGCGATCAACAGAAGCGATGGTAGATCATCGCTCAGAAATCCACGAAAGGTAATGGGTTGGACGGGAGGACAAGAAAAATCACGTCACACCCAACGCTTTTCGTCAAAGGCTCCCTAGATGGGTGGCTTCTAATCAACTTTACGAGAGTTTTCGGGCGTGCAAGGGTGGTGATGGATGTCGTCTTACCAAGAGACAGGGTCTCAAGGCTTCTCAGAAAGTTCACCCTCGTTAGGATGAGCTCCGAAGAGGAGCTGGGAAGGGCAATCCAGATGCTACACGGCAAAAGCTTTGGCAGAAAACCGATGTTAGTTCAAAGGGCAAGATTCGGCCCTGAACGGCTGGAGCAGAAGAAAATTTCTGGATTTCTAAAGGAAAAAAAAAAAAAAAACTCTGAAGCTGCGACGATTCCAAAAGACTCTAAACCCAGAGACTATATCCTTCAACATAGTGGGCAATCATTTAAGGAGGCCTTGCTTCAGCCAATCGGACCTTCATCAAAAGTCGCTCTCTAGTCATCTTCAACTAACCACCCCCAGATCGTTGTGAACCAATTGGATCCAGAGGTTGAGGCCATCAAAACCTCTAATCCGCACATGATATGCATAAGGAAAGATAGATTGGATCGGTCTAGAAGGGAGTTGCAGGATATGGTAGTGGTGAGCACTAGAGAAGGCATCTCAATTCCGCAAGTTCGAAAATGGATAGTTGAGTGTTGTGGATTTTGACCGGCCAACTACTCCATCAAGCCAATAAGATACAACAACCTAGGGATAAAGGTTTGCCAGGGAGTTAATCCAGAACTTCTCATTATGGCAAGTCTATTGCATCCTGATGAGCTGATAGTGAAAGTTCAAAATTGGAACGATTATTCCATATTTGGCATGGAAGAACTCTGGGTCCTCATCTGGGGGGTACCGCTCGAGTTATGGTACGACGAATTCTTTATCGAAGCCGCCACCATGATTGGCTCTCTCATTGAGTTGGATTTAAAGACTAAGCTAGGGGAGGAAATGGCCATGATTCAAGCTTGGATCAGAAGAAGAAAAGGAGACCCGTTGCCGCTCCAACTTCAGGTCTTAGTGGAGGGAAGAGTGGTTGAGCTACCGATTCAAAGAGAGACGAAGGAGGAACTTCATCCGAGGTGGGGAGATTTCTGGAAGACGAAGGAAATATCGTCTTCCTCATCTCAGGCGGTTTCAAGCTCTGAGGAGGTTCTCCGGAATGCTCGATACTCCTAAGGAGCACGGGACATTTCTCCCACAGCTAACGTGCATCGAGACTCTTCTGGTACGCGTGCCCCACCCCTGTGCGAGAAACGTGGCCCACACGTTGATGGCGTGCTGGTCACGTGAGCGTGCTCCCCTGCCATCGAGACTCGCGAGTCGTCCTAGGCGCGTGACCTGCCCTGAGAGCGACAAGTGGCACCGTAGCAGACCGCGCCTTGCCTACGCCAGAGAATCCTACGGCTGGCGTGCCTCGAGTCTCAGGCGATGTGTGTACCATCCTCGAGCGAGTCACGTGATCCTGTTTCAAATGGCGTGCTAATCACGCATGCTCGAACGTCCATCGTTGGGAGTGACAAGGAGTCTCCTAGGCATCCAACGCGTGTCTGTGTGCGGGGCCCGAGACCTTCAGAGTCATCCAAGTGGGCTACCGAGAGCCTACCACATCAATTGGGGTCCGATGCAATTTCTAAAAAGGCAGTTCCTATCCCGATGGGGACACATGGCTCTGCAAGAGAAAAGCCCGTTCGTTTTAATGACAGCTGTCGCAAGATACATGATTCCGATTCAGGTCAAGAGGTAGGCTTGGGTACGGACGGCCAGAATCGTCAAATTAATTTCAATCTCAACCTCTCTCCCCAACCCAACCCTAATTTTGAAAGATGTCTCATCCTCGTCCCTGCAGCATTGGTAGAAAAACCGATTCTTCGCGCGATCAGAAATAGGATGTCTCCAATGCGTCGTAAGCTAATAAGGGGTAATGTACAGGAAGAAGACATTACCAAAGCTGAATTCGAAAATTCTCCATGGAACTTAGACGGCCCCGAATCACTGACTTCTATGCTCTCCTCGTTGCTCTCTGTTAGGAATGCCTTATCAGGTCAGGATCTGATCTCCCTTTTCCAAGACAGAATTGGGGAAGACATTCTGGAAGCTAAACCGTTACAAATTCGCACAGCTACGTCGCCAGAGGAGGAAGCCTTAGAAAAGAAGATGAATGAGAACGGGGCAAAAGCAAAACTCATTGATACTATTCATAAGAAAAAATGAGTGAGGGATGCAATCGGTCAGGTGGGAAGGGCTTTAGGCCTATCATTCGGGGACTGTTCGAAAGATTTTATTGCCCTGTTCCACTGTGTGGAAACTCGAGGGAGACCAATTTCAGAGCACAAGTATCCTAGAAGACGTCTTTCGAAGTCTTTAAGCAATAGGGAACTTCGGCGGCTTTCTGAGAGATCAGGATTCGATGATAATAAAAAGCTGGGTGCAGCATTTTAGGCTTCTCGGGGCAGTGTAGTTATTACATGAAGATCTTCTTGTGGAACATGAGGGGAGTGGGTTCAAAGCAAAAGA
Organism: Magnolia kwangsiensis; assembly: GCA_037074715.1. Classification (NCBI taxonomy): domain Eukaryota; kingdom Viridiplantae; phylum Streptophyta; class Magnoliopsida; order Magnoliales; family Magnoliaceae; genus Magnolia; species Magnolia kwangsiensis. Next base: position 42,368,973 of record CM073574.1, read on the forward strand.
GAAGGCTAATAAAGGAGTCATGTGGGAGGAGGAACCCCGATGTTATTTGTTTCCAAGAGACCAAGATTCAACATTTTGATGATCGGATTTTGGGATTGCTTTGGAAAGCTACTGACGCTAACGAGGTATCTCTGGATGCGGTTGGATCTACGGGTGGCATCCCCATGGCATGGAAATCAGCTCAATGGACTCTGGAAGATAGTTGGAATGGAAAATTCTCGGTGTCGATCATTCTTTAAGATAAATCGTTGTCCTTTCGCTGCCTCATTTCCTCGGTTTATGGTCCTTCCTAGGATGCTCGTCGGCAAGATTTTTGGGATGAATTAAGCAGGTCCAGCCAGAGATTTGCAGGTCCGTGCTGTTTCGTTGGAGATTTCAATGTCATCAGATACGTGGAGGAAAAATCCCACGAGCGAAAGATCTCTCACTCAATGCACGCTTTTTCCTCTTGGATCAACGATCAAGAACTACTGGATCTCCCCCTTCTTGATGCCAGATTCACATGGACAAACAGAAGAGTTGATCTAACCTATTCCTGGTTGGATAGAATTCTAATATCTCCTGAATTGCTGGAAGTTTTCCCTTTGGTGTCTCAGACAGCCCTCCCAAGAACAACCTCAGACCATTGCCCGGTGTTATTTGCAGTTGAGGACCAAAATTGGGGCCCGAAACCGTTTAGATTTGAGATATCTTGGACTAAAACAAAAGGATTTTCGCAGTTGGTTGCTGACTAGTGGGATGAATTCACAGTAAAAAAGGTTATGCTGGGTATAAATTATGTTGCAAGCTAAGGATGCTGGAAGATAAAATCAAGGAATGGAAGCAGTCTTAGTTCTGCAATAGGGATCTGGAATCGAAATCATTACTGGAAGATTTACAAGCCCTCGATGCTGAAGCTAAATCAGGAATCAGGCCATTAGATTTCTTGTCTAAACACATACAGATTATTCAGGCTCTATCTGCCAGAGCTCTTGAAAAAGAAGTAGATTGGAAGCAGAGATCCCAAGTCAGATGGATAAAGGAGGGGGATAGCAATACGAAATACTTCCACGCTATTGCTAGTATGAATGTCAGGAGGAATAGAATTAACAGCATTGTGGTTGACGGCAATCGGATTGAAGACAGGGTTCAAATTGCTGAAGAGGCGATCCGCCATTTTAAAGCTCAGTTCCAAGGAGAGTGTTGGGGCAGACCAAGACTGGATAATCTTCAAATGCCCAGTCTATTCAATGATAAATCCAATAGTCTGGAATTGCCTTTCAACATGGAGGAAGTGTGGAGGGCTATGGTCTCACTCGGAGGGGAAAAGGCCCCTGGCCCAATGGTTTCCCCATTTCTTTCTTTCAAAGCTACTGGAGTGTCATTAAGGGAGACCTGATGGATTTTTTATGTGGAATTCCATGATAAAGGCAGATTGTCGAAGGGTCTGGGGGCATCTTTTATTGCGCTCATACCAAAAGCTTCAAGTGCAGCTGCGCTTAAGGATTTCAAACCCATCAGTCTACTTGGTGGTCCATACAAGATTCTGGCCAAAGTGTTAGCAACTCGTTTGAATACGGTTATAGAAAAGATCATCTCTGGTAACCAAAGTGCATTTATCCCAAGAAGGCAGACTGTAGATTGTGCACTCATTGCAAATGAATGTTTGGACTCCGCTCACAAATCCGACTTCAAGTCTTTAATCTGCAAGTTGGATATCGAGAAGGCCTACAACCACGTCGATTGAGATTTTCTGCAATACATGCTTAGGAGGATGGGTTTCGGTAATAAATGGAGAGAGTGGATGGGGGAGTGTATCAGTCTAGTTCACTTTTCGATCCTTCTAAACGGGTCCCCCAAAGGTTTCTTTAAAAGTTCGAGAGGGCTACGCCAGTGTGATCCTTTGTCCCCTTCTTTGTTCCTCATTGTTGGTGAGGCACTATCCAGAATGTTGCAAAAAGGAGAAGAGGAAGGTCTCTTTAACGGAGTTAGAGTGAGAGGAATGCCCACCACAATCTCCCACATTCAATATGCGAATGACACGCTCATTTTCTGCGAGGCAGCTCCAGCTTTGGTGGACAACCTGCACTCCGCTATCTGTTGCTTTGAGGTGGTGTCGGGGCTGAAAGTGAATCTGGCCAAGTCAAAGTTGTTCGGCATCAATATGGAGGACAAGGAGCTATCAGATTTTGCTCATAATATTGGTTGTTCAGCAACCTCGCTCCCTTCATCCTTTGTTGGTCTTCCGTTATGTATTGGAGTGCCCCCAAAAGCTTCGTGGGACAATGTGATTAATCGTGTCAAAACCTATCTTGCCAAATGGAAATGTTGCTATCTCTCGAGAGGTGGTTAGTTTATTCTCATAAAGGCAGCCCTATCAAATCTGCCCATGCACCTCATATCCCTTTTCAGATGCCCGGTTAGTGTTTTGAAGACGATTGATAAGCTAAGACGTGAGTTCTTTTGGAACGACAAGAAAGACACAAGAAAATTCCATCTAGTTAAGTGGAAGCAGGTGTGCCGCAGCTTTCAAGAAAGGGGTGTAGGCATAAAGAATCTCAAGGTTATGAATGGTGCTCTCTTGGGAAAGTGGATCTGGAGACTTGGGACTGAAAACGACAACCTCTGTAATAAGGTGATTAAATATAAATATGGTACTTCTATGGGGGGCTGGTGGTCTAAGCCCTCTAACTATAGGGCCTCTGCCCTTTGGAGGGGAATTCTTGCCATGCAAAATCAGGTGCTTAAGGGGGTTGTTTTTGACCCAGGTAAAGGTGATCGATCGTATTCGATTCTGGGAAGACACCTAGCTGGGCGACATTCCTCTGAAAGAAGCATTCCCAAACATTTTCCAGCTTGCCCTAAACAAAGATATAATGATAAACAGGTGCGTTTCTGTTTCTGGCGGAGATATAGTCTGAAATGTGGATTGTAGAAGATATCTTCATGACTAGAAGGCCTCCGAGTACGTCAAACTTCTTCACAGATTGCATAGCATCAAGCTGGACCCTCAGTCTGCTGATCGCATTAACTGGAGATGGGGCAAATCTGGCGCTTTTACAGCTAAATCGTTCTATCAGAAGATGGCCACTCCCCTTGCCACCAATTCCCACTTGTCTTCCCTCATCTGGAAATGTGGGGCTCCCCCAAAAATTCTGGTTTTTGGCTGGCTGGTGGGGCAGAAGAAAATTCTTATGATCAATAATTTGAAGAAAAGGGGGATGTCGATCGTCAGCGTTTGTTTATGCTACATGAAGGAAGAGGAATCAATCGATCACCTCCTCCTCCACTGCCAGTTCATAGCTACGATATGGTCTGAATTTCTGCAATGTTTTAGGCTAAGCTGGTGCAATCCAGGCTCGGTCGATCTCCTTCTTTAAGCGTAGCACAGTGTCAATTTGGGCAAGTTATTGAAGCGCTGTGGAGAATGTCGATTTTATCTATCTGGTGGGCTATTTGGATAGAGAGAAACAACAGATGTTTTGATAACATTTCTAATCTTGTGCACAGTATAATTTCCAATGCTAAACGCATGCTTGTAGAATGGGCAGTAACTGATGTTAGGTTTAAGGAGTCTAATCTTTTCTTCTTAAGGTCGCTGTAAAGTCCGCTTTCTCAGCGGACTGACTTTTTTATTTTGCTTTTGGTTCTCCTTTCCCCTTTGTTTTATCCTTTTCCTTTTAATGAAATTTTAGTGATCTTTCAAAAAAAAAAAAATGCTTTACACGTCCAAGAATAGCCTTAGATAGGCTTAAAACAAAAGAGAAAACCCTAAATAAAACAGATATGACCAAAATGACCTTAATCCTATGACCTCTATCAAAGATGTCAAAATCTTCGCTAGGGCTTAAATAAGTAAATGAATATACTGAGGAATTTCATATCTTGACTTCACAGGATGTATTTTGCAAGTATGAAGAATGCAAATTCCAAGATATATTAATTGCTGTTAAACTGAACGTAAGGAAAAAAAATTGGCTTTCAAAGATGTGTTCAAAATGTCCGATGCTTACATAATTTTATTGAAAGGGGAGGAGACTATTAATTGGGGATTTGGGTGATGATTTAGTGCCCCACGAGGACCATTATCGATGATAGGGCAGCCAGCTTGCTTCTCATGTAAAGCGACTGCAACACCTCCTATAGGCCAATGGACAATAGGCCGGCATCCAATAATAAAACCAAACCCCAACTTGGGAGAGGTGGTTGTAGATAGGGAGCTATTGTACCCAAAGGATAAAGTAGCACTTCTTTCACATGATGTAAGTGTGGACAATTGGAATATCGTGCTTTTGAATGTCACATACATCAGTCCAAGGTAAAAGAGAATTTGGCCAAGGAAGGAGATTATCTCGAAGAACAATTCATGTTCATGCAAAAGTAGAGTATGAAAATGAAGAACATGCATCTGATGATAAGGCGCTGTCAAAAAAGATACTCTAGATGTACATGGAGCAATATAGCTAAAGGTGTCCAGGTGCACACCTAGGCATTTTGGGCCACCTGGGCATTGCCTAGGCCTTAGGTGTGTGCTATCCCCAATACATGCCCAGGGCACGTGCCTAACGGCTAGTACCTAGGTACACCGAGGGTGCATAATGTTGTGAAGGTTATCTTAAATAACAATACTTTGGGTATTTTGACACCCATCAAGGGTGAAAAGATGTCTCACAAAACACCTTTGAGGACATTGTCCCCATTTCTTTTAAGTCAAAGATTTGATTTATGAAAAATACTTCCAATTTCTTTTTTTTCTTAGATTTTTCATTTAAATTGATTAATTAATATATATATATATATGTGTGTGTGTATATATGTAAATAAAACATGAGATCTTCTTGTTTTCCTTCAATTAGTATTTTAAGCACTGAATTGGAGTTGTTAAAAGGAAGAGTTTCGATTTGTGCCATACAAGAGATAGAAGAAGAATTGGGGACTTTAGGGGTACTGGAAAATTTAGATTAGAGGATTTGGAGAGATTGAATTTTGGAATTTTAGGGTTATGTAAAAATTTATGGATTTTAGCAAGATCACAATATTGGGTTGAAGAATTTGGGGGAGTTGGAGAAACATGGAAATTTAGAAACAGGATTTCAAAGATTGGAGAAATTGTTTTTAAAATTGGGTGAATTTAAGAAAAATAGGGGATATGGGGTTTTGAGCTAAGAGTAGCTAGAAATTTTGTGAAACAACAATTTCTAGGTTTGGAAATTAGGGTAATAAATTTCTGAATTAAAAAAAAATAAAAAAAAAATTAGGGGAATTTGAAATTATAAGATTTTGCGGTCATTGGAATGGTTGAGTATGTGCAAGCTTTTCAAGTGGTGTCTAACTAACACTTCAATGCATGATAATATTACAACTAGTTTTGTTTCATTGTGTTAAAAATAGTTTAAGAGCTAAAACTTTTGTTTTTTTGTTTTAGATTCATAGCTAAAACTATTAAATCAATATGTATCTAATAGCACATGTCATATAAAAAAAATCATGCATTGGTATAGAAGGAACCATAAACTCAAGTGATGTTGGAGTCAATAGATCCTTTCATAGGATTAGGGTATCTAAAGTGAAAAAATCTTTGACAAAGATGAAAATAGGAAAAGCCCTAGGACCGGATGGTGTGCCAATAGAGGTTTGGGAGTGTATGAGAGAGATGCCGATTTATTTTGGTTGACAAAATTGTTCAACAAGATTGTGAGATCGAAGAAAATGAGAAAAGAATGGTGGATAAGTGTCATGGCACCTATTCATAAGAATAACGGAGACAGACAGACTTGCACTAATTATCATGGGATTAAACTTTGTTAGCCATACTATGAAATTGGTTTCATGTCAAGGAAAGAGTGATTGAATAAACACTAAGGTGTCAGATGAATGTATCAGGAATCAATTTGGTTTCATGTCAAGCAAGTCTACTACCAAAGCTATTTTCTTACCTAGGCGATTGATGGAGAGATATAAGGAGAGGAAGGATCTCCACATGATTTTTATTGACTTAAAGAAAGCTTAAGATCAAGTCCCTATAGAGTTAATTTGGTGGGTGTTGGGAAGGATAGGGGTTTCAAGCAGATAGATTGACATGATTGAGGATGTGTATGAGGGAGCAGTAACAAATGTGAGGACCAATAGTGGAGAGACAAGTGAGCTTGCTTGCAGTAAGGGTCAACATTGAGCCTGTACCTTTTAGCATTGGTCGTGGACGAGATAATGAGGCATTTGCAGGAAGAGATTCCATGGTGTATGCATGTTGTTTGCAAATGACATGGTTTTGATTGACAAGACGGGAGAGGACGTAAACCGGCTAGATTTATGGAGGAGTTAGAATCAAAAGGATTTAAAATTAGTTGGACTAAAATAGAGTATATGGAGTGCAATTTTAGCAACAATAGGAGTGGAACAAGGAATTAGTTAAGATTGCTAACCAAGAAGTTTCCCAAAAACAACCACTTACCATATCTTGGGTTGATAATTAATGAGTGGAGAGATTGAGAAGGACGTTGCCTATATCATTCAGGCGGGGTGGAAAAAATGGAAAAAAGCCATCAGAAAACCACCAGGCCACAATGCCTTGTCCCTACCAAGAACGTCCATTGTTGCTTTGACTCCTTCTTTGGTGAAAGTTCTCTTAAGATGTTCGACTTCAGCTTTTGAGATATGCTTGAAATCTAAGTTTTCCAGTTTGGACTTTCCCAACTTTCGCCGGTAAACTTTACTTCTTCTTTTTTAAATTTGTAGAACTGCACTAACTTTGAAGAGTCTCTAAAGATTTTGGTAATGATTTTTTACATTTACTACTTTTAAGCCATTACAAATTAGACAAATCTTTGTAGGTAAAATTGTTGCTATCTTAGATGCATTAGATTGATTTCAAATCAATCTAATAGTTGGAAAATCTTAAGTAAAGATTCATAGGGATTTTAGTGTGTATATTTTTAGGTTTACAAAAGGGGATTGTTGTAGAAGGTACAAAGCATTGCATTTATTGAGTTTCATGAGGTTTCATTTTAAGTATTTGTAAGAAGTAAAGAAGTTTTAATGGAATTGTTTATCCCTCTCTCTGTGGGTTTTTTTTTGTCCATTCCTTCTTTTTCAGCAAAAAGGAATTTTATTAAAAGAGGGCCTCAAAGGGCAAAACAAAACAGCGCAACTACAAAGAAAGCCGATTAAGAGGTGTGTTCTTTGTCCGCTCTAGAGATTCAGATATCTTTTTGAATTGATTTGATAACTGGATTGCACCAAAACATGCGTAGCATGGGCCAAGCACACTGACATAAACATCTTACATGAGCATGGAGATACATGAGCCCAGCGACAATGTCCCGCAAGTATCTCCTCAAAGTACTTTCCCCTATGCCACCCGGTGGACCAGAACCCTCGCATACCCATTTTCCTTCTACATACTCTAGAACTGCTCAAGAAGAAAAGGAATATTTTTCAGTGAAACAAGACAATAAATTTTGACAGAGTTCCAATCCTATAAAATGAGATATTGAGGGGCAGATTAGGATGGCATAATTAACATAAGCGAGAGGAGAATTAAAAAACAAAAACAAGAAAGCATCAATAAATACCCATGTAGAAGTGATCTGTGCTTGGGTCATCAATGACCTCAACGAGGTTGACAATATTGGGATGGTCCAACATTTTCATAATTGAAACCTGTGAAGAATAGTAAATAATAACTTTTAGCTTGGTTATTAAAAATCCTTGCAAGAAAGCTTAACATGAATTTTTTTTGCAGCATACATGTCAAAGGAATATTTACAAACATCAGCATGTTACATTTTTTTTTTTCAAGAGATGATGTTACATTAGATTTTAAGGATATCTCAGTTTCTTTTCTACGTTATTATTATACTCATTCAGAGGATTTTTTTAAAGAAAAAATAAAAATAAAAATCTAATCAGTACCATAGGAATTTACCTTTTATTCACAGGAACCTACTTAGACAATGGGAGAAATATAGGGATGGGAGACAGATCTCCACATAGTCTTTATCAACTTAGAGAGCTCACAATAGGGTCCCTATAGAGTTAACTGGTGATTGTTGGCAAAAAGGAGTTTCCAAAGGATATATTTACATGATTAAGGGTATGTATGGGGGAGCGGTAACAAATGTAAGGACGACTAGTGGAGAGAAAAGGTTCCCAATTACTGAAAGCTTGCACCAAGAGTCAACATTGAGCATGTAACCTTTTCGCATTGCTTATGGCTGAGTTAATGAGGCATTTGCAAGAAGAGATCCCATGATGCAGGACATGAAAATAAGATATGACGTGCAAGATTTCAGGCTTTAGATCATAATAATTTAGAAACAATCACAATAATTTCACATCCCACATAAAGTCAACAATTCAACAGGGGGAATCTACAAGTGTCCAAGCCTACACATGTTAGGGCTGAATCAATTAAAAATTATAGACCAAACAATGCTCAAAAGATGATAGATTCATCCACACATGCAACGGATTATTTCCTAATCCAAGGGATTCTCACGTTTCAATTCAGGAAAACCTACGGTTTCAAAAGTAGAATAGAACTTAGGGATTTGAGATGATCTAGAGTTAGGGTTATAGAAACAAGGCGAAAGATGAGTAAAATAGAAACGAGAGGAAACCTATGATCAACCCGCACGTGTGGACAGCAAACCGACCTGAAGCGCATGCGTGGATGGTGGCCCACACGTGTGTGGGGCCCATGAATCTGGAATCGGCCAAGTAGGGTCTGGTCGGCCAAGGATGGACCACCTTCCCTCCAAATTTTAGGCCAAATGAATAATCGGTTTGAACACGGTGCTCCACCGAAGTTTCAACCTTCCTGCAGGGCCAAATTCTGAAAATTTGTTGTAGGGGAAAGATTAGCTGCAAACATGAGTGAATTTAATGAGGAGATGGTTGTAAGAGATGAGGAATATAGAGGGTAGGAGAAGGGGCCGATTTGGAATGGGTGTGGCTTCGCACCACAATAGTTAGCCCTTCGAAGAAGGAAGAGTTTCGCACCCGATTAGGTTTCCACAACTCAAAGAATTAGAGAAGCAGGAAAACGCATAATTTTATTAATTATCTTCAATGAAAAAACCCTACAAGGGGTTACCTATTTATAAGAAAAACCTATACCCCAAAAGCCGCATAATGTATGCATACTATTACTTAAATATGAAGTAATCAAAAATAGCAACTAATCAATACAATTTAAACCGTGCATGATGTTCCTAATAACGGTAATAAGCAAAACTCAAAGTCCTAAGTCACCCAGGGTAGTGGGCCGCGATCATGAGATCCAATGATGGGATCCACATAATGATCGGGTCCACCCCAAGGAATCAAAACACAGTCCTCTAATTAGGAGGCCCTCCATAGATGTCGTCATCGATCCAGATCGAAAGTGAGGCCATCCTCCTTGCGTACGTGCCTGTGCATGTGCACAAGATGTCCCCATCAACTCTCCCCGGCTGCGAAGATTTCACCACTGGCGGAAAAAAACTCCTGAACTGATCCAAAATATCAGGATCAAATCTCTAAAGCTCCTCCTCAGTGAGCCACGTACTGTTTGAAGCTGGGCATGACTTCCACTTGACCAAGAACTTTTAAAATCCACCGTCTGATGTCGATATTATCTGATGGTCCAAAATATCATCTATCTCCTCTCTAGGTGTGAGAAGGGTAGGTATGGGAAGTAAAGGCTGGGAAGATGGGTCGGGAGAGGGTCATGGATTAAGGAAAAAGTCTGGGGAATTAGTATGGTTAAGTGACAAGCTAGACAATGTATCAATAGTCCCCTGAAATGCAACTAGATCCTCCACATTGAATGTGAAACTAATTCTCATGGAAGGTGAAAGATCTACCACATACGTATTGAGACCATTTTGTTTTATAATTTTGAATGGTCCAGCGCTACGCGCGTGTAATTTACGAACGGCTCCCTGAGGGTACCGCTCTGACCTGATGCGGAAAGTCCCCTATATTGAATTCCTTGAATCGTTTATGTTGATCAACAGAAATTTTGTAATGTTCATTACTAGTATTGATCTTTTGCCTGATTTCTTGATGCAATGAATGAATGTGATGTGCAAAGGACTCTGCATACTCTAATGGGCTATGGGACAGGGACATAAGGACAAGATCAATAGGCTTCCTAGGTTTATAACTAGTAACGACTTCAAAAGGACTTAAACCTGTGGATCTATTGACAGAACTATTAAATGTAAACTCGGCGATATGTAGTGCAGTGTCCCACGTCCTGGTGTGCTCCCTCACTAAACATCTGAGCAAATTTCTTAGATTCCTATTGACCACCTCAGACGGGTTTGGTAGAGTCGCCCCAGGGACTAAATCAATGGCGTGTTGTATATCACTCATATGGGGAAGCTCATCTGGTAGATCATCCGGAAAGACATCACGAAACTCATCCACTACCGGAATATCCTCAGTGGGTAACTCTACACTAGCCTCTGGTGCACTTTTCCGAGCCACAAGGGCGTAAAAATCGAGTCTGACTTAATCTCTCTCTCAAAAGTCTTTGGTATTTAGAATATGGAGAGGCTTAGAATTGAACTTTGATTCCTCAACTAACCTCAAGTGAAAAGAGAAATAGAGGTATTTTTCCTTAAGAGTTTCTTTCATTTCTCCCTAACGGTAGCCCAAAACCTCTTTGCTTAGCCCACAAGCTTCATCTTGGCAAATCAGACTCGACGAGCATCCGACATGTCATACAACTCAAAATAATGGTCCATATCGACCAACCAATCTAGAAAAGCTTCAAGGCTCAAGTGGCCATTAAACGTATGGGCCTCTACTCTAACTCCATTGAGGAGTTGTGCATATGGGTCATAATGATCATGATGCTCCTCACAGTGTGGGTGCACAGGTGCGTGCGCCCATGTTTGTTTCTTTGGCCACCCTCATTCCCTTGTCTATCCTCCTAACCACCTGCCTGAGATTAGGCATATTCCCCAATGGCAGGGTTTGCCCAGGCGGAGGTCTCTAGTTGGGTAACACGCACATTAAGTTGATCCCAGCGTTGATCAATATGTTGTTCAAAGCGCCTACTCAAATACTCAAACTACCAGGTTATGTTATCCATTGACTCTTGTAATTGTTCCATGTTAAGTATAGGGTGCAACCCAAAACCGCGACCAGTACGTGTGAGCATACAACTATCCACTCAACTTAAAGGTCCTCTAATGCAAATATATGCGTCTAAATTAGACTAAATGCTCCTATAGATATGAGGGAAACTACGCAATACTCCTAAAATTCTAGCAACATAACTGTCCAAACAGTTTGTTAATAGAAAATTCAGCAATGAAAATTGGAAAATTTCTGACAGTAAAAAATTCAACAGTCTATGTTGTGAATGATGGGTCCTAAATAACCCTATATGATGAAATTTAATACAAAATGAACGCGAGTAGACTAAACCCTAAACATGCAATGAATCCCCTATAAACCTAAGCTCTGATACCAAATTTGATGCAGGACATGAAAACTAGATATGATGTGCAAGATTTCAAGCTTTAAATCATAATAATTTAAAAACAATCACAATAATTCCACATCCCACATCCCACATAAAGTCAACAATTCAACAAGGGAAATCTATGAGGGTCCAAGCCTACACATGTTAGGGCTGAATCAATTAAAAATTATAGACCAAACAATGCTCAGTAGATTCATCCACACATGCAAAGGATTATTTCCCAATCCAAGAGATTCTCACGTTTCAATTCGGGAAAACCTAGGGTTTCAAAAGTGGAATAAAACTTGGGGATTAAGATGATCTAGGGTTGGGGTTATAGAAACAAAGCGAAAGATGAGTGAAATAGAGACGAGAGGGAATCTGTGATCAGCCTGCACATGTGGACAGCAAACCAGCCTGACGCGCGTGCATGGATGGTGGCCCGCACGTGTGGGGCCCACGAATCTGGAATTGGCCAGCTAGGGTCTGGTCGGCCAGGGATGGGCCACCTTCCCTCCAAATTTCAGGCCAAATGGATGATCGGTTTAAACATGGTGCTCCGCTGAAGTTTCAACCCTCCTGTAAGGCCGAATTCTGAAAATCTGCTGCAAACATGGGTGGATTTAATGAGGAGATGGTTATACAAGATGAGGAATATAAAGGGTAGGAGATGGAGGCGAATTGGGATAGGTGTGGTTTTGCACCATGGTAGTTAGCCCTTCGAAGAAAGGAGGGTTTCACACCCAATTAGGTTTCCACAACTCGAAGAATTAGATAAGCAGGAAAACAAGAAATTTTATTAATCATTTTCAATGAAAAAAACCCTACAAGGGAATGTCTATTTATAAGAAAAACCTATACCCCAAAAGTTACGCCATGTGCGCATAGTATTACTTAAAGACGAAGTAATCAAAAATAACAATTAATCATTGCAATATAAACAGTTCATGATGTTCCTAAGGCAGTGGACCATGATCATGAGATCCAATGATGGGATCCACATGAAGATCGGGTCCACCCCAAGGAACCAAAATACAGTCCTCTAATTAGGAGGCCCTCTATAGATGTCGTCATCGATCCAGATCGAAGGTGGGGCCCTCCTCCTTGCGTACATGCGTAAGAGGGGCGTGCGTGTGCGCGAGATGTCCCTATCATCCCATGGTATGTTGTTTGCAAATCACATAGTTTTGATTGACAGGATGAGGGAGGGCATAAACACAACTATATTTATGGAGAGGTTCTTTATAATCTAAAGGTTTTAAAATTAGTTAGACTAAAACAAAGTATATGTAGTGCAATTTTAGTAATAACAAGAAAATGACCACTTACGATATCTTGGGTCGATAATTCATGAGTGGAGAGATTGAGAAGGATGTTGCCCATAAAATTCAAGGTATAAGAAATGGAGATGTGCCATAGAATTCAAGGTAGAAGAAATGGAGATGTGCCACTAGAGTTTTATGTGATCGTTGTGTACCACTCGAACAAAAAGAAAATTTTTATAGGACAGCTAACAGCCATGCTTTACGGACAGAATGTTGGGAAGTTGAGGAACAACATGTTCATTGGAGTGTAGCTGAAATGAGGATGTTGAGATGGACGAGTGGCAAGACAAGGAAGGATAGAATTAGAAATGAATGCAATCTAGGGAATTTAGGAGTAGCACCAATAGGTAATAAAACAACGGAAATCAAACTTAGATGGCTTGGTCATGTGCAACGGAGACCAAGAACTGCGAGTTAGGAGTCAGTTGGTCCAAGTTGAAGGCTCCAAAAGGGCAAGGGGAGGCCTAAAAGGTGTGGAGGTAGTAAGAAACAACTCGATGACCTATGGTCTAACTTTAGTTATGGCCCTTGATAGAGTCAAATGACAGGATAGGATTCATGTAGTCAGCCCTTTAATATCTGATTGGACTAGCTTCTTCGCAAGTGCCCAGCTTTTTTTTTTCTTTTTTCTTTTTTGAAAGGTGCAAATACTATTAGGCGGGCCAGCACCAAAAGAGAAAAACAAAGGAAAGAAAAGAAAAGGGAAAACCTAAAGGAAGAAAAGCAAGAAGTAAAATACAAAAACAGCAGCACCAAGGCCACAAGAGAACCTAAAGAAAACACAAAACAACAAAAACTCAGGGAGCCCAGTCCCAAGGTGCTCCAGCTTTTTTATTCTCATAAAAATGCAGCTACCTTATTTATGCACCTAAATATGCTCTTGCTCTGTGCAACTAAGATGACCACATCCCTCTCAACCAACAGTCATGTGCACCAAAGTTCATTCACATCTAATACATTCTCTGTTTTGTGCAACTAAGACTTACCACATCCCTCTCAACCAACAGCTGTGTATGCTGAAGTCCGCAGGCATCAATTCTAATCCAGAATGTTCAAAGAGAACATCTTGACCTATTAAGAAATATCTAGGAATATCTTAGGAAAGCATAAGTAGGCTACGGGACTAATCCCACATGATGTTACAGATATATGCAGGCATGTCTGTATGTATGTACAATTTGTAAAGCACTCACCTCCCTGAGAACATCTGTCATGGCAGTTTCTGAAGGTGCCACTCGCAACTTTAATAAGTGAGACTTGTGGAAAGCCTGCACAGGGAAACCGCCTTAGAACATATGCAGAGATGTTATGATTCGGGAAAGGGATAGTAGTTTTGACTGCATATAGGGACAAAAAAAAAATAAAAAAAAAATGCTAATATAGCCACACCCTTATCATGATGGCACTTCAAAGAAGCTACGCGGACTCTATGAGGGAACTGAAGTTTAGACTGCAGTGGGTAATGGATATTAGATGCTTCCATACGTAAGAGGAGAAAATTACCCTTTAATGACACAAAATGCTAATATAAAGCTACATCCTTAGAATGATGGCAATCAAAAGAAGCTACTTCAACTCTGTTGACGGCAGTGGGCAGTGGGCAGTGGGAAATGATATAACTGCATTCATTAATTAAAAATGATTGGTATACAGAAAGGACCGCAAAGCTCCTGAGAAAGCAAGATCATAAAAAATTGGGTTCAGTGTTCCCAGCAGCCCAAGCAAATGAAATGTTTAGCCTGCCTGCCAATGCACTAATCTCCTTGAACATAAAATAGAAAGCCAATGGCACAATCAGCCACTTTAGCCCAATCAAACAGATCAGAATTCAGGAGAGCTCCCTTCAATAGAAGCTTCTGTTATATGTAAGTAGAAAAGTACCATTTAGGCAAATATAACTACTAACAGAACTCAATGGGCTGATCTAGGAATGCTACAGAAGACTGTAGATAACTAGCAGCACACCACCAGATATATCTGATACACCACCAGATACATCCAAGAAAACCCTAGAAACTCTCTGATGGTTTATCCGATCTTCTTTGGCAATTCCTCTGAGGAGCTCATCTAACACATGATTGTAGCAGTTTGGAAGATGGCACATGCTGCTTCGTCCTCTGCTAGGTAAGGCATGTTTGGTATTTGTCCAAAAGAATCTCATTTTTTTCATTACCTACAGCTTATCTATAAAAAGTTTTCAGAAAGCTCAGGTCGAGTGATAATGTTCTTATTTTTCGGGATAGAAATAAAGGGATACAGGGAGTATGGGCTTCGGTTTTGTAAGATGGAACCTTGATGACACCTTCAAGGGCATTTAGGTGATGAAAAGTGTAGAGATGGAAAGGATAATCATCAGGGATCCATTCATAGGGGGACTGCTGATTCCAGATTTCTTCTTGGGCCTCCATATATGGGAAGGGAAAGGATAATCATCAGGGGTCCATTCATAGGGGGACTGCTGATTCAAGCAGGTCCTTCCGTGCTGACGCTGTTGGAGGCTCCAATAATTCCAGGGTGTCTTCTGTGATGAATAAACAGAATGAGACAAAGCCAGAAAAGCCTTCAACCACAAATAACATGCCCAAATTCATATGCCTACGTCTTCATATATGAGATTAAATACTCATCCTTCACACAGATCAAAGTGAAAGCTGTTTCACAATACCAAGGCTCACAACAAGTAATGAAAGATAAAAGCAAAAAATAGCAAACTTCCAGTCATTGATTTTGTAAATGTTCAAAGAAGATCCTTAACCTCACAAAACGCGAGAAATTAAAGACAGAAGAAGACGAGTCTAACATGGCAATTTTACATGATATATAAGCCTGTGCATTGAGAGACAAAATTGCTACCTTAATTGCATATGGCTTTCCATCAAGAGTGCTCCTATATAAAACCTGTTGCATTGCAAGAGGGCTGAAATGTTAATAAATGCTGCAAAGTGTGCAGATTTGTGTCAACAGAACTATTTTTTACCACTTTGCCATAGCTGCCAGAACCAATCTTACACTCTCGGACATATTCATTGACCATTTTGTTTCCATTTTCATCCTGACCATGCATGCAAAATCATGAGTCAGTGGTCCAACAATTTGACCACATAAGGTCACATGCTGAAAGAAAAAGGTACACAACAAGACAACAGAAAGTAGTCACACTCAGGTCCCTTGACATAGACTAGTATAGAATAAGACTGCATGCTTGGAAATGAAGATCATAGACAAATTACGCTAAGTTTAAGATGGAATGGTGCAGACATGTTACAGAAGAAGAATTTGCACAAAAGATCATATCTATGATCATCGTGATAATATAAAGACATCAGTTTCGGAAGCTTTTATGAGGCAACCAAGTGTAGCCCAAGATGAAAAAATAAAAGAAAGAGAAATGCACATGCCACCCTGAAAATTTTACATTGAAAGGGGAAAGAAAAGAACGAGGAAAATGTAAGCGATATTGGCTTTTAATGAAGAGCGTAGTAATGACCGGCAATGAGATGACGGCTCGCGCCATTCAAGTTCGCATGGCAATGAGATGGCTGCTTATGCCATTCAAGTTGGCATCACATTTTCAATCATGTACTTGATGAAATCACTATCCAGCTGGTGGTCAGTGCTATGTGGGCCCATCATGATGTATGTGTTTCATCCATTCCATTCATCCCTTTTTATTGATCATTTTAAGGCTTCATAAATTTTTAAAATAAATAAATAAATAAATAAATAAAAATGAGAGGGATATAAATCTCAGGTGGACCACACCACAAGAAAACAATGGTGATTGGATATCCACCATTAAAATTCTCCTAAGGCCCACAGTACTGTTTATTTGACATCCAATCTGTTGATTAGGTCATACAGGCTAGATGAAGGGAAAAAACAAAGATCATCTTGATCCAAAACTTTTATGGCCCCCAAAAGGTTTTTAATGGTGGACTTGAGTTTTATTCAATTTCCATTGGTTTTTATGGTGTGGCCCACTTGAGTTTTACATATACCTCATTTTTGGGTGCATACGCAAGAATGATCTGAAAAAGTTGATGGACAGTATGGATCAAACATATAAATCATGGTGGGGCATAAATAAGTTTCACATGTTAAAAGTTAGTTTTCTATTGGGCAAACAATTTAAAAGAGAAAAAATATCCGTAGTAAGGATAATTTTGGAAGCAAAAATTTCTTTTAATAGAAAATTTTATAGAGCGCATTTAGTGTTCACCATTAAGCTAGACTCCCATCACCGAAAGAATTCGGCGAAATATCGTGGAAAATCACTTAGCGCTTTCCGATTTCAGTGTTAACAAACAACTCTTAATACGGTGCATTTTCTCAATTCCGTGTTAAGTGTTAATTTTAAGCATTAACAAACAGGCCCTAAATCTCTTGTTTACCTCTGTGCGAGTAACATGCCTAGTTTCCTTGACAGGAACTTCCCTGCATATCATTCCACTTTGAGCTCTAAGCAAGAGAAGCTCTTCAGAACTTTTATTACGGCGTGGCACCTTGCCATCTCTTCGACGGAGCATACTAACAACTTCACCATTATATATAAAATCATCAGTATCTTCTTGATTATCTGGCAACAATAATTCCTGCGAAAACCGGCTGCCAGAGCCACGAAGGGACCTCAATGATCTTTGGGGCTTGCTCAAGAATCCGAAGCAACTACAGCAGCCCATTTCTGTCAAGTCTGTGACAGAAAAACTCTTTGAAACCATAATAAACTTTCAGAATGTCAGAGGATACAAGTATAGTTTGTAAGCAAAAAGACAACGTAATCCCGAACCCAATAACGCGGCAGAGTTTCCAAATTCCTGCATTTTGTACCCAAACGATAATAAAGAAAATTCTTCATGCCCCGCCAAAAAAGCACAAAAGGAAAAGCAACAAATATGTAAATAAATAATTCAGTAGAGAATTATCAGGCAAAGGTCCAGCACGAAGACTTCACACTGAATAGCAGGCCCCACCTTTGAATATATTAGACCATTACCCTGATCGGTTGATAGAAGCCATCTAATCCAGAGCTAGCAATGGATAACCCTAGCTATCCATTTGCAGTTGCTTGATTGGATGGCTTGGATCATCCGTTAAGTAAATACCTTGGTCACAAGCAAGTCCACAGAAGGTGGTGCCCTCATAGAACAGGCACTATGCAAGTGTGCATAAAAGATGGGGCCTACTATCCAGAGAAAAGGACCAAACACTATAATATATGTGGGAATCTTCACAGTTCATACTAGATGATTCCCCAGAACATGACTGAATTTAATTCCCCCCTTCGTGCATTGATAAATTAAGGCTGTGCTTGGTTGTACAGTTGAATTGAATTGCTAAAATTCAGCTTAAACAAGAAGGAACATAACAGTGAATGATGTTTCTTAGCATTCACAATAAGGAACTAGCTCTCAAATTGCAATCATGTTTCTTCAAAGCCCTACTTGAAAGTACCTCAATTGAAATTTGGGGAACGGGCCCTCAACATGAATGCTTAGGAACCAGTTCACAATTTGGTTATTTCCAATTAACCATAACAATATTGCATTTAATTTAGTAGTGCAGCCAAACACAACCATAAATGGGTTAACCTAAGATGCGATGCGGGCCCAATTTAATAACCTGATTCTGGTTTTAAGATTATCCAATGATCATGATGAAATGAAAACCAACAGTGCGGATTATAAAAACAGGTTTTCACATCTGTTCAATTGTATTCTACCATGACAACAGCCCCCAGAATCACAAGACTAGAAACAATACCTGGTAGAAGAATGAAAATACAAGAAAGAAGAGGTGATGGGCCTCAAGCCCGAACAGCTTTCACTATCCGACGGGATGCCATTCGCAGAGTGGATTGAAGCAGCTGATGAAATCTACGCAATTGTGGTTCCGCACGACCATCATGAAAATATAAAATCCAGCTTATAAGAAGCTTTTGCCGGCTCCTCTTTAGTTCTCCAGCAACGATGATGGTTGGTTGACCTTTTCCAAGATTTTAAAAAATATATATATTTATATATAAAAAAATCTAAAAAAAGAGGCAATCTATTCGCTACACGGCGCCGCACTACTCATTATGCACTCCCGCAAAAGTAAAACATGTGGCGCAACGGGCCAAGATCCGGACCATCCATCGGGTCAATCCTACCGCGGATCGGGCACAGTACAAAAATCTACCGGATCGGACAGCGTTAACTGTCTGATTGGTGGCACAGAAACAGGCGGCAGAAAAGAACATCAAAGAAACTTCTGCTGATCCGATTGATAAGATCACACCCAACGCATGAGATTCACATATAGTGTGGCCCATTCAAGAAGGACCCACAAAACGAACCATCGGGATCGTGGGCCGTTGCTGCTTCCACGTGTTCGGTTTGAGTGCAGCGCATCAGATAACAGAAAATACGAAAGAGGACAAGCTCTCTCTGATGCCATGTAAAGAAATAGAATAAAAGATTCTTCAACGCACGACTATCCGTAAAAGTATTTTAGATTTCGATGGCTCACCTGAATTCGAAGCAGATGCAGAAGGAAGCTGTTCATGAAACCCTAGCTCCGAGTTGGCGAGCGAGAAGCGTTTCGAGTTCGACGAGAGAAAGGAGCGAAAAAGAGAGAAGAGACGGCAAAGAGAAATAGATAAAAGGAAAGAGAGAAAAAGCGAAGCACGGGTTTTTGCTCTTTCAGCGTCCGTTCCGCGCAACCGCCGTTCTCGCAGCGGGCTTTTTACAGAAGGGAACCGGCTAAAGTGCGCAGGTCGTACGATGAGCCACGTTTGACACTCTGGCAGAGTGTGGTGAATGATACGCAGGATCTCAGGAATTTGGGGACATTGAACGCAAGTCATTTAAATTAAACTGTCCAAAATGTAGAATCCAGATCAGATGTGCCATGGACTAAAAAGTAAGTTTATTTGAATATCTAATTTTCGGATACGTGGACATTTATTGGACGGTTAATAATGAAAAATACCCCATGATCCTATTTCAGCGAACAACTGTCCACAAATCAGAGGTTGGGATTCTTCGACTAATATGGTTCTGGGATTCTGACTTTCGATAGTAGATTTACTGTGTAACTTAATGTATGCCACGTTCACACTTTCTGAGTGCCTGATTATCAAGTGGCATACTCTTCCAGAGTATCCAATAACTACCCCGTAACGTAAGCATCGAGGACTATGTTAGAACTAGGCAGCCGCCCGCGTAGATATGAAAACTGCAAGCGACATGTACACGCAGGCTTGGCGCGCCCGTGCGAGATCCGGGACGTCCACAGAAGGCCACTAAGGGCGTGTTTGGCCAGTTGCATTGGGAAGTATTAGGAGGGATGGGATTTCAAAAACATAATTATTACCCGGGGGTTGTTCCCTCATACCATACCATGGGATAAACTTAATTCCTACTTTATTTATGATACAGTGGTGCATTGAAAGGATATACCCACCATTATTTAAAATAATGAGAATAACACACATAAGTTATATCTAAACCGTTTATTTATTTTGTAACCTTATTTTATGGCATGTGCTTAAAAATGAGGCAGATCTAAAACTTATATGGCCCCAAAGAAGTTTTCAATGGTAAGTATTTAATCTCCATTGCTTTCTATGGTGGGGTCCACTTGTACTTTAGACTTATCTGATTTTTTGGCCCATGCTCTAAAATGATCTCAAAAAATGAGTGGACGGCATGAATATAGCCTACACATCATGGTGGGACCTACACAACTTGCTATAATTGAGTGAAATCAGCACAGGACCAATACGATACCACATAACTTAATTCCACTCTTCCCGAACATGGAGTGGAATTGGCACACGACCAGATGCAATTCCATCCCACCTAAGCCCGTCTAATCCAGCCGGCCAAACACGCCCTAAGTAAATAAGTCCTAATTTTTTGGAAGTCAGGATTGCCCTCTGATAAGTGGGTTGTGAGATGCTTGTTTGTTGAATATGTTTGGCTATCCTGCTATTCTATTAGAAACTGGACATTTTTTAGAGGCATGGCCCGCTTGATGAATTGAATGGCTGGATTTGGTTGATTGAGTAACGTTCACTCTGCTGACCGTCTGATGTACGTTCACTGAGTCTGCACACGTGTCACAACAGCACCATCCGGCCGTTGGCGCACCATTGCCAAAAATCGTGCCTTGATTGATGTGTGACCTTTGATGACGAAAAAAGGCCTTTTGTCTCTGCTATCTAAAACTCTGGCGGGAACCGAGTAGATGCGATCCAGACAGTTCATCTGATAGGGCCCACAATGGAAATCTCATGGTCCAACGGCCAGCTCTAATCGGGAGATCCTAAGGGCCCGTTTGGACGGGTGGATTGAATGGGAGTCGATGGGATCCGATTGCATTGCACGCATAACAATGCATTTATTACCTCGTCAGAGGATCGTCTGTAATCCCATTGTAATTGCAAATCCTGCGTAAAAAAGCCTGACCTGTTTGGGAAGGGCAGCCGATCCAGGGATTCATTTCAGTTGTCCCGTTTGGGCGGGCATGGAATTGAGATAGTTTAATTTCTCAGAAGAGCTCTTGTTCAAAAACCCTAGAAAATATCTCTACCAACGCCTCGATTTCTCACCCAACTGTTGATTTTTTCTCAATTCACACCTCGGAGTTCGATCTCCCATTGTTGGAAACCCAGGATTCGAGGTCTCCGCCTCTTGAATCGGCCGCATTTCGGAAGATTTTGCTAGATTGGAGGAGTGCGGCCGGATTTGTTTTTTAACGTAAGTGCTGGTCTTCTTTGATTCGAAGGGTTTTGAACGGAAATTCATGTATTTATACCGAAATTCAGTGTATTTGAGCAGTTTTCTGAGATTTAAGTACTAAAAATCGAGATCCTTGCCTTCAGAAACGCCGCATTCTGAGGATTTTTGCTGGATCAGAGGAATGAGGACGGGTAGTCGAATTCGAGTGCTGGTTTTTTTTTTTTTTTTTTCATCTGAGAGGTTTTGACTGGGAATTCATGCATTTATACCGAAATTCAGTGTATTAGAGTGCTTTTAGTTCTGACTCCATCGGATTTCCAGCGCAGGGAGAGAATGTCTCCATCGGATTCGGGAATCCAGCAAAATATCCAGCGAATCCCCGCTCGTTCTTATCCATATACCGCCCAAACAAGCTGGCATACGGATGCTGTGGGATTTGACGGACGAATCCCATCCAAATCATCCTACTCCCATTCAATCCACCCGTCCAGACGGGCCCTAAGGGCAAGTTTGGCAGGGCGCTGGATATTGACCATCCGACTCATGGAATGGGTTATCCGGACTCTTCCTATCCCGTCTACTGTTTGGCCAGTCGTCGGGCGATAGCGCCGGCCTCATAAATGCTGCATGGGATTGCGATCGGATATGGCGTATCCATCCCCTCTTTTCTCCATCCCAACAAATCTCATGGGATTCGCGATGGGATTGAAGAGAAGCTGCAGATGGCGGGTGCAGGTGACTCGGAAGGGTGATAGAAGGGACGCGGCATTGCGACCGGACCAGTGCTACTCGTCTATATCTATTGTCATGGCTGCAGTAGGTAGAGGGAGGAGAAGCTGGAAGGTTTCGTCGCCCGACTCCCTCATCGGCATTGAGGTGGGTTTCTTCCGTCTTCATCATCTTCCACGCCCTACAGCCACGGTCAGACTACTTTGAAAAACGGCCTTACCCGCAACGGCTTTCCCTGTCCCTGTTGTCGAAAGTGAGGTGACTCTTCGCACCGGTATTCAATACGCCACGAGTTAACGGTCATCGATTGCAGGTAGGTACCCGAACCCAAACAAAAATAATGGTCATTTTCTCTAGTGGTGTGGGGTTACAATCCTCTGCTTCAATGTCTGTTTGGGTGTGCGCGTGTCTGACCTTGTTTTCCTTCTTCTTTTCCTTCCATAATGGATTGTTTGGGGAGTATTTTTTTTCTTTGACGGATTCTAATGGGTCCGATTTGTTTTTGGTTGATGAGTTTTGCATTCTTTAATTTCTTGGATCTTGAATAGATTTGGATACTTGATTGTGAAGATACACAGTATGATTTTCGATGATTAAGAACAACAGTCAAATAAGGAAAATAAGTTTCTACATGGAATCCGTGTTTCAGTTATTTTTTGTTCGTTTTCTATTATTTCACTTTAGAAATAATAACAAATTGCTGTTTGGGAGTGATTTTTTCTTTGATTGAAATGGTTGGGTGGTCCTGCATAAGCAGCTCTTTATGGCCATTGAATGGACATCCAAACCATTCTACACTATCTTTCCAATTGAGGAGTTGAATGACCATGCACCCTAATACCATTCAATCCCTTCCAATCCCCGTTTTCCTCTGTACGCCCGGTTACTGTACAACCAGTGGGCGGGCGTTGGATACGGCAGAGGTGAAGCTACCCATGGGATTCGTCAGGCCATACCAAACACGCCCGCCTGCAAATCGTGGGTGTACATCGGAACCCACCGACTTCCCAAACACGCTCACCATCCATCATGGTTTTCCTAGCATCCCATGGGATGGTCCGACCGTCCCCTGACACCACCATCATTACCTTAAAAACTATTCTATCCCACCATGGGATCGGTCTGGCCAAACACGCCCTAAACATTAGGTAGACGGGCCACGGATGATCGGATGGGAAGGGAGGAAAATGTCCTAAATTCGTACCTGCAAATAGAAGGTCATCAGGATGTGGGCCCCAACCTGCCTTAGGTATCGTGTCAGGCTAGTGGACCTGCAGACAGACCTGACGTATTGCCAAACCAGGGCTGTCAACGGCCGGGCCTGTTGGCTGGCTTATTCAAACTTTGGGTCTTGCAGGGCCAAGCCCGGCACATTGACAGCCTTAATTGCCATCTCGATGAAATCGGTTTGCGTACTGTACGCTGTTATCGCACTGAGTGAACTCTGTTGGACCCACCGTAAATGTATGTAGTTAATCCACACCGTCCATCCGTTTTTCCAGTTCATTTGAGAGGTTGAAACCAAAATTAAAGTGCATAAAAAGCTCAAGTGGACCATACCACAGCAAACAGTGGGAATAATGATCTCCACCGTTGAAACCTTACCAGGCCCTGCAGTGAAGTTTATTTGTCATCCAAAAAAATTTCAAGGGTAGACATTACATTCTATTCACAATGTTTCCCATGGTGCGGTCTATTTAAGCTTTAGATATGCTTCATTTTTGGGCTCAAGCTATGAAATTATCGGATAAAATGAGTAGATAAAATATATAAATACTCACTAGGCAATCGGCTTCCCTTATTGACACACTGATTTGGCATATGGGCGCCAAGATCTTATTGATCCAGACAGTGAGATCTGATGGCGATGAGAGGTGCCCAAAAATCGACCATGGTGAGAGATGGTCGCGGATGGGTCCCAACAGGAGCTGATTTAGTCATGTTTTGTCAGGCCATGGCATTGTCATGGCGCAATTTCATTGACCAGTAAGTCAAATAACTGCCCGAGAGGGTCCTACTAACTTTTAAAAGTATGTGCTCAACTGTATCTAACAGACCAATGAAAAGACGTCACATCACAGTCCAATGGAACTTGGTGGTACACTGGCTTGACCGAATCTGCTCCTCGTACCCAACTAACGGTTAATGTTTAATGAAGAAAAGGCAGAGATTTCCTTATCTGGGAGATTTCCACAGCAACCATACACATTGGGGCCCATCTGATTGATATTCCAGATACGTGAGCAATGGGCCTCACATGTATAGATGTAGGAACCCTGGGATCCTGTAATTCCCCATCATTATAATTTCCAAGATTAACACACTGAAGGAGATCAAGAGGAAACTGGAGAAGCTTCACATGGCATTTTTAGGATAGGGATGTAGTGCCAAACAGCCCTCATTGGGCACTTCTACCATTTCCCTTCTTACTTCAGGTCTAAGATGCCTGCATGGAATTTCGCCAGCGCATGACCTGCATTTTTTGGAACAAATTAAATTACAAACATTGGATTCGGGCACAATACTAAACTAATAACTAAATTTCGACCCGACAGTGCATCAGTATGTTTCATCAGCATTTGGTTGAACATCTTAGTGGGACAGCTTCACCATGACCTCATGTCAACTAAATTTCGACCCGACAGTGCATCAGTATGTTTCATCAGCATTTGGTTGAACATCTTAGTGGGACAGCTTCACCATGACCTCATGTCAAGAATCAAAACAATATGCTAAAAGCCCCAGGGCTGATGGAATGCATCAAGTTAGGCTCTTTAAACCATTGGGATTTCAAGCATTTAACTGCGGCATAGAAAATTAAATCCAATTAGGCAGGTCGTTGGTTATCAACTTTTTTTTTTTTCAGCTACAAATTAACAAATCTTCTCATTTCAAACAAATATACATTAACATAAGGAAAACTATTTTGTGTTGCTGCCATCCCTAAGGTATCTCCCGACTCTAAAGACAAAATCACAAGAGCAACGAGCTTACATTGATATGATTTGGAAGTCATGTACACCAAGAGAGCTATTGGGCGACGTGGAGTTGGATGTTGACATAGACTTCAAAATGTTGATTGGTTTAGCTGATCTTCTCAGAAGACTTTTCAATCTGCAGTCGCATATTGCTCTCAACAAAGGAGCACAACAATCAAGAGAAGATAACACAAAAAGCCAAACACAGTGGGACTTGAAAAATACTTTTCTACAATATGAAAGTCCTATGCCCACATGGATGTGGGACTATAAATTAATGCGTCTATTCCACCAAGGGAATTCAAAATAATCCCATGAAACAACGGAGAAAAACCAAGGCCAGGAGAAAAAAAAAAACCATTTTTCAGTTGAATTACAAAACAATCAGTTTGAAGAAGAGCCAATGACCTAACTGTAATGATGCTTCCTAGTATTAAGAATGGGACCATAAAAGTGCAGTTGCTTCTCTGTAAGGTTCAAGTCGACAATACATAATTGCAATTTGGAGAATCCATCAACAGCAATAATTTCCTCAGCTATAATTGATTGAACTCATTGTTCTAATTCAATTGAAAAGTGCACCCAAACACATGCTTAACTATGTAAGCTTCAAATCATGTTTGGAATCTAGATATTGCCGTAAAAAGTGCAAGCAGAAAATTAATTTGTAATATGCATTAAGGCTTCTTCTTTTTCTTCTTTTCCTGCGTATAATGTTGTTTTATCCTTAATTTTTTTACCCCTTGAGAAGCTAAATCTGGCAAGCTGAGTCCAACTAAGATGTCTGAAATTTCCCCAAATAAAAATGGTTTTCACATTCAAGAAATTTCTGTAGTTCTCTCAGATAACTTACATGACCTCTGCCAATCAACATAGGATGAACTCAATCTTTACTCATCTGAAAGAAATGCATGCCTGCATCTAGAAATGTCAGAGGGTGATCATTTGACATTCCACTATTTTAGCTACCCATTGAAACAAGCACAATGAATAGTGGTAGTTCATTTCTTAGCTCTGCCAATGAATAGAGGTAGTTGCAAGTAGTTAAGTTTCATCCACACCATCCAAGTGTAGGGTGAGGTAACCACACAAACTAGAAATTAAACTTGCATAAATCCGCAAATGATTCACCATTTGAAAATTTTGAAAATTCGTCTGTGGTGTAATGGGATTACTACGGCTGTATATGAGGAAGCTTGGCAGAGCTAAGAAATGAAATGTAAGTCCTAGAGGGGGAGTGATCAGGATCTATTAAAATTTTTGTATAAATCTGCAAATGATTCACCATTTGAAAATTTTGAAAATTCGTCTGTGGTGTAATGGGATTACTACGGCTGTATATGAGGAAGCTTGGCAGAGTTAAGAAATGAAATGTAAGTCCTAGAGGGGGGGTGATTAGGATCTATTAAAATTTTTTATCTTTTTAAACCACAATTACCTACTTAAGCTAATATGCAAATTAAGCTAAATAAGATAATTAACTATATGGCTTCCAAGCCAATAGTTGGTCAAATCACATAAGCTACAAATGATATGTTAATTAAGCAACTATTTTATAAACATGATAGTGTACATGTCTATGTGTGATGTTCTAACTATCAATTCCTAGCATTCATTTAATCATGCATACAAATAATTAAACATTTAATCACAAAAGCATAATTAAATAAATGCGCAAATGACAATTCCAAATACAAGCATGCATAGAGTCTCGGTTCCCCTACTCCACTTCCAGTAGACGCGCTCAACCCATGAGTATACTGTGATGTTCTAACTATCAATTCCTAGCATTCATTTAATCATGCATACAAATAATTAAACATTTAATCACAAAAGCATAATTAAATAAATGCGCAAATGACAATTCCAAATACAAGCATGCACAGAGTCTCGGTTTCCCTACTCCACTTCCAGTAGACGCGCTCAACCCATGAGTATACTGGATTTCACTATTGGACATTTTAAACTAGGTTAAACTCAAACCTTTACAACCCTACACAAGGACTAGAATTTATGTCTTACACAAGAACCAATGTCCTACACAAGTACCTAGGATTTAGGCCCTACACAAGTGTCAATGTCCTACACAATAACCTAGTTACGTACACTCCCGTTGGAGGCTCCGGCAAGAGACTTTATGTGGTTTTCTAATGGCTCATCACAAACCTCGGTCTTACACAAGAACTTGCTAACGAACACTCCTGTCGGATGCTTCCACAAGAGATTTTAGTTGGTTTTTCATAGGCCAACCAACAACCATGGTACTAGTCTAAGGATTTATGGTTACTCCCGCCGAATGCTCCCACGAAGACTGACACGCAAACACTCATGCCCGGTGTCCTACACAAGGACTTGATTTAGGCCCTACACAAGAGCCTAGTCAAGTTTGGGTTACAAACTCTTACCCTCAATCATACACAAGGAAAAGAGAGTATACAAACTTTTACACTTGATAACTTGTTGGATTGAGCCTCCTTTTGTAGCGCCTTCTTGGGTTGCTTGATCGATGCTCTCACATGCATCAATCAGCTCTCATTTTCTCCCCCGATCATGATGTCGACGCTTTTCCAAGGCTCCAGCTTCAAGATCAAGCAAGCACTTTGCATGTAGTGCTCCTTTGAGGTGACAAAAGTGATGGAAGGTTGGTTGAATCTCCAATAATTAATGAAAAATCGTATTTCCTATGGGATTCACCTATACGGGTCTTTTAGAGGATTTAGACAATGATATGCCTACATAGGTTGAGTCTAATATCTAGAAAGTAGAGAAGTTCAAGCACATCTTCAAGGTGGAGGTTGGAATCCTTATTAAAGTGTTAATCTCAAGAAATATGACTTATAACTCTTTGGTTTAGAGGCTTGGAATGTAGGATATGAACATTGATTCACCTAAGCTTGTATTGCACTAAAAACTCATCCAAATGCCTAAGAATTGAATGTCTTTTATAAGAAGTTCAAGTTTCAATGGGCAAATAATGGCTCTGTTGATGCCATTGAAGAGTATTTCGATATCGTCGAGAAAATAAAATAATATGATATATTTCTTGCTGGACATAAATGAGTTACCTTTCGATGTCATCAAATGAGACCTCAATGTCATTGAGAAAATCAGATAAAATGTTCATTTCTTGCTAGACATATCCGACTCTCCGTTCAATGTCATCGAGTGGTCTTTGATACCATCGAAGTAAGTTTCGATGCTATTAAAGGAGACCTCCATGCCATTGAGAAAATCAGATAAAATTTGAATTTCTTGATAGAGATATCTGACTACCCTTCGATGCCATCGAGGGGATCTTCATTGTCATTGAAGACCCCTTGAGGTCTGCTCGATGAGACTGAGCACCACTCCAAGTCTATTGTTTTGGGCGTATGTTTTCGCAGCTGCTTCGCACATCTTTTACCCTTACTTATTATATTCCAATTAAGTTCCTAAAACTAAGGGATAATCAATAAGATTTACCCATTAAGCTAAGATCATCTAGAGGTACAAGAGTTGTTTTGAGCAAGGGTTTAGGGTCACCAATGCACTTCATTGACCTGTTCTTTACTCCTTGATGCTCTTGTACTCTTGTGTCTTCGGTCTTCAACTTTCAAAGGCTCAACCGACTACACGACATAATGACTCATATGATTGACAAACAAGATACATAAATTAGTGCACTAACAAAATCAAGCACAGAGAAAACATCTTCAAAACACTTAGAAAGTAACCAACATGTTTGTCAAATAGCAAAGATACTTCGGTCCACACCAAGCCTAAGGCATTGTGCCAAAGACTTCTAAGGCATCTCAACCTAGGACATTGGGATCCCATCGTAGGAAACAAAAGGAAAAAAATAAAATAAATTCATCCAAATATAATCAACCAACCTCTATTGTTCATATATATGGATTTTTTATACCCATCGCTACATAATCTTTGCAATGCTAAAAAACCATGGGAAGAATCACATAGTTACATAATTAATGAAAAACCAAAATAGAACTTACTCATCCACATGGACTTACCTACTTATCTTAATAGCTATAAAACAGGTATGCAAACTTAATCTCAGAGACAATTGATAGGCACACACATCGTAAGTGGATCGTGAAGGAAAGTGTCTTCAAGTTGCTCTTCTTAATATGGTATTTGTTCCCATCACGAATAGAATCCAAATCTACAATCAGAGTAACCAGCAATGCTTCCCCAGGATACAAGCAAACCCATATTTGTCCCTGATAACCAGCAAGTAGTGCTGGTCAATCAATACCAAAAACCTTTAGCAATGAACCAAACTAGCCTTTTTGCAAAAAATAACTTCATACTGTTACATAGAGGATGGTAAATCTGTGTGGGGCTATAAACACTTCCAGAAATAGCATCCAGTTGACATATTATGCTGGAAATAGAATGTCTCAGTTGGAATGAACCATAGATGCTGGAAATAGAAGATAAGTTGCTTTAAATAGCATATGGGCCCCACAATGGCCCTGTAGTCACCATCAGCAATTTGAGCCGTCAGGACCAATCGGATGCCAATCCAGGCTGCATCTGGTAATCCAATGACATGTGGAGTCAGAATTAATCCCTAGGGAAATCAACATGAAGTGACCCACCAAAATATTCAAACTAATGTCAATTTAGGGGGAATTCTGGAATTGAAACTGTAAATTTATCAGTTATGAGTTGGGGGCATTAACCATTCATTTATGGATGCTTAACAGGAACCATCATACACTGTGAATAACCAAATTCTGATTGAAACGAAATCTTTAGGAGAAATCAATAAAGCTAGAATAAACAAACCCTTGGCTGCATGTTACATGCAAATACACATCACCACAAATAGCATGAACCAATATGCAGTGAAATGAATTGAAAGAATTTAGCACAAGCATCTGCCTCAAAAGTAGTTGAAATGAGGGTGTGGAAATAGATGAGTGTCAAGACAAGGATAGAATTGGGAATAAATATATTTATGAGAACTTGGGAGTAGTACCAAAAGATAATAAGATGAGAGAAATAAGACTGGGATGGTTTGCCATGTGTAACAGAGACCAAGAATTACACCGGTTAGGGGTAAGTTGGTTCAAGTTAAAGGCTCTAAATGGACAAGGGGAAGGTTCAAAAGTACATAGGAGGAGATGGTAAGAAAATACTTGAGGACCTATAATTTAATTGAGGATAGGGTCCGTGATAGAGTGCAATAGCATAACAGGATTCGTGTAGCTAACCCCAATCAATTGGGATAAGGCTTTGATGATGATGATGATGATGATTAAGAGAAGCACAAACAAACTGAACATGTGTCAAAGTTTATTGTAATTAGAACTCTAAACTTAAATATGTTCAAATAAGTCTATTGCATTAATATTAGAACATGAGATTCAAATCAAAAGTTAAAGAGAGAGAATTGACTACAGCCTATCTGACCCAAACAAAAGAACTCAAACCTAAATTGCTCTGATTAGTGGTTTAAAGGGAAAAGGTTCCAGGAATCTTCAGTTTGGTAGTAACTTTTTTTTTTCCTTCTTCTTTCTTTCTTTCCTTCTTTCTTTCTTTTTGATGAATAATAACACTCACAGAGGACCCAAGATCTAGATGTCATTGGCTGGTTGGGTATATCTTCCAGAAAGGAATGTCTACAGGAACTGTCGTCAACAGTGTAATTTGTTGGACCCAAGATCTGCAAGATGAAAGCAAGTCTTCATTGGGGGTGATTTTTATTGGATATAAATATTGAATAAGTGTTGCACTAGAAATTGCATTTATTGCCATTCATCCACAAGACATTCACAAGGCATTCTCACAACATTGTCATATTCACACCAGAGACAAGCGCACACAATTAAAAGGCTTCATTGATATCTGGGTTCAATTGCATTCCAGGCCATGACACACCACAACCCTTTAGGGCTTGTTTGATTTTCCAAATCCTCCGTAAATGCATTGCAAATGGGTAATAATTATTTCCTTTGGTAATGACTACATCGTTCCCAAGGGTTGATTTGACACCTACTTTTTCCAATGCTAAAATCGAGGATGCTACCTAATATATGTGTGGCCACCGTGATGTATGTGGCTTATCCACACCGTCCATCCGTTATGTCAACTGAATTTAGGGCATGAGCCAAAAAATGAAGCATATTAGACCACACCACAGGAAAAAGGGAATTGAACACCCATCATTAAAAACTTCTTGGGGCCATTGTTTACTTTGGTGCGGGCTACTTAAGTGTTGGATCTACTTCACTTTTCAGATCATGCCTCAAAATGTTCTGGTAAAACAGATGGACAATGCAGACATGTCATATGTATCACGATGGGGCCCACAAATTTAAGCCGGTCCTTTCGGACCATTTTTCGAAGTAGAAAATACCTGTCTATTTTCAAACAAGGTGAAATTGTAATAATTGGTTATTTACAGGGCATTTATAGTGAATTTGGAAAATCAAACGGGCCCTTAATTACATTTTAGGGAATCACTTTTGATTCTAAGATAAAATATAAATAAATAAGGCGTGAATAAAAATAAATAAATAAAATAAGGGGTCAATGAGACTATATCAAGTGTAGTCATTGAGATGCAATCAAGAGGACTTGCCCTATATGGGCTATAATACCAATAAAGAAGAGAGAGTCAAACCACAAGACAAAGATTTACTTGATTCAACAATATATGTCTATTTGGCGATATGTCTACTCCACAAAGAAGTAATGAGCTTTTATTACAACAAAAGTGATCAGAGTACAAGTATGGTTTCTCCATGTGTCAGCTTTACAATTATTGATCTAGGCTCTATGGCCTCCGGACCTGGTGAGATATCAAGATAGATAATATTGTGATCCGATATATGATATCATGATGTATATGAAGTGCGTGAAAATGCATATTTAGTGCATTAGTATCAATGAGCTAGCATGTATAGCAGTTGAATGTTAGGATGTCAATATGGTAGCAATTGTAGCTATTGGATGCTAGCTTAGCTGTTAAAAGAGAGTAAGAGATGGTAAAATTAACAAATAATGGGCCCTGGAGTAAGGTAGGCACAGCCCATTGAGAGATGGAGTGGTCCTGCCAGCAGCTTGGTTGCATTTGGGCCTGAAGGAGCCGATTGAAAAATTAGTGTGGCCCTGGTGTGGGGTTAGCACAACTTAGCGTTCGAAACATCAGTATTGTGTTAGGTATCGTACCCTTGGGATACGGATATGTATTGGTTATCGCATGGGATATATCGATTGTATCACGTAATGTATCGTTGTTGTTTGAAACATGGGGAAACATTGGGAAATTTGTCAAAATTTTCAATGAAACTTCAGTGATTATTAAAAAAGACATCAATACACATTTATAAATCAAAACATTAGAAAAAACAAGTGCACATAATAGGTTTTCTTTATATGAGGTCTTAATCTATGAGTTGTCTAACTGAATTAATACAAGTATATTCAAAGTCTATTCATATAATTTATAAATGTAAAAAGACTTGTGGAAATACAAGCAATACATTCAAAAGCAAAAGAAGAATCACTAGATCAAGTTGCAAACATGTTTGATTTTATGTTTGGACATAAAGATTGCAACCAATATGTGAGAAATTAGAAAATTTTGATTTAGTTTTTTTCAATTTTCTGCAACTCGGCTCATCTCCTCCAAATCTCAAAATCAAAGCTCCCAATCCATGATTTTTCATGCAAAACATGAAAAATCATGGATTTGTAATAATTTTGACACTGATTTAACATGATTTACAGAAAAAAAAAAGGATCGAAAATAAAAAATGCTCACCAGATCGAACAAGTGTGATATATCCTACTACTTTTGCGTTTTGTATCACATAGGTGGGATACAAGATATATCGCGGGATATATTGGCTGATATTGTCGATATTTAAAACATTGGCGCGGCTATCCCCTCAATTGGCAAGTTCATACGATTGTGCCAACTAAAGGAAAGGGCACGCTGTCTTTGGAAAAGCTGTGCCAGCTAAAAGGAGAAAGACTTTCCCAAAAAAGTCCAAGTCCCAAAATGAAACTCGACAGGGGTATTTATAGACAAATCTAGAGCTTGGAGAGGTGATGTGTCACCTCCTGATTGGTCGAAGGCATACCAAATGACAGTTGTATCACACTTCCAAGTTGGCATGATGATATGGCATGACAATGTGGCAAGACATGTCATGATGACGTGACAACTTGATCCATGTGGCAGGATTGCCCCTGCCAAAGCTGCGCTTACCTGTAACTTAGTAAATTTGTGAGAATAAATGAAAACATGCCAAAGAGCCGTGCTAATAGTTTGCGGTGCAGAATGGAGTTGTGCCATCCTCATTGATGGCCAAGCCATCTATACAAACATAAAGCTTGGCTGCGCCAGGTATCTTTACTTAGAATTTTCCAAGAAAACTTAGATTTTCATCTAGAAAAACTTAGGATTTTTCTTGATTCAGCAGTCTTCAAATAAAATCAGATCAACTGGAAAAAAATAATAATAATAATAATTGAGTAAATATTTGATGAAACCATTACATACAAATATACAATCCACCATGCATACATTCTGAAACATGTAATTTTGCTGCTTTCTGCATTAGATTCTTGCACAGGTGCACTTCAGTATTTCTATCTTAAGTACAATGAATGAGAGAAGATAAATGATTTTTCACCCTTTTGAAAATTAAGGTCACAAGAATTGCAATTCTACTTGCAATAAGTGTATATTAGCACTCCAAATGTCCATAAATTTAGGAGATTCAAAACAGAGTATTCAACTCTTCATGATTGATGAACTTAAGAGTTTGATTAATGAGCATGATGTGAATGTGCACATGAGCACAAAGAGTCAGTTTTCTCATTATCTCCATCTAGTCAAACACCATGGGCAAGAATTTAAAAAAGAAAGAAAGAAAGAAAAAAGCATTTCCAAATGAGAATTTTCATTTTGAAATGTGTGTTAAGATTCCCACTCACCAATATTGGTAGGTGAGAGGCGCACACCAAATTTTGCAGCACACGTGAAAGTCAGTACGTTTCCAACATTCCTCAGTGTCTGTCGTATCATTTTGGTGTGATAAGATCCACCAAGTTCCATTGTTTGGTTTTGAATTCTTCTTGAATCTGCACACCAAGCAACAACATGAAAAGGAAACCACCCGTCAGTAGTTTAGAAAAGCAATAGATGTTACTGCCATGAATAATTTAGGTTACCTTCTCGTTATAAATAACTTCGTAAATTTATTCAACATCATTTTGTAAGAATCCAACAATCAGAAACAACTTTGCACTAAAGAAATCATTCCAGACTAGGATGACGGCAGAAGACAGATAAAAGCAAGTTCATCAATCACACTACGTTGAAAGGAACTCTAGGAAAAATAGAGTACAACAATTCAAATTCCATGATGACTATTTGGAAGGGTGTCACCGTTTCTTGTGTCACACTTTATGCACAATTAAAAATGTCTTATTACAATGAATACAGAAATCTGCCGCTAGAATTACAGTCACCTTCACTTTGTGAAGTAAAAGAATGCAAAATAATCAAGTATACAGGCTCATGAGAAGTTTACAGCACAATAGTTGCAAGGGTGACAAAACAGTGCCTAAACGAAGTGGGAGAAACCGCTGAGCACCAAGCAAGAACCTCAAAGATCATGCTCATGAAGTGAAGTTTTATGTAATATTTAACACTTCAGAGATACCCAAATATCTGTTGCCAAGCATGTGACAGTCCACAAAAGTGGTTTGGAGCATAACCCACTGAATATTTGGGGTTTTAGTCAGACAGCATAGGATGGTTTGGTCAGAGATACCCATGATCAACATTTCCAATGCCAAACATACAACCCCATCAACTTTAGAAGAAAACAAACCCTATTGCTATCCAGAGATCGAACTCAACGACTATGTGAAGCAAGCACTTTTAACAATTTGCTCCAACCATGCAGCCACATCGGACATGATAGGACGCTCGTGAGGATCTTCTCTTACTGTGAGCTCTGCAATTTCGGCCAATCTAAGCAGAGGTTCCACATTTCTCAGAAGGTTCACATTTCGATCAATGACAGCAGCTGCTTTTCCCCGGCTGATGAGTGGCACGGCCCACTCAACAATACTAGGAGGCGTGTAATCTTTGTCATACCCTTTTCTTCCACTAAGAATCTCAAGCAGCACTACGCCGAAGCTGTACACATCGCTCTTCTCAGTGAACGCCTGCGTTTTGTGATAGCCTGGGTCGACATATACTGATTCCCCATTAAGAGCCCTCTCGCCAGTGCTCAAGAGTCCAAAGTCTGCAACACGAGCTCCCCACTCAGAGTCTAAGAGTATGTTTGATGCCTTGATATCCCGATGAACAATTGGAGGCACGGCATCCTTGTGAAGATACTCGAGCCCCCTCGCCACCTGCATTGATATCTTCAACCTCAGATTCCAGTCGGGAGGTGAAAGCCCACTGTGGAGATGGTCGTGAAGCGTGCCATGAGGCATGTACTCATACACAAGGAGCCTCTCGCCCATCTCTGCACAATAACCCAACAAGTTCACAAGATTGCAGTGCCGAACCTTGCACAATATCTCCAAGTCCGCTTCAAAGTCCCTGCTGTTGCTATTAATTCTGGTTGCTGCATTGGCCCTCTTAACTGCAACCTGCCGCCCGTCACAGAGAATGGCCTTGTACACAATCCCATAGCTTCCCCTGCCCAGCTCGTTGAATTCCTTAAAACTGTTGGTGGCATCCTTGAGTTCTGAAAGGCGAAACACTTGGGCTGCAATGTCAGGCACAGGAAACACGGGCTCTGGATTGGGATTGTTGTCAGCATCTTTCTCCATGTTACCCACACACATTGTGCACTGGCTTTTCCCCGTCCTTCTCCCTTCTTTTGCTAAGATCAAACGAGGTAGAAGACACCACCCAATTAAAACCAGTGCAAAACAACCCAAGACAGAAGAACCAATGGCAATCACCAGTTTCTTCACCCTTTGCTTCACCCCTACAGAATCAGTCGAAGAAAACCCACAGATATCCCAACAAGTGCTGTTCTGACAAAGGGAACAAGCTGTGCACACCCGATTTGCATTTTCCCCACAGACGCTTGACAGAAAGAAGCCTTCTGAACAATTTGACCCGCATGGGGAGCAGATCCTAAGGTCCGTGTGGACACACAGACTCGCCAAATCTGGAACGTTCAATGCACTAACATTGAACGAGAACTCCCCCTCACCACAGTGCTCAGCCGTGCAAAGCCCGGGACTGCACAGCTGCAATGGAGGACTATAATTCAATGATGATGATGACGGCAACAACCCACCCCCACCCCAGCAATCCAGTATCAGATCGTCTTCCCTAACACCACAAGTGGTGAAATCTGATGCAGCAATCACCAAGAATCCAGAACCCTTTGGAACTGATGACTCGTTGAAATTCCCCCAACACTCAATCCCATGATCGTCTTCCCTGATTCCACAAAAATGATGGGAACCAGCAGCCAGGCTGACGAAACGGGTCCCAGTTGGAGGTGAAGGGACAAATGATGTTGCCTCACCCCAACATCTCACCTCACCGGAATCTCTCAAAATTGCACAAACAGAATTCCTTCCGGAAGCCACGGACACAAAACTCCCAGATACCGCTGAAACTCCCAAGTTCTTCGAATTTGGGCCCCAGCAGAGAAAACCCGGTTCCCGACTTTCACCACAGGTGAAGCCTTGGCCAGAAACAATCTCACCAAAAGCGAGATTTTTCACGGGTGGACTAAAATCGGATGATTTGGAACCAGAACTCGAAGTAGTGGTGTTTCCATTGATAACCCAGCAATCGACATTTCCAAAATCCACGCCAGAATCCGATCTCAAGTCATAGTAGGATCCTTTAACAGCGCAGACGTGGTTCTTTCCAGCAGCGATGCAGGAATAGGTAGAGTTCTGGAAGTTCTCGGGGACAAGATCCGTACCTGAATTTCTCGAATTCCAGCAATAGGGCCGGGATGTCTCGGCGTGGAGCCCGCACATGAACCCATCCCCTCCAGAGAGAGCAGCCATGGGGGGGATAGAGCTAAAAAACGCCTGGGCGGATTGGGTCGATCCATTCTTCTCCCAGCAGACAACCTCCTGCTTGCCACTGGCTTCAATCGCACAGAAGAATCCATGGGGATCGCCAAACGCAGCAGCGATCGGGCCCATGGAGCCAAAGGCGAAGGCAGCGGTTGGAATCAAAACCAGTAGGAGCAGGAAGAGGGATTGAATTTGAGATCTGGGTTCTATTTCTTGTGCCATTTTGCTTTGAATGGTTATTGATTTTTCACTCTTTCATGGAGTTGAGGTTTTTCTTCTTGTGATTGGCTGAGATTGGAGTGGAAAGAGAGGCTGCTGTGGATTTTGACATTGGATTTTAATTCAGGACTTTTCACAGTCAGGTCGTGGGCATCGTGCTTTATACAGAGAAGACGGAAATGGAAAGAAAAAGGTAACTGACAAGTCACTCTCTATAGCAAGATGAGATCGTTAAAAGCGCTGACACTGAAATATAGCCAGTAACATCGATGTGAAAATAACGAGAATCGCTTTTCGTGCACTCGCACGTGTCCGCGTGCACTTTGCCAATCCAGTCACTTCGCACGTAGACACTCGGTAGTGACGCCTCCACTATCACCCACTATCATCACCTTTGGTGCTGGGAAAGTTCCATGGGCCCACCACGATGTCTGTGGTTTATCTACACCGTCCATCCATTTTTCTAGTTCATTTTAGGACATGAGCACATAAATGACTCAGATCTAAAGCGAAAGTGGACCACACTAGAAGAAACAATGGTGACTGAATCTTCACCGTTACAAACTTAATTGAGGCAAAAAAGAAAAAAAAAACCTTTTGAAATAAGTTAATATTTGTGCTTTTCTTATATATCTAGACATGCATAACCCTTAGAGCTGGGCAAAAACTAACCTGATCTGGCGGATTCGACCCGATCCAAAGGCATGGATCGGTGCGGTTCGAGTAGGATCGGTCAAATCTGATCGTTCATCGAATCAAGTTCGAATCAATGTCAATCCCGACCGATTCGATCCGGTTATATAGTATGAAGTTAAAATAGAGCCAATGGATATTTGCTATTGAGAAATAAAGGGCCGATGTTAAAACATTTCCCAAGATAGGTAACGGGAGGGCAGTGTGGGTGGCGCATTGATGAGGCCTGTGTTGAGCAGGTGTACCACCACCAGGCATTGAAACCGGCTCAGAAGCAGATAGGCTGGTGTAAAAGTGGATATGAGTAAACTTTGTGGGCCCAAATATCATTCATGCAATTTATCAACTCTATCCATCTCTTTTAACAAATAATTTTAGGGCTTCATCCCAAAAATGGAGTGTTTTCAATTCTCAAGTGGAGCACACTATTAAAAACAGTGTGAATTGAACATCCACCATTGAAAATTTACTGGGGCCAAAGAAGTTTTAGATCAAGTAGATATTTATTTTTTCCCTTCTTCCATGTCTTTTTGATCGATGAACAGGTTGGATGACAAATAAACATCACTAGGGCAGTGGAGCCTTATAAAGTTTTCAACGGTGGAAATTAGTACTTATACTTTTTCCAATGGTATGGTCCACTTGAGCTTTGGATATGCATAAATTTTGGGTTTAAAAAATGATATTAAAAAATGAATGGACGGTGTGGATCAACCACATGCATTGACGGTGGGTCCACATGCATT
This sequence comes from Magnolia kwangsiensis, assembly GCA_037074715.1. Lineage (NCBI taxonomy): Eukaryota > Viridiplantae > Streptophyta > Magnoliopsida > Magnoliales > Magnoliaceae > Magnolia > Magnolia kwangsiensis. Next base: position 42,407,859 of record CM073574.1, read on the forward strand.
CACGCCAACCATACAGTTGTGTGTGGCCTGTGGATAAACTTCAATTTAATTTCTAGTATCACATGCAGGCGAATGCGGATTAAATACTGACAAGTTAGAATAATTAGTGAGACTCCCTACTGAAGTGATGTCATCAGATTATGTGGGACCCACCATGATGTATATGTTGTATCCACACTGTCCATCAATTTGTAGAGATCATTTTAGGCCATGAGACAAAATGAGTCAGATCTAGATTTGAAGTAAACCCCACCACAAAAAAAATAGTGGGAAGAGTAACTCCTACCGTCGAAACCTTCCTAAGGTCCACTGTGATGTTTATCTGAGATCCAACGTGTTCATAAGTTAAGATAAGCATGAAAGAAGGGAAAACACAAATTTCAGTTTGATCAAAAACTTTTGTGGGCCTTAGAAAATTTTAATGGTGGGTGTCACTCTCTCCACTGTTTTATGTGGTGGGGTCCATTTGTGCTTTGGATCTGACTCATTTTTTGGTTCCTGCCCTAAATTGATATCTTCAAATGAATGGACGGTGTGGATACAACACATACATCATGGTGGGTCTCATAGAACTTGGTCACGCCACTTTAGTAGGGAGCCTATCTACTCAACTTGTCAGTAGCTAATCCGCGTCCCAAGCAAACTATACAGTTGTTGTAGATACGTGTCGTGTGAAGATGAACACGTACACCCCTTGAGCTCCAAGTTATACAAACGGCTCAAATGAGATCAAAGTTATATGGACCTCAACATGACATTTATTTTCCATCTAATCTGTTAATCATGTTAAAAATACATGGATAAAGTGGAAAAACAAATTTCATATTGATCCGAAACTTTTGTAATCTTAAAAGGGGTTTCAATGGTAAACATTCAATTACCCACTATTTTTTGCAATGTGGTCCAACTGATCCTTAGATCTGTCTTATTTTTCGGCTCAAGCCTTAAGACAAGCTCTCCAAATGGATGGACGGTTCAGATATAGCACATACCTCATAGTTTGACCCAAAGAATTTGCTGACGTCAATATCTGTTTCTGGTTTGGTATCACCTACTTTTCTCTTCCGATCTGAACGGTACTTAACCCGATCAAATTCAGTTTCCCCGATCGAGTTTGACTCGGTTCAGGTCAAGCTAGCCGTGCATTGGATCGGATCAAGTCAGCTGATTTGGACTTGATCCCGGATCAGATTGAGTTCAGATCAATTACTTAAAAATTCGGATCAAATCGAGTTGGACATAACCTAATCTGACTCAACTCAAGGCCCACCTCTAATGACCCTATCAATGAATTGGGTGGAAAATCAACATCACAACAGGTCTTAGAAAGTTTTGATGTATCTCATTTTTCAATTCATGGCTTAAAATAAGGTAGAAAATTTGATAGACCCATACTAAAACACATACATCACGGTAGTCGAAAAAGCTTTTCCAAGCCATCACCCACATGATCCAGGCAGAGTGCCAGATATAGTACACTTCAGGCTAATGAGAATACCATTAAATGATGTGGTTGACAGAGTCATGCACTTTTGGTAGACCCATGTGAGGCTTCTTGGGCACATTATGTATCATCTCCATTTGTATCTAGCTAAAGATAGCCTGTCTTATTACCGGATTTACGGGGCCCACCATGTATATAAGTTCTAATCAAGTGTACCATCCATTTGAAATTATCATTTTAGGGCATGGGTCCAAAAAGGAGAAAGATTGAATGTTCAAATGGACCACTACGGAAGTAATGGGAATTAAATTCCTACCATTGAAAACTTTTTAAGATTTTTCTTGATTTTTATTTATCATACAACTTATAAAACTTTCTAAGAGTTTTCTTGATTTTTATTTGTCATACAACTTATTTACAAAGTCATGTGGACAAAAGGAAAATATAAAAATTAGCTTGATACAAATCTTACATACCTTTCCAAGAGTTATCAACCGTAAGCTTTCAATCTCACTCTTCTTGTCGTGTAACACACTTGCATATTTAATTTATATATCTTATGATCAAGTACCATAAAATGATTTATAAAATAGATGGATAGGATGGATAAAACATAAATTTCAGTAAGCCATGCAAAGCCCCTTTCAGACCTCCTGCCTCCTGGCCAGGGCATTACCCAGTCCACACTCCGTGGGGCTCATTGTAGATGTATGTTCCTTAAATTTATATTATATATTTGTTTTGCCATCTTATTTTAGAAGACAAACCCAAAAGCTAAGCGGGTCCAAATCTTAAGAGGACTATACCATGGGAAAACGTGGTGATTGATTATTAAAAATCTCTTGTGGCCTATAAAAGTTTTAGAGTATCTAAAATTTGTGTAACCCTTTCATCCAAGTATTTTTCACCTTATCAATAGGTTGGATTGGTAAATAAACAGTCTAATGGTTTTCAAAAAGTTCTTAATGATACCTATTCAATCAAAACTATTCCCGTGGTGTGGTCCACCTGAGACTTGGATATGATTTATTTTTCGAATCTGACCACAGAATGATCTGCCAAAATGTATGAAAGGACTGGAAAATATATCACAATGAGCCTCAGCGTCTGTCTATCAGATGTCTTCTCTTAGATATATCATGGTAAAAAATAATTCAAGATTGAATATTTGAACCCTTTGATTATACAAAGGATACGATGGACGTTCATGCTCCAAGAAAAAGAGCCAAATCATGTAGAGAGATTTTATCCGATGACTTTCCACCATACAGAGTGGGATGCGCCACGTAAACGGTTCGGATCATTGGAAGAAGACCAGATTCAAAGGCCAAAATCTCAGCGTCTTGGAATATGGTAAAATGAATTCGAGCAAACTTGCAGTCCCTCCGCATGGACTTTGTTAATCTCGTAGGAACGAATAAGCCAGCGAATGCACAAGCCACCATATATGCCAGCATGGCACGCAGGTGAAATATCCAAGCCATTGTAGGTGTTAGTACAGAAAATAAAAAGATGGTCCACTAGTTAGGTAGAAATAATTGAACAGGTTCGAAAACTTCAGTCAATTTATGACAACCGCAGATTATTTCATTTATTGTGGCCCACCAGACTGGTGCACCGACCTAATTCTTCGCATATGGAATCTATTTAGTGTTGCCATTCTGATGTACGGCTTGGATATAGGTCTGTCTTCCACGCGAGAAATTTCCAACTCTACGAAGAGCATATGGCCTGCAATCTTTTTAAGCTCATTTCTTTTTAGTTGCCAATAATACTTCTCAGGCGTACGGGCGCCTTTTCAAAGGTCGAACGTGCCCCTGCTTTTCCTAAAGTGGATCGGTTAGTTGCGTAAGGCTACGTACCTATGCTACGGATTATAACCGTAGCCATTGTTGTCACCATTGATAGGGCCACCCAGTTATTTTTTTTAAAAAATTGGATGAATCCTATCGTGGCCCTCACATGATTTTGAATGGGTCCCACACTCAATGTTCATGATTTTGGTGGGCCCCACATTCACCTATGCACTTTAAATTTTTTTATTTTTTTATTTTTTATATGAATAATTTCTTTCTACCTACATTTTTCTCTAATACATATTTATATAAATATGTATATAAAAAAAATTCTCTCTTTTTTCATTTAACAAGAATATCTTCTAAACCAAAATTAGCAACTTAATGTATCCTATATGATTTTGGAGTAGGAGAAGGTACTTTAGCCAACCAACCTGTTCATTTTCTAAGATTCCATCAGGTCAATGGTCGAAAATTCATTTCATTCACTTCGCGGTCAATTTTATTCATTTTGTTTACTTCACGATTAATTCCATGCATTTCACGGTCATTCCCAGTGATTCCGCTTTACTTCATGGTCAATTTTATGTATATTACGGTCAATTCCCTTCACTTCACGGTCATTTCCATGCATTTCACGGTCAATTTACTTCACTTCACTGTCATTTCCATGCATTTCACGGTTATTCTTGGCTATCCCGTGTTGATTCACGGTCATTTCCACTCATTTCACGAACAATTCCCTTCACTTCATGGTCATTTCCATGTATTTCACGGTCAATTCGCTTTGTTTCACGATCATTTCCATGCATTTCACGGTCATTCCCGACGATTCCACCTTACTTCGCGGTCAATTCCATGTATTTCACGATCAATTCCCTTCCCTTCACAGTCAATTCGCTTCACTTCACAGTCATTTCCATGCATTTCATGGACATTCCTGACAATTCCGTGTTGATTCACGGTCATTTCCATGCATTTCACGAACAATTCCCTTCACTTCACGGTCATTTCCATGCATTTCATGGTCAATTCACTTCGCTTCACGATCATTTCCACACATTTCACGGTTAATTCCCTTCACTTCACAGTCATTTTCACACATTTCACGGTCAATTTGCTTCACTTCATGGTCATTTCCATGCATTTCATGGTCATTCTCGGCAATTCTGTGCTAATTCAAGGTCATTTCCACGCATTTCACGGTCAATTCCCTTCACTTCACGATCATTTCCACGCACTTCACGGTCAATTCACTTCACTTCACGATCATTTCCTTATATTTCACAGTCATTCCCCGCAATTCCGTGTTGATTCACGGTCATTTTCACACGTTTCACGGTTAATTCCTTTCACTTCATGATCATTTCCACGCATTTCACGGTCAATTCGCTTTACTTCACGGTCATTTTCATGCATTTTATGGAAATGATCGTGAAGTGAAGGGAATTGACCATGAAATGCATGGAAATGACCGTGAAGTGAAGGGAACTGACCGTGAAATGTGTGGAAATCACTGTGAAGTGAAGGGAATTGACCGTTAAATGTGTGGAAATGACCGTGAATCAACACAGAATTGTAGGAAATGACCGTGAAATGCTTGAAAATGACCGTGAAGTGCAGCGAATTGATCGTGAAATGCGTGGAAATGACTATGAAGTGAAGGGAATTGACCGTGAAATGCGTGGAAATGATCGTGAATCAACACGGAATTGGCAGAAATGACCATAAAATGCATGGAAATGACCGTGAAGTGAATTGACTATGAAATGCGTGGAAATGTTTGTGAAGTAAAGGGAATTGACTGTGAAATGCATGGAAATGACCATGAATTAACACAGAATTACCGGGAATGACCGTGAAATGCATGAAAATGATTGTGAAGTGAAGCGAATTGACCGTGAAATGCATGGAAATGACCGTGAAGTAGAGGGAATTGACTGTGAAATGTGTGGAAATGACCATGAATCAACACGAAATTGCCGGGAATGACCGTGAAATGCATGGAAATGGCCGTGAAGTGAAGCAAATTGATGGTGAAATACGTGGAAATGACCATGAAATGATGGAAAATGACCGTGAAATGTGTGAAAATGACCGTGAATCAATACGAAATTGCCGGGAGTGACTGTGAAATGCATGGAAATGACTGTGAAGTGAAGCGAATTGACCGTGAAATGCGTTGAAGTGACAGTGAAGTGAAGGGAAATGACCGTGAAATGCGTGGAAATGATTGTGAATCAACACCGAATTGCTGTGAACGATCATGAAATGCATGGAAATGACCCTGAAGTGAAGCGAATTAACCGTGAAATGCGTGGAAATGACTGTGAATCAACACGAAATTGTTGGGAATGACCGTGAAATGCATGAAAATGACCGTGAAGTGAAGCGAATTGATCGTGAAATGTGTGGAAATGATTGTGAAGTGAAGGGAAATGACCGTCAAATGCATGGAAATGACCGTGAATCAACATGGAATTGCGGGAAGTGACCGTGAAATGCATGAAAATGGCCGTGAATCAACATGGAATTGCGGGAAGTGACTGTGAAATGCATGGAAATGACTGTGAAGCGAAGTGAATCGACCGTGAAATGCACGAAAATGGCCATGAAGTGAAAAGAATTGATCATGAAATGCGTGAAAATGACCATGAATCAACACGGAATTGTCGAGAATGACCGTGAAATGTATAGAAATGACCGTGAAGTGAAGTAAATCGACCGTGAAATGTGTGGAAATGACTGTGAAGTGAAGGGAATTAACCGTGAAATGCGTGGAAATGACCGTGAATCAACATGGAATTACCGGGAATGACTGTGAAATGCATGAAAATGACCGTGAAGTGAAGCGACATGACTGTGAAATGCATGGAAATGACCGTGAAGTGAAAGGAATTGACCGTGAAATGCGTAGAAATGACCGTGAATCAACACAGAATTGTCACGAATGACCGTGAAGTGAAGCGAATTGACCGTGAATGCGTGGAAATGACCATGAAGTGAAGGGAATTGACCGTGAAATGCGTGGAAATGACTGTGAATCAACACAGAATTGTTGAGAATGACTGTGAAATGCATGAAAATGATCGTGAAGTGAAACGAATTGACCGTGAAGTGCATGGAAATGACCATGAAGTGAAGGGAATTGTCCCTGAAATGCATGGAAATGGCCGTGAATCAACACGGAATTGCCGAGAATGACCGTGAAATGCATGAAAATGACTGCGAAGTGAAGCGAATTGACCGTAAAATGCGTGGAATTGATCGCGAAGTGAATAAAATGAATGAAATTGACCGTGAAGTGAATGAAATGAATTTTCGACCATCGACTCGATGTAATCTTGGAAAATAATTATGTTGGTTGGCTAAATTAGCTTTTCCTACCTCAAAATCATATGTGGTACGTCAGGCAGTTCATTCTACTTCAGGAGATATGCTTGTTAAATAAATAGACAGAAACGAATTAAATGATAGAAATTTTTTTATATATACTTATACATACATATTTACATAATTATGTATTAGAGAAGCACAGAAGGGGGAAAAATTTCTCCTTGTAAAAATAAAAAATAAAAAATAAAAAATTCTGCCAGACTGGGGCGACGATGCCGCGGCATTCTAGGCGTTTTTTTTTGTCCTTGAAATTTTGGTTCCTTTTGTGGGTCCCATCATGAGGCCTGTGTTATATCCAAACCGTCCATCTATTTGACGAGCTCATATTAAGGCTTGAGATGAAAAATAAGACAGATCTAGCTATCAAGTGGACCACACTGTAAAAGGTAGTGGAGGATTGATATCTACAATCGAAATCCTTTCAGGGTCACAAAAGTTTTAAATCACTATGAAATTTGTTTTTCCTCTTCATCATGGTCTCTGTGACCTTATGAATAGATTGGATGGAAAATATATGTTATGGTGGGCCCTATGAAACTTTTAACAGTAAAAATCAAGTTTCTCGCTGCTATTTGTGGTGTGGTCTTTGGATATGATTTTTTTTTCCGATAATGCTCTGAAATGATCTTGAAATATGGATGAACGGTGTGGATATAATAAATACATCATTCTGTGGCCATGTCGAGGAGCGTCAGCGCTCGACTTAGCACGCCAGCCAATCGGCTTCCGGAAGGGGGTATTTTGGTCCCTTGAAAAGTCGGCCGTACATAAGGGAGTATTCTTGGAAGCTTAAAAAGAGGTGGGCTTCGAATGGCTGGTGGGCCATAAATGGTCATACAGAAGGAAATTTCTCTCTTCCACGCTAGCATATGTGGTGGCGTATACGCTAGCGGACTTGTACACGTTTGTAGTGTGGTTTGAAGGATTGCCAGACGGGCGTTTCGGATTTCACACATCTGAGCCGCCAACACGTGTGAAGTGGGAGTCACTCGAGGTCAGCGAGTGGCTTTTTTGTACTGTTCAAATCCTCCACGCGGATTGCGTCCTACCCCTGCCCGTCTCCAGCTGAGAATGGGCAGGAGCTTTGAGTGGCCACCGTGATGTATGGGTATTATCCACACCGTCCATCCATTTTTTCGTATCATTTTAAGGTATAATTCAAAAACTTAGCAAGATCCAACGCTCAAATAGACCACACCAGAGGAAGAAACGGTGATAATGATTCTCACCGTTGAAACTTTTCTAATGCCCACCATGATGTTTATTTTCCATCAAACTTATTCATAAAGTTACATATACGAAGATAAAATACAAATATCAGCTCCATCCAAAACTTCCGTGGCCCCCAAGAAGTTTTCAATGGTAAGATTTTAATCCCTATCGTGTAGTCCACTTGAGCCTCGGATCCGCCTTAGTTTTTATCTTATAACCTAAAATGATAGAAGAAAATGGATTGACGGTGTGGATATGACCCATACATCACGGTGGCCACTCAGAGCTCCTGCCCCTTCTCAGCCGGAGACGGCCGGCGTAGGACGCAATCCGCGTCCACTGACCCGCACCGCTCTAACCGAGTCAGATGAGTTCAGGTACATCTCGGCCGAGTCCTCAACTTCAACGATGCAACCTTCCTAATGAGCGGGCCATCCTGTTTTATCGTCTCAGATGATCTTTATAGTGCGTCCCACCGTTTTAACAGCTCAGATGTTAGACTTGGACGCAATTGACACATTTTCGGAAAATACGCGGCATGTTAACATACAACGTTGTGTATCATCATTTCTCATATGTATATGATACATCTGTCGCACGTACATACGCCCATCAACATGATATGCACGTGCCGACCTGACTCGTGTGTTGATTATCCAGCCGTAAAATGGGTTGGGGTTACCATTTAGATGGACTAGCATGAAAATGAGACTGGTTTGTTTGGTAGGTGAGCCACACCTGCTCATTGAATGTGAACCATTGGCTGAATACAGCATGGCCA